>OU342745.1:280071743-281271743 GCA_910589775.1 Avena eriantha | reverse complement strand
AGCAAGCATCCTGGAGTTAGAATCAACATTTTGATAAAGTAATCAAAAGCTTCGGATTTATACAAACTTATGGAGAAGCTTGTATTTACAAGAAAGTGAGAAGCTTGTATTTACAATAGCGCTTTCACAACGTACATACTTAGACAAAGTTCTAAAGAAGTTTAGAATGGAAGAGAGCAAGAAAGGGTTCGTGCCCATGTTGTCAGGTAAGACCTTGAGTAAGACTCAAAGTCTAGCTATGGCAGAAGATAGAGAGAAAATGAATAATATTCCCTATGCCTTGGCCATAGGTTCTATCATGTATGCCATGCTGTGTACAAGACCGGATATAGCACATGCTGTTAGTTTGACTAGCAGATATCAAAGTGACCCTGGAATGGAGCACTGGACAGAAATCAAGAATATCCTAAAGTACCTAAATAGGACTAAGGATATGGTTCTTTCTTATGGAGGTGATGAACAGCTTGCTGTAAACGGTTACACCGATGCTAGTTGGAACACCGATCCGGATGACTCAAAGTCACAGTCGGGATACGTATTTTAATGGTGCTGCAGTGAGCTAGAGGAGTGCAAAGCAAAGCGTTGTGGTGAAATCTTCAACTGAATCGGAATACATAGCTGCTTCGGAGGCTGCGCAAGAAGCCATATGGATGAAGGAATTCATTACTGAACTTGGCGTGGTTCCCAGTGTGTTGGACCCGATGGCCATCTACTGTGACAACACAGGTGCCATAGCTAATGCACAGGAGCCAAGGTCACATAGCAAGCTGAAGCACATCAAGCTACGTTTCCACGCTATTCGCGAGTATGTCCGAGATGGTGACATAAAGATTTGCAAAGTACACACTGATGTGAATGTGGCGGATCCGTTGACTAAACCTCTCCCTAGGGTAAAGCATGACCAAGACCAGAACGCCATGGGTGTTCGGTATATTACCATGTAATCTAGATTATTGACTCTAGTGCAAGTGGGAGACTGTTGGAGATATGCCCAAGAGGCAATAATAAAAGTGGTTATTATTATATCTTTGTGTTTATGATGAATGTTTACATCCCATGCTATAATTGTATTATTAGGAAACACTAATACTTGTGTGTTTTGTAAACATATAAGAGTCCCTAGTAAGCCTCTTGTTGAACTAGCTTGTTGATTAATTGATGATCATGGTTTCCTGATCATGGACATTAGGATGTGATTAATAACAAGGTTATATCATTAGGAGAATGATGTGATGGACACACACCCATAGTAAGCATAGCATAAGATCAAGTCATTAAGTTCGTATTGCTATAAGCTTTTAAATGCATAGTAACCTAATCCTTCGACCATGAGGTTGTGTTAATCGCCATCACCGGATGGGTACTTTGATGACATCAAACGCCACTTCATAACTGGGTGGTTATAAAGGTGTCATTGGGTATTCTGAAAGTATGTGTTGAAGCGCATGGACCAAGATTGGGATTTGTCCATCCATATGACGGATAGATATGCTCTGGGCCCTCTCGGTGGAATGTCATCTAGTTAGCTTGCAAGCATGTGACTGGGTCACAAGGGATGACATAACATGGAACGAGTAAAGAGTACTTATCAGTAACGAGGTAGAACTAGGTATGGAGATACCGACGATCAAACCTTGGATAAGTATAGTATCGCGAGACAAAGGGAATTTGTTTCGTATGTAAATGGTTCTATCGATCACGAAGTCATCGTTGAGTATGTGGGAGCCATTATGGATCTCCAGGTTCCGCTGATGGTTATTGATAGGAGATGTGTCTCTGTCATGTCTACATATTCACGAACCGTAGGGTGACACACTTAAGGTTCGAAGTTGTTTTAAGTAGATATGGAATGTGTGTTGGAGACCGAATGTTGTCCGGAGTCTCGGATTGGATCCGGGACATCATGAGGAGATCCGGAATTGTCCGGAGAATAAGATTCATATATTGGGGATCATTTTCTGAGTTAGGAAATGTTCCGGAGTATTTGTATGAGGATTCTAGAAGGTTTCGGAATGTTCCGGAAGGTTCTGGAAGGTTTCTTGGAGTTTGCTTGAAAACCAAGAAAGGGATCAAGGAGTCCTTGTGGGGCAAGACAAGGAGTCGTGGGGGAGGAGGACTCCTCCCCCCCTCCACAATCCGCCGGCCAACGAGGGAGGGGAGTCCTACTAGGACTCCCCCTCCCCATGGCGCCTCCCCCCTTTAAATAGAGGGGTGGGGACGCCAACCCCTGGCTCTCCTCCACTACTCCAATCCTAGCCGCCTCTCTCCTCCCCCTTTCTTCTGCTTAGGCTTAGGCGAAGCCCTGCAGAATTCTCTACTCCACCACCACCACCACGTCGTCGTGCTGCTGAGATTCCGTGGAGAAGATCTACTACCTCCGCTGCTCACTGGAACGAGGAGAGGAAGGTCTGCTTCGACTCCGTAAGTGTGACCGACTGCGGAAGCGCTGCCAGAACGCGGCGCCGGAAGGATCGTCCACACGATCTTGAGATCGGCAAGTGATCGACTACATCAACCACGAGATCCAATCTCGTAACGCTTTCGGATCTACAAGGGTTAGTATAGATCTATCTCGTTGCACATGTCTAATAGATTAGATCTTGGCTTTTATCTATATTAGATCTGGGTTTTGTTCGTTCTTGCGGTAGAATTTTTTTGTTTTCCATGCTACGAACCCATCAGAGAGGATGCATAGCCTCTCTTTGAACCCCCGAGAATCAACTAGTAACCTCTCAACTCAATTTGCGAACTGGAGTAATGACTTTTGCTCGCCACCACAATGATTTGAAGGGCTTTCAAAAGCCTAAGCTTGGGGAAGTTTCCTCATGTATCTTTATTTGACATTCATTTGCTTTTATTTTTGAGGTTAGTGTTTTTAATTTGAGTTTATAAGCACTCGTGTTGGTTTCCCCAACACTTTATTTTCTAGTTCTTTCTAGTTGCTTTCGAGATTTTCTAGCCGAGCTTTGCCGCCAATTTTCTTTTCTTTAAACTCCCTCTCTTAAAAAACCATAAAAATATTTCTCCATTTTTCCTTACTTTCCCTCTTTCTTTTCTTTCCGCCTCGAGGTTCATATGTTTGCAGGAGAGTTATCGACTCGAGTTTCCAAGAAACAAATAAAAAAGGAAGAGAGAAGTGGAACCAAACATGAGAGGTATGCCTTATGACTCCCCACTTTTGAAGTTTGAGAAACCCATGCTAGTTAGTAGTAAATGTTGAGATATTATATTGGTGGAGTGAGTCTTTGTATTGTAGTAATATTTTTGTTTGCGTGGGTATTTAATTGGTTACGTTTTGTTCCAGTTCTCATAATTAACCAAGTCTTGCCTAAAAATTGCTAAACAATTGTAATAAGAAAAAGTCTCACAATTGAAGGCTTGGGTGTTGTAGTCTTGAAGGGTTATTTCTAGAGACACTCAACACCACTGAAAATGTTGATTGACTTGATAGCTCTCTTTAGAAGGATTTGTTCGATTGAATTAATGTTTAGCGGTTTTTGTGAGCATGCCAAAGTTTGACTTGTTAATCATAAGAATGATATAGCTTTATGCGTGTTAAACTTCATGGGATGCCAACAACTCCGCTAGCCTATGAATGATCTTCATGGAGGAAACTCCTAGGTTTTGGCTATGAGTTGATTAAACACTTGTAGTAGGAATGCTATAGTGGGTAAGATTCTTGGCACTCCCGGGTAGCTGTAATCATGATGGAATCACTCCTCTGGCTATTATGATTAATCATTAGGCAAAAGGAACAAAAACCTTAGTGATGCCACGAGTGTACAGCACAGCCCGATAAACTAATAAATATCTTTGGCATTCTCTCAATTACTTAAGAACCGATATTCTTGAAGGACAATGAATAGAAAAGTAGTGCTTGAAAGTCTTGATTTATTGATGTGGGAGAATTGAGATACTCTAGTATATATGATTTTCATGACAAATCTGTAACATCCCAGCATTAGAGCTTAGAAATAAGCTAAACACAGGCGTGTGCATTGCATTCATGCATAGAAAATCTGGATAATTTTCGCGCTTTTAAATAAAACTTGTCAAAGTGATTGAAGCTTCTCTTAACTTGGTGGAACTGAAGTAGATCATCAAGTTGACTGCGATAAGTTTTCAATATGGCCTTTGTTAAAAACCTTATTTTGGGTAATATAATTTGATCTAAGGGTAGATCAAATGTAATAAAACTAAGTCAGAACACACTACTTAATAAGGAGTACTTGATATCCTAGAGATCATTACATGGTATTCCAAGCAACAACTCAAGGATGAATACTTAATGTTCTAAAGATGATATCAAGGTATTATCTACCACAAACCTTGAATAGCAAGTTAAGTACATAAATTAAGTAAAGAAACTCTATAACTAAATCTTGAAACACTTGTTTGCCATAGTTACTCTTACCATGGGTATCATGTTAGTTCTTAAACATTAACTCTTGTCACAGATAGAGTAGAAAGGAAGTCAAGCCAAGACCATCCATCATATACTCTTAATATGATATTCCTATTTGACATTCCTATTTGACTAAGTCCTAGTGTCAATGGATCATCACTATTGAGTGATCAATTCTTGACCTAGAACTTATTGACTCATAGCCTTTGACTTACTGTGTTGACCCTCCAAATACCTTAAGTAAGTAGTTAGTAATTGAGGAGCAATGAGAAAGCTAGTAGTGTTAGTACATTAGATAACAATCTTGTTAGGACACGTGGAAATAGACTTAGAATAAGCTTGCTTAACAAGATAAGTCTATAGAGAGACTAATACAAGTTTACCACTTAGTTGAGTATAGATCTTGATCAGACAATTAGAAGCCTAAGCTTAGTTTGATCAAATGATGGTGGTCATTATTCTCAATTCACTTGGGAATAGATGACTAGGTATTGAAGAAGACTTGTGAGTATACCAAATCAGGTAAAGCCTGGTAAGCTGAATCATCTAGCTTGAACATGAGAAGTCAAGTTAGAGTATGATGAAGTATATAACATGAATATATGGAGTAGTTGGAGGCATAATAGCTTAACCAAGTTAATATAAGGACAACTGGTATTATGGGAGTAGTACTATACCTATTTCAAAGGATTGATATCATTTGTATGTATAGTAAGGATTGTAGCCTTGCAAACCTTGGAAGTAGTTGCAAGATGACGTTAAGGAAGTTAATAGATGGAGTTAGCAGTAGCTACATTGATAGGTGCATCAATGGTAGTTAATTAAGAGGAGTTATATACTAGGAGTAAGAATGGAGTAATGTTGAAGTGGCATGACCATGTCATCATATGATGATGGATATGGTGGAGTCAGATAATTTTCTTATTTAGGAAGATGTAATCTTTGTAAATAAGATGAGAGAGATATCTAGAGTATATTTAGGAAAGGAATTCCTTATCTCAAGATAAGCTTAGTGAAGTATTGCGGTAAGAATTATTTTAGAAACCTTTAGCTAGCTATACATGCAGCCATGACAAGACCCATGTCTACTTCATTATTCAAAACCATAGATTCAAATGGAGAATGAAACCATTTCCTATTCCTAGGTAACCATTGAACAAAACCTCTTGGATAATTAAACCTTCCGAGGGGTAATTAGAGAACCAGGTGAGTGTTTGAGAAGCCTAGTCTACCTGATTGTCTTAAACCCTAATAGAAACCTAGAATGCTAGAATTATTATGATCATATTACTAAGTAATTCCAATATCTTGCTCTATGTGGAGATATAAAACCCACTCATAGATTTAGAAGTAGTATCCCTAAACCTAGATCCTTGTTCCTACCTATAATTGAACATGGGTTATTAAACCTCTCAAAACCTATGTACCTATATTTGAATAAACCGAAGTATTTCTCTACCAATGATTATTATTGGTTCATTATTACCTAACCAAAAGTGTTCTATGGTAATTCTAAATTTTACAAATCAAGTAGAATTGGATTTGGCCAATCACCAAATCATCATATTATGAACCATAAGGATTAAAATCTTATTAATGAATATTCATAATTCCTTCAGGAAGTTAAGCATTACTAGAATTCTATATTTATTATTCACCATTTCAAATCTTTATCATTATAATTACCATAGTGAAAACAAGAACATTTCTATAAGATTTTCATATGGGAAACAAATCCCTAAAACCCTAAATTATATTGACTTTACTTAATAAAAGAACCTCTCATATAGTTGTAGCTTCTTTTGATACCACAAAATAATACAGGGGAATTGGTTGTAGTGAATCCGTACACTATTCTGAATATTCTACCAGAATTTCAAATGCTTAAACCTTGTAGAAATAAAAGTGGAAAAGAAATTGTAAATAGAAAAGAAGGCAGAATATAAAGACAGAAAAAGGGAAAAGACTAAAAAAGAATCATCTGGCCCGTGGCCCAATTCTCCGTGTGTCTATTCGACGCTCGCAAGCAGTAGCAGTCAACTTCTGCTCGCTCCACTGCAGCCCAGCACCGGCCCAGCCCAAATACCATTTCGTCTAGACTATCTCTGTCGTCCACCTCATGTGCGGCGGCCGAAGCAGCTCGCTGGCGGGAGCACCGCCGTCGTCCGTGCCAAGATGCTCATCGCCGTGGCTCGGGAGGGGATAAGGAGGCCACGACGACACCCCTATCCATCCTCATCCTCATCCACTCCTTATCTCTTCCGCCTGTTCTCTCTCATCTTCTCCACAGAAGGGGGTCGAAACCCTAGCCGCCTAGACGCCGCTCGTCGTCGTCGTCGTCGCCCCGAGCCGCCCCGTGACCGGAAAGGTAGCCCAGGAGCTTCGCCAGGATCTTCTACGGCTTCTAGCTTGAGGAGTCGAACCAGGGTTCGCCGAATTAAGCCCCACGGCGTCTTCTTCCTGAAGTACGGCAGCCACCCCCGTTGCCAATTGCCACCATCTTCGACTGCACCGTGCCTCCCCGTCACCACCCTCACCACCAGGGTGAGCTCACGAGACTTCCAGTACCCTCCATTGCTTCGGTTGCTTTCTGTATCACTCTGCCGTCATGCAACATCGTCCTCCGCCGTAGAAGCTCGCCAGAACTGAGGTTCTGATATATTGCAAATGTATCTATAATTTTTGATGTTCCATGCTTGGTTTTATCTACTTTCTTGTGTTTTTTCCACACTTTGGAGTACTTTTCATATGATTTCTTGGACTAACCTATTAACAAGAGCCACAGTGCCAGCTGCCTGTTTTCTACTGTTTTTGGTTCCAGGAAGTCAGAAAATGAATATTCTCGGAATTGGACGGAACAAAAGCCAAAGTGCCTATTTTTCCGGAAGACATCAGATGCCAGAATAGGAGACGGAGAAAGGCTGGGGGCCGCCACACCACCTGGCCGCACGACCAGGCCTGGCCTGCGCCAGGGGGTGGTCGGGTCGACCCCAGCACCCCCTCGGCCTCTCCTTCCGCCTATATATTGCCCTCGGGACGAAAAACCTAAGTATCCAATCAAAAATCCACGAAAGAGTCTGTAGCCGCCGTCATCTCCATCCCTAGATCGGGAGGGATCTGAAGCTCTTCCCGGCACCCTGCCAGAGAGGGGAATTTACCCTGGATGCCTTCTTCATCATCATGCAAGCCTTTGGTGTGATGCGTGAGTAGTTCATCTCTAGACTATGGGTCCATGTAGTAGCTAGATGGCTGGTTCTCCTCCTTTGTGCTTTCTTGTCTAGATCTTGTGAGCTCCATTCATGATCAAGATCATCTATTTGTAATTCTGCATGTTGTGTTTGCGAGGATCCGATGGATATTGAGATGCTATTTCAGATTGATTATTGATTCTATCATGTCTTTGTTATTTGTGATCTTGCATGCTTTCCGTTATTAGTAGTTATCTTGGCCAAGTAGATGCTAGCAACTCCAAGAGTTAGTGTTTATGCTCGATAGTGGGTTCATGCCTCTAGTAATCTGGGGAAGTGACAGAAATCTCTAAGGTACTAGATGTACTATTCCTACTAGGGAGAAAACAATAATCCTTTGTTCACAGAACAATCGTATTGTTTACTTTACACGCAATTCGTAAAGCAATAATCTGTTGCTTGCAACTTAATACTGGAGGTGGATTATTAGTCATAGATGTAGTTGGATGGCAGGCTATGTATAATGTTGTAATGCCCAATCAAGTTCCAAAGGAGACAAGATGATTAGTATATGGATGTATTGCTTTCTCGATGTTTGTCAATTGCCCCGCTATAATTTGTTCACCCAACATGTTATCTATCTTAAGGAGAGCCACCTCTAGTGAACTATGGACCCCGGTCCTTTCTTTTATATGAAATCTACAAACTATTTACTGCTTTGTGTTTACTTTCTACAAACTATTACTTCCTTCCATTTGATACGTTTAATCCTTTGTTTTCAGCAAAACCGGTGAGATTGACAACCTCATCGCAAGTTAGGGACAGAGTTCTGTGGTTGTGTTGTGTAGGTCTCCACGTTGCTACTAGCACCGATAGTGCGCCCTACCAAGCCTCATCTAGCAACACCTTTGGGGTGTTTCCTTGCTCCTAGTGGTTCGATTAAACCTTGGTTTCATAACTGAGGGAAACTTGCTGCTGTGCTCATCATACCTTCCTCTTGGGGTTCCCCAACGAGCTCTACATCAACACTGAGCCATCAAGCACTTTTCCGGCGCCTATGCCGGGGAGTCAAGGACATCTTCACAAGGGGAGTCCCTCATAACCAATCTCTTTACTTTGTTATTTTTGTTTTGCTTAGTTTTCTTGTTTTGTTATCAAAAATACAAAAAATTAGTTTTACTAGTTTGCTTTCTTATTTGAAAACACAAAAAATGACTACTCTTGAAAACACTAAGTTGTGTGACTTCACTAGCACCAACAACAATGATTTTATGAGCACACCTATTGCTCCACCTGTGCCTGAAGCTACTTTCTTTGAGATAACACCTGCTTTACTCAATCTTGTTATGAGAGAACAATTTTATGGTATTGGTAATGAAGATGCTGCTGCCCATCTAAATAACTTTGTTGAACGTTGTGAGATGCAAAAGCATAGGGATGTAGATGGTGATATTATTAAGGTGAAATTGTTTCCTTTCTCTTTGAGAGGAAAAGCTAAAGAATGGTTGAACTCCTTGACTAGGAATTGTTTTGATTCTTGGACTAAGTGCAAAGATGCTTTCATTGGAAAATACTATCCTCCTGCTAAGATTGTATCCATGAGAAGTGAAATAATGAAGTTTAAACAATCTGATAATGAACATGTTTCTGAAGCTTGGGAAAGAATGAAATCTTTGGTTAAGAATTGTGCCACTCATGGACTGACTGCTTGGATGATCATCCAAACTTTTTATGCAGGATTGAACTATTCTTGAAGGAACCTATTGGATTCTGCTGCTGGAGGTACCTTCATGACCATCACTTTGGGTGCTGCAACAAAACTTCTGGATAATATGATGGTTAACTATTCCAAATGGCATACTGAGAGAGCTCCACAAGGTAAGATGGTAAATTCTGTTGAGGAAACCTCCTCTTTGAGTGATAAGATTGATATTATTATGTCTATGCTTGTTAATGGGAAAACCCAAATTGATCTAAATAATGTTCCTTTAGATTCTGTGGTTTCTCAAGAAGAGCAAGTTGATGTGGACTTCATAAGAAATAATAATTTTGGCAATAATGCTTATAGGAGTAATTTTGGTAACAACAATTATAAGCCATATCCTCCCAACAATGGTAATGCTTATGGAAGTTCCTACAACAATAATAGGAGTGCTCCCTCTGAACTTGAAGTTATGCTTAAGGACTTTATTAGTAAACAAACTGCTATCAATAAAACTAATGAGGAAAACTCTCTAATGCTGAAAGAAATATAGCATCTTTGTCTGAAGCTCAATCTTCATTAATTAATAAAATGGCTGCTAAACCTGAAACTAATGATAATCCCTTTGCAGCTACTAATGCCATACAAGTAAGAATTGATGAAAATATTAGACTATTAGCTGAATTGCATGCTAAGTGGGAAAGAGAAGATGAAATTGCTGGAAACATTAGTGTTTCTACTATCACCACCACTAGAGTTGAGGCTAGTAATAGTTCTACTACTTTAAATGATAATTATGATTTTGATCTTGATGGTTGCAACATCTCTGAAGTTATTAAGTTCCTACAAAAGCTTGCTAAAAGTCCTAATGCTAGTGCTATGAACATGGTCTTTACAAAACACATTACTGATGCTCTCATAAAGATTAAAGAAGAAAAGATGAAACATAAAGCTTCTATTCCTATAAAACAAGAAGATGGTTGGGAACCCATCATTAATATGAAAGAGAATGACTTTGATTTCAAAGCTTTATGTGATCTTGATAGTAGTGTTTCTATTATGCCTAGAAGGATTTATGATATGCTTGATTTGCCTCCACTTGAAGATTGTTATTTGAATGTCCCACTTGATGATAATGCTAAAAAGAAACTCATGGGGAGTCTTAATTATGTTCTTATTATGGTTAACAATTCCTATGTCCCCGTTGATTTCTATGTTTTGGATGTTGAATGCAATAATTCTTGTCCTATAACTTTAAGAAGACCTTTTCTTAGAACTGTTGGTGCCATTATTGATATGAAAGAAGGCACCATTAAATATAAACTCCCACTCAAGAAAGGTATAGAACACTTCCCTAAGAAGAGAGAGAAGATTTCTTTTGCCTCTCATATGAAAACAAAATTTGGTCTTAATGCTTCTTCATTTGAGAACACTTGATTCTTTTTCTTGCTTCTTATGCCTAACTTAAAGGCGTTAAACAAAAGTACTTATTGGGAGATAACCCAAAAATTTTAGATGAGTCTTGGAAGTTATTACTTCAGTAATAACTGCTCCTTATCCTTTTTATTTGCTTTTTTTGCCAAGAGTAACCTCTAATGAGAGAGAAGTAATGATTGGGAAAGTTGTTGTCCCGAAACAGATTTTTGTGCTTCACCGTAAAAATTCATGTAAAATCTCTGTACATCCTTTTGAGGCGTGAAGTTTTGTGGTTCTTCCCCTGGTTGTTATCTAACTTTAGTTAGTTCAACACTTTTTGATTGAGCAACATAAAGTCCTCGAAAAAATTCGTCTTTACCTGCTGGTATGTTTTGACAGATTTCTGCCATTTTCTGCATTTGCTTCCTGTTGGTTCCTTTTTGAGTTCTTTTGGGGAATTGAGCTTTTTGAGGGAAGTGCTTCAGTAGCTAGTGTTCTAATGGAAGTTTATTTGGTGTTGGAACTGAACCTTAAGACCTTTTATCTTGAGTGCACTAATGTTGCTAATAAAGATTGTGTGATGTTTTGTATGAAGGAAAAATTTCAGGTGTATGGAAGGAATGAGTAATGAGATGAAAGATGGACTAAAGCTCAAGCTTGGGGATGCCATGCGTGTCACCCCAAGAAATATTCAAGAAGTACAAGCTTCAAAGCTTGGGGATGCCCAAGGCTTCCCCCTCTTCATCAATAAAAATCCCAGGTTTCTTCCAAATGCTTCATTTTTATTCTTTCATGCACAGTTGTGTTGTTTTGGAGCGTCTTTTTTTGTTTTCGTTTTGGTTTTTCGTTTGCTTGGTTTTCTTAGTTTTATGAATAAATTGGTTGGACCCCCTCTTTCATACATTGGTTTTCAAATAGTTTGGTTTGGTTTGGAAAAGAGTAGGAAAGTTCTTACTTAAGTGGTAAAAAGAGCTTGTTTTCGAATGTGGCCTATGCTTTGTTATGCCATGCTTGATATTGTTTTTGCTTTATGCTTAGTATTCTTTGCTGTAGCATGACTTGTTATAGATAATTGATATTGCTTAATGTGCCTTGGATGAATCATGCGTTGTTTTAGCATATTAAAGCATAGTATACTGGTATTCTCCTTTCATGCTTTATTTGGGTTGACTTGGCACATGCTCACACCATGTTATGACTATATCAAGTCACCATAAGCCTTTATGATACTTTAGTATTCAACTTGTAGTATCACTTTATGCTTTGATCAATGATGTTTTTTCGCTCTGCATGATTATGGCCATTACTGTTGTCTTAGTTTGTCGCTCCCAGTCTTTTGCTAGCCTCCACAACCAAGTATGAGTTCCACTCATGCATCCAACTCCGTAAACCAAGTTATTCCAAAGAGTCCACCGTACCTACCTATTTGCATAGGCTATTCCAAGTATATTCATGCTTTTGTTTACCTTCCAAATTAAAATTGTTATGTGAAAACTAGTGATTAAAGCTCTCATGAACTTGATGGCACACTTTACGTTTCTTGCCCTTAATAACCTTGAACCATTGTGTCGTCTATGTTGTATATGCTTGCACTTATTCGTTGGGAATTAGTAGAACCATGTTGTCATGGGGTACACTTTAAACATTGCACTTGGTACTTTGTACCTAGTTGATATCATGCTCTTTTGTCTATGGATGTCGTCGGTGTGAAATGAAAGGGGAGCTTGTAAGTCCATGGAGTTATGTATATGTGTTAGAGAAACGCCTGGGCTGCTAGTCTAATCCATGCTGACAGGGTGGAAACCTGCACCGTAACCATAATGAGCTGTATATGAATCATTCTTCTTATAAAAAAGAGTCCTATATTGAGAAAAAAGAGAAAAACAAAAAAAAGGAGATTATGAAAAGAGGAAAGAGAGAAAAAAAACACCATATTCCCATGGTAAATAAGAAGATTGCTGAGATTCTTGTTGTCTGCTTGCCTTGTCATTTTGATATGGGGATTCTTCCGTATCATCGGGCAAGGGGTACCCCGTTGGCGGTTCTCTATGATACACATGTACTTACAATGACAAGAACTTACTGGTGACTAAATTTGAGTAGCATGAGGAGCGGCCCTCGTATTCAAGGGATATGAGATTTCGAACTTATACTTCGTCAAGAATGTACACCATAGTTTGTTCACTTTAACCTTAATCACTTCAAGATGCTTATGATAGGGGCAATGAGAGCTGAAAGCTATAAGTACCATAATTTTTGGAAGCTCTTTATGAGACTTGAATCCCTGCTTCCTTCTATGAAGGCCTTTCTTCCACCATTACATTGAGTCTCCACCTTCTACCTTTATGCACCTACTTTGAGAGCATAGTGGACATTCTTAGTTCTATGTGCATTGTCCCAAGAATAGTTGATTGATGCATAACTTGATATTGCTTGTTTTGAACTAATTGTATCTAGTCACTCTTATGAACTTTGAAGGTGTCCTATGCATTTATATTTTCTACTCTATGAGGGACAAGCTGAATACTATTATGCTATGTTTTCTTTATGTGAAACAAACAAACGTCTTGCAAAGCATTGTTATTCATGAATCTTTTTTTTGTGTCTTTTCATGTTGCATCATAGTTTATTTGTCTTATTGCTAGAACTTTGTCTTTCATGTTATGATTGAAGTACTATGATCCCAGCTTTGAATGTTTTACAAATACTTTGATCAAGTTTATGATGGTGCATGTCACCTCAAAAATTATTCTTTCTTTTTATCACTTACCTACTCGGGGACGAGCAGGAGTTAAGCTTGGGGATGTTGATACATTGCAAATGTATCTATAATTTTTGATGTTCCATGCTTGGTTTTATCTACTTTCTTGTGTTTTCTCCACACTTTGGAGTACTTTTTATATGATTTCTTGGACTAACCTATTAACAAGAGCCACAGTGCCAGCTGCATGTTTTCTGTTGTTTTTGGTTCTAGGAAGTCAAAAAATGAATATTCTCGGAATTGGACGGGACAAAAAGCAAAGTGCCTATTTTTACGGAAGAGATCAGATGCCAGAATACGAGATAGAGAAGGGATGGGGTCTGGCCATACCACCTGGCCACGCGGCCAGGCCTGACCCAAGCCAGGGTGTGGTCTAGCCGACCCCAACACCCCCTCGTCCTATCCTTTCGCCTCGTTGTGAAATGGAAACCCTAAGTACCCGATCAAAAATCCACGAAAGAGTTTGTAGCCACCGTCATCTCCATCCCTAGATCGGGAGGGATCTGAAGCTCTTCCCGGCACCCTGCTGTAGAGGGGAATTCACCCTGGAGGCCTTCTTCATCATCATGCAAGCCTCCGATGTGATGCGTGAGGAGTTCATCTCTGGACTACGGGTCCATGTAGTAGCTAGATGGCTAGTTCTCCTCCTTTGTGGTTTCTTGTCTAGATCTTGTGAGCTCCGTTCATGATCAAGATCATCTATTTGTAATTCTGCATGTTGTGTTTGTGGGGATCCGATGGATATTGAGATGCTATTTCAGATTGATTATTGATTCTATCATGTCTTTGTTATTTGTGATCTTGCATGCTTTCCATTGTTAGTAGCTATCTTGGCCAAGTAGAAGCTAGCAACTCCAAGAGTTGGTATGACAATTGGAAGTGAAAATTGGAAGTTTCCAAGTATGAAGTGAATTCAAGGGAAAAAGATCTAGATACGGGATACCATAATTATCCCCAATTGTGATCACGATGGAATTTGAGAAATTGTGGGATCGAAACAAGTCAACTCCTTACGAAACGTAAGAGAGTACGAACTTCGGGGACGAAGTTTATTTTAAGGGGGAGAGTCTGTAACATCCCAGCATTAGAGCTTAGAAATAAGCTGAACACAGGTGTGTGCATTGCATTCATGCATAGAAAATCCAGATAATTTTCGCGCTTTTAAATAAAACTTGTCAAAGTGATTGAAGCTTCTCTTAACTTGGTGGAACTGAAGTAGATCATCAAGTTGACTGCGATAAGTTTCAATATGACCTTTGTTAAAAACGTTATTTTGGGTACTATAATTTGATCTAAGGGTAGATCAAATGTAATAAAACTAAGTCACAACACACTACTTAATAAGGATTACTTGATCTCCTTGAGATCATTACATGGTATTCCAAGAAACAACTCAAGGATGAATACTTAATGTTCTAAAGATGATATCAAGGTATTATCTACCACAAACCTTGAATAGCAAGTTAAGTACATAACTTAAGTAAGAAACTATAACTAAATCTTGAAACACTTGTTTGCCATAGTTACTCTTACCATGGGTATCATGGTATTCTTAAACATTAACTCTTGTCACGGATAGAGTAGAAAGGAAGTCAAGCCAAGACCATCCAGCATATACTCTTAATATGATATTAAGAGGTGACATTCCTATTTGACCAAGTCCTAGTGTCAATGGATCATCACTATTGAGTGATCAATTCTTGACCTAGAACTTATTGACTCATAGCCTTTGACTTATTGTGTTGACCTTCCAAATACATTAAGTAAGTAGCTAGTAATTGAGGAGCTATGAGAAAGCTAGTGGTGTTAGTACATTATATAACAATCTTGTTAGGACAAGTGGATATAGACTTAGAATAAGCTTGCTTAACAAGATAAGTCTATAGAGAGACTAATACAAGTTTACCACTTAGTTGAGTATAGATCTTGATCAGACAATTAGAAGCCTAAGCTTAGTTTGATCAAATGATGGTGGTCATTATTCTCAAGTCACTGGGGAATAGATGACTGGGTGTTGAAGAAAACTTGTGACTATACCAAATCAGGTAAAGCCTGGTAAGCTGAATCATATAGCTTGAACATGAGAAGTCAAGTTAGAGTATGATGAAGTGTATAACATGCATATATGGAGTATTTGGAGGCATAGTAGCTTAACCAAGTTAATATAAGGACAACTGGTATTATGGGAGTAGTACTATACCTATTTCAAAGGATTGATATCCTTTGTATGTATAGTAAGGATTGTAGCCTTGCAAACCTTGGAAGTAGTGGCAAGATGAACTTAAGGAAGTTAATAGATGGAGTTAGCAGTAGCTACGTTGGTAGGTGCATCAATGGTAGTTAATTAAGAGGAGTTATATACTAGGAGAAAGAATGGAGTAATGTTGAAGTGGCCTGACCATGTCATCGTATGCTGATGGATAGGGTGGAGTCAGATAATTGTCTTATTCAGGAAGATGTAATCTTTGTGAATAAGATGAGAGAGATATCAAGAGTATATACTGGAAACGAATTCCTTATCTCAAGATAAGCTTAGTGAAGTATTGAGGTAAGAATTTTTTTAGAAACCTTTAGCTAGCTATACATGCAGCCATGACAAGACCCATGTCTACTTCATTATTCAAAACCCTAGAATCAAATGGATAATGAGACCATTTCCTATTCCTAGGTAACCATTGAACAAAACCTCTTGGATAATTAAAGCTTCCAAGGGGTAATTAGTGAACCAGGTGAGTGTTTGAGAATCCTAGGCTACCTAATTGTCTTAAACCCTAATAGAAACCTAGAATGATAGAATTATCATGATCATATTACTAAGTACTTCCAGTATCTTGCTCTGTGTGGAGATATCAAACCCACTCATAGATTTAGAAGTAGTATCCCTAAACCTTGATCCTTGTTCCTACATATAATTGAATATGGGTTATTAAAACCTCTCAAAACCAATGTACCTATATTTGAATAAACCGAAGTATTTCTCTACCAATGATTATTATTGGTTCATTATTACCTAACCAAAAGTGTTCTGTGGTAATTCTAAATTTTACAAATCAAGTAGAATTGGATTTGGCAAATCACCAAATATGGAGGACCATGAAAACCAAATCATCATATTATGAACCACAAGGATTAAAATCTTATTAATGAATACTCATAATTCCTTTAGGAAGTTAAGCATTACTAGAATTCTATATTTATTATTCACCATTTCAAATCTTTATCATTATAATTACCATAGTGAAAGCAAGAACATTTCTATAAGATTTTCATATGAGAAACAAATCCCTAAAACCCTAAATTATATTGACTTTACTTAATAAAAGAACCTCTCATATAGTTGTAGTTTCTTTTGATAGCACAAAATAATACAGCGGAATTTGTTGTAGTGAATCCTTACACTATTCTGAATATTCTACCAGAATTTCAAATGCTTAAACCTTCTATAAATAAAAGTGGAAAAGAAATTATAAATAGAAAAGAAGGCAGAATATAAAGACAGAAAAAGGGAAAGACTAAAACAGAAGTTTCTGGCCCGTGGCCCAATTCTCTGCGTGTCTATTCGACGCTCGCGAGCAGCAGTGTAACATCCCAAAACTTTAATCCAAGTTGTCAAGATCCAAATCACCCAATTTAGGGTTAACAAAAACTTTTTCTCATTTAAATAAATAAGCATGCATATGTGTGTTGCATTAAATAGGAATTGTCTTGAATTGCCATGATTGTTTGTTCTATGGTTGTAAAATGACTCTAAGATGAATGCCACATCATCTAGATCTTTCTCAAGCAAAAATCCAAGAAAAAGAAAACAAATGGAATTAATAAATGGAAATGGTCACTTTTGCTATTTTAATCAACTAGGACACTTTGGGTGTTCGTAGAACTCAGTTTCAAACAGAAACAATTGTGGATCTTTGCACCCCTTGCTAGTACAAGTAGTGATGTACCAAGTCCCGCTTTGTGATCTTCCAAAAACATTCAAACTCTCAATTTAAGACATTTGAAAATGGAACCAAGTGTATGTACCTAGATCACACTTTTTCAAAAACCATTCAAATGACTTCAACTTAACAAATCCAACAACCAGAGATGCTCAAGATTTAGACCAACCACTCCACCAAAAATCTCTGAAAAATTCAAATATTTGTGTCATGTGGTCATTTGGTCGAACACCTAGCATGCACAGATCACACCCTAGTATAGCCTCACAGTTTCAACAGGGTTTTGCCACCCCATCGACTCTAATTCACTCCCTCTGTCCCTCTTTGATCTAACCAGGCCATAACGAGCCCACCCCTAGTCCCTAGCCACAGTGACGCGTCACCTCGACACCATGCCTGCCGGTCGAGCACGGGCAGCTCGCAGGAGACCAACAGCCCCTCTCCGCCGCTCCAGGAAGGAAGGCGTGATCACACCACCGTCCACGGTCCACCCCACGGCCATAGCCAGCCCCTAGACCACCGAGGACAAGCCCCACACTAAGCCTCTACGCGGTGCCAGGGCGCGCAAGAGCGCCATCCCCGGCAAGGCAGCACACGCCGCGCCTCGACCACAGCCCGCACGCGCCGCTCTGCCTTGACCACCTCACCCGCCAAACAAGCCCTTTCCCCGCCGCGCGACCCACAGTCGCCGGGAACCATGTCAAGCACGGCCTCTGTCGCTCAAAGCGCGAGACGCTCCCGACCATGAGACACCGCCCCTCGTGTTGCCATTAAGCCCTAGCTGAGCGCCAGGGAACCACCCACCATCCGCCTACCTTGCCCATGACGATAGCACCCTGTGCCGCTGTCACCGACGAGCTCCGCCCATGCTTCTTTGCCGCCTCGCCGAGCCTGTATAAGGGAGCCTCCCCAGCACCATTTCCTCACACTCCCACACTCCCCTCACCACTGGTCCTTCCCCACCTCTCGCCGGAGCCGCTCGAGCAGCCAGCCGCCGGAATTTTGCCGGAGATAGCCGCAGCAGAGGAGGAGACGGCCCCGTCGATTTCGTCCACCCTCGGAGCTGCCGCGACCTTGCCTGAGTCTGCCGTCGTCTCCTTGTTCAAATGCCCTCATCGCCAAGCTTGCTGGAGCTTGGTATGCCCCCACTGCACCCCCACAGGGCCGCTAGGTTTCCATCTCGCCGGCGATGTGTCCGTCGTCGACGATGAATGTGAGCCACAGATTCTAGTTCTAATCCTACGGACCACATTGCCCCGTACCGCTTTGTGTTTAATGAGCCACTGACAGGTGGGACCCCCCCTGTCAGTAGTCCTCAGCGCCGTGGAGTGAAACTGGGCCGGCCCATTAGTGTTCCCGCGCTGGCCCTGTAATTCAAATTTAGATTTTTCCTTTTTAACTAAACCTAGTTTCCGCCCTTTAGTTTGAAAATCAATTTAGGGAGTTTAATAAATCCAAATTTAGTGATTCCAATTTTGTTGGAAAGGTAATAAAAATATCTATTCAATACGGTTGGATTGAAATCATTTAGTGTTATAGATCCCTCCTAGAAAAAATAACAAGACCTAATCTTTTTCACATTCAAACATTTTTCTAAAATCAACCATAATAGATTTTTAGTTGATTCCAACTCTAAAAAATCACATTTAACCATACCTATCTAAACATGTAATAATATTAAGGTTGCATGGAGTGACTTTGGACTAGTACCAAAATAATGCTATATAGGCATTTCTAGTCACTTTAAATCATTAAATATTAAACTTAAACTTATTAAAATGTGATTCAACCTTTAAATCACATTACCATATGTTAGAATATGTGGTGATGACATGTGTCCACATGATCCCATATTTTAATTGGAGAATATTAAATCTTAGTTGATTTCAATGAGTAGACATTACTTTTCTCAAATAAAATAAATGAAACTAGTTCATTAAACCTTGTGATGTTTGTGATGATACTAGATCATGAAATGTGTGCCTTAGTGTGCTAAGTAGACTAGTTAAGTATTGTTTGGTGATTGTGTATTCCGTATGTATTTATAGACGATAGTACCGACCAAGTCTACGAGGAGGAGGAGTTCTACCCCGAGGAAGAAGAGGAGAATTTCAACCACTGCACCAACCAAGGAAAGCCCTCATTAACAATGCAAGCAAAACCTTGCAAGCTAGATAACCTAAGAAAGATGCAATATGCATGCTTGGTTATACATTTTGACTATTACCTACCCCACGTTTTACTTACAAGCTTTACTTGCTTTTACTTTACCAAAGTCTTTTACTTTGTTTATAGATAGCATAACGAGTATAAAGCTTGGCCTATCTAGTTAGACTTAGATGTCATTCTATGGCATGAGATTGATCTTAGCATCCCACATTAGTGAACACTCTTAACTTAGTAGTTTCGAGCTAAACCAAAAACTTGATCACTTTAGATGGCAGTACTTGGTGAAAATGACTTGTGAAAACCTTGGAATGATGAGTCATTCTATTGAGATGTTTCAACATGTGTTGAGAAACATAAATGGTTTATGATGATGATGAAAATGTTGAGGCATGAGCCTTAGCCCTTTTATAAAAATTGATGGTTGGATTCAGATGCGAAACCATTCCAACTTTACCGCACAACCACAATACCTGATTTGGGTAAGGCTTAGACGGAAGTTTATATGCCTTAGTATTAGTTCCCTCGCTGGAGAGGTTTAAGCTGAGGCTACCTCTCGATGTTGTCCACCTATGCAGTGCCCAGGATGGCATATGGCCATGGATAGGAGGCCAAGCTCATAGGAGAAGTGCTTATACTAGAGTGTGTAAAGGAAAGGTTATGTTTGATTATCTGCATACTAAGTATGATGATTCAGGGATTATCCCTGACAGATGTATCGAATTTTGTGGTGAAAGTGTACCACCTCTTCAGAGTGTCAAACTATTCGAATAGCCGTGTCTGCTGTTATGTACAGTTGTAGTGGCCATACTGTTCTGTTGTCAGATGTTTTCAAAATGACTTATGAAATGAATTGTAACATGACTTGACCACAACAGAGTTGTGACTATGACAACTAAGTTCTCACTTAGGTGATTTCCAACTTTATTTTATCTTTCTTTGTTTCTGAACTCAGCTTAGGTTTCAAACTTAGTGATACATTGCAAATGTATCTATAATTTTTGATGTTCCATGCTTGGTTTTATCCACTTTCTTGTGTTTTGTTCCAACTTTGGAGTACTTTTCATATGATTTCTTGGACTATCCTATTAACAAGAGCCACAGTGCCAGCTGCCTGTTTTCTGCTGTTTTTGGTTCCAGGAAAGTCAGAAAATGAATATTCTCAGAATTAGACGGGACAAAAGCCAAAGTGCCTATTTTTCCGGAAGTCATCAGATGCCAGAATACGAGACGGAGAGGGGCCAGGGGGCCTCCACACCACCTGGCCGCGCGGCCCAGCCTGGCCCGCGCCAGGGGGTGGTCTGGCTGCCTCCGGTACCCCCTCGACCTTCCCTTCCGCCTATAAGATGCCCTCGAGGCGAAAACCCTAAGGGCCTAATCAAAAATCCACGAAAGAGTCTGTAGCTGCCGTCATATCCATCCCTAGATCGGGAGGGATCTGAAACTCTTCCCGGCACCCTGCCGAAGAGGGGAATCCACCCTGGAGGCCTTCTTCATCACCATGCAAGCCTCCGGTGTGATGCGTGAGTAGTTCATCCTTGGACTACGGATCCATGTAGTAGCTAGATGGCTGGTTCTCCTCCTTTGCGCTTTCATGTCTAGATCTTGTGAGCTCCGTTCATGATAAAGATCATCTATTTGTAATTCTGCATTTTGTGTTTGCGGGGATCTGATGGATATTGAGATGCTATTTTAGATTGATTATTGATTCTATCATGTCTTTGTTATTTGTGATCTTGCATGCTTTCCGTTGTTAGTAGCTATCTTGGCCAAGTAGATGCTAGCAACTCCAAGAGTTAGTATTTATGCTTGATAGTGGGTTCATGCCTCTGGTAATCTGGGAAAGTGACAGAAATCTCTAAGGTACTAGATGTGCTGTTGCTACTAGGGAGAAAACAACAATCCTTTGTTCATAGAACAATCGTATTGTTTACTTTACACGCTGTTCGTAAAGCAATATTCTGTTGCTTGCAACTTAATACTAGAGGGGGTTCGGATGATAACCTGAAGATGGATTATTAGTCATAGATGAAGTTGGATGGCGGTCTATGTATAATGTTGTAATGCCCAATCGAATCTCAAAGGAGTCAAGATGATTAGTATATGCATGTATTGCTTTCTCGATGTTTGTCAGTTGCCCCGCTGTAATTTGTTCACCCAGCATGCTATCTATCTTAAGGAGAGCCACCTCTAGTGAACAATGGATCCCGATCCTTTTTCTTTACATACAATCTACAATCTGTTACTCCTTTGTGTTTACTTTCTGCAAACTATTACTTCTTTCCATTAGATACGTTTAATCCTTTGTTTTCCGCAAAACATGGTGAGATTGACAACCTTATCGCAAGTTGGGGACAAAGTTCTGTTGTTGTGTTGTGTAGGTCTCCACGTTGCTACTAGCACCGGTAGTGCGCCCTTCCAAGGCTTAGCTAGCAACACCTTTGGGGTGTTTCCTTGCTCCTACTGGTTCGATTAAACCTTGGTTTCATAACTGAGGGAACTTTTTGTGCTCATCATACCTACCTCTTGTGGTTCCCAACGAGCTCTACATCAACATCGCACCAGCATTTTTCTGGCGCCGACACGGAGCCATCAAGCATTTTTCTGGCGCTGTTATCAGGGAGTGAAGGACATCTTCAGAAGGGGAGTCCCTCATAACCAATCTCTTTACTTTGTTATTTTTGTTTTGCTTAGTTTCTTTTTTCTTTGTTTGCTTGTTTCTTTATCAAAAACACACAAAAATAGTTTTACAAGTTTGCTTTCTTTATCAAAAACACACAAAAAATTAGTTCCTTTCTTAAGTTGCTATTATGTCTAGCCTTGCTCTAATCACTATGTCACCCGAGGAAATGATTTTCACTTTTAAACAAGGAATTGAGGAAAGTTTTAAGGAAGCTTGGTCTAGAATCTCTGATCTACATGAAAAAACTGAGCCTAAAATGACTCAAAGTTTGTTCCTTAGCAGTTTTTACCTTGGAATTGCTCTTTGCTATAGATATGCTTTAAATGCTATTGTGGGAGGAGATTTCCTCCAATGTAATGAGGATGATTCTATTAATGCTATAAAGAAATTTATCCTCACTTACAACTTGCCTAGCCAAACTGATATTTCTTTCGCAAAAATATTTGCTAGATTAAACACTCTTGAGACTGGCACTGCTAGCTTAAAAGACTGCTATAACACGCTTAGGGAACATCACAATTATGTTCCAATAAATTCTGAACCATCAAAGTGGCTCCCTACAGTAAATATTGAGATAAACACTGAAACTTTTCAAGCTCACTGTGATATCATGTCTGAATTTTGTCTTATGCCCAAAGATATTTATGAATCTCTGAATACTTGGGAGCTTACTGAAGGAGGAAAAGAAATATCTCTTGCTAATAATGCTACCATATTACCTCTTGGAATAGCTGAAGGAGTGTTTACAAATATCCTTGGGAAAATGATTTCTACTGATTATCTTGTTATTGAATGTGCATGAAAAGGACAAATTACACTTAGAAGGTCCCTATTAGAACTCCTTGGAGCAATAATAGATGTGGGAAAGGGGACAATGAACCTTTCTTCTCCACCAAACAATCATATTTTCCCCAAGGTTAAGAATAAAAGTAAGAGAGGTAAGGGCAAAAATTTTGGTTTTAATGCTTCTTCATTTGAGAACACTTGATTCTTTCTTGCTTCTTATGCCTAACTTAAAGGAGTTAAAGAAAAATACTTATTGGGAGATAACCCAAAAGTTTTAGATGAGTCTTGGAATTTATTACCTCTGTAATAACCTCTCCTTATCCTTTTTATTTGCTTTTTGTGCCAAGAGTAACCTCTAATGAGAGAGAAGTAATGATTGGGAAAGTTGCTGTCCCGAAACAGATTTTTGTGCTTCACCATAAAAATTCTTGTAAAATCTCTGAATGTCTTTTTGAGGCGTGAATTTTTGTGCTTCTTCCCCAGGTTGTTATCTAACTTTCGTTAGTTCAACAATTTTTGATTTGAGCAACATAAGGTCTTCTAAAAAAATTGTCTTTACCTGCTGGTCCGTTTTGAGAGATTTCTGCCATTTTCTGCATTTGCTTCTTGTTGGTTCCTTTTTGAGTTTTTTGGGGAATTGAGATTTTTGAGGGAAGTGCTACAGTACCTAGTGTTATAATGAAAGTTTATTTGATGTTGGAACTGAACCTTAAGACTTATTATCTTGAGTGCACTAATGTTGCTAATAAAGATTGTGTGAAGTTTTGTATGAAGGAAAAATTTCAGGTGTATGGAAGGAATGAGTAATGAGATGAAGGATGGACTAAAGCTAAACCTTGGGGATGCCACGCGTGTCACCCCAAGAAATATCCAAGAAATACAAGTTTCAAAGCTTGGGGATGCCCAAGGCATCCCCTTCTTCATCAATAAAAATTCCAGGTTTCTTCCAAACACTTCATTTTTATTGTTTCATGCATAGTTGTGTTGTTCTTGGAGCGTCTTATTTTTCGTTTTTGTTTTCTTGGTTTTCTTAGTTTTCTGAATAAATTGGTTGGACCCCCTCTTTCATACATTGGTTTTCAAATAGTTTGGTTTGGTTTGGAAAAGAGTAGGAAAGTTCATACTTATGTGGTAAAAAGAGCTCGTTTTTGATTGTGGCCTATGCTTTGTCATGCCATGCTTGATATTGTTTTGGCTTTATGCTTAGTATTATTTGTAGTAGCATGACTTGTTATAAACAATTGAGATTGCTTAATGTGCCTTAGATGAATCATGCGTTGTTTTAACATATTAAAGCATAGTATAGTGGTATTCTCCTTTGATGCTTTATTTGGGTTGACTTGGCGCATGCTCACACCATGTTATGACTATCTCAAGTCACCATAGCCTTTATGATCCTTTAGTTTTCAACTTGTAGTATCACTTTATGCTTTGATCAATGATGTTTTGTCGCTCTGCATGATTATAGCCATTATTGCTCTCTTAGTTTGTCGCTCCCAGTCTTTTGCTAGCCTCCACAACCAAGTATGAGTTCCACTCATGCATCCAACTCCCTAAACCAAGTTATTACAAAAAGTCTACCATACCTACCTACTAGCTTATGCTATTCCAAGTATATTCATGCTTTTTTTTACCTTCCAAATTAAACTTGTTATGAGAAAACTAGTGATTAAAGCTCTCACGAACTTGATGGCATACTTTATTTTTCTTGCCCTTAATAAAGTTGAACCATTGTGTCGTCTATGTTGTATATGCTTGCACATATTTTTTGGGAATTAGCAGAACCATGCTGTCATGGGGAACGCTTTCAACATTGCACTTGGTACTTGTACCCAGTTGATATCATGCTCTTTTGTATATGGATGTCGTCGGTGTGAAATGAAAGGGGAGCTTGTAAGTCCATGGAGTTACGTATATGTGTTAAAGAAACGCCTGGGCCGCTGGTCGAATCCATGCTGACATGGTGGAAACCTGCAGCGTAACCATAATGAGCTGTCTACGAAGCATTCTTCTAATAAAAAAAGAGTCCTATATTGAGAAAAAAGAGAAAAGAGAAAAAAAGAGATTATGAAAAGAGGAAAGAGAGAAAAAAGCACCATATTCCCATGGTAAATAAGAAGATTGCTGAGATGCTCACTGTCTGCTTGCCTTGTCATTTTGATATGGGGATTCTTCTGTATCATCGGGCAAGGGGTACCCCATTGGTGGTTCTCTATGATACACATGTACTTACAATGACAAGAACTTACCGGTGACTAAACTTGAGTAGCATGAGGAGTGGCCCTCGTATACAAGGGACATGAGATTTCTAACTTATACTTCGTCAAGCATGTACACCATAGTTTGTCCACTTTAACCTTAATCACTTCTAGATGCTTATGATACGGGCAATGAGAGCTGAAAGCTGTAAGTACCATAATTTTTGGAAGCTCTTTATGAAACTTGAATCCCTACTTCCTTTTATAAAAAGGCCTTTCTTCCACCATTATATTGAGTCTCCACCTTCTACCTTTATGCACCTACTTTTAGAGCATAGTGGCCATTCTTAGTTCTATGTGCATTGTCCCAAGACTAGTTGATTGATCCATAACTTGATATTGCTTGTTTTAAACTATTGTATCTAGTCACTCTTATGAACTTTGAAGGTGTCCTATGCATTTATATTTGCTACTCTATTGAGGCACAAGCTGAATACTATTATGCTATGTTTTCTTTATGTGAAACAAACAAACGTCTTGCAAAGCATTGTTATTCATGAATCTTTTGTTTGTGCCTTTTCATGTTGCATCATCGTTTCTTTGTCTTATTGCTAGAACTTTGTCTTTCATGTTATGATTGAAGTACTATGATCCCAGCTTTGAATGTTTTACAAATACTTTGATCAAGTCTTTGATGGTGCATGTCACCTCAAAAATTATTCTTTCTTTTTATCACTTACCTACTTGAGGACGAGCAGGGGTTAAGCTTGGGGATGTTGATACATTGCAAATGTATCTATAATTTTTGATGTTCCATGCTTGGTTTTATCCACTTTCTTGTGTTTTGTTCCAACTTTGGAGTACTTTTCATATGATTTCTTGGACTAACCTATTAACAAGAGCCACAGTGTCAGGTGCCTGTTTTCTGCTGTTTTTCGTTCTAGGAAAGTCAAAAAATGAATATTCTCGCAATTGGATGGGACAAAAGTCAAAGTGCCTATTTTTTCGGAAGTCATTAGATGCCAGAATACGAGACGGAGAGGGGCCAGGGGGCCACCACACCACCTGGCCGTGCGGCCCAGCCTGGCCCGCGCCAGGGGTGGTCTGGCCGCCTCTGGCACCCCCTCGGCCTCCCCTTCCGCCTATAAGATGCCCTTGGAACAAAAACCCTAAGGGCCTAATCAAAAATCCACGAAAGAGTCTGTAGCTGCCGTCATATCCATCCCTAGATCGGGAGGGATCTGAAACTCTTCCCGGCACCCTGCCGAAGAGGGGAATCCACCCTGGAGGCCTTCTTCATCACCATGCAAGCCTCCGGTGTGATGCGTGAGTAGTTCATCCTTGGACTACGGATCCATGTAGTAGCTAGATGGCTGGTTCTCCTCCTTTGCGCTTTCATGTCTAGATCTTGTGAGCTCCGTTCATGATCAAGATCATCTATTTGTAATTCTGCATGTTGTGTTTGCGGGGATCCGATGGATATTGAGATGCTATTTCAGATTGATTATTGATTCTATCATGTCTTTGTTATTTGTGATCTTGCATGCTTTCCGTTGTTAGTAGCTATCTTGGCCAAGTAGATGCTAGCAACTCCAAGAGTTAGTATTTATGCTTGATAGTGGGTTCATGCCTCTGGTAATCTGGGAAAGTGACAGAAATCTCTAAGGTACTAGATGTGCTGTTGCTACTAGGGAGAAAACAACAATCCTTTGTTCATAGAACAATCGTATTGTTTACTTTACACGCTGTTCGTAAAGCAATATTCTGTTGCTTGCAACTTAATACTAGAGGGGGTTCGGATGATAACCTGAAGATGGATTATTAGTCATAGATGAAGTTGGATGGCGGTCTATGTATAATGTTGTAATGCCCAATCGAATCTCAAAGGAGTCAAGATGATTAGTATATGCATGTATTGCTTTCTCGATGTTTGTCAATTACCCCGCTGTAATTTTTTCACCCAGCATGTTATCTATCTTAAGGAGAGCCACCTCTAGTGAACTATGGATCCCGGTCCTTTTTATTTACATACAATCTACAATATGTTACTGCTTTGTGTTTACTTTCTGCAAACTATTACTTATTTCCATTCGATGTGTTTAATCCTTTGTTTTCCACAAAACACGGTGAGATTGACAACCTCATCGCATGTTGGGGACAAAGTTCTGTGGTTGTGTTGTGCAGGTCTCCACGTTGCTACTAGCACCGGTAGTGCGCCCTTCCAAGGCTTAGCTAGCAACACCTTTGGGGTGTTTCCTTGCTCCTACTGGTTTGATTAAACCTTGGTTTCATAACTGAGGGAAACTTGTTGTTGTGCTCATCATACCTTCCTCTTGGGGTTCCCAACAAGCTCTACATCAACATTGTACCAGCATTTTTCTAGCGCCGACACTAAGCCATCACTTAGCTTTACAAATAAACTTAGAGTTTAGTATTCCTACTAGAACTATCTTACTTGTTAGTGATAGTTTGCGAGTACTTAAAGAGTACTCATGGCTTTGTCCCTAGCTATTACTATGGCCAGACTATGAGGAAGACTACCCTGAAGGAGGACAACAGGACGACTACGACAACTAGGATCATCTCCCACCGTCAGCATTGCCTGTGACACTGAAGATGGAGCCCACCGCTACGCTATTTATTCTGCTACTTGTTTGTACTAAGACTGGATCATGAGATCCTTTATTTGTGTAAGACCTTAATATGGTTTGTAATGGATGATGTACTGTGATATCCAATCAGTTATGTCTCACAAAAATGGTAATCCTGGGATTGCGATGTATGGCATAACGGGCATCTGGGATTAAAAATCCGGGTGTTGACAAGTTGGTCTCAGAGCCATCCTGACCATAGGAGACCCTAGTTAGAATGGACGTCCGAACAAAAACTGTGTTTCAAAACCAAAGTGAGTATTTCTGAAAACCTATTTCCTCTCTTACCCTTGGATTCTTTCTCTCAAAAAAATACATGTTCCTCCAACTTCTTACATTACTACATAAAATTTTGACACACTTGATCACTTCACTAATTTTCTCATCCTAAATTCTTATAGATGGAAGTTCGGTACAGCAAGTCCTACCAGTTGGGTAATGGAGGCCAACTGATCTTCGAGAGGGATCTCGATGCACTGTCTGAGTACTTGGAGCGTCCTCATCCGGGATTTCTTGGAGCTCAACTCAATGGTCCCTAGGAGGAGATTTACAATGGCTAGTAGTTGCTGATCTTCGAGGCAAGTTAGAAGCCCCAATGTCCAAGAGGATTCAGTTCTCCGTAAGAGAGAACAACTGGCTAGATGGATTAGCCAGGGCAATGCATGAAGCTCTCGCTCGTCTTTGCGCATAGAATGTCAACCTAATCCAAGGAACCCGCTTTGTTCACTATGCAAGGCGTGATTCTATGGGAATGCCTCTAGATATGCCAAGTCATTCGGTGTTGAAGCGACAAGTGGAGAACCTCGACTTCCTTCTATACGATAGACAAATGTAATTGGACAATGCTAGAGAGTTCGCCAACCACAACCTTGCCATTGCCGCCCAGAAGGCCCAGACTTTCTCACTGATCGTCAAGGATCGTCAGTCTCTTCGCTGTCAACACGCAAAGAAGGATCGCACCATCGACCGTCTTTGCAAGAAGGTGGCCGACATCTAGAAGACCATCAAGGAGCAAGAAGCTCAGCTTGCAGCAAAAGAAGAAGAAGAGGAAGGTGAAGACATCCAAGGGGATATTGACTCGTACCTCAGCAATGATGATGACTATCTGGAGGATGATGCCATGGACTTCTACACCGACGATGATGACTCCGACTTCATCGATGATGAGTAGATGCACTAGGGCACTATTGTATAAGTGAGAAGTATCGGTCCCATTGTATCTTAGCTTGCATAATGGTTCTTAAAACCCTCTGTTTTCCTTTTGTTGTGGTGTGTGTGAGTTTGTATCGTATGCTTTGCTTAAATGAATGAAAAGAAGTTAGTTGCAAAACCCGAGTCAAACTCAAAGTTTCAGCTTTGAAACCAAAACCATGAACCTTAGAACTTTCCCTCTTACCCCTTTATCTATCTCAATCATCAGATGACTCGTGGAAATCAAGGAGGGAGCAGCTCATCACAGGACCCAATGCTGCAGATTCTGCAGACGCTCATTGCAGACCATGAAGCTAGTAGGGCAGAGCGCCAAGCAAATCTAGCCACCCTGCAGCAGATCGCCTAGATGGCTACAACAATCAAAACCATGGAAATCAGGATCATCATGGATCCAAACTCAAAAACTTCCAGAATACCAATCCCCCAATCTTTAGCAAGTCTGAAGACCCATTGGATGCTGATGATTGGTTATAGACAATGGAGAACAACTTAGAAGTAGCTGGAGTGGATGCCAGCGAGAAAGTTCTTTTTGCCACCCACTATCTGGCCGGAGATGCAAGAGCATGGTGGAACATCACCCGCACGATGAACTATGGTCAAGTGATGACATGGGAAGCCTTCAAGATCAAGTTCAACCGCACCCACGTGCCACAGGGTCTAGTCACCAGAATGAGAGATGAATTCAGAGAGTTAAACCAAGGCCAAAAGACTGTAGTGGAGTATAGTGATAGATTCTTGTCCCTCGCAAGGTATGCACCTGATGAGATCAAAATGGAGGCCAATAATAAGGAGAGATTCCTGAACAGACTGCATGATGAGATGCAGACAGTTCTCATCAACATCCGTTTCGAGGATCTCGAAGAGCTAGTCGACTTTGCCATTCAGATGGAAGGGAAGATGCACCAAGCTGGATCCAACAGTCACCAGAAGTACCGTCCCAACCCGTCTGCCGGATATGCCTCGCGGAACAACCGACCCCCAATGTCTCGCCCAAGCTACCCCAACTGTAGTGGAGGAAATGTGAAGTCTAGAGGAAACAACAACCACCCCGGCAACTCCAGCAATTTCAACCGTGCACCGCCCAAGAACAATAACAACAGCAACAACACTGCACCCAGAACTAGAAGCAATGTTGTGCCTGTGGCAGCAAAAGACAAGTCTCAGATCACTTGTTTCGAGTGTGGAGTGAAGGGTCACTATTCCAATGAGTGTCCCAAGAAGATTGCCGCCACTGCCAATGTGAATGCCCCAGCTCAACAGTAGCATCGTGTTCAACCCAGAAGAAGATTCGCCCCAGGGAACCCTCACAACCGCAACGGCCGTCTCTTCCACATGAACGCCGAAGAAGCCCAAGAAGCACCAGATGTAGTGCTGGGTATGTTTTCTGTCAACTCAGTTTGAGCAAGAGTGTTGTTTGATTCTGGAGCATCGCACTCATTTGTCACCGAAGAATTTGCATGCACTAGTAAGATTCACCCAACCAACCGGAAGCATGTCATGATAGTTCAAATACCCGATTCAACTAAAAAAGCTAGAAAAATGTGCATAGCAGTACCTATCAGAATACATGGGATAGATTTTTATGCCAATCTAATAGTACTTGGAACCAAAGGTTTAGAAGTAGTACTAGGAATGGATTCGATGTCAAAGCATAAAGGATTGATTGACTGTGCCAAGAAAGCCATCACCATGACTAGTAGCTCTAGAGTCTCAGTAGAGCATCTATCAGAAACCTTGCCCCGTCAATTCAAGTGCAACAAGAGTCTAGCCCTACCCACCATAGACCAAGTCAGAGTAGTCTGTGATACCCCGACATATTCCCAGATGAATTGCCCGGTATGCCCCGGATAGGGATATTGAGTTCATTGTTGAACTAATCCCCAGAACTGGACCCATAGCTCAGAGACCCTATAGTATGAACCCCTCAGAGTTAGTAGAATTGAAGAAGCAACTGGATGCTATGTTGGCAATAGTTTTGATTCAACCAAGCGCATCGCCATGGAGATCGCATATGTTATTCGTCGACAAGAAGGATGGAGGCAACCGTTTGTGCACAAATTATAGGAAGCTGAATGACATCACAATCAAGAACAAGTACCCATTGCCAAATATAGAGGATCTATTTGATGAGTTGACTGGTGCCAGAGCGTTCTCTAAGATTGATCTTAGGACTGGTTATCACCAACTTAAGATTCGTGCAATGGACATTCCAAAGACCGCCTTTACTACTCGATATGGATTATATGAGTATACGGTCATGTCTTTTGGATTAACCAATGCCCCTGCTTATTTCATGAATCTCATGAATAAGATCTTTATGAATTTTCTAGATAAGTTTGTCGTTGTGTTATCAATGATATTCTTATCTACTCCAAGTCAGAAGAAGAGCATGAGCAACATCTGAGAATCATCCTTGAAACCCTTAGAGAGCATAGGTTGTATGCCAAGTTTAGCAAATGTGAGTTTTGGCTGAAAGAAGTAGGATTCCTTGGACATATTGTGTCTGCCGGAGGAGTCGCTGTTGATCCCACCAAGATCAAAGATGTTGAAGAATGGGAAGCCCCAACCACTCAAACCCAAGTCCCTGCATTTCTCGGATTAGCGGGATATTACCGCAAGTTCGTAGAAGGATTTTCGAGCATTGCCACACCCATGACCCAATTGTTGAAGAAAGACAAGAAGTTTGAATGGACCAACAAATGTGAAGCAAGTTTCCAAGAGCTCAAGAAGAGATTGATTTCAGCCCCAATATTGATCATGCCAGATATCAAGAAGCCGTTTGATGTGTATTGTGACGCATCCAAGATTGGTCTCGGATGTGTATTGATGCAAGAAGGCAAAGTCATCGCATATCTGTCTCGACAACTGAAGTAGCATGAGGAGAACTATCCTACCCATGATGTTGAGTTAGCAGCCGTAGTTTTGGCATTGAAGACATGGCATCATTACCTTATGGGTAAGCGCTGTGAGATTTACTTAGATCACAAAAGCTTGAAGTATATTTTCACTCAGAAGGAGCTGAATATGAGGCAAAGGAGATGGATAGAGTTAATCAAGGATTATGACCATGACATTCACTATCACCCTAGCAAAGCCAATGTGGTAGCGTATGCTCTTAGCCGATTGCTGTGTAGATTAAACACCATGATCAACGAGAAGCAACCAAGTTTGCATGAGGAGTTAGAGCAGTTTAGAACTGAGCTAGTTAGCAAAGGATTTTTAGCTAGCATTGAACTTCAACCCACTTTGATTAGCCAAATCAAGGAAGCCAAAAGGGAAGTGCAAGTATCGACGTAATCAAATGTCGTATTGGTATAGGAAAGGTACCTGGATTCACCGAAGACGAAGAAGGAGTTCTGTGGTACAAAGGACGTATCTGTGTGCCCACAGATTCGGAGCGGAAGCAAGTTATCATGCAAGAAGCTCATGATACTCTTTATTCTATCCACCCCGGAGGAACAAAGATGTATCAGGATTTGAAGGAGCAATTTTGGTGGCACAAGATGAAGAGAGAAATCGGGAGCTACATCGCCAAGTGTGATATCTGTCAGAGAGTCAAAGCGGAACATCAGAGACCTGTAGGACTATTGCAACCATTGCAGATTCCGGAATAGAAATGGGATTCCGTTGGAGTGGACTTTATCACTGGTTTGCCTACTTCTAGTAGGGGAAATGACTCTATTTGGGTCATCGTTGATAGACTGTCCAAGGTAGCTCATTTTATACCTATCAAGACAACCTACCAGAGTTTGAAGCTAGCAGAGTTGTACATTGCTAGAATCGTCAGTTTGCATGGACCACCCAAGATCATAGTATCAGATCGAGGAACCCAATTTACCTCGAGATTTTGGCAAAAAGTCCAAGAAGGATTAGGAACCAAGTTGAATTTTAGCACAGCTTATCACCCACAAACCGATGGACAGACTGAAAGAGTCAACCAAATCTTAGAAGATATGTTGAGAGCTTGTGTGTTAGAGTATGGATCCAAATGGGAAGATTTCTTGCCTTTCGCAGAATTCTCATACAACAACAGTTATCAAGCCAGTTTGCAAATGGCCCCATTTGAGTTCTTATATGGAAGAAAGTGCCGTACCCCTTTGAATTGGTCGCAAGTAGGAGAGAGTCGGATTTTCGGACCCGACATTCTCCGAGAAGTCGAAGAGAAGGTTCACAAAGTCCGTGAGCACGTCAAGACCGCCCAATCCAGACAAAAGAGTTATGCTGACAAGAGAAGGAGAGACCTGACTTTCAATGCCGGAGATTTTGTGTATCTCAAGGTTTTGCCATTGAAGGGAACGCAATGTTTTAGTCTGAAAGGAAAGTTAGCCCCTAGATATATCGGACCCTTCAAGATCCTGAATCGTGGAGGAGAAGTATCGTATCAACTAGAACTGCCAGAAGAGATATCTGCTATCCACAAGGTGTTCCATATCTCGTTACTTTGCAAATGCCTAGAAGTGCCGGAGAAGACCGAAGTTTTCAAGAACATCGATCACCGAGCCGTTGATATCAACAAGGACCCGACGTATCGTGAAGTGCCCATCCGTATCTTGGAGGGATCTTACAGAACCACCAGGACCCGGAGTATCAAATTTCTCAAGATCTAATGGAGCAACCATACCGAAGAAGAAGCCACTTGGGAGCGAGAAGATTACATTAGGACTGAGTTCCTAGATCTCTTTAGTTCCTAGTTTTCTTTCTTAAATCTCGGGACAAGATTTTGTTTAAGGGGGAAGGTTTGTAACATCCCAAAACTTTAATCCAAGTTGTCAAGATCCAAATCACCCAATTTAGGGTTAACAAAAACTTTTTCTCATTTAAATAAATAAGCATGCATATGTGTGTTGCATTAAATAGGAATTGTTTTGAATTTCCATGATTGTTTGTTCTAATGGTTGTAAAATGACTCTAAGATGAATGCCACATCATCTAGATCTTTCCCAAGCAAAAATCAAATAAAAAGAAATCAAATAGAATTAATAAATGGAAATGGTCACTTTTGCCATTTTAATCAACTAGGACACTTTGGGTGTTCCTAGAACTCAATTTCAAATAGAAACAATTGTGGATGTTTGCACCCCTTTCTAGTACAAGTAGTGATGTACAAAGGACCACTTTGTGATCTTCAAAAAACATTCAAACTCTAAATTTAAAAGACATTTGAAAATGGAACCAAGTGTATGTACCTAGATCACACTTTTTCAAAAACCATTCAAATGATTTCAACTTAACAAATCCCAGCAACCAGAGATGCTCAAGCATTAGACCAACCACTCCACCAAAAATTTTAGAAAAATTCAAATGTTTGTGTCATGCGGCCATTTGGTCGAACACCTGGCATGCATAGATCACACCCTAGTATAGCCTCACTGTTTCTACAGGGTTTTGCCACCCCATCGACCCCAATTGACTCCCTCTGTCCCTCTTTGATCTAACCAGGCCATAACCAGCCCACCCCTAGTCCCTAGCCATAGTACCGCGCCACCCCGACGCCGTGCCTGCAGGTCGAGCATGGGCAGGTCGGAGGAGACCACCAACCCCTCTCCGCCGCCCTAGAAAGGAAGGCGTGATCACACCACCATCCACGGTCCACCCCACGGCCACAGCCAGCCCTTGAACCACCGAGGACAAGCCCCTCACTAAGCCTCTGCGCCGCGCCAAAGCGCCATCGCTGGCAAGGCAACACATGTCGCGCCTTGACCAAAGCCCGCGCACGCCGCTCTGCCTTGACCACCTCACCCTACCAGACACGCCCTTTCCCCGCCGCGCGACCCATAGCCGCCAGGAACCACGTCAAGCACCGCCTCTGTTGCTCAGAGCGCGATACGCTCCCGACCGTTAGTCACCGCCCCTCACGTCGCCATTAAGCCCTAGCTGACCGCCAGGGAACCACCCACCATCCGCCTACCTTCCCCATGCTGATAGCACCCAGTGCCGTCGTCACCGACGAGCTCCGCCCATGCTTCTCTGCCGCCTCACCGAGCCTATATAAGGGAGCCTCCCCAACACCATTTCCTCACACTCCCACACTCCCCTCTCACCACTGGTCCTTCCCCACCTCTCTCCGGAGCCGCTCGAGCAGCCAGCCGCCAGAATTTCGCCGGAGATAGCCGCAGCAGAGGAGGAGACGCCCCCGTCGATTTCGTCCACCCCCGGAGCTGACGCGATCTCGCCAGAGTCCGCCATCGTCTCCTCGTTCAGACGCCCCCATCACCAAACTTTCTGGAGCCCTGGTATGCCCCCACAGCACCCCCACAGTGCCGCTAGGTTTCCATCTCGCCGGCGACGTGTCCGTCGTCGATGATGAACGTGAGCCGTAGATTCTAGTTCTAATCCTACGGTCCACATTGCCCCGTACCGCTTCGCGTTTAATGAGCCACTGAAAGGCGGGACCCCCTGCCAGCAGTCCTTAGCGCCGCGGAGTGAAATTGGGCCGGCCCATTAGTGTTCCCGCGTTGGCCTTGTAATTCAAATTTAGATTTTTCCTTTTTAACTAAACCTAGTTTCTGCCCTTTAGTTTGAAAATCAATTGAGGGAGTTTTATAAATCCAAATTGCGTAATTCCAATTTTGTTGGAAAGGTAATAAAAATTTCTATCCAAGCCCGATGGATTTAAATCATTTATAGTTATGGATCTCTCCTAGAAAAATAACATACAAAAGCTTTTTCACATTCAATCATTTTTCTAAAATCAACCATAATTGCTTTTGAGTTGATTCCAACTCTCAAATATCACATTTAACCATACCTATATGAATATGTAATAATATTAAGGTTACATGCAGTGACTTTGGACTAGTACCAAAATAATGCTATATAGGCATTTCTAGTCACTTTAAATCATTAAATATTAAACTTAAACTTATTAAAATATTATCCAATCTTTAAATCACATTCCCATATGTTAGAATATGTGGTGATGACATGTGTCCACATGATCCCATATTTTAATTGGAGAATATTAAATCTTAGTTGATTTCAATGAGTAGAAATTAATTTGCTCAAATAAAATAAATGAAACTAGTTCATTAAACCTTGTGATGTTTGTGATGATACTAGATCATCAAATGTGTGCCTTAGTGTGCTAAGTAGACTAGTTAAGTATTGTTTGGTGATTGTGTATTCCGTATATATTTATAGATGATAGTACCGACCGAGTCTACAAGGAGGAGGAGTTCTACCCCGAGGAAGAAGAGGAGAATTTCAACCACTGCGCCAACCAAGGCAAGCCATCATTAACAACGCAAGCTAAACCTTGAAAGCTCGATAACCTAAGAAAGATGCAATAGGCATGCTTGGTTATATTTTTACTATTACCTACCCCAAGTTTTACTTACAAGCTTTACTTGCTTTTACTTTACCAAAGTCTTTTACTTTGTTTATAGATAGCATAAAGTGTATAAAACTTGGCCTATCTAGTTAGACTTAGATGTCATTCTATGGCATGAGATTGATCTTAGCATCCCACATTAGCGAACACTCTTAACTTAGTAGTTTAGAGCTAAACCAAAAACTTGATCACTTCAGATGGGAGTACTTGGTGAAAATGACTTGTGAAAACCTTGGAATGATGAGTCATTCTATTGAGATGTTTTGATATGTGTTGAGAAACACAAATGGTTTATGATGATGATGAAAATGTTGAGGCATAAGCCTTAGCCCTTTTATAAAAACTGATGGTTGGGTTCGGATGCGATACCATTCCAATTTTACCGTACAACCACAATACCTGAATTGGGTAAGGCTTAGCCTGAAGTTTATATGCCTTAGTATTAGTTCCCTCGCGGGAGAGGTTTGAGTTGAGGCTACCTCTCGATGTGGTGCACCTATGCAGTGCCCAGGATGGCAGTTGGCCATGGCTGGGAGGCCAAGATCATAGAAGAGGTGCTTATACTAGAGTGTGTAAAGGAAAGGTTATGTTTGATTTTCTGCATACTAAGTATGATGATTCAGGGATTATCCCTGACAGATGTATCGAATTTTGTGGTGAAAGTGTACCACCTCTGCAGAGTGTCAAACTATTCGAATACCCGCGTCCGCGGTTATGGATAGTTGGAGTGGCCATACTGTTCCGTTGTCAGATGTTTTCGAAATGACTTATGAAATGAATTGTGACATGACTTGACGACAACAGAGTTGTGACTATGACAACTAAGTTTCCACTTAGGTGATTTCCAACTTTATTTTATCTTTCTTTGTTTCTGAACTCAGCTTAGGTTTCAAACTTAGCTTTACAAATAAACTAAGAGTTTAGCATGCGTACTAGAACTATCTTACTTGTTAGTGATAGTTCGCGAGTACTTAAAGAGTACTCATGGCTTTGTTCCTGGCTAATCCTATGGCCAGACTATGAGGAGGACTACCCTGAAGGAGGACAGCAGGATGGCTACGACAACTAGGATCATCTCCCATCGTCAGCATTGCCTGTGACACTTAAGATGGAGCCCACCGCTATGCTATTTATTCCGCTACTTGTTTGTTCTAAGATTGGATCATGCGATCCTTTATTTGTGTAAGATCTTAATATGGTTTGTAATGGATGATGTATTGTGATATCCAATCTGTTATGTCTCGCAAAAATGGTAATCTTGGGATTGCGATGTATGGCATAACAGGCATCTAGGATTAAAAATCCAGGTGTTGACAAGAAGTAGTCATCTTCCGCTCGCTCCACCGCAACCCAGCACCCGCCCAACCAAAATACCGTTTCGTCCAGACTATCTCCTTCGTCCACCTCATGCGCGGTGGCCGAAGCAGCTCGCTGGCGGGAGCACCGCCGTCATCCGCGCCAAGATGCTCGCCGCTGTGGCTCGAGAGGGGATAAGGAGGCCACAACGACACCCCTGTCCATCCTCATCCTCATCCACTCCTTCTCTCTCTCGCCTGCTCTCTCTCATCTTCTCCACAAAAGGGGGTCGAAACCATAGCCGCCCAGACGCCGCTTGTCGTCGTCGCCCCGAGCCGCCCCGTGACCGGAAAGGTAGCCAGGAGCTCCGCCAGGATCTTCTATGTCTTCCAGCCGGAGGAATCGAACCAGGGTTTGCCGAATTAAGCCCCACGACGTCTTCTTCCCAAGTACGGCAGCCACCCGCGTCGCCAATCGCCGCCGTCTTTGACCGCACCGTGCCTCCTCGTCACAACCATCACCACCAGGGTGAGCTCACGAGACTTCCAGTACCCTCCATTGTTTCGATTGCTTTTTGTATCGCTCTGCCGTCATGCAACGTCGTCGTCCGCCGCAGAAGCTCGCCGGAGCTGAGTTCCAGTGACCATCTCTGGCTGGCGTGACCACTATAGGACTCCCCGTGAGCTCCTCTTTCGAACACAGTAAACCACACGAGCTAATATGCCGTAGTTCGTCGTCGGTGACCTCGATCTGGCGGTGGCAAAGGCGCTTACGTCATAGTGATGCCACGCCCACGTCATCCTCGGCCACCTCTGCTAGTTTGACCAGTCTCCGACCGCGTGGCACGGACGTGGCAATAGCCCCACTAGTTAGTGGCTCTGGGGTAGAACAAGTTAGGTGTAAAAAATCTTTTGTCCCGCGTAGCAGGTCATGTGGCCACAGGCCCACGCGTCTGTGACTGTGGCTAGGGTTAGTGCTAGTATAAAAAGTATTATCGATTTAGTAAATAGATAAAACAAATAAGTGTAGATATAAATATAATTTCCAGAAATTTAATAAAAGGATTAAATCTTATTAATTCTATAACTTTTGTTTTATAATTCAGAAAATGTATACAATATATTACAATGATTAGAAAAATAAAATCTATAGTTTAGCCTTATTATCAACTATTATTCTGTTAATTATTTAATAAAGATTTTATAAGTAATAAAACTTAAAAAAATCATATTTTAATATTAGTAAATAAGAAAGATATAAATAATATACCAAAATTCTTATAAAAACAAAATCTACATTTAAAAACTTGTTTAAATTATTTTTGTATCACTTAACTAATATTTATTATTTATTTAGTTTTATAAAGTGATTAAACTTATAAAAATCATATCTTATTATTTAAAATTCACAAAAATACTTATAATATACCAAAATGATCACAAAAATAAATTCTACACATTAAAATGTCAACTCTTACTTTTGAAGTAAAATAAAAGGTAAAGGTATAATAAATCTTATTTAAACTCTTTTCTTTTATTTTAATTCCTTAAAACTATATAAATGTTTACTATTGACTTTAACATTATTTGTTTAAAGTCTAAAAGTGTAATAACAAATGCAAGTTATGTCTAAATAAAGTTAAGATAGGTCTAGCCAATTGAAGTTGTACTTACTAAAACTACCATTTCAAATTAAATAAGTTTTACTCTCCAAAAGTATTTTATCAATTGTAAAATCAACAATACTAGTTGTTTTCTACTTTAGAACTTATAAGTAATAAGAAAACCTTATAGTGTTAGCCTTAAGTTTAAATACTTTTTACTCTGTAAAGTAATGTTTTCCTCAAAAGTTATTCTTTTAAGCAACATTGAAAGTAAACATTGAACACTTCTATAAAGACTTTAATTGATTAATAATCTTGTTTAAGAAATATTTCAGATACCATACCCATTTGAGTGTTTTAATATTGCATATTACTTGTTGTATTTACTTATTGTTTCACACACACACACTCTCACAAGCCTTAATAAGAAGCACAAGTGTGAATCTGTTATAAAAGTGCAACACATTCTAAAGAACTCATTCCCACTTTCCAAACCCTAAATCAGATATGATTATTCCGAGGATTCGCATTTATCAAATTGCATTATATTACTTATGCATCATTGCATCTTGCTTCTTTATACATTAGTCCTTACCGGACCAATGATGCTGTTTACAGAATTTGGATCTTCTATTATTCCGAAGACCGTGAGTGCATAATCTTGCAATCACAAAAGGCAAGTTCACAACTTGCTCATGTCCTTTGATTATTTTCTATGCTTGTAACTCAACTGTGTCACCCGTATTTCAAAAAGGTCAGAAAACACTATTTTCATAATAACATGATTATGGATTATTTACCAAGAGGTAATGATCTACTAAGACAGTTCGAGTGGTAAAGGAACATAATATCTAGGACTTAACAACCAATGTTGTCAGTGATTCTAGCGCCGTATATTATGCGTTAGCCATGAGATTGGGAAAGGGACAGAGAAGTCAGTTATATCTTCTTCCTTTCATATGGAGGCAAGATGACCTTATTGTGACGCTGTGATTCCTTGTGCGGATCCAGCATATGGGTGGGCACCCTTAGGCCCCACGATTTTGGTGTCTAGATTATCTATGAGTGGCTGCCAGAGGTATAGTCAGACCGTTATGGAGCTTGCGAGGGGGATCACCAGCTCATAGAGTCTTCGGGAACTCACCAGGGTTGTAGCTTGCCCAAAAATGGGGGTTAACGGAGGTGTAGTCAGCCCCGGAGGATCGTGCAGACATATGGGGTCACAGAGAGAGCAGTGATTGGCTTGGATCTTAGACTGGGCCCCATACCAAGGAAGTATGGATAAGCTCATGACTTGGTTGTGCAACAAAGCTAAGGTCTCTCATGGGTAAAGTAACTCACCTCTACAGAGTGTAAGAATTGTGACATGTTACTCCCTGTTCCAGGAAGGAGCTACGAACGCGGCAGGAAAGGAACCCCACGAAGGTTCTGGTCAACCCGTGAAGGCTGTTGGACATAGTTTTCAGAATAAAAGCAACATTTGAAGAAATGTTCATGAAAACCTGTATTGCCTACGACCTTTGGTCTGTGGCTGTAGAGATAGTGCATCATACACTCCTTTTTAGTGAACTTGCTAAGTACGCTCGTACTCAACCGTACCTTCTTAACCCTTGCTAGGTTCTAAGCCATTGAAGACGACATCAACATCAATTTTTGCTCAAGTAACCATCATCGAAAACTCAAGTTCTTCAATAAAGCCAATGAAGTCAACATATACATCAGCTGAAGTGAAGATAAAGTGTCGGTTTAGATAAGAATAGATTCTCTAGCCATAAAGCCTATGTCTGTAGAGCATTGCAATAGCAGCAATGGCAAGCCAAATAGTTTAGATACTGGTCTTAGTTACTAGATAGTTTTGAGTTATGATTTCTGGTTCTTCTTTGTAAGAAGTTCTTTCTCTCTCTTTAACCTAGAGTGTTCTCTAGATCTTTTGTAAAGAGTCGATTTGTAATCTATAGTCATGTCTTGGACCTGCTGTGTTTTTGTTGTACCACTCTGAGGGATGTAATACTAGTGAATGGTATTTCATTGGTGTTATGTCAACGACTATAGTGTACTACATCATGCAGTGGTATGCTGGGTCACCGCAAAATCTCACACTCTCAATTTTTTACATGATTATACTTTATTGTTCAAAGGCAAGCCTATGAGTTGATTACATGACATGGAATAAAGTTTAGTCATTTGAATCATCCATGTTAACAATAATTTTGCTGCACTATAAGGATGCATAAAACCCGTATGATATGTTTGTCATTACTCTATCTATGCTGAAGTTTTCCAGATTAATGAAGTGGAGGAAACATGAGACTACCAACCATGAGTAAGATCACCATCTCGTTATTTCAGTTTAAATGCTGAGTTCCTTTTTGATTTTGGTTTTCTTGCTCGAGGACGATCATGTTTAAGCTTGGGGAGTTTCATGGCTCTAAAATATAACCATCTAGGTCCACATTTAAACTGGATATTATTCATATTTTTGATGAAATATCTCTCTAAACCCTTCCACTAATGCCTAATATTCAAAGGGGTATGTAATCCTTTCTATTATATTTTTCCTGCACAGATAATGTCATTTAAAGATGGGAATCACTACATTAAAGTCGAAGATACGAAATTTCCAACAACCAGAAGAAACCAGGTGCCGTGAAGAGGAGGCAGACGCTTTAACGACCAACTATAAGACTGGAGCAAAAATTCTGGCCATATAGCTCTGGTCGTATAGTTGGCGCCACCACTGTTAGGTCAAACAAAACAACTTTTGTGAAGGGACCCCTATATAAAGAAGCCTCGGGCAACGAGAAAACAAGCCAGACCCTCGCCAAAAGTCTCTGCCATAGGTCACCAGCCGCCTCTAGATCTCAAAAACCCTTCTCCATCTCCATAGCCATATTCCACCACTTGTAATAGTAGATCTCTTCTTCAATTGGTGACATTGTAAGACTATTGCTATCAATCTGATGACTTTCATTACAATGTTTGTGATTGTTGATCTCATCTCTATGTGTGAGTAATTCTCCTTGGGCTAAGGGCTTCGGCCTAGCCATATAGCGTTTGTGCATGTTATTTATCATAGATGGGATCATGTTTTAGTTTGTATGAGATGATGGTTATTGTATCCTCTCTTGCCTCAATCCAAGGACTTGTCAGGTACCCAAGACCCCGAGGGTTGAGCCAGGTATAGGGAGTATGAGTAATGACTGATCTGCAGGTTGGGAACTCTAGTGATAGAAGGGGTAGTACAGCTGTATGTGAGGGATTTACTTGGGATTAACGGTGACATCAGTATGCATATCATTAGTTCTCTTTCTTCTATGGATGAGACTAGTAGGTTATGGCTATAAGTAGTTGCGGAGGCAATAGCAATTATGGATGCACTTCCCACATATAATTTATCTTGCTCTAACAAGTACATGCATACTTTATTTCTATCTTTTATTCCCATCAGATGTTTTGCACAGCTACAGGTGAAAACAAACGCCCAAGGCCCGCTCTCTCCATCATCAACAACAAAAAGATGCAAGCTATTGATCTGGTAAAAACACAAAAGGAATTCTAAAACTCCCAAAGGTCCGTTAAAGTAACTTCACTATGCATTCGCTTCCCGAGGATTCGATAACCTAGGTCTACTAGGGAAAAATAAGCTACACTACATCTGTAATCTAGATCGAAGGTATCAAAGTGACCCTGGCTTGGCTCGACTCCCCCGACGCAACCGGAGTGACCTAGCTTGGCTTCCCTCTGATCCATTGGCGGTGTTTAGCCAAATTAGGGCTTTCATCCATAGAAGGATATGATTCTTGAGTTGTCCAACCTTCAGCACGCAACCGGCATCCGCGGGTTGAGAAGGAGGATCCAAGTCTCCGCATCCCGGTAACGACCGATCCACTTGAATCTAGTGCATGCTATCGTCCATAGGCTTGAAGTGGTACGACCGGTTGAGTGGCATGATGATGTTTCCCTTCGCAACATCCTTCAACTTGTTGTCCACATTTAGGAGCAAGGTGCAAGCAGTCGTTTTCTCCTATGAAAATATTTAGGTCAGAGAGGATGAAGTAATTAATTTACAGAGACTTTGAGAGGGTCAAGTAATTATACTGTGAGGGCATCGAGCTTGGCTCGCGTCGAGGGACCGAGGTAGGGCGTGCAAGTGACTGAGTGGCTGCTATGGCCCCCATGGCCAGCGAATCCCCCTCACACCTGCATTGGCATGGGTGACCACCAATATGGGTGCGTCTTGAGCCCGTGTAGCAGAAGGCAGGTTGCCCGAGTTGCTGCCGCCTAGGCTGATCAGCGGGAGCGGTCCTTTTGTCTGTTGGCGAAAAAATGGAGATCGACTGCACCATTCCAGGGATGATTTCATTGACCCAGCTGGCCACCGCGTCATCGACCTTGCTGGCCACCTCTGCTTGGACCCTGCTTTCTACCGCATCTTGGACGCACTGGTCCATGGTTGCTTCGAAGTTGGCCACCTTTTCCAATAGAGCCACATGCTCCCGCTCCTTCTTCGCCTGTCGTGACTCCTTGGTGATGGGCACGGCCAAGCCATGGTTGACATGCTTGTGACCTCCTCCGGCACCAGGGACACGACCTAAGTGCGGCCTCTTCAACGGCAGCTGCTCCTTCATGATGTTCATGCCTCAGATAAAAGGGTTGTCCCACGGGAGTTTACCCATCGACGTCTGGGACGAGGAGGCAGATTCGACCGCTTCTTCTACAAACTGCAAGAAGTAGCATGAACAATTTTTTAGATATAGTTGGTGAGCAGTATCAAACTAATAAGGTGGTAAAATTTCTTACCACTGCTTTCTCAAGTTTCACCACCTTCAGGTCGGTGACCAAGACAACACCCTCCACCACTTCCGGGCTCGTGACAAGTTTGCCATCCTTTTTTCATTGTACCAGGACGTGACAAATGCCCTAAAGAGAGGGTATTTGTACTTGTACCAAGGATTCTCGATGCCCTTGTCGATGTAGGTCTGGTCCTCCTTCCGCCACTTCTCCTGCTTACCGTCGTAGGCACGGCAACCGAGACGGTGAGGATCGATGTTCTTCTCCGCCAGCTCCTTCCCCCAGATTGTCTGTGACTTGGTGTACGCTAGTTCCTCGTTTTGCAGGAAGAGCGTGTAGTCCTCTGGTGTAATCCGCGGGAGTGGCGCTTGATATCTTCGGATCTCGTGTTGTCAGCAATCATCCCCCTCAACATGGTTTTATAACCGCTAAGGTTCTTGGTGAACCTAGAGAGGGCTAGCCTATTCACGATGTTCTCCTTGGGATCAGACTCGTGTAGCCCTCTGGGAACTGGTACCACGCGTGTAGCTGCAAAAGGAGTTGGTCTTGCAGATGCTTCTTGTTCTTAGTTTGGAGTTTCGTCTTGTTGACATCGATGATGTCCCGAAGGATAGCTCCTAGCTGGAGGTCGTACACCTTTGCGAGCCACTTCAGCTCCATAGGAATACCGGTTTTGGGGTCCACAGTGGTGAATGTTTCCTTTGTGGTGTCGACCACATCTGGGCGCCACTTCTTGCATTGCCGATTGGCCTCTATAGTACTCTCCGAGCCACCATCGGGGATGCCACTATCGGTGGTCTCTTCATCTTCTTCGCCCCTCCCGTCATCGCCATCAAGGGCATCATCGATGGTCTCGTTGTCTTCTTCGGTCGCATAATCTCCTCTAGTTGTATCTCCTTCTCCATGAGCCTTTAGTGCTCATCGAATATTCGCCGAGAAGAAACGGCGGGATCGTCTTGGTCCAAGTTTCGATGAGAATATGAAATGGCTATACCTAGCTCTACACAAGAAAAAATAAAAGATTTAGGACACTTAAATTCGCGGTAAAAATCCGGCATGACCATTGCTAAAAATGGTCATGCCATAGTGCCAAAAATTCAGCGGAACGGAAGTTAATCGACATTTTGGCGAAACATTGGCAACTCATTAATTGTACTTGCACAATATTTATGCCACCTCAGTTACATAGCCAACAAGCAATATATACGACGTTGCCAAGACAAACTCACACGATCTCACGCTCTCAAATTCAGTCGATCGAGACAGAGTGCAGAGATCAGAGACTAGTACGAACTGAATGAACACTAGTACTAGCTGAATGAACACTAGTACTAACTGAATGAACACTAGTACTAACTGAAAGTGTGCAGGTGTAGTCTTCAGAGAAAGAGTGTAGAGATCAGAGACTAGTACTAATTGAATGAACACTAGTACTAACGGAATGAACACTAGTACTTATTGAATGAACATTAGTACTAATAGAAAGTATGCAGGTGTAGTTTTCAGAGACAGAGTGCAGATCAGAGACAAAGGGCGAGACCATCGTGACGAGGACGACGACGATGAGCGCGCGGACGACAACGAGCATGCAGACAACAATGGCTGGCTCTTCCACAGCCTGCTCCTCCATGGCCAGCTCTTCCACGGCCTGCTCCTCCACGGACTGCGGCGGACGGTGGATTTCTCCTCCACGGCCTGCTCCTCCACGGCGATGGGGATGCAGGATGACGATGACGCGTGGGGATAACAACGGCGGAGCAAGGGGTCGGCGGGACGGGTCACAGCGGCAAGCGGGGCCACTAGAGGCTAGGGTTCTTGCGAGCGGTGTGAGATTGGGGATTTTTCTCAGGCTGCCTCAATGGTGAGACAGTCCCTCTAACATGTGGGACCCGCACGTACCCCCGATGCATTAGTCGGAATTCGTTGGGGATAAATTTACACCCACTTACATACCCCTGGCGCCTTAGTCCGTATTCGCCGGGGATAACTTTACACCCACTTATAGGTGGGACCCGCACGTACCACCAGCGCCTTAGTCTGAGTTCGTCGCGGATAACTTTACACCCACTTATACAGGTTGGACCGCACTTTTTGGCCCTGGTGGACCATCGACTATATATTACATCGCCAAGGAGTGTGTGAGTGGGATAACTACACTTACTGATGGGAGAGAGAGTTTGATCGATACACACATATGTCATTGAAGACGACACACATAAACTGATGGTTTTTCCGTGTCTCTATCCAAAAGAGTTTGCATATGTAGTAGACTTATACATCATGAATTAGAGAGATACACATAATTAGGGTTTTATGGTTTAGTGTTGTTTCTTTATTTCAAACTCGATCTCTCTTCTTCTTCTTTATCTTCTTCTTGGTCTTTGTTGACTTGACCCCACGGATGTACGAAGGAAGAGTAGACGACCTAGGTAGTGTGGTGCTTGTTCTTCTTTTTGTGTATGTTGCATCGTCTTCATCGGGTTCTTCCACCATCGGGTCTCTGACGAGGCCGCCGAAGGCTTTCTCGTCAGCGACTCCATCCATTCCAACGAGGGCCCTTTTTCCTATCCTTACGATGACATGGCTGGGCCTTGACAGGTCGGTAATGAAGAAGCATTGCTCGACGTGCTTAGACAGTACCCATGGCTCATTTTGCACGGTGGGGTTCTTGGTCTTGGATTTCTTAGGCATACGCATGGTGGTGAAATACTCGTCTTATTTTGTGATGTGTGTAGCCCATCTGATATGGAACATCGACATCTTCTCCCCGATGTAGTCGAGCTCCTAGATTTCTTCGATCGTTCCGTAGTATCTTTTCTTCTCTTCACTCGTGTAAGATTCCATCATCACACCCGAGTTTTGATAGTCACTCCTTTTGTCTCTCTCCTCTGTGTAGAATGTGTACCCGCTGATGTCATATGCTTGATAAGTCTTGAGGTTGGGTGCGGGCCCGTAAGACAAGGCCACTATGATATTGTCAGTATCGCTTGTCATTAGCGGGGGTTTGGCATCAATATGGTCTTTAAACCAGCACATGAAAGAGTAGTTGTGCGCTCTGAATACCTCTTCTTCCGTCATCGGCCTGTCAGCAGTGTTCTTGATCATGGTTATGTGCTCATCCACCCAAGGCCCGACAACGTCCATGTGCTGTAGTGCTACTAAGTGGGCCCTGTTAAAGTCGGCTCTTCTACCAGATTGATCCACGTCCATTTCCCTATTGCTGGTGTTGTGGCCTACTCCCTTGAACCTACCGAGGTGCTTGTTTGTGGGCAAACCAACCAGACGTGGGTTATCCTTATTTAGATAATTCTTGACGAAAGAGACGCACTCCTTGGTGAGAAAGCCCTAGACAATGCTTCCATCCGGATGTTTCCTATTACGGATGTATCCTTTGATGATCCCATTCATTCTTTGTAACGCCATCATGTTGTGAAGGAACGGAGGCCCGAGATCCTCGATATCGTCCACTATATGCAGCAGCAGGTGGACCATGATATCAAAGAATGCGGGCGGGAAGTACATCTCCATCTCTCATATAATGGTGACGATCTCTTCCAACAGCCTCCTGAGTTTCTTGATGGTTATCGACTTCCGAGTGATGACATCGAAGAAATTATAGAGGCCGGTCAGCGTTACACGGACGTGCGGCTCCATTATCCCTCGTATTGCAACCGGAAGTATCTGCGTCATCATGACATGACAGTCATGAGACTTCATCCCGTTGAAGATTATTTTCGTTGGGTCCAGCCATCAGCGTATCAGCCCCGCATAGCCTAAGGGAAATCTGACTCCTAGAAGGCAATTGAAGATTTGTTCGAGCTCGTCAAGATTTATAGTGAAGTAGGAGGGGTGCGGAGTTTCGCATTGCTTAGACCTTTTGCCCTTCGGATCTTCCATCTCCTCTTGAACCGGCTGCTTCCCAGCCCTCTTACGCTTGCGATCGTCCGTCTCCTCAACCCTAGATGGAGGAACAGGGTGAAGCTCTTCTCTGATATTCAGGGCCATCATGTCGTGTCTTGCTTTCGGCCCGTCTTTGGTCCTATCCGGCATGTTGGACAGAGTGGAAAGCAAGCTCTCACACACGTTCTTCGTAATATGCATGACATTGAGGCTATGGGGCGTACCGAGGATCTTCTAGTAAAGCAAGTCCCAAAACACGGACCTCCTTTTCCATACCCATGAGTGGCCCGGGTTACTTTTTCTTCTTATTGTCTCCTTTCTTCTGCTTCTGCTTCTGTATCTTACCCGCCGGAGGGATGTGTTTCCAGTTTTTCAACAAAGTATCGATCTCCTCGCCTGTACACTTAGGTGGAGGTCCTTCGAGCTCATCCTCAGTGTTGAATAGATCTCCATGCTTCCTCCATGGGTCATTCTCGGGTAGCCACATTCGAGTCCTCATATAGACGGTTTTCGAAAACCCGGTCACATATGTATGATTACTCGGATGCCTATGGTTCGCTACCCGATATTGGGTAAAAGGCTTACGGACCATAAAAATTCTAGATGACGGCCCAAGGAAGCAGCCGACAAAGGCTTTGATTGTATTAGGGAAGAAACTATGAACCAACATTATGTTGGTATTGTAATCACGCGTGTATGAAACCTATCCGCTTACAGCTTTGAGGCCCGTCCTATTATATATAGGATGGGAGAATCCCAAGCGAGTGTACAGGAATCTAGGTGACAACTTGTAACAATGCAATTACTCAATATTCAGGCGACTTTGATTCCATTGTTTCCCTGACATCTGACGAAATCCTAGTGTGCTCTTTTCCGCAAAACCCCAAGTCCATCACCATGGGCATTGCCGAGGTTATGCCTCGACAATTGGCGCCGTCTATGGGAAACCTAAACGCTAGAAACACGGATTCAGTGGAACGTTCCCTACCAAGCACCGACTCGATGAAAACAGATCCACACCCACCCACCCATACAGCTACACAAACAGAAGAACCAAAACCTTCCGTCGGATCCTCAATGGAAGTCGAAGCACAGATCGAAGCATGCGACGAAAGTGGGCAAATTGAGATGAATCTGGGGGATCTTAATGGTCTCTATGACAATCTCTCTTTCGGATCAGACCCATAGTTAATCCCCCACGTGAAGCAAGCCTAGACAATTCGGAACCCGAAGAAAGCGGCGAAAGTATCAACTTCGGAATTCAGATGGCAGAAATCTATCTAGAGCAAAAACTGATGGACTTCACTGGCTCATCTAATAGTGTCTCCATCGGTGCAAACGATGACATTACCAGTCCATAGGCCACTCAGCAACAAGTATGCGTGATCATCGGAGATGCCACGACCCAGCGAGACTCCAACAGTAACCCAATTCTTAATCCCGATGATATTCTTTCAAGCCAGGATGCAAGAAGTGATGACAACGAAGGAAGTCGAGGAAACAAGGTAGACCCAACAGTCAAAAATGAAAATCGGGAAGAAGAACGACCACCCCATGGTGAGAGGCAAACCCTTAACCTACCAGCCAGTGCATCGGAAAAGGCAAGAGCAGCAATTTTGGGCGTGATCCCAATGAAACCGGACGCTACCCAGGAAGATGTGTTAGCATGCCAATATCGATAGATTACAAAAATAGAGACCTCCTCAGGATGCAGAGGCAACTCGATGAAAGGAAGAGGGTAGCTGACGAATCTAGCTTATGGCGGGCGCAGCTAAGCTCCACCCGGGGATCAAGGAGCCTAACAGGAGGAGCATCGCTAAGGAGAGGAACATCTAGATTACGAGATATCCCCGAATAAGAGAGGAGTGGGCTAATCCGGGACCTTGATCTGTCGTTTATGTCGATAGACGAAGATGGAAATATCAAGGCAAAAATATCTCAGGCATTCATTGTGGCCACGCAAACATACCTAATCACAACACAACCCGCACCCGACAATCCTCGTGCAGCCCTTCACCGCTCTGCCCTGATGAATCTTGGCATGGTAGGAGAGTCTCTCACACAAGCAGATAAAGGGACCATGCGACAACTCGGCAGATCCCCACGCCATCGCAATAGCCCTCGGCACGGAGGTCATATCCAACGATCATGATCACCACATCGGGTTCACTTTTCAGAAGCAAAACCGAGAAACGATGCAAGAAATGACATCACCCAGCGATGGATCGATCAATCCAGAGAAGAACGTAGCACCCGAAGATACCATGATGGTGAAACCGAGGAAGAACAAGAATTATGCAGAGCCAGTTGCTTTACCCGACGGGTTCGCAAAACTCCGGTACCAAAAGATTTTAAATTACCCCAGGATCGACAAAAATATGACAGCCTCCAAGAACCCGAAGCTTGGCTGACAGACTATCTGGCGACTGTCAGATTACAAGGCGGATCCAAAGCTATAGCGATGCAAAGCCTGCAGCTACACCTAACCGGTGCGGCATGCTCTTGGCTAAAACAACTACCCGAAGATTCTATTAGAAGTTGGAATGATCTTGAAGACAAATTTATTAGAAAGAGCAATTGCAGGCCTACAAACAAAAGCCAGGAGAATAAATACGAGCCTTCATCCAACGATAGAATATTACTAAAAATTCGGCTGAAGCAATATCTGACGAGAGAGCAATCGACGCCTTCAATGATGGACTTCGATGATAGGAGTTTATCGAAGAACTAGGATGAACCAAGCCAAGAACAATTTCACAGCTAATGGAAATAGCCAATCATTGGGCTAATGGAGAGGATGCAGTACACAACAAAAGGGCCCGTTCACCTGACGATGACAGAGACAGGCGCAACAACGACCGGAGACGACAAACCAATGGTGGATACCATTCACCCAATTATGTCGCAGCAAGCTTCTCTGGAGGGGACAACCGGCGAAGTGATGATTACAACAGCGGATACCGTGGCAATAGGGACAACATCGGTGGAAATCAGTCACAGCAACGATACCAGTCGATGAATCGAGACCCACCTATGTCAGCAGGACAAACATTGGAAGGACCCTACAATATGCACTACTACGCCGACTCAATAGGCAAAAGGCGATCAAATCATCTCCTAAAGGACTGCCGAATATTCTTGAAAATGCAAGAACTATGCAATGCAAGGGCAGCCGAAGCAACAAACCGACTCTACATTACGGCACCCGGCGCTTTGGCCATCGGTGCGCCACCTCCACCACCGGGGCATCTGCCAGCAGGGTAGCCGCAAAGTACAATACACCAAGACAACGAATATCACAGGTCAAAGGGAGCAATGTAAATGATCCGAAAGGGGCCACCCTCCAACATAACACATAAGTTGATCACTAGACAAGTAAACTTCGCAGTAACAAAGCCACCTCCCACACTGGAGTGTCTCCATTGGTCGGAACAAGAAATTACCTTCAGTAGAGCTGATCATCCATTACGGGTTCCTCAGCCAAGCCAGTCAGCACTAATAGTGGAAGCGCAAATTGGCGGGTTCGACATGAGCAAAGTATCCTTGGATGCAGGGAGTAGCATCAACCTAATTTACGCCAAAACCCTGCGGGCCATGAACTGGTCCATGACGAATCTAGCACCAACAGACACAACTTTCCACGAGATAGTTCTAGGAAAAGCCGAGATTCCATTGGGAAAAGTTCATCTCGACGTAGTCTTCGGATCAACGACTAAGTTCAGGCGAGAAAAGCTGGAATTCAAAGTGATGGACTGGCCATCTCAATATCACGTGGTCCTGGGACGACCAGCTTTCGCTAGGTTCATGGCAGTACCTCACTACGCATACCTGGTGGTAAAAATGCAAGTCCCCAACGGGGTCATAATAGGCAAATGAAGCTTTAGCCGTGTAGACAGATGCGGTCGAGAATTCAACAAAATCTCGTAATCTTTCGGGATGAAGAGTCGACACACGAAGGGCACACCCGCAAAAAGAAAATATCGGAAGAGCAAGCATGCAACGGTCTCACAAAAGCAACTTATGCGACCTCCAATATAGGTCCCACATAGGAAAAGCCACTAATCAACAAGACGAGAGAACCATGATGAGGAGCATGATGAAGAGCCGCAGAAACAGAAGCCGAAGTGCCTTCAAAAAATCTTCACTTAGACATACCTTGTATTCAATAAAGGCCAACGGCAAGGCGATCACACCCGTGTAATGTATTTATATCAATGATTATCAATAAATAAAGAAAGTATTCCATGACATACAAACTTCTATGGCACACGAACTTTAGTTCGTCGGGTCCTCAAATCAAAAGAATACATCATGCAATCAAAATCTTGTGTACAACATACGACTTTTTTGATCAATGTCTGTACAATATTTTGACTATGCATCACAAGGCTGCCCAAACAGGCAGTCAGATCTCAAAGTTAACAAAAAAATCGTATGCTTCTAAGCATCTACGCACAATCCTAATGGTGGGTCTACGAGCGGCAGCGTAATGGGGCGCCATACAAACAAGGCCACCATCGGGAGGAGGAGGTAGACTTGAAGATATAACATCTAGATCTAACATCAGATGATGCGCATGGACCCACGAAAGCGCAAGCTTGGCACCAGCCACAAGTTGCAGCTTCATGTAATGGTGAATCCTTTCACCTTGTCAAAACTTTGCAACCAACTCCGCCAGGGTCTGAGGCTGAGGATCCCGAGGAAACATGACATTGTAAACAATGGCCAAAGATCTGCGGTAGCATTCGACTGCTCCAACTCCGATAGGCGATCCTGAAGCAACACCACAGTATAGGCGCAACGATGATCAGTCCAGATGTCCATGTCAGAATTTCGGGAGGCGGACACAAGGGCGTGCATTCGGTAACACAGATGTTGGCTCTCCTCCCTCTCGCACAATCGAATGCCTACAAAGACGGAAAAGACAACGTCAATCTCATAAAAATAAGGAAAAAGCAATCGAGGAAAGAGGAGAAACACTCACATAATAGCTTTTCGCTTGCCCTGGAAACTTCTTCCAAAAGAAAAGCCTCGCGGTTGAGGGATTGGCATGTTTTCGATTGGGAAACATCCACCATTGATTGGACAACCCGAAGTTTTCCTTCAAGTTTTTTCACTTGCTCTATCTTTTTTGCATAGAATGGCGGGTCCATAGTGCGCATGATGGTGGAACTAGCCACACCTATTGCAAAGGAGGATGGAGTAGCATCCGACAATTGTGCGGAGCCAAAAGGAGCCAGTGGATCATTCAAAATCTGGCAAAGCAAAAAAATATGAAACGTTCAACATGCAAAAGAAAGCTCATACACATATATTCAAAAGTTGCCTTCTTGTAAAAAGAAGCAAGGGAGAGTTGAGTAAATCCAAGGTTCATTACAAAAACAGCGAGGAAGATACGATAAAAATTACAAATCAAAGCCTACGAAGCCATGTCCTTCAAAGGAAGGGTGGCACTGGAGGAAGGAGAACTAGCTATAGCGGCAGCAGGGGTAGCCGAACAAGGAGCGTCCGTCGTAGTAGGAGCAACCGAAGAAGGGGCAGCCAGGTTCTCCGAACCCGAGCCCAGACCTAGGAGTAGCCGAGAATATTTTTTGGCCCTTTTAATATGCGGCTTCAGGTCAATTGCTTGGCCACTGGGGGTGACTAGGAAAGAGGAGCTAACCTTCTCCCAGTCGACCTTCTCATCGTGCGCCATCGCCAGGGCCATCGAAATTTCGGCACCACTCCTTGACTGCGTCAAACTATAACCAACAAGGGGGTCGGGATTAGCACCAAAGACGAGGACAAGATCATTATGGTTGTTCGGCACATCCTTGGTTGGAAATATTTTGGCATGAAGATTCTTGAAGGCAATAGGTGAAGGCAACGGAAATTTAGCTCGGGAAAAGCCGATAGTCATTTAAAAGCCGAGACCTACACAAGCAGAAGACATGGGAAAAGCCGATAGTCATTGAAAAGAGTAAACATGCCTCCACATAAAGAAGAAAGGAATAGGTGAAGGCAACGGAAATTTAGCTCGAGAAGCCGTTTTTTCTTGCCATAGGGCTCCACGAGACAAGTTGAAGGAACCGGGCTTTTCTTGGTCAAAGTGGTGAAGCTCCGGACTCTCTTCTCATACACCATGAGGATGAGGTCTTCCGAAGAAATCCTCATAGGGTCCTTCCTCCCGGTGTATGCCCACATGCCAGAAAGCCAGGCTTGAAACGGCTGGATGCGAATCCGCAAAAAGTATGCCAGGACCTGGAGACCCGACAATTCCTTGCCAACCTCATGCCGCAACTTTGAAATAAGATCAACAAAGGGCTGAATTTCCGCCATTTCTTCGGCAGAAGGATGTTGATCCCAGGAGTCAAGTTTACAGCAGGTTTTCCTAGGATCAAAGGGGGCTAACCCGAAAGATTGGCCTTCGAGTGGCTGATCCTTGACATAAAACCACTTGGACTTCCAACCTTGGACATAATCAGTGATTTGGAAGTCCAAGTAATCAACATCGGATCGGACAGAAAAAATGGTGCCACCAACATCATGGACAATAGTGTCAGTGGCATTGCGACGAACATAGAAGAAGTGTTTCCAAAGGCCCAATGGGGATGAATCGCAAGAAAACACTCACAAAAAGTGACGAAACAAGCAACGTGGAGAATAGAATTGGGCGTGAGCTGATACAGCTGCACACCATAGAAAAATAAAAGGCCATGGAGAAATTCATGGATAGGAAGAGAAAGACCACGGAAGAGGAAATGGAGGAACATTACCCTCCATCCAGGCTCGGGATGGGAGTAGCCTCGTCTCCAGGGACCCTGAAGGAACCATCCGTCAGAATACCGGAGTTCCGCGCCTCACGGAGCTCTCGCGTCATGCTCTTGGTAGGATACCATCTGATAACCCTCTACCTGGTGGCCTTCTTGGCAGCAACAGAAGTTCCAGCAGCCTTACTTTTTCCCATGGTGGCAAAAGGGGAATACGAGCACAAGAACCAGAGTTTTGCAGGGGAGCAAGAACAGGAGTTCGCAAGGGGGAAAGAGCGCAAGGAAGAAGATGAGGAAATGGGAGGTGAGGTAAAACAGTAAAACACACCTCACCTCCCTTATAAAGAGCAACGACGTGAGGTCTGAACCGTTCGATGCAAAACTGAACCGACAGAAGATCGCACGATGATGACATGTGTTACAAAGATTCTGTAAAGTAAAAAAAGTTAAAGAAAGTTATGGCTGCGGTAAAAAACGGAGAACAGCGTGTGACGCCTCGATTCTCGCACACAGACGGGGCGTGCAGTCAAAAATCTCCACTAAATACGCTATCACGCGTCATCATTATTGCTACATGGGCCCACGCTCGATATGTCCCGTCAAGGCGTGTTCTTTTGAAAATCAACATCATAAAAATACGTCATCACTGACGTCACAGAGGAAGAGTCGCAGAAATCGCGGCTCACCATTGAAAACAAACATCGGAGCCGGACTAAATTCCTTCCAGAATAGATCTGAGACTACAACCAAACACACAATGTTACAACTGTAGCATCAGGGGCTACTCCTATCAGGAGCATTAGTCGTGCACCCGACAAAAATTACAGAAGCACTGGTGCCATAAACAGTAGGCCGAGCCTATGTTTTGATACAAATATCTAAAAATATACCTTCGGTGGCTACTCCTATAAGGAGCGCTGGCGCGCACCTGATAAAGAAAAGCAAAGATTCATCAACAAGATACTCCTATCAGGAGCGGATGCAAAAAATAAAAAGTTCTTTAGCCATTACAAAACAAAAAAACTCCCGGATCGCACACAACGCGATAAAAATCCGAATGCCATGTTCAGAAGCATGAAGGTAAGAGCCCAGGATTCGTCCTGTGTAGCCTAGTAATCGCACAAGAATGCACTCTGCCAGTAATATATCCGTATCAACAATATGATAAAAAATCACGACGAACGTGTTGGGTACCCGATAAAAATAGAAAACTAGAATTTAGTATTCGATAAGACCTCAGCAGCTCGAACTAAATTACGCCAGTAGCAAATTCCGGATTCGAGCCAAGGGACTTGAATTTGATGTAGGGCAACCTTTTTTTTGCCTAGGAGCAATTAACTGATTCCTGATCCGTCGGAAGCATCAGACTCGTTGTACCAAAATCCCTACAAAAATAAAATTTAAGGAACAAAAAGAAGGAAAAAGAAAACTTTGAGACTCAACCTGAAACTACGGTTCAAGTAGAGTCTCGGGGGCAACTGACATAGGTATGATTACTCGATGCCTATGGTTTGCTACCCTATATTGGGTAAAAGGCTTACAGCCCATGAAAATTCTAGATGACGGCCCAAGGAAGCAACTGACAAAGGCTTTGATTGTATTAGGAAAGAAACTATGAACCGACATTATGTTGGTATTGTAATCACGCGTGTACGAAACCTAACCACATGCAGATTTGAGACCTGACGTATTATATATAGGACATGAGAAGCCCAAGCGAGGGTACCAGAATCTAGGAGACAACTTGTAATAGTAGAATTACTCAATATTCAGGCGACTTTGATTCCATTGATTCCCTGACATACGACGAAATCCCCAGCATTCTCTTTTCCGCAAAACCCCAAGTCCATCACCATGGGCATTGCCGAGGTTACGCCTCGACACCCGACATCCTTACCCAGCTGTAGAGACGGTGTCTGTTCCATGCACCGCACACAAGCCTTGTGTCCGTGGCACACCTGGCATGCAATATATCTGTATCCGAGATAGTCCTGCACCGTGACGATCACTATGACTTTCAGTCGGAATGGTTCTTTGAGGTAGGTGTCCCATGTTTCTACCCCTTCCTCCCACAAGATGGCTAGCTCCTCCTTCAATAGCTTGAGATACAGGTTGAGATCGCTCCCTGGGTGTGTCAGCCCTTGGATTAGCATACTCATGTGTATGTACTTCTTCTTCAAGCACAAGCATGGGGGGAGGTTGTACATCCACACAAACACGGTCCAAGTGTTGTGCATGCTACTCGGGTTGCCAAACAGGTTCATCCTGTTAGTGCTCACACCAAGCCTGATGTTTCTTGGGTCTTTCCAAAATTCTTGGTACTCATTGTCTAATGCTTTCCACTGGCTTGCATCCGAAGGGTGTGTCAGCACTGGGTTTTCAACTCGTATAGGATCCTTGAGCACCGCATCCTTCCTTTCTGCGTTCCAGCGCATGAGTTTTGCTTCATTGCAGTTCACGAAGTACTGTTGAAGACGGGCCTGGGCGGGAAGTACCACGCAACTTGACAAGGAGTTTTTCTTGTCCCTCTCTTGTATCGAGGTTCCTCACAGACTGGGCATGTGGTCTTGTCCTTGTGCTCGTGCCGGTAAATCACACAGTCACTGATGCAGGCGTGATATTTTTCGTGCGGTAAATCAAGAGGGCAAACGATGTTCTTGGCCTCCTCTAGGCTACCGGCCAACGTGTTATCTTTAGGAAAGCGCTTCTTCGAGTATCGAAAGAGATCGTCCGCGCCAGCGTCGGTCCATCCGTGTTTTGCCATCATATCCATAAGATCGAGAGTTCCTCTCAGGCGGCTCTCCTCCGGCCCGTGACCTACGTCATACAATGGAGTTCTCGAGTCTAAATCCAGTTGATCCATCTTAGACTTCCATCCTCCGGCGAATATAGGGTCGATCTATGCGTTGCCGAGAAGAATTTCTTGAACATGAGGGTCATGCATGGCCGCGGTTAGCGAGGTACTCCTACTCTAGTGCTCGTTGTCCGTATGTACTTCTTCCTGGGCTTCTTCATTACCGTTGTCGTGTGCGACGTCCCGATCTTCCTCCTCATCTTCATTTTCGTGTTGATCGGCATCCTCTTCCACATGTTCATCATCATCGTCATCTTCATCATCACCCATCCACTGAGTGTGGCCTCCATGAAACTATACCTGAGCAGGTGCTGATTCACTTTGCTTGAGAAGGGGTCGAACAATGACGATAGTTTGCATCTTCAACATGGACATCTTATTTCCATGAGGTTATTTTGATACATGTCAGCCATCGCGCGTTGCACGTATCTGTCCATGATGCTTTCCTTCATCTCGATGACCATCATAGCTAACCTACACGATAAGAGCATTGATTAGAATAGTCGTATAGGCTTTCACTGAAAAATCCGACATGACATTTGCTAAAAATGGTTATGCCGCAGTGCTAGAAATTCGCCGGAATGGAAGTCAATCGACATTCTAGCGAAACATTGGCAACTCATTGTACCTGCACATGAAAAGAAAATGCAAAACGGTCCACATATGAATGGAACCGCTTTTAGCCATCACAAGTGACATCACCGCGATTTGTCACCAACTCATGCGCACATTCACCACATTATACCTATTAGTTGACACGAGATCCAAGAGCGACCAAAGGGAGTGTGTGTTGTCCGGACCTTATGCTCGAGATCTAGATCTACACAAAGGTGGTGGGGGGAGGATATATCTAGATCTTGCAAGCTAGATCTACTAGTGCATATGCATGCTTTAAGGTGAAATATAACAAACTCGGTTGGTTGAATTAGCTAAAATGGGTGGGGATAAGTGGGGGAATGAGCTAGCAAAGCTTTGGGTGGAGTTGCCATGAAAAGATAGCTAGAGAGTGCGTGAGGGGGTGGTGGTAGGTGGCTGGTTCGACTTGCATTTAAGTCCCAAATTACCCCTGGTGAACGCAACCAATAGGCACCGGTGATAAGGAGGCGTGAAGTGGGGCGGTCAGATGGTGGAAAGTTGTAACACCCCAAAACTTTTAATCAAGATTATCAAATTCTAATCACCCAATTTAGGGTTAACCAAAACTTTTTATTAAGAAAATGAATATGAATGTATGTGTGTTTGCATTAGTATAGAATTGAGTGAATATGCCATACTTGATTGTTCTAAATGATGTGAAATGGTTTAAGGATGAATGCTACATCATCTAGACCAATTACAAACAAAATCAAAAGAAAAAGAAATCAAATATGAATTTATTAACCAAATGGTCGTTTTGACCAAAGTAAACCACTAGGCCACTTTGAGTGTTCCTAGAAGATATTTTCTAATAGAAACTATTCTATTTCTTTTACCCCTTGCTAGACCAAGTAAAAGTGTATCAAGGCCCACTTTACAAACTTACAAAAAATCTAGCAAATCAATTTAATGGACAGTTGAAAATTGAACCTAGTTCATATGTTAAGATCCCACTTTTTCAGAAACCTATCAAATCAATGCCCCTTGACCTCTCCCAGCAAACCTAGTTATTCAAGCTTAAGATCAAACCACTCAAAAAATTTGAATAAAAAATTCCAAACTTTGTTTCATGCGGCCATTTCATCACATACCCTAATGACACTAATTAATCCCTGGCCTAACTTCACTGTTTTGCACAGTGATCATCGACCATTTGTTCCCCTCTTTACACCCCCCAGTCTCCCCTGAGCCTAACCCAGCCCCACACCAATCCCTCCTTCTCCGTGGAGCACAGTGGAGCACCGCCTAAATTAGGTCATCGCCGGCCGACCACGACCAGCTCGCAGCAGACTGCCCCGCGCCCATCCAGGATGTCCAGGAGGTGCGCCGCACTCTACTGCCACCCCCTGTCCAGGCCATGACCCTAGCCGAGCCATGGACCACCCTAGCTACACCGCGCACCGCCTCTCTGTGCCATATCCAGAGCGTGCCAGTGCGCCGCGCCCGACCAGCTCGCCCAGCTCGCGCCTTGCCCCGCCTCGCGTGCACCAGCCCGCCATGATCACCTCAACCCAGCAGACACCCCCGTTCACCGCCACGTGACCCGCAGTTGTCGCACGCCACCCCATGCCTTACCATTATGCCCGTAATAACCGCCAGGGAGAACCACACCGTCCACCTACCTCTGCCACGACAATAGCCACCTGTAGCGACACTACCGTCGAGTTCACGCCGCACTGCTTGGTCCCCTCGCCGTAGTTTAAATAGAGCCCTCCACTGCCTCATTTCTTCACACCACTCCACTCCCCACTCCTCACTGACCTCCCACACCTCTCCCCAGAGCAAGGCAAGCACCACCGCGCCAGAATTTCACCGGAGCCCACCGCTGCTAAAGGAGAAGGGCACCGTTGATTCCGACCACCCCAAGCCCTGCCGTGACCGCGCCTCGCCTCGCCGTCGTCTACCACGTTGTTTGCCCCCGTCCCTGACCCTAGATGGAGCCCAGGTGAACCCCACGAGATCCCCACCGCCGCGCTAGGTCCTTTTCCTCGATGGAGTTGTCCGTCATCGATGATGACTCCTAGCCGTTGGATTAGAATAGGATTGCACGGCCCAGATGCTAAGATATTGTTTCGTGTTAGAATAGTCGCTGACTGGTGGACCCCATCTGTCAGTAGCCCACTGCGCCGCGTAGTGCAGCTGGGCTGGCCCATTTAGCTTTCCCGCTCAGGCCTGGAAATTCAAATCATGATTTTCCTTTTTAGTTGAAATCCTATTCTGTCCTCATATTGATAAATAAATTCAGAGAGTTTCACTTAACCAAATTGCATGATTCAAATTTTTCTAGAAAGGTAATTAAAATATCTATCCAAGCCCGTTGGATTTAAATCAATTGGAGTTAGAGATATTCTATAGAAAAAATAATAAACAGAGACTTTTGCAACTTGAAACATTTTTCAAAAATCAACCATAATAGCTTTTGAGTTGATTCCAACTCTAAAAAATCACATTTGATAATATATATCTAAATATGTAAAATATCTAGGTTTGCATGCAGTGAATTTGGACTTGTACCAAAATAATGCTATATAGGCATTTCTAGTCACTTTAAATCATTTAAATAGTAATCTTAAACTTTATAAAATGTGACCAACCCTTTAAATGACATTCCCATGTATTAGAATATGTGGTGATGACATATGAGAATATTAAATCTTAATTAATTTCAATGAGTAGAAATTACTTTTCTCAAATAAACTAAATAAAACTAGTCATTATTGCATGTGATCATTATTATGATGCTAGATCATCAAGTGTGAACCTTACTGTGCTAAAAAGACTTAGTTAAGTATTGTTCGGTCAGTGTGTACCCCGTATTCATTTATAGATGCTAGTACCAATCAAAGATACGAGGAGGAGGAGTTCTACCCCGAAGAAGAGGAAGAAAACTTCAATCACTTCACCAATCAAGGCAAGCCATCACTAATTGCAAGATAACCTAAGAAAGATGCATTAGGCATGCTTTGGTTATACATTTTGATTTATACCCATCCCATGTTTTACCGGCAAGCTTTACTCTTTTACCTTACCAAAGTTCTTTACTTTTAGTTAATGCTTTGTGAGGATTTGGAAAGATAGTATAGATAGCATAAGGATTATAAAACTAGGACGATACTAGATGTCATTCTATGGCATGAGATTGACATTAGCACCGCTCATTAGTGAATACTCTTAACTGAGTGGCTAGTGCTAAGCATAAAACTTGATCTCTTTAGATGGGAATACTTGTTAAAAATGATTATGAAAACCTTGGAATGATGAGTTATTCTATTGAAATGTTTTGACATGCGTTGATAAACACACATGGATTTGGTGATGAAAATGTTGAGGCATGAGCCTTAGCCCTTTATAAAAACTGATGGTTGGGTTCGGATGCGATACCATTCCAATTTTACCGTACAACCACAATACCTAAATTGGGTAAGGCTTAGACGGAAGTTTATATGCATTAGTATGGGTTCCCTCGCGGAAGAGGTTTGAGCTGAGGCTACCTCTTGATGATGTCCACCTATGCAGTGCCCAGGATGGCGGATGGCCATGGCTGGGAGGCCAAGCTCATAGGGGAGGTGTCTATACTAGAGTGTGTAATTTAAAGGTTATGATTGATTATTCGCATAGTAAGTACGATAATTCAGGGTTATCCCTAACGAATGTATCGAATTTTGTGGTGAAAGTGTACCACCTCTGCAGAGTGTCAAACTATTCGAATATCCGCGTCCGCGGTCATGGACAGTTGGAGTGGCCATACTGTTCCATCGTCACATGTTTTCAAAATGACTTGTGAAGTGAACTATTATTTTGACTTGACCACAACAGGGTTATGAATATGAAAACTAGGTTCCCAACTTAAAGTGATTTAGAACTTTTACTTAGTTTTCTTTACTTCTGAACTCAGTTTAGATAAATCTAGCCTTTTGCAAATAAACTTAGAGCTTAGGATTCCTACTAGAACTACCTTACTTATTAGTGATAGTTTGCGAGTACTTAAAGTGTACTCATGGCTTTGTCCCTGGCTATTCCCGTGGCCAGACTATGAGGAGGACTATCAGGAAGATGGATAGCAGGACGGTTATGGCAACTAGGATCATCTCCCATTGTCAGCATTGCCTGTGACACTGAAGATGGAGCCTACTACTACGCTTATTATTCTGCTGCTTGTTTGTATTAAGACTGGATCATGAGATCCTTTATTGGTGTAAGACCTTATTATGGTTTGTAATGGATGATGTACTATGATATCCAATATGTTATGTCTCGCAAAAATGGTAATCCTGGGATTTTGATGTATGGCATAACAGGCATCTGGGATTAAAAATCCGGGTGTTGACAAAAGTACCCTGGTGACCACAACTCTACATGCCAGTGGTATGGCTCCTATCACCGGCGAGTCTAGAAGGAAGGCGCCAGTGGAAAACTTTAGATAGGTGGGCCCATCTTGCTCACCACTGCCCTAGCGACCAGGTCATTTGTTCGCCGGTGGTAAGGGGCCGTAGCCCTGACGCATATGGTCTTGTTTCACCGGCAGTAAAGGTCGACCCGTCCGGTGGCACGCGACCCACCATAGCCCCGGCGCACACAACCACTATTCACCGATGGTAATTGGACTAGCCCCGGCGTGCCTCATGCGGTTTTGCCGGCGGTAACGCGAGGAAGGCCTGGATGGCCTTACCGCCGGTGACCCCTGTGCTGGCTTCACCGATGGTGAGGAATACGGCTATAAGGTTTTCCCTACTAGTGAATACTCCTTCGTGCCGTGCCACCACTGACAGCGTTGGCTCACTGTCCAGTTCAAACTCACGCGCTGCATGGAGTCATTCCCGGGCCGGTCTAGCACTATGCTCACCGGACCCCTAGTTTTAGCCCAGTTAGGGTTTTCTTTTTTTGAAATCCTTTTTGGTTACTTTTTGAATATGTGGGATTCAAAAATCAATAACTTTAGATCTACTTGGCGTTTTGACTTGAAACCAATTTCTCTATAAAGCATGTAAGTGGATTTACACAATGGCTTTGGTTTTAGCCAAAAACTCCAAATAAAACTCCTAGGGAATTAAAGGAAGTAAATACCCATTTTTCACCTAGAATATCATAAGTTGAGTTCTACAACACATTTTGGGTTGAAACCAATTTATGCTGAAAGCTAATAGGATTACCTACTTGCTCCAATTGGTTTGACACCATTTGGATCTATAGGTTTCCCTCTGGAATTTATCTTAGAAACATGCAGAACAGTTTTTCAGAATTTTTATAGTTTAAAATATACATCCTTTTGAGTTGATTACAACTCTCAATGGAAGACTACGGAAAGGTCTGCCAGATCCCTAAATCCCATATTTATGAGCTACTATAGATTTATGAGGAATTCTTCTCCTCGAAAAGAACTAATACAACTTGAAAATAAATGAATAAAAAAATAAAATTGATAAAATAGTAAAACAACCTCTGGATTTTTTTATTTCCAATACATATCTATAGGTATGACCCTTCTATACTAGTTCAGTATAGAACTTGGTCGAGTTAGAAATGAACTCAAATAGGTAGTATTTTCCTTTAATTTCATAATTTTAGTTTGAAAAAGGCAAATGAGCAGATTCCAACTGTGTTGATCTTAAAATTAAACAACCTACTGATTGTTGTTGCTTGATCATGAACTTTCTTTCTGTACTGTAATGGTTCCCTTGTTTGCCCTGTGAGGTTATTATGTGTTTGTATGCATGTACTTCATTTGCGATGATAGATACGAACAAGGAAGGATTTGATGGAGAGGAAGATATTGCAGGGTTTGAAGAAGAAGACTAGGGACAGTTTGCCAACCAAGGCAAGCCCCCATTCCTGAACCCATGTTTATTCTTCCAGTATACTTGTTTTATTATACTATGCACTATTTTTACTATCGTCTATTTATCGTGTCCAGAGCTTGGCTTCTCCAAGCCTGGGTATAGTATGCTATAGGTGAACCCCTTGTGATCACCCATTAGTCCATGTAGAAAGTGGAATTGATGAATAACACCTCGCCTCCCCGAACCTCGTCCCTGAAGATAAAAATCTTGGGCTAGGGAAAGTTTCAAAAACCAAAAGTTCTGAAAAGATTTTTGAAAAACCTTGGGAAGGTTGTCCTGGCCGAGAGAAAGTGTTTTCAAATAAGTATGGAGATTGAAGGAAAGTGTATTAAAAGTGGCACCTGATCACTAAGCATGTGCCTAGAACAACTAACTCGTGCATCCACAATTACCATGGTATGGGACAGGGCATAGTTGGAACCTTGCCTAGCTTGGTATGATGGTCTCACAACTCTATGGGTTCGACCCGAGCATTCTTATCTAAAGCCGGGATTTTTCTTTTCTAAGATCTTGAGAGGATTGGGGAAACTTTACACTCTAGTTGCCTACAGCCGGATGATACTATGAGTCTCCCATTCAAATTGCACACTTATGATGGAGTGAAAAATGTGCTCTGGTTGGTCCTTGGTACCCGATGCCCCAGTGTTGGGAGGAACAACCCATAGGGTAGGCCCCATATTATGCTTGACAAGGGGAAGGTTATGATCGGTTATTTGACCCCATCATGCTGAGGTATGGAGACCATGGAGTGGTCAAGGATGGGTAATTAGACATTTTTGGTAAAGTGTACAACATCTGCAGAGTGTAAACTATTCGAATAGCCGTGTCCGCGGTCATGGACGGTTGGGATGGCAATTGCCTAGCTTGTGCTAGGTTTTTCTTTAAAAAGAGTTTTTGGATATCAAAGTGTTTTGGTAATGAGATGACCAAAAAAGGAAGCGTGGGTCATGATACGACCCCTGAAGTTGTGTTCCGACCTTGAGAAGGTCACTCCTCAAAGTTTAATAACCCACCCAGGAAGTTTTACAAATAAAAGATATGGAGAATTGTTTCACAAATAAACTAGTCGTACGTAGAGCCAACAACCTTTTATACTTTTTATGTATATTATGTTGTTGCTATCCTCTTATGGTGGTTTGTGAATACATTCAGAAGTACTCACTCACATTGTCCCTGGCTATTGTCATGGCCAGACTTTGAAGAGCAGGAAGAAGAGGAAGTCTTTAGTGACAACTACGTGAACTAGGACGATCTCCTAGTCAGTTGCCTATAGGTTATGGCATGGATCGGTCTATGTTGCTTGAAGTTTCTGCTATTATTATTCTGCTATGAGCCCGACGTGGATCCTATGTAAGATTTGGTCATGAGACACCTATGTAAGACTTAAATTTGGTACTGTAATGGATGTGAACTTTGATGATAAGTCTATTGTGCTCCACGATGCATTTATCTTGGGATCGTGGTGATTTAATAATGGGTATTTCGGACAGCTAGTTCGGGGTCCCCACAAACTTGGTATTAGAGCCATCCTGACTGTAGGAGACCTTAGTTAGCATGGATGTTATACATGAGTCAAAAAGTCATTTTCTAAAAAGAAAGGAAAGGAGATGACTATTTGCATAAAAATTTCTTACATCTCCTCCCCTCTATTTCAAAAACCACTTGCATTAATTTAAGTTTTTGGCATATTTAAAATTTTGCACACATGACACTAACTTAAGCTACCTTAAAATTTTGTGTAGATGGCCATCGAGTTCACCGAGTTTCTCTGGGTGGGAGCATAGTCCTCCACTTTTCTTGTGTTCGAGAGGGAGCTGATGGACCATTCTCGAGTTGTGGGCTGCCCTATGCTAGAGCTGAAGGGTGGCAAGATTCACCGACAGATAGAGACACATATGTCTTTAGCTGAAGGGTGAATTTATGCAAGAAGAATGAGATTCTCCTCTTAGGATAGGATGATGTTAACACTGATGGCATGGATGTTGAGGATGAGAGTGAACCTGAGGATGATGACTGGACTGATGAGGAGGACTCGGAGGAGGTTATGCCTAAGCCCGAGGAGGTTATTCCTAAGCCATAGGATAATGTCACTGAGGTCATCATATAGGAGGACACCACCACAAGACATAATGGCATTATCTATGAGTAGGATGAAAGGAATATGCCCGAGAGGCAATAATAAAATGGTTATTATATTATATTCCATGTTTATGATAAATTTTTATTTCTCATGCTATAATTGTGTTAATCGGAAACGTTAATACATGTGTGTTTAATAAACAAAGAAAAGGTTCCTAGTAATGCCTCTCATTACACTAACTAGTTTATTAATAGATGATCAAGGTTTACTGATCATGACATTGGATGTTCTTAGTAACAAGGTCACAACATTCCTAGAATGATGTGATGAATGATGTTTGCAAGTGCACAGATTGTTTGTAGCTAGTTTCGAAGTATAGATATCGATCCCACAGGGAGCCCAAAGGTAAGTGTTTATGGGTGAAGTCTCTGTCACACCCAAAGTTGTCACAGGTCTACGAGTGAATTGACTGCAAGTGTTGAAATGCGAAAGGAATTTGGATTAAACTGGATGTATTTAAATAAAACTTAATAATGTAAACTTCAGAAATAAAAAGCATAAAAGTAAAGAATGGTTTGGTTGTTTGTTGTTTCCTACAGATGGCAAAGAAGGCACGGGGAGATACAGTTCATGGTGATAGTGACCGTGCCAGGTGGACGAATAATAAGTGTAACAATTATAATCTTATAATTATATGTGTAGGCGAGCAACCCATAATTAGCCGGAACTCATCTTGGTAGATTTCGTCCCAACTTCAATAATCCTACTAGACTGTTACCAAAACCATGGTCAGACACTAGACGATTAAGACCCTTCAGGTCGCTTAGCGATTAAGCTCCTTGGATCGGACTAATGCAATAAGCTCGATGGTTCCCTTTTATCCTCGAGTCTACTAGTTTTCTATTATTATCCCTGTGTTACTCGGGGGCCGTCGTCTAGTGTCTGACCTACTTCAATAATCCTACTAGACTGTTACCAAAACCATGGTCAGATACTAGACGATTAAGACCCTTCAGGTCGCTTAGCGATTAAGCTCCTTGGATCGGACTAGTGCAATAAACTCGATGGTTCCCTTTTATCCTCGAGTCTACTAGTTTTCTATTATTATCCCTGTGTTACTCGGGGGCCGTCGGTCTGCTAGCGAACATGATCCTATCTATGTAGAGCAAAGCATCATGTTGTCTGGGCCCTTAATTAGGCATCCCACAGATAGTCAAGCACACATAATATAGTAATTAAAATAGATCACAAACTAGTGGAAAATATATGAAGGCACGTCACATCTCACCAATCCCTTACATCTCCCATGCCCAAGGAACTTACTCACACATGAGAGAATAAAGCATCATCGATATAATTAAATAAAGGGAATTCATCTTGATATTACCGTGGAGATCCACAATAAAAATAGACAAGTAATCCAACACAATTCAAGTTAGGAAGAATCAATCTCAAACCCTACTCTTGCAAGGTGAAGATCTCTCTCTCTCTCTCTCAAGTAGAAGTAATGGCTATGGGGGTGTATTGGCTAGGAGGTTGATGATCGTGGAGCGAGATGAAGAACGTCTTCGCCTTCTTCTACGGATCTCCTCTTTCTCCCTTCTGGATGGGATGGCGGCTGTTGTGTTGTGTTTTTGCTCCTGGCCTCTTCACGGAAGTTGTCCCTTTTGACAAGACAGAGGCAGCGCTAGCTATATAGTGGGAACTATACGACCGGAAAAATGTTCCTGACATATAGTTGCTCGTTAAAGCTTTTGTACGCTTTCCTCGATTGCTTCCAAAGTGAGACTTTCTTGTTTTTTCCTGAATATTGTGTTTATCTTTGTAAAACCCTATGTTGATGTTTAGAACCTGAAACACACATTAAAAACCAAGTTTTCTTTGCTACTGAAGTATTAGCGTTAGGTAAAGCTAGAAAATAATCAAATCCAGAGGAAAACCATCAATAAAAACCATCAAAAATGTGTGGAATGTCACAGCTATCAACTCCCCCTAGCTTTGATGTTGCTCGCACTCGAGTGACAAGGAAATAAGGAAGAATAGCAAAGATTCGAGACTAAGATAAGAGAACATACAAGCTTGAATTGGTGTCAAATTATTTTCTTCACAATCCCTGCAATCTAAAACATGATAATACAAGTATTTACAAGATTGCACTGAGTCGACTTCCTAACCACGTATGTCTTGCTAGAAAATAAATCATATTCCCAAGCAAGTGTCAAAAGGTTAGCTAGGAAAGTGAAACAAACTCTTTTGGTGTCTCTCTTTGTTGAGAGATAAAACTTTTTTGCTTTTGTTTCTTTGATCAATTAAGAGTACTCAAGTTGGCACCAATACATTCATTTTAAGAACAACTCATCTATTCCCATGTCAAAATTTTAAGACTCTCAAAGCACCTTTTTCCTTTCCTTGCCTTTCAAAAACTTCAGCTCTTTCATAGAGAAATCATGCCACTATTTTTAACATGTTAATTGGGACTGTGTTCTGCACTCGTGACCATGCCAATAAATAGTTGTTGAGCAATAATGGGTCAGAGGTGTACTACAACTTCACTTGGAACGTGAAACCACGAGGAGACTAATTTTTTTACCATTCATAGCATTGCTGCTACAAACGTTCACATAACTCAATAGCCAAAATCAAGTGGTTTCCCGCATTTAGATCGTTTGTTGGCCAGCGGAGTTAATAGTTCCCCATGGAGCACGATAGTGTTGTAATGACACGTGTAAATAAATATCTTACGATAATTATTAGAAAAAGTAGTGGCATAATCTCTACTACTTCGAAGCATCTGTTTTATCAAACAATTTTATTCAAGGGTACTATCAAGTCTATTTACATTAAGCTCAATTGGGATGGAGTAGTTCTAAAATCAAATTCTTGGGCTAAACATGAACTCAAGTCATCTTTTGGATGCTTTTTCTTGTTGTAAAAATGTAGGAATTATTTTTAGCTAAATTCATTGCTCATTATTTCAAAGCTAAGAAGGAGAAACTTGGCAAAGGAATAGAATTTAGAAGATAACAAAGCTAAGTGGGGAGTGACTCAAGTGTAAGCGAGTGAATACTTGTAGGGTCAATTTAATATTGCAGAAAGGGTGATGAAAGGAATGTGATACCTCCTCTTGCCTGCTTTGTTCCCGTACTTGATTCGAATCCTCTCTACATTTCCAAATTGCCAAGTCACCTGAAATTGAGCAATCTCCAAGAGAAACAAAGAAATACATTTCCAAATAAAGCTACAACTATTTTTTGTGTTTTTGGTTTAGGAATGCAAGATAAAAGTAAACATGCAATTTTAAAGAAATAAAATAAATCAAAAGAAGAAAATAAAAATATGAATGCAAAGTTTGGAGGTTTTCAAACATCCCCAAGCTTAGGTTGTTACCATGTTCAGTTGTTGCCGTCATTTGGCAGCTGGTGCGGATACTGCTGGTAGTAGTCAGGGAAGTGGGTCATGAAGTGACTGAAGTTGTGAGTTAAGGCATTAACATCTTCATTCAGTCCTTGAAGAGTGTGGCCAATATCCCCAACCCACTGGTTGAGTTGCTAGAATTCTTGGTAGGGGACGTAGTTGTACCCCTATTGTGGCTGATTAGGCCATGGGTCCCAGGCTCCACCTTGATGCTACTGCTGCTGTCCCTCCCAAGAAGGGTTATACCCATGCTCATCCTCATGCTCCTGCTCCTGCTCATCCTCATCCTGCTGCCCTCCTTCTTCCTCCTCCTCTTGATCAGGCTGGAGTTCAGCCATGATCTCCGTCACTTGATCCTTGGTGAGGATCCAAGTGTCCTTCTCCACAATTGAGAAGGCTTATGGATAGGGCAACGGAACCTGCTCACCCTGTGCATCACCAATATAACTAAATTGATATGCTCGGAGCCTCCGGTTAGTTTGGTAGACACCAAGGAAGCCACAAGCAGTCAAATACTTGATGTCCATGAGTTTGGAGCCATCAACTGGTCGCATAACAGGTAATGTAATATTTAATGCATGGGAAAGGTGGGTTACCAATCCACCAATGTGAATGTCACCTTCATCTTGTTGCTTTGGTAGCGAAGGTGCTGGATGATTAGAGCCACAGGATTGGGGCTTTGCGGTGTAGTGGGGAAGAGTGCCTTGGTGATCATTGATACGTTGCAAACGTATATATAATTTTTGATGTTCCATGCTTGGTTTTATCTACTTTCTTATGTTTTGCCCACACTTTGGAGTACTTTTATACACTTTCTTGGACTAACCTATTAACTAGATGCCATAGTGCCAGTTGCCTATTTTCTGCTGTTTTTGGTTCCAGGAAAGTTAGAAAATGAATATTCTTGGAATTGGATGGGACAAAAGCCAATGTCAGTTTTTCACCGAGGGGGACACGGAGCCAGAATGCGAGACGGAGAGGCGCCAGAGGGCCACCACACCACCTGGCCCGCCTAGGGCACCCCCTCAGCCTCCCCTTTCGCCTATAAGATGCCTCCGAAATAGAAACCCTAAGTACCAGATCAAAATTCCATCAAAGAGTCTATAGCCGCCATCATCTCCATCCCGAGATCGGGAGGGATCTGAAGCTCTTCCCGGCACCCTGTCGGAGGGGAGAATTCACCCTGGAGGCCTTTTTCATCACCATGCAAGCCTCCGGTGTGATGCGTGAGTAGTTCATCCTTGGACAACGGGTCCATGTAGTAGCTAGATGGTTGGTTCTTCTCCTTTGTTCTACCATGTTTAGATCTTGTGAGCTCCGTTCATGATCAAGATCATCTATTTGTAATTCTACATGTTGTGTTTACGGGGATCCTATGGATATTGAGATGATTTTTCAGATTGATTATTGATTCTATCATGTCTTTGTTATTTGTGATCTTGCATGCTTTCTGTTGTTAGTAGCTATCTTGGCAAAGTAGATGCTAGCAACACCAAGAGTTACTATTTATGCTCGATAGTGGGTTCATGCATCTAGTAATCTGGGGAACTGACAGAAATCTCTAAGGTACTAGATGTGTTGTTGCTACAAGGGAGAAAACAGCAATTATTTGTTCATAGAACAATCATATTGTTTACTTTACATGCAATGCGTAATGCAATTATCTGTTGCTTGTAACTTAATACTGGAGGTGGTTCGGATGATAACCTGAAGGTGGATTATTAGTCATAGATGTAGTTGGAGTACGGTCTATGTATAATGTTGTAATGCCCAATCAAATCTCAAAGGAGTCAAGATGATTAGTATATACGTGTATGCTTTCTCGATGTTTGTCAATTGCCCCGCTGTAATTTGTCCACCCAACATGTCATTTATCTTAAGGACAACCACCACTAGTGAACTATGGACCCCGGTCCTTTCTTTTACCATCAATGTACAACTATTTACTGTTTTGTGTTTACTTTCTGCAAGCTATTACTTTCTTCCACACAATACGTTTAATCCTTTGTTTTTAGCAAAACCGGTGAGATTGACAACCTCACTGTAAGTTGGGGGCAAAGTTCTATGGTTGTGTTGTGCAGGATTCCAAGTTGGAAACAACACCTTGGAGGTGATTCCTTGCTCCTACTGGTTCGATAACCTTGGTTTCATAACTAAGGGAAACTTACTACTGTGCTCATCATACCTTCCTCTTAGGGTTCCCCGACGAGCTCGACATCAACCACGATCTAGCAAGCATTTTTCTGGCGTCGTTGCCGGAGAGTCAAGGACATCTTCACAAGGGGAGTGGCTCATAACCAATCTCCTTACTTTGTTTTATTTTTTTCTTAGTTTATTTTTGCTTTGTTTGCTTGTTTCTTTATCAAAAACACAAAAAAATTAGTTTTACTAGTTTGCTTTCTTTATTAAAAACACAAGAAATGACTACTCTTGAAAATACTAAGTTGTGTGACTTCATTAGCACCAACAACAATGATTTCATGTGCACACCTATTGCTCCACCTGTTCCTGAAGCTACTTTCTTTGAAATTAAACCTGCTTTACTCAATCTTGTTATGAGAGAACAATTTTCGGGTATTGGTAATGAAGATGCTGCTACTAATGCCATACAAGTTAGAATTGATGAAAACGTTAGACTATTAGCTGAATTGCATGCTAAGTGGGAAAGAGAAGATGAAATTGCTAGAAACATTAGTGTTTCTACTATCACTACTACTAGTGCTAAAGCTAACAATAGCTCTACTACTTTAGATGATAATTATGATTTTGATCTTCATGGTTGCAATATCTCTGAAGTTATTAAGTTCCTACAAAAACACATTAGTGATGCTCTCATAAAAATTAAATAAGAAAAGATGAAACATAAAGCTTCTATTCCTATGAAACAAGAAGATGTTTGGGAACCCATCATTAATATGAAAGTAAATGATTTTGATTTTAAAGCTCTATGTGATCTTGATAGTAGTGTTTCTATTATGCCAAGAAGGATTTATGATATGCTTGATTTGCCACCATTGGAAGATTGTTATTTGAATGTCCCACTTGATGATAATGCTAAAAAGAAACTCATGGGGAGTATTAATGATGTTCTTATTATGGTTAACAATGCCTATATCCCCGTTGATTTCTATGTTTTGAATGTTGAATTCAATGCTTCTTATCCTATTACTTTGGGAAGACCTTTTCTTAGAACTGTTGGTGCCATTATTGATATGAAAGAAGGCACCACTAAATATCAATTCCCACTCAAGAAAGGTATAGAACACTTCCCTAAGAAGAGAGAGAAGATTTATTTTGCCTCTCTTATGAAAACAAAATTTTCTCTTAATGCTTCTTCATTTGAGAACACTTGATTCTTTCTCTTACTTCTTATGCCTAACTTAAAGGCGTTAAAGAAAAGTACTTATTGGGAGATAACCCAAAAGTTTTAGATGAGTCTTGCAAGTTATTACCTCAGTAATAACCTCTCCTTATCCTTTTTATTTGCTTTTTGTGCCAAGAGTAACCTCTAATGAGAGAGAAGTAATGATTCGGAAAGTTGTTGTCCCGAAACAGATTTTTGTGCTTCACCGTAAAAATTCTTGTCAAATCTCTGTATGTTTTTCTGAGGCGTGAAGTTTTGTGCTTCTGCCCCAGGTTGTTTTCTAACTTTCGTTAGTTCAACACTTTTCAATTTGAGCAACAGACGGTCTTTGAAAAAATTAGTTTTTACCTGCTGGTCTGTTTTGACAGATTTCTGCCATTATTTGCATTTACTTCTTGTTGGTTCCTTTTTGAGTTCTCTTTGGGTAATTGAGCCTTTTGAGGGAAGTGCTTCAGTAGCTTGTGTTTTAATGGAAGTTTTATTGGTGTTGAAACTGAACCTAAAGACTTATTATCTTGAGTGCACTAATGTTGCTAATAAAGATTGTGTAAAGTTTTGTATGAAGGAAAATTTTCAGGTGTATGGAGAGAATGATGTGAGGAGATGAAGAATGGAATAAAGCTCAAGCTTGGGGATGCCACCCCGTGTCACCCCAAGAATTATCCAAGAAGTACATGCGTTAAATCTTGGGGATGCCCAAAGCATCCCCTTCTTCATCAATACAAATCCTAGGTTTCTTCCAAACACTTCATTTTTATTGTTTCATGCACAGTTGTGTTGTTCTTGGAGCGTCTTCATTTTTTTTCTTTTTGGTTTTCGTTTGCTTGGTTTTCTTAGGTTGCTTGAATAAATTGGTTGGACCCCCTCTTTCATACATTGGTTTTCAAATGGTTTGGTTTGGATTGGAAAAAGAGTAGGAAAGTTCATGCTTAAGTGGTAAAAGAGAGCTTGTTTTTGACTGTGGCCCATGCTTTGTCATGCCGATTGATATTGTTTTGGCTTTATGATTAGTGATCTTTGTTGTAGCATGACATGTTGTAAACAATTGAGATTGCTTAATGTGCCTTGGAAGAATCATGCGTTGTTTTAGCATATTAAAGCATAGTATTGTGGTATTCTCCATTGATGCTTTATTTGGGTTGACTTACGCATGCTCACACCACGTTTTGACTATCCCAAGTCACCATAGCCTTTATGATCCTTTAGTTTTCGACTTGTAGTATCACTTTATGCTTTGATTAATGATGTTTTGTCGCTCTGCATGATTATGGCCTTTATTGCTCTCTTAGTCGGTCGCTCCCATTCTTTTGCTAGCCTCCATAACCAAGTATGAGTTCCACTCATGCATCCAACTCCTAAAACCAAGTTATTCCAAAGAGTCCACCATACCTACCTATTAGCATTTGCTATTACAAGTATATTCATGTTTTTATCTACCTTCTGAATTAAACTTGTTATGAGAAAACTAGTGATTAAAGCTCTCACGAACTTGATGGCACACTTTACTTTTCTTGCCCTTAATAAAGTTGAACCATTGTGTCGTCTATGTTGTATATGCTTGCACTTATATGTTGGGGATTAGCAGAACCATGCTGTCATGGGGAACGCTTTCAATATTGCACTTGTACTTTGTACCTAGTTGATATCATGCCCTTTTGTCTATGGATGTCGTCGGTGTGAAATGAAAGGGGAGCTTGTAAGTCTATGGAGTTATGTATGTGTGTTAGAGAAATGCCTGGGCCGCCGGTCTCATCCATGTTGTCATGGTGGAAACCTGCAGCGTAACCATAATGGGCTGTCTATGAAGCATTCTTCTTATAAAAAAAGAGTCAGATATTGAGAAAAAGAGAAAAAGTAAAAAAGAGATATGAGAAAAGAGGAAAGAGATAAAAAAGCACCATTTTCCCATGGTAAATAAGAAGATTCCTAGGATGCTTGTTTTCTGCTTGCCTTGTCATTTTGATATGGGGATTCTTCCGTATCATCGGGCAAGGGGTACCCCATTGGCGGTTCTCTATGCTACACATGTACTTACTATGACAAGAACTTACCGGTAACTCAACTTGAGTAGCATGAGGAGCGACCCTCGTATTCAAGGGACATGAGATTTCCAACTTATATTTTGTCAAGCATATACTCCATAGTTTGTTCACTTTAACCTAATCACTTCAAGATGCTTTTGATAGGGGCAATGAGAGCTGAAAGCTAATAAGTACCATAATTTTTGGAAGCTCTTTATGAAAATTGAATCCCTACTTCCTTCTATGAAGGCCTTTCTTTTACTTTTATGTTGAGTCTCCACCTTCTATCTTTATGCACCTATTGAGAGAGCATAGTGGCCATTCTTAGTTCTATGTGCATTGTCCCAAGACTTGTTGATTGATGCATAACTTTGATATTTCTTGTTCTTAAACTATTTGTATCTAGTAACTCTTATGAACTTTGAAGGTGTCCTATGCACCTATGTTTGCTACTCTATGAGAGACAAGCTGAATGCCACTATGCTATGTTTTCTTTATGTGAAACAAACAAACGTCTTGCAAAGCATCGTTATTCATGAATCTTTTGTTTGTGCCTTTTCATGTTGCAACATAGTTTCTATGTCTTATAGTTAGAACTATATCTTTCATGCTATGGTAAAGTACTATGATCCCATCTATCAATGTTTTACAAATACTTTGATCAAGTTTATGATGGTGCATGTCACCTCAAAAATTATTCATTCTTTTTATCACTTACCTACCCGAGGACGAGAGGAGTTAAGCTTGGGTATGTTGATACGTTGCAAACGTATATATAATTTTTTATGTTCCATGCTTGGTTTTATCTACTTTCTTATGTTTTGCCCACACTTTGGAGTAATTTTTATACACTTTCTTGGACTAACCTATTAACAAGATGCCACAGTGCCAGTTGCCTATTTTCTACTATTTTTTGTTCCAGGAAAGTCAGAAAATGAATATTCTCGGAATTGGACAGGGCAAAAGCCAAAGTCAGTTTTTCACCGAGGGGGACACGGAGCCAGAATATGAGACGGAGAGGGGCCAGAGGGCCACCACACCACCTGGCCGCACGGGGGGTGGTGTGGCCGCCTAGGGCACCCCCTCGACCTCCCCTTTCGCCTATAAGATTCCTCCGATATAGAAACCCTAAGTACCGGATCAAAATTCCATGAAAGAGTCTGTAGCCGCTGACATCTCCATCCCTAGATCGGGAGGGATCTAAAGCTGTTCCCGGCACCCTACCGGAGGGGAGAATTCACCCTGGAGGCCTTCTTCATCACCATGCAAGCCTCCAATGTGATGCGTGAGTAGTTTATCCTTGGACTACGGGTCCATGTAATAGCTAGATGGTTGGTTCTTCTCCTTTGTGCTACCATGTTTGGATCTTGTGAGCTCCTTTCATGATCAAGATCATCTATTTGTAATTCTACATGCTGTGTTTGCGAGGGTCCGATGGATATTGAGATGCTATTTCAGACTGATTATTGATTCTATCATGTCTTTGTTATTTGTGATCTTGCATGCTTTCCGTTGTTAGTAGCTATCTTGGCCAAGTAGATGCTAGCAACTCCAAGAGTTAGTATTTATGCTCGATAGTGGGTCCATGCCTCTAGTAATTTGGGGAAGTGACAGAAATCTCTAAGGTAGTAGATGTGTTGTTGCTACTACGGAGAAAACAATAATTCTTTGTTCATAGAACAATCATATTGTTTACTTTACACGCAATGCGGAATGCAATTATCTATTGCTTACAACTTAATACTGGAGGGGGTTCGGATGATAGCCTAAAGGTGGATTATTAGTCATAGATGCAGTTGGATTACGGTCTATGTATAATGTTGTAATGCCCAATCAAATCTCAAAGGAGTCAAGATGATTAGTATATGCGTGTATGCTTTCTCGATGTTTGTCAATTGCCCCGCTGTAATTTGTCCACCCAACATGTCATTTATCTTAAGGAGAACCACCACTAGTGAACTATGGACCCCGGTCCTTTCTTTTACCATCAATGTACAACTATTTACTATTTTGTGTTTACTTTCTGCAAGCTATTACTTTCTTCCACACAATACGTTTAATCCTTTGTTTTTAGCAAAACCGGTGAGATTGACAACCTCACTGTAAGTTGGGGGCAAAGTTCTGTGGTTGTGTTGTGCAGGATTCCAAGTTGGAAACAACACCTTGGAGGTGTTTCCTTGCTCCTACTAGTTTGATAACCTTGGTTTCATAACTGAGGGAAACTTACTGCTGTGCTCATGGTTGGGTTCTGAATGGTGGACATCTTCTTCTAGTAGAATTCCCTGCCACCATTAACAGAAATAACCTCCCAGGTCTGTCCACTTGTGACGCTATAGAAGTTAGTAACAGTTGACTCCCCAATGTGAGGAAAGCCAAAAGCATCACAAAATTGTTCAAAAGTTATTTCATTGTGCTGCCGGTTCATGGTGAAGCTTACCATGCACGAATCACCTTTCTCCCTGTGGTTGTTGTTGTAGGAGGCAAGGAACTCGTAGGTAAGCTCGGTGTAGGTGTTGTGGATCACGAAACCGAGTACCATTAGCCCTGCCTTATTACACATGAGGTCGAAGTCCGCCTTCAACTCCACCGCAGTGAGAAAGCAATGGTTGGCCCATTGTGTGGGCAGCACCCTCCTCGATGAAACTATGGCCATCTTGGGGGTCGTGCCCATCTCGAACCCCCGAGCCCTCGCCACGTTGGCGCTTACTCGAACGAAAGAGGTTACTGATTTTGTTCATCTTGATGCACTGTAAAATTTCCCCATAAAACCTTAGGGATATAGTTTTTACATGATATATGAACGATTCTACGTGGAACAATTCAATCCTAACGTGAGAAATCAATAGGAAAAACAAAATAAGCTTGAGTTCATCCACTAGATCAATGTGAGAGTTTCAACCATGGAAATCTGAAAATAAAGCATGGATAGGGAGAGAAACATACCGATCTGTTGATTCCCCCACTCAAACGAACCAAATCCGCGAAGAATCAAAAGTTCTAGGTGGGTTTTGAGAGGTTTAGAGAGAGAATATGAGAGAAATAATGAGGAAGGAGAAGAAACCTAGCCGCCCCGGCCCGATTTTGTGGTCGCGCCGAACTATACAGCTGGAACTATATGGGCGGGATATGTTGTTCCGCCCGTATAGTTGCGGCGGCGCCACCAACTAGGGTTTCTTTATGCAGAACACAACTATAAAGATGCAACTATATGGCCGGATCACAATGATCCCGTCGTATAGTTGGTCGTTAAACCGTCTATACCCTCAAAATATATTTTCTAAAACAGGCATCGATATAGATACGACCGGAACTATACGACCAGAATTTTTATTCCCGTCGTATAGTTGGTCGTTAATTAGTTAGTACTTTTGAGAAGAAAATGTGCGAAGGCATCGATATCTATACGAACGGAGCTATACGGCCATAATTTGTATAGTTGGTCGTTAAATTCTCTGTTCCTTCGAAAGAAAATGTGTTGATGGCAAAGATATCTATACGGCCAAACTATACGGTCAGAATTTTTATTCCTCCATTATAGTTGGTCGTTAAACCATTAGTATTCATCAAAAAAATCTATTTCTTTGGGAATACCTTCTTATTATGAAACTTAGCGAAATACCTTATTTTTGATAGAAAAATGGCAGTGGAAACTGTCGACCAACATTAGCATATAAAGAATTTTAGTACAACCTAATTTCTTCTCCTCAACTGGAGATTTATTTTTAGTTTGAACTAATTGATGGATCTAGTCTTCGTAGATAAAACCCAAACTTTTATCTTTGTACTTATTCTACACTTGTTCAATCGATATTTCTACTACTTTTTGATAGCTGCATCTTCACGGGCGCACTTCCGCAAGAATGTCTGTGAAAAAGTTGTGGGAATGCGATGAACATTTTATTCTTTAACTTATTTTCTTAAAGTGATGGGTTGACTCCCATTAAGCATTTTACTAAGAATGGTTGAATAATTCAACCCCTTCTAAGTTCTCGAATTCTTACCTTGTGTTGCCCTTTATGAAAGGCACTTACCACATGAACTCGTTTTGCCGGTGGAATATATCTTTCTCCTTCTTCTAGTTTCTTTGGAAAATACTGGATGATTTCAGCATCATGAACATTGAAGATTATTTTCCCTTTAGCACAATCAACTGAAGCTCCTGCAGTACTAAGGAAAGGTCTTCCAAGTATTATGGATAATTTTTCATCCTCAGGCATTTCAAGAATAATAAAATCAGTGGGAATAACATGCTCATCTATTCTAAGTAGAACATCCTCAATCATACCAATGGGTTAGTGGACTTGTTAGCCATCTGTAAAGTCATAGTAGTAGGGGAATACTCCCCTAATCCTAACCTTTTATAGAGGGAGTATGGTATTACACTAACTCCTGCACCTAAATCACACAGGGCATTGTGAATATCAGTTTTTCCTATTGAGCATGAAATAGTTGGTATCCCGGGATCTCCTGATTTAGACAATAGCTTCCCATTAGTAGGATAACTAGTCACCATGGCAATAGTTTCAATTTTCTCTTTCTTTCTACTAAGAATATCACGAAGGAATTTAGAATAGGTGGGAACTCTAATTGCATCCGCAAATGGAATTTCCAGACAAATGTCACCAAGTTCCTTTGTAAAAGAATCATAGATTACCTAATCTGGTGCTTTCTTTTTTCGATCTGGATAAGGAAGTTTCTTCTCACCTTTCTTGTCTTTTACCTTTTGTGGGGGTCAGGCTCTTTTGTTGCTTTCTTTGGTTGTTGCTTATCGCTCTTCTTCTTTTCTACTACATCAACTTCATCTTCATTTCTTATCTCTTTTTCTTCTCTTGGATCAATCATCTCCGCATCAGAGTCATAACGATTGTCTTGTGCATCATCTTGGCTCTCCTTGGTTTGATCTTGTGTTTCCTGAGAAGTTTCATCTTGAGGATCCACCAGTGTATCATCATCTTGGCTTGCTTTGAGTAAGGCCTTTTCCCTTTGATCATTTTCAGCTTCATATTCTGGTTGTCCTAATGGTCATGTAACAACTGCACCTCTTCTTGTAACAACATTAGTAGAAACAGGAATATCTATATCATCTCGAAGTAAAATTTGATAACCAAATGCTATTTGTTCACACTGGGTTTCAATCATACTAAGATACTTGTCCAATAATTTTATTTCTTGGCGAATCTCATCATAATTTTCCGTGAGTTCCGCCAAAATATTTTTATGTTTTTGAAAGTGCTTATGCAGGTTATTATGAGATTTTGCTTGTTGATATTTTTATTCTTGAAAAAAGTTCCTAGTTTCATATTCTTCAGTAAGAACTTGTAAGTCTACTTTGTTTTCGTTAACAAGTTCAGAAGGTATTCCTTTTTCTTTCATTGTTTTGCGTACTTCAGGCATAAGATCAGGAGTTATCCAAAGTATCCCTTTTTCTGGCTTAGTGCCAAAATCAGGATTGTATAAAGAATCATTCTTAGCCCTAGTAGACATCAATTCAAAACATTCTTTAACACTTAAAGTATTTATCGATCCTCCTGTTGAGAAATCAAGCAACTCCCTACATTGAGTATTAAGACCATGGTAAAATAAATGGCAAATAGTTGGCTCAGAATAGCCATGATTAGTAATACTATTGATCATTCCAAAGAATCTATCCCAGGATTGTGGGTAGTTTTCTCCCATGTTCTAACTAAAGTTTCCTATATTCTTTCTAATTTCAGTTACCTTTTAAAAAGGACTAAACCTATTTATGAATTTAACAATGCAGTTTTCCCAACATTTAATGTAATGGCGAGGGAGAGAATATAACTAGTCTAGAGCCTTACCTTTAAGAGACCAACGCAATAATTTTAGATGAGAGAAATCTCTTGGCAAACCTTTTGGTCCAAATGATGTTATCACATCATCGAACTATCTAAGATGTCTTCCTGGGTCTTCATCTTCCCTTCCATTAAAAGCTTTTTCCTGCAAAATTTTAATAATTCCACTATCAAATTGATATTCTCTAACTCCAAGATTAGGGAATTCTATTGGTTGTTTAAGAAATTCAGAGCTTGGAGCACTGTATTCTCTAAGAGTTTTCTCAGGTCTCTTGGGAATTGTCCTATATATAGACATAAGTTCCATCATATCACTCGAGTTTTCAACTTCAACTTTATTTGACCCTAAAGTTTTTCAATAATTTCCTCGCGCCTCTGAGCAGGCACGCGCTCAATATAATCTGGTAAATAGGTCCTACCAGAGCGTGTAGAACGTTTATCTCCGAAGGAGAAAATTTTGTAGTAGTAACACCTAAAATTTCAAGAGACAAACACTTAGCGCTTAGCTCCCCGGCAACAGTGCTAGAAAATAGCTTCATGTCTGCAAGTGCACATATCGTTTGTAGCTAGTTTTAAAGTATAGATATCGATCCCATAGGGAGCCCAAAGGTAAGTGTTTATGGGTGAAGTCTCTATCACACCCAAAGTTGTCACATGTCTTCGAATGAATTAGCTGCAAGTGTTAAAACTTAAAAATGTAAACTTCGGAAATAAAAAGCATAAAGGTAAAGAACGGTTTGGTTGTTTGTTGTTTCCTGCAGATGGCAAAGAAGGCGCGGGGAGATACAGTTCATGGTGATAGTGAATGTGCCAGGTGGACGAATAATAAGTGTAATAACTATAATCTTATAATTATATGTGTAGGCGAGCAACCCATAATTAGCTGGAACTCCTCTTGGTAGATTTCGTCCCAACTTCAATAATCCTACTAGTCTGTTACCAAAACCATGGTCAGACACTAGACGATTAAGACCCTCCAGGTCGCTTAGCGATTAAGCTCCTTGGATCGGACTAATGCAATAAGCTCGATGGTTCCTCGTTATCCTCAAGTCTACTAGTTTTCCATTGATATCCCCGTGTCACTCGGGGGTCGCCGGTCTGCTAGCGAACAAGATGCTATCTATGTAGAACAAAGCATCATGTTGTTTGGGCCCTTAATTAGACAACAAGCATTAGGTATCCCACAAATAGTCAAGCACACATAATATAGTAATTAAAATAGATCACAAACTAATGGAAAATATATGAAGGCATATCACATCTCACCAATCCCTTACATCGCCCACGCCCAAGGAACTTACTCACACATGAGAGAAGAAAGCATCATCGATATAATTAAATAAAAGGAATTCGTCTTGATATTACCGTGGAGATCCACGATAAGAATAGACAAGTAATCCAACACAATTCAAGATAGGAAGAATCAATCTCAAACCCTACTCTTGCAAGGTGAAGATCTCTCTCTCTCAAGTACAAGTAATGGCTGTAGGGTGTATTGTCTAGGAGGTCGAAGATCGTGGAGCAAGATGAAGAATGTCTTCTCCTCTTTCTCCCTACTGGATGGGATGGCGGCTGTTGTGTTGTGTTTTCGCTCCTGGCCTCTTCACGGAAGTTGTCCATTTTGACACGACAGAGGCGGCGACAGCTATACGGCCAGAAAAATGTTTCTGCCATATAGTTACTCGTTAAAGCTTCTGTATGCTTTCCTCGATTACTTCCAAAGTGAGACTTGCTTGTTTTTTCCTAAATATTGTGTTTGTCTAGTTAAAACCCTCTATCGATGTTCAGAACCTGAAACACACATTAAAACCAAGTTTTCTTTGCTACCGAAGTATTAGCGTTAGGTAAAGCTAGAAAATGATCAAATCTAGAGGAAAACCATCAATAAAAACCATAAAAAATATGTCGAGTCTCATAGCTATCGATGAACATTCTACCAAAGTATAATGACATGATCATGCCATTATGTTTATACTACTATAACGTCATTCGAAGTAATTCTAATCCTTAGACCATGAGATCACGTCAATCACCGACTCCGGAAGTGTACCTTGATTACATCAAACGTCACATCATAACATGGTGATTATAAAAGTGTCGTTGGATACTTGGAAAGTGTCAGTTGAGGATCGTGGATCAAGAGTGGGATTTGTCCATCCTGATGACGGAGAGATATACTCAGGACCCTCTCGGTGATATCACATTAACATAGCTTGCAAGCAAGTGATAACAATCACTAAGAATGTTATATCACGGGTATGAGAAAAGTGTACTTGTTGGTAACGGGATCGAACTAGGTATGGATGATACTGAATGATCGGATCCCATACAAGTAAAATATCGTGAGATAAAAGGAATTGGTTAGTGACTAGTTAGTGTGCACATGCAACACACGTATCGGTTAATTAATTACAACATTTGATCATATACATTATGCTATGTCACCACTTATCATTCTACACCCCCTTTGAACAACTCCAATACAATATCACTACACAATCATATATTCTTATTCTTCCTTTCTATCAATCAAAGTCACCTATCAACTCTAATTGAAAACTGTATTTATTAGTTACATGTATTTCTAAGATATTTAAAAGACACATTCAAGATCCAGATGTCTGTACAGTCCATACTTCTCATAAACCCTGTTCTCGGTAGAACTATCTTTTCTATGAAGTTGCCTTGCTGTAAAAGAAAAACCCGAAACATACGAAGTTGAACATCATATCACTACAGTAATTAGAACAAATGTTGAAAGTTAGAATACCATCAAGAAATAAAGAGCATCAACCAATCTGCCAAAATCACCATGTACTCGATGATCCTCCTAATGAACCAAGAAAAACCACCTAAAAACCAAACACGTCAGTTTCCATCCTTTTGTTTGAAAAGAACGGAACAATTTACAAAAGGGAGCATATTTCTCAGGAAACATTAGAAGATTTTCTTTCAGAAGGGACCGACATGGCCATTGCTTTTGAGAGTATGATGCATTGCGTGTTTCATGAGGTTTAGGATAATCCGACGGCCGACGAATGGATAAATAGGGACATCAGTTTGGTGTAATCCAAGCTTCTGCTGCAATGCCTTTTTTTAACAGTCCCGATTCAACAACACTCTCTGAAGTATAACGGACTTGAAGTATTATAAAGATAAAAAACACTTAGTGGCTTTGGTGTCTATTTGCGCCAAACACAATGATTAAAATTTAGTTGAAAATAAGGGACCCATGGTTGTGGCTATCGCAGTATATCATTGATTTACCAGAATAATGTGCTCTAAATCAAGATTGTGGGTGGTAAATATAACCAAATTCACAACAAATCCGGATTGGGCATGCCACTTTGTCACTACCTTAGATATAAGCAAATTTCTTAATTTGCAGTAAGAAACATTTGATCAAATGTAAAGGGAGAAATTATGAGATTTCTCGAAACACGACTCGAATTCTAGTATCTCTCAACTTCTAACATGAGTTAAATTTTAATATGACTCAAAAGGTGTGACAACTTAAAAGTGAGCACTATTTTATACTTTACAAATTACTCAAATTCTGATAAAGCATTTTGATCATACAAAATAAAAATAAAAAATGATTTTTTAACTGGTTTGAAGAATCCATGACAATGTATAAATAAGAGATAGACCAGGCGAGTAAAAAAGAATCTATGAACATATCTTTCTTTTTAGGTCAATGCCATATCCGTTTATGTAAATCATATGCTTATTCGCAAATAGAAACCTTGAATCTCTGCGAATCCTAAGTGCAGGGAAGGGGCGTAGAGTTTTTTTTTTGAGGGTAAACACACACTTTATTAAATCAAAACACCAGGAGTACAATCAGCCTGGAGGCTGTTACTAAGAAACGCCGGATAATCATCTATCCAATCTACTCCTATCATGTTATCACACGCATATCGAGCACACTCATGAGCAACCGAGTTTGCAGAACGATCGACAAACCGAAAATCAAAACACTCAAAAGCAGGAACTAACTCTGCCACTTCACCGAGAATGGGAGCAATGAGGGATCATTGAGTCCTCCTCGCCCTCCAAAGCCCCACCAATACGTCACAGTCAGACTCACATAATATTCTTGTAAAACCCTGCTGCTTAGCAAAACTGACAACATCTCGAAAGGCTAAAGCCTCGATGGAGAGTGGATCGACTATACCCTGATATATTATACACCATGAAGGGGCGTAGAGTTGAGGAGGGAGCAGACCATACTCCATGCAGAGGACGGAATTAACGTGGTGCCTTTGACGTGCCATATTCTTTTTGTTCAATAACTAATAGAGATTAGTCAAGTTCATACTTGTCTTCGGCGTTATCTCATAATTTCTTAAGGAACAATGCGCTGAGGACAAAGAAAAAAGCTCTTGGCAGTATGATCTAGCATTGGCGTGCAGCTTCAGTACACACTGGTATTAATATAGTATGTTGAATATGAAATACATACCCAACCACATAAATCATTCTGGCTTCATCAAAAGAAATTCCAGTAGAATAACATAATAGAAATTGAAAGTATGAGTAGCAAGCCACTTTGGCCAGATATGTACTTTAGCATTTCTAACAATATGAAACCCACCGACTTGGATACACATAAAATCTATCAAAGTGTTTTTACTTCAAAAATAGAATAGGTACCCATAGAGAAATATTTTTTCTTACAAGGTAGAGAAAGATTAATTTAATTCAGCGTACAGTTACAATATTGAAGAGGCTGACAATGACCTAATCTGAAAACCAGTGGTTCGACGTCTCTCCCCATTATTCTTGCATCCATATATTAGAATTGCCTAAAATATTCTGACTATGAAAAATAAAGCAAATGAAATATCAATCATCCATGTCATCGATCTGATTGCCGCTGAAGATTGCACAAAAGACAATAGAAACTGTACCATCAAACATTCTGCGGAGAAATGATTTCCTTATGAACCAAGTGCAAGGACACCGAGGCTAGCAGTTCTACGCATAGTTTTCAACATGCTGGACCGGAACTTTGAATGGAATTCCTTATGCCTGCAAGATTTTTGGACCGCCAAAAAAATAGTGTTTGAACAATTACAAAATGGCCACGTATTCAACGAAAGAATTGTATCTTTGGTCACATAATTGGCCTGACCCCAAGTAAAAATGCATGAATCGTTCAAGACGTAATTGGGATGTGAAATTGCAAAAAAAAATAGACATTTTCTGACAAGTCTTTACAAAAAATCTATCTTCTGAAAATGCTGCAGTGCTCACTGTTATGAAATTTTGTACTCACTTCGCAATCATATAAAACTAATGAGGATTAATCATGGATCAAGCTACTCACCTTGCCGCTAGAATCCACCGGTAGCATATCTCCAAGTTCATGCACGTGAGGAATTAACCACTGCTCCAATTTCCTATACTCAAGGATTAATCATTGTCTTCCGGCCTCCTGGGTCGTCGTGTGCCTCCCCCGGGATCCCTTCGGCCGCCGTATACATGTTTATTCTCACCCTTCTTCCTGCGCCCCTCAAGATTTCTGGAACCATAATGAGTAGGCCATGGAGCCGACGGAGCCACACTCTTTGTTTGAACATGAGAAGGCTCTGCATCGGTCGTCGAGGAGGAGCCTGAGGCAGTAGGATGGCGGGGGTGCGAGTCAGACGTCTTCGCGTCGGGAGGCGGGGGTAGGGGCGTCACGTGGAAGGTGGGATGGTCGTGATCCAGATCTTGGATTAGGTGTGGTGGGGATGGTTGTGGGTGGGTACCGCGGACGCGGGGATTCCTGTGCGGGATAAGTAGAGTCCATCAAACCTATTTGCTAAGTGTACCAAAGAGCAAGATTAGGCTAATTTGAGTGGTTAGATTTGGTTTAGAGTCTTCTATCGTGCGGTTGTAGTATACCCTTATATGTTTGTTGGTGTCCGTGTAGCGAAATTCGTGTTTAAGCCTTTATAAGTAGTATAGATATAGATAGGTGCCGCGGACGCGAGGATTCCTGTACGGGGATAAGTAGAGCCCGTCAAACCTATTTGCTAAGTGTACCAAAGAGCATGATTAGGCTAATTTGAGCGGTTAGATTTGGTTTAGAGTCTTCTGTCGTGCGGCTGTAGTATACCCTTATATGTTTGTTGGTGTCCGTGTAGCGAAATTCGTGTTTAAGCCTTTATAAGTAGTATAGATAATAAATGTCACGCGATCACTAAGTCATCTCTTGAGCTGGTGGGAGTCATTATGGATCTCTATGTCCCGCTAATGATTATTGATCGGAAAATGTATCGATCATGTCCACTCAGTTTGCATCCCGTAGGGATACACACTTAAGGGTAGTCGACGCATTTGAGTGGATAGGGAACACCGTAGAAAATACTGGACAGCGCAGGAATTGTTCTGATAAATATGCCAGAATAGTTTCGGTGTATCAGAATATTACCGGAGATTGAATTGTTAATGTGTTTATTAAATGAAGTGTTCATGAATGAGGTACTCATTAAATGAAGTGTTCATTAAATGAGTGACATTGAATCAAGTGAATTAAAAGTGGTTTTAATGAAGAGACTCTTGATTTTTGAGTGGAGAATAAATGGAAGAAAGTGGAGAGTGAATTTTTGTGAGTGGAGAGTCCACCCACATAATTTGGGGAGAGGTGGGGGCAGCACCATGGTTGTGTGCCATTCCCCCTTGTACTCCCCCCTCACCTATAAAAGGCCCCCCTCCTCCTCTCTCTTCCATACACACTCGCCTCTTCTCTCGTATACCCTTTGGTTGGCATCTTCCTCCCCTCCTAGCCTTGTCCATTGCCACGAGCGAGGTGCTTAGGCGAAACCCTGCTTAAGATCTTCTCCACCACCATCACTACCATGTCGTAGTGTTGGCTGAGTTCCCGAGGATCCCCTACTTCAGCTGCCATGCTGGAGCAAGGGACGGAAGTCGTCGACACACCATATGTGTGACCGATTACAGATGTGCTGCACGTGTGGTACTATCATTGCGTCCTTGAGGACGGTTGTGTACACTATACAACAACCATGTTTGTTTGCGGGATCGTTATCCTCTGTTATGGTCTTCGAGGTGAGTCCATCTGAAACCGCGAGGGCGCGCACCATCCTAGTCGTATATCTTTAGGATAGTGTGCCCTCATGGTCCAACCCCACCACCACCCCCTCCGCCTGAGCCAACCATGGCTCAACTCCTGCGCATGTTCATGGAAGATCACCAAGCCTCTAGTGCCGAGTGCCAGGCCAATGTGTCCTCTCTCCAGCAGATTGCCCAAGCAGCCATTGGAAACGATAACAACAACAATAACAACAACGAAGAGGGAAACGAGGAACCGAGATCCAGGCTCAAGGACTTCCATAATACCAACCTAGCGGTGTTCACCAAGTGTGCTGAGGCCCTAGATGCAGATGACTGGATTAGCACCATTGAGAACAACTTAGAGGTTGCTCGCGTTGGAGATGATGAGAAAGTGTTGTTGTTGGGAAATGTAGAGATAAACAAAAAAAATTCCCTACACGTTAAACCGAAGATCTAGCTGACGTCATAGGCCATGAGGATTACCACTAGATGCGCAATTGCGGAATTGATGAAGCACGTCGCTTGATGCAGTGCAGTTCTCACGGTCTGATCTACGACCATCGAAGTGATGAACATACAACACCTCCGCCAGTATCCACACGTATGAGGAGGAGCCCCAACGATGGACTGCTAAGTCCAGTACGACGGCACGACTTGACTAGAGCTAGGGTTTCTAACACATGGAATGACCTAACCGTGCTCGTTGGGCACATGCGCCCCAACATATATAGGGAGTGAAAGTGGAATCCACTCACTTGTGGTCCATTCATTAAAAGGCCTATATTATTCACTGTGAGTCCAACTCAATGACTCAGTGTATGCCCGATTCGGATCCAACCCAACTAGATCTTCGGTTCAGGTCTAACCCAAACTTGCTCCCACTCTTAAGTGTGTGACCCGACAGGCTCATGGTGACTCAGACACGAGTCGAGTCTCAGTCGTAATCGATCAGTCGGTAGCAGCTCCTAGCAGAACGTGCCGACACCCAAGTACCAAAGAGTCATGACGACATACCTTCCAATGCGACTTGCGTATAAGTCCCTTTTTCCTCACGATACATATTGTTGAGATATAGGCGAAATAGTCATCCTTCAAATAGCTTGACTCTCTTCTCAATCCGAGATAGGTGATTCATCCAACTAACTCTTAGTCGGCTGTCTTAGTTAATACTTAACCGAGTCATGCATGGCCATGTTTTCTGAATCATATCTTTCGATAGGGCCTAGAGAATATCTCTCTAGTCGGAGGGGCAAAATTCCATCTTGATCATCCACATCACACAGCTTGATTCTCAGCCGACCCGAACTCTGCCTTTATAACTGCCCAGTGACGGAACAACGTTTGACAGAACCTAAGTCGATGATCATCAACTCGGATTGTGCAATAACCTCGGGCCTAAGGATTACATTGATTGAGACATACAAATGACGACGTGTTCATTGTATCTTAATATGGGTCAATCCGACTCGCTAAACTCTTTAGAGGAATCCTTGTAAGTCGGAATAGCATCACGATGCCCATGACAAGTGGAACCGAGTCATCAACTGAGTTTCACATTAGTCTAAGTTATGTGTCCAACACAACCTCGAAGACCAAGGATATTTAGCATGAAGAACATGAATCTATAGTTCCACAATTGAATCACATATTCAATGATACGTTTCAGTAGTTCATACAAGGACAATAACTTTATGAATACATTGGGAATAACATCATACATGATTTCCTCTAGGGCATATTCCCAACAATTCTTGGCTACCCATTTCCTGGTCGGGCAAAGCTAGGACTTGGTGGATTGGCGTCAAGGATATTCTGCCAACAGGACAAGTAGTTACCTAGGAGAACTTCAAGGCAAGGTTTCACAAATGTCACATCCCTCCTGGTCTTATCAAGCTGATGAGGGATTAGTTCCACGCCCTGAAGGGTAGCATGGTAGTAGTGCAGTACTTGGAGAAGTACACTAACCTGGCTAGCTATGCCCCTAATGATACAAACACCGATGAGAAGAAGGTAGACATCTTCATGAATGGTCTTCATGTGGAGCTACAAAGCCAGCTCGTAGCCCAATGTTTCAAGGACCTAGATACCCTAGTTGATGTGGCCATGATGATGGAGAGTAAGCGCAATGGAGTTATTGAAAACCACAAGCGCCGCATGATGATGCAGCAAGGAGGACCAAGTGGACAGAGGTCATGTAGCATGCCTCTCAGCAAGCCTATGCCCCCACCACATAGTACTCCGTCCTATGCTCCGTGTCCCAACAACCCTATCCGCAACTTCAATAATCCTTGCCCCGGATGAGGAAACCCAAGACCCACCCCTAGAGGCGCCCCAAACCCCAATGCTCACCCTGTTATCAATTGATGCTTCACTTGTGGTTAGCCAGGTCATTATGCTCATGAATACCCCCTCAAGAAGGAGGCCTCCCCTCGCCCAACGCACCAAAAGGAAATCAGTATCAGGCCAGAGGATCCCTCTCCAAAAATCCATCTCACAAGAATCATGCTAATGTGGCTAGGGGACATCTGAACCACGTTAATGCTAAAGAAGCCCAAGAATCCCCTGATATCGTTCTGGGTATCTTCCTTGTCAACTTCGTACCTACTATAGTATTGTTTGATTCTGGAGCTTCGCATTCGTTTGTCACTGAGCCATTTGTTAGAAAGAGTGGGATGGTACCCAAGATTATGGGTCGTCCCATGTTAGTTCAAATCCCCGGATCCACTACTAAAACCCAGCTCGCCTGCCAGCAAGTCCCGATAGTTATTCAAGGGATACCCTTTCAATCAGATCTAATAATTATGGGAACCCAATGATTAGATGTAATAGTGGGAATGGACTAGATGTCCAAATACCATGGAATTATAGATTGTGCTAGAATCCATCTGTATGACCAGTAGTGAAGGTGTGGAAGTCGAGTATGTGGCAATTGTGCCCTCTTCTTGAGCGTACTGCCGAAAGAGTATATCAGGACCCACCCTAGAACAAGTGCCCATAGAATGTGAGTATCTAGATGTTTTCCCGGGCGAGTTACCTGGTATGCCCCCAGATCAGGATATCGAGTTTATCATTGAGTTAGTCCGGAGACCGCTCCCATTGCTTAGCGAGCCTATCGTATGAACCCATAGGAGCTACTTGAGTTAAAGAAGCAACTGGATGATATGTTGCGCAAGGATCTGATTCAACCAAATGCATGACCCTAGGGATCTCCTGTTCTCTTTGTGGATAAGAGAGATGGTATGATCCATTTGGTTACGGACTACCGGAAGTGAAATGAAGTAACCACTAAAAACAAGTACCCATTGCCCAAGATTGAAGAATTGTTTGATCAGTCGAATGGTGCTAGAGTATTCTTCAAGCTAGATCTCCACACTAGATATCATCAACTTAATAAGAGAGTCACCTCCTAGTATGGTCTATTTGAGCAGACTATTATGTCCTTCAGATTAACCAATGCCCCCACCAATTTCATGAATCTCATGAATAAGTAATTCATTCCCTACTTGGACAAGTTTGTGGTAGTGTTTAATGATGACATCTTGATCTACTCCAAGAATGAGGAGGACCATGTAGAGCATCTGAGGATAGTGTTGGAATCTTAAGGGTGCATCAACTCTATGACAAGTTTAGTAAGTGTGAATTCTGGTTGAAGGAAGTAGGTTTTCTTGGACATGTCCTACCATAAGGAGGAATTTCAGTCGACCCCAAAAAAATGAAGTCCTTCGTAGAATGGAAGGCCCTGGCAAATCAGACTGAAGTTAGAGCCTTCCTAGGATTGGCAGGATATTACCGCAAGTTTGTAGAAGGATTCTCAAGCATCTCCTACCCCATGACCCAACTCTTGAAGAAGGATAGGAAGTTTGGGTGGATGCCCAAATGTGAAGAAAGTTTTCAAGAGCTCAAGAAGATACTTGTCAGCGCTCTGATTCTGACCATGCCCGACATCACCAAGAGCTTTGATGTGTACTATGATGCCTCCCGGATTGGGATGGGAAGTGTTCTAATGTAGGAAGGTAAGGTTATTGCTTATTTGTCAAGGAAGCTGAAACCCCATGAGGCGAATTACCTCACCCATGATCTGGAGCTTGCCACGGTTGTTCATGCACTCAAAACCTAGCACCACTACCTGATGGGAAATAGACGTGTGATATATACCGACCACAAGAGCTTGAAGTATATATTCTCCGAGAAGAAGTTGAACATGCGGCAACAAAGATGGATCGAGCTAATCAAGGATTATGATTTAGGTATTCATTACCACGCTAGCAAGGCTAATGTTGTAGCAGATACACTTAGCCAAGATCCCGGTTCCCTGAACTCCTTAATCAATGTCGAACAGTCGTTACTCCGAGGAATTTGAAAAGTTCAGACTGGAGCTAGTTAGTCATGGTTTCCTGGCCAACCTTGAAATCAAGCTGACTCTGTTTGATCATATCAAGAAAGCCCAGAAAGGATATGAAAGTATAGAAGGCATCACACTTAGTATGAATAGGAATGGAGTATCTATCTCCAAGATCGACTCGGAAGGAGTTATCTGGTATAATGGACGCATCTGTGCGCCAAGTGTCCATGAATTGAAGCAACTTATCATGAAGGCAGCCCACGACACCCCATATTCCATCCACCCCATGTTCCAACCCCACGACCCTAAGGTTTTATGTTGCCTAGTGTGATACCTGCCGGAGAGTCAAAGCGGAGCATCAGCGCCCTGCCGGATTACTGCAACCTTCCAAGATACCTAAGTGGAAATGGGTGGAAATTGGAATGGATTTTATCACCTGGTTACCAAGATCCAGCCATGGTCACGAATCTATTTGGGTTATTGTGGATCACTTGACCAAGGTAGCAAATTTTATCTCCATCCACGCCTCTTATAGTGGACGTCACTTAGTCAATTTGTATAGATCAGGGATTGTCAGTCTTCATGTGATTCCGAAGAACATTGTCTCGGATCGAGGAACCCAATTCACTTCTTAGTTTGTCAAAGCTCCATGAAACCTTAGGAACCCATCTATCCTTTAGCGCAGCCTTTCATCCGCAGACCGGAGGTCAAACGGAACGCGTAAATCAAGTCTTGGAAGATCTGATTCGCACATGTGTTCTCACATATGGGTCAAAGAAGGAAGATTGCTTACCAGTCGTCGAATTATCATATAACAATAGTTACCAAGCCAGCTGAAGATGGCCCCATATAAGTTCATCTATGGAAGGAAATGATGTACCCCTCTAAACCAGACCAAAATGGGAGAAACTCAGATTTACAGTCCAGATGTTATTGAGGAAGCAAAAGAACAAGTCTTAATGATTTGGGACCATATGAAAGTGTCCCAGTCTCCTAGATGTCGTGACCTGAAATTCAACCCCGGAGACTTTGCCTACCTTCAGGTTACCCCACTAAAAGGAATGCATCGTTTTCACGTCAAGGGCAAGCTTGCGCCAAGGTAAATTAGACCCTTCAAGATTTTGTCTCGCCATGGAGAAGTATCCTATCAACTGGTGTTACCCTCGGAGTTGTTAGCCTTTCATGATGTCTTCCACGTATCTCAACTACGGAATGTCTTCCATCCCCTGGCAAGCCAGAAGTGTTCAAGGATATCGATCATCGCTACATCAAACTCAACCCCGACCTCACCTACAGTGATAAACCTATCCGTATTTTGGAAGAATCCAATCTTCTCATCTGTAGGCGTAACCTCAATTTCTACAAGGTCTAGGGAAAACCACTCTGAAGATGAAGCCGCCTGGGAACAAGAAGACTACGCCAAGAAGGAGTTTCCCTATCTCTTTTAACCCTTAGCACTGAATCTCGGGACGAGATTCTTTTAAGGGGGAGGTCTGTAACATCCCCTATTTTGAGAACCATGATGGCATGTTTAAAGACCCAAAAATGTGGGGGAACAAAAACTTTCTTCTATGAGACTCTGCTTGACGAGTGGTGACCTCGGCAATGCCCATGGTTATGGACTAAGAGTTTCATGGAAAAGAGAATGCTAGGGATTTTGTCAGTTGATCAGACAAACAAGGGAGTCGAGATCGTTTGATTATTGGGGAAAGTGTGGTTACAGATTTCTCAAAGCTTCTGTATCTCTCTATTGACTCCTCCCAGCCTTTATATAATAGGATGGGTCCCGAAGCCATATGCGTATAGGTTACAAGTTACGGTTGGGTTCGCATCATAGAAAACAAAAAACATCTATGATGGGAACTATACGCCAAGATATATCTACTAGATACAAGCAACGGGTGGATATACATCCATAGAGAACTTACTGTCGAAGACAACAAAGCTTTGTTAACAAGATGGAACTCGTGGATGATGTAGTTGAATGCTTGCTAATCTCAAGATCGTGTGGAAGTCCTAGCGCCGAAAATCAGCAGCGCATCCGTCCTCGCACACACGTTCAAGCCACCGAACAACCTCCACCTCCTTGCTCCAGCAAATCAGCAGAAGCAGCAACTCCTTCTAGACGAAATGCCACCGGGAACATTTATCTCGCTAATCCGAGACCATGGGGGAATATATCTTGAGGGGAAGAGAGATCCTTCATGAGGAGGTGTCCTTTGTGAGGGAGGAGAGGGGGCCTTTTATAGGAGAGGGTGGGCTCCTCCCCTCCCATGGCCGGTGCCCATGGGGGGTGCCCCCACCTCTTCCTCATTCATGTGGTGGAAGCTCCACTCACATCAATTTTGCCTCCACTCAAAGTTCCACTCACATGCATTAAATTTCCACCAAATTTAATGCAACTCTCATTTAATAAAACTCTTTTATTTATTTTATTTAGAATTTCAGCATAAAACAATTTCAGCAATTTCACCCGAAACAATTCCGGTGTCCATTGAAATAATTCCAGCGCTTTGCAATTCTTTCGTCTGAAACATATTTGATCCAAATGGTGTTTGGAAACCCTTAAGTGTGTCACCCTACAGTTCGCGAATAATGCAGACATGATCGAGACCCTCTTAGATCAATAATCAGAAGCAGGACCTGGAGATCCATTCTGACTCCTACACATTCAACGATGACTTCTGTGATCGTGAGAACCTTTAACGCTAGTAACTTAATCCCTTTGTCTCACGATATATTACATGTCCGAGATTCAATCATAGGTATCCAAATACCTAGTTTGATCTCGTTACCCACATGCACTCTTTTCTCATTCCCGTGATATAACATTCTACTGATCACATCACTTGCTTACAAGCTATTCTTAATGTGATATCACCGAGAGGGCCTAGAGTATATCTATCCATCATCGGGATGGAAAAATTGCACTCTTGATCCATGAGCCTCTACATAACACCTTCGTAGCACTAAACCCACCTTTATAGTCACCCTTTTACGGTGTGATGTTTGATGTTATCAAGATACTCTTCCGGTGTTAGTGATTAACATGATCTCATGGTCTAAGGACTAGGATTACTTCATCTGATGTTATAGCAATATAAACACAATGACTTTGATCGTAATGCTATACTTCGGATGAATGTTCATCACATCATTTCACAAATGTTGTGACCTCATTATTAACGACATACAATGTCCATGATCAGGAAACTTTGATCATCTTGTTAATCAACGAGCTAGTTCAAAGAGAGGCATAACTAGGAACTTTCTATTTGTTTATTAAACACACATGTATTAACGTTTATGTATTAATACAATTATATCATGCAAAATAAACATGTATCATATACTTGGAATACATATAATAACTGCCTCTCAGGGCATATTCCCTTCAGTCTCCCACTTGCACTAGAGACAATAATCTAGTTACATAGTGATAAATCTAACACCCATGGAGTTCTGGTGCTGATCATGTTTTTCCCTAGGGAGAACTTTAGTCAACGGATCTGCAACATTGAGATCCGTGTGTACTTTACAAATCTTTATATCTCCATCCTTGACATGTTCGCGGATGGAGTGAAACCGGCGCTTAATATGCTTGGAATTCTTGTGAGACCTTGGTTCCTTGGCGTTGGCTATGGCTCCACTATTGTCACAGATAACCATTGGGTCCAACACACTAGGAACCACACCTAGTTTGGTTATGAACTCCTTCGTCCAAACCGCTTCCTGCACCGCTTCTGAAGCAGCAACATACTCCGCCTCCATCGTGATCCAGCCACCATAGGTTGTTTGGAACTCCTCCAACTAACTACTGCTCTATTCAAGAGAAATACATATCCAGATTGAGACTTAGAGTCATCCAGATTGGTGTCAAAGCTAGCACCAACATAACACTTAGCGACCAGATCTTCTTGACCTTCGTATACAAGAAACATATCCTTAGTTCTTCTTAAGTACTTAAGGATATTCTTGACCGCTATCTAGTGTTCCGAACCTGGATCATATTGGTACCTACTAGTTAAACTAATAGCATGTGCCACATCTGGTCTTGTACACAACATGGCATACATTATAGAGCCTATAGCTGAAGCATATGTGATTTTATCCATTATCTCTCTTTATTCCACCGTAGCCGGACTTTGAGTCTTACTCAATGTCTTCCCTTGCAACATTGGTAAGAACCCCTTCTTACTTCCATCCATTTTAGACTTCTTTAAAATCTTATCAAGGTATGTACTTTGTGATAGCCCTATTAGGCGCCTTGATCTATCTCTATAGATCTTTATGCCTAATATGTATGATGCTTCACCTAGGTCCTTCATCGAAAATTTGTTGTTTAGATAACTTTTAACACTATTTAAAAGATCTATATCATTTCCAATCAGCAATATGTCATCCACATATAATATTAGAAATGCCACATTGCTCCCACTCACTTTCTTGTAAATACAAGCCTCTCCATAAGTTTGGACAAATCCAAACTCTTTGATCACCTCATCAAAGCGGAGATTCCAACTCTGGGATGCTTGCTTCAATCATTAGATGGATCGCTGAAGCTTGCATACCTTGTCAGCATCCTTAGGATTGACAAAACCCTTTGGTTATATCATATACAACCATTCTTCAATGTTACCATTGAGGAATGAAGTTTTGACATCCATCTTCCATATCTCATAATCGAAATAAGCAACAATTGCTAACATAATCCTAACTGAACTAAGCATGGCTACGGGAGAGAATGTCTCATTGTAGTTAACTCCTTGAATTTGTTGAAACCCCTTTGCGAAAAGTCGAGCTTTATAGATGGTTACATTACCATCAGCATCAAGTTTTCTTTTGAAAATCCATTTATTCTCAACGGCCTTTCGGTCATGAGGTAAGTCCACCAAGGTCCAAACCTGGTTTTCGTACATGGATTCCATCTCAGATTTCATGGCTTCTAGCCATTTGTTGGAATGCGGGCTCATCATCGCTTCTTCATACATCGTCGGGCCATCTATTTCATCAACCATGAAATTCATAATAGGATTTTTGTACAGTTCAGGAGCTACATGTGTCCTGCTGGACCTGCAAGGTTCGGTAGTGTCCTCTTTCGGAGTTTCATGATCATTGTCATTAGTTCCCTCTTCACTCGGTGAAGTAAACTCCAGAACAATTTATGGCGCTGCGCTACTCGCCATTGCATGAAGAGAAGGTTCAATAACCTCTTCAAGTTCTACCTTCCGACTACACACGCCTTTCACGAGAAACTCTTTCTCTAGAAAGGATTCATTTTTGGCAACAAAAACCTTGCCCTCGGATCTGTGATAGAAGGAATACCCAATAGTTTCCTTAGGGTATACTATGAAGACGCATTTTTCCGCTTTGGGTTCTAGTTTATCCGGTTGAAGTTTCTTCACATAAATATCACAACCCCAAACTTTAAGAAATGATAGCTTAGGTTTGTTTCCAAACCACAATTCATATGGTGTCTTTTCAATGGATTTGATGGTGCCCTATTTAAAGTGAATGCAGTAATTTCCAGTGCATAACCCCAAAATGACAGTGGCAAGTCAGTTAGAGACATCATAGATCGAACCATATCTAATAAAGTACGATTACGATGTTCCGACACACCATTACGATGTGGTGTTCCGGCAGGTGTGAGTTGTGAAACTACTCCACACTCTTTCATATGTGTGCTAAACTTGTAACTTAGATACTCATCTCCGTGGTCAGACCGTAGAAATTTGATCTTTCTATTACGATGATTTTCCACTTCATTCTGAAATTCCTTAAACTTTTCAAAGGTTTCAGATTTGTGTTTCATCAAATAGATATACCCATATCTACTTAAATCATCCTTGAAAGTAACAAAATAACGATATCCACCTCGTGCCAACACACTCATTGGACCACATACATCAGTATGTATGATTTCCAATAAATCTATTGCCCGTTCCATTGAATCGGAAAACGGCGTTCTCGTCATGTTTCCCATAAGGCATGGCTCACATGTATCAAATGATTGAAAATCAAGTGATTCCAAAAGTCCATCAGGATGGAGTTTCTTCATGCGTTTAACACCAAATGACCTAGACAGCAGTGCCACATATATGCAGATATATCATTATCAAGTTTAATCCATTTACCATCAACATTATGGATATGTGTAACACTATCATCGAGATCCAACAGAAATAAACCATTCATCACAGGTGCATGACCATAAAAGATATCATTCATGTAAATCGAACAACCATTGTTTTCAGACTTAAATGAATAACCGCTTCGCATCAAACACGATCTAGATATAATGTTCATGCTCAGTGTAGGCACCAAATAACAATTATTTAAGTTTCTAACTAATCTCGATGGCAGGTGGAGAGGCAGCGTTCCGACGGTGATCACATCAACTCTTGATCCATTGCCGACACGCATCTTGACCTCACCCCTTGCTAGCGGTTGCTTGTTCCGCATCCCTTGATTCGAGTTACATATATTAGCAACCGATCCAGTATCAAATACCCAGGTGCTACTGCGAGTAGTCAAGTACACATCAATAACATGTATATATATACCTTTGTTTGCCTTGTCGGCCTTCTTGTCTGCCAAATACTTGGGGCAGTTGCACTTCCAATGGCCGGTCCCCTTGCAATAGTAGCACTCGATATTAGACTTAGGTCCAGCTCGGGATTTCTTTTCAGGTGCAGCAACAGATTTGCCACCCTTCTTTCCCTTCTGCTTACCCTTCTTGTCTTTCTTGAAACCGGTGGTCTTATTGATCATCAACACTTGATGTTCTTTCTTGATCTCCACCTCTGCAGTCTTAAGCATTGACAGAAGCTCGGGGAGAGTCTTCTTAATGCCCTGCATATTATAGTTCATCATGAAGCTCTTGTAGCTAGATGGGAGAGATTGGAGAACATGATGTATGCTTGAGTCAATGGGAATCGTTATTCCCAAGGACACAAGCCTATCGGCGTACCCAAACATTTTGAGTACGTGCTCGCTAACGGAGCTGTTCTCTTCCAACATGCATCTAAAGAACTTTTTAGAAGCATTATAACTCTCAACGGCAGCACGGGTATCGAAAATCATTTAGAATTCACCCATGGTATCAAAGGCATTACCATTTTTGAAACGCTTTCGAAATTCCGGCTCCAGCCCATATAGTATGCCGCAATGAACTAATTTGTGGTCCTCCTGACAAGTCAGATATACGTTCTTTTCCTTGTCAGGGGCATCAGGAGCTGGTGGGGGGCCTAGCGGCGCTTCTAGCACATATAGCTTGTGTGCAGCATTGAGGAGAATCCTCAAATTCATGGTCCAGTCAATAAAGTTGCTACCATTCATTGCAAGTTTCTCCATGAACACATTGAAATTAAAAGCAGGTGGTGCCATCTACAACAGAATTTGTAAAGTTTATACTAAGTTTATGATAGATCGAGTTCAACTAATCCAAATTATAACTGAACTCCCACTCAAAATCAACATCCCTCATGTCTTTTTGGTGATTACATGAACCAAATTCACTACACCAAGCCCGATCATCATGTGAGTCGGTGTAGCTTCAAAGGCGAGCATCAATATGGGCATCATATCAACTATATGACTCATGCTTAACCTTCTGCTATGTTCTGAGGCCATGTATGTACATGCTAGGCTCACCAAATAAGAACCTTAGTACTCACGTGTGTAAAACTGTCTTACACCCGAAATATGATCGTGGATTCAAGTACACCCAATCATCACATGATATGTTGAAGCGGCAAAACATAAACAATGCATACTTAAGGGAGAACACATTTTTATCTTGATATCTAAATGAGGGATCATCTTATAATGCTACAAAAATGCCAAACAACAATATAAGATGCAAATATCATATGTGTAAAGTGGAATGATATGGTCCATGCATTTGATCACTATCATGTGCATCGTGGTATGATCTCTATCATTCCTTTGTGTGTAAGGCCAAGGTCTATGGAACTTACACGTGAGGTGTGTTGTAAGGGTATCAACTATACATCAAGTTACAACATTACCATATCATGACACTAACCTAGCAACAATCTAAACTAGATGCCTCTAATTTATCCATTGCAAGTTTTACGTGGCTTAGGGCTTTCGGAGATAGAACCGCTCTTACCTACGAACACTGAACCACAATGATGATAACTAATTTATTAGCAACTCGTTGTAAATCAGATATTGACTATAGTGAGAGAGACATACACCCGCTATGTGACATCCCAATTTTAGAAACCCTGATTAGTTATCCAGAATGCAAAAATCAGGGGGGAACAAAAACCTTTTCTCATTTAATTGTGCAATGCTTGCTTGTTGCTTTCTGTGCTTATGCTTCTGTTTGTATGGATTATGATATACTCCTTACCTCAACATCAGTTGGCAAAAGCTATTTAACAAAACTATCCTGGCTCATTTTACATCTTCTCAAATGTTCTGGCATTTCAAAACATGAGCCAAGATGCTTGTGTAACCAAAACTATTTTAGTAGCTTCTATTGACAAAACTATGGAGAGCTACAATCTCCTTATGTTTTCAAGACAGAACCTTCAACTACTCTTACCTCTTGGATTTCCAAAACCTTTTATAAAGCTTTTGAATTCTACTCTTGGTAGAGATACCAAGGACTCTTACCTTATTCAAACTCCAACTTTTCAAAATGGCCATCCTTACCTCAAGCTAAGCTTTATGGTAACCCTAGTAGTAGTTGAATTGCTTGTAAGATGAATTGCCTTGATCTGCTGTCTGATTTGCCTTGTTCTGCTGTTTGACTTGTTTGCTTAGGAGTAGTATGAGCTACTCTAGGGGCTCATCATATAGCACTTAGTTAATCCAAGTGTATCAACCCTAAGAAAGTTAACCAAGCTATATCTGATCTATAGCCACTAGATGATCATCTAAAACCCTTAACCAAATCACTTCTGAAGATTATTCATTCTAGAATCTTCCAAGTCAATGAAGACCAATATCAAGCATGGATCCTTTATAATAAATCTACACTTCAACATAATTCGTTTTATAATGATTTGGAACCTTGCACCCTCTCAAAATCATCCCCTCTTACATTCTAGTCAAAATCTTCCACCCTGCCAAACAAAATGACAAAGTTTGTAAATATGACATCAATATCACATCTTTGAGTTTCCCTCAATTCCACTCCTAATGCATTTTTGTAATGTAATTGAACCATCTTGTAAACCATCTTAAGGACTACCAAGGCCCACTCTTTCCCTTGGTTAGACCATCATCTAACCCACTTGTTCTTGATAGTTTTGCAGGCAAGAAAATAATAATTCCTGCAAATCTTATCAACTAGCCTACTTTGGAAGAAGCTCACACCTTCATCCTATCCTATTTCGACCAAATATTTGCATGAATGTGTTCTAATCATAAAGGTCTATCAATACCTACTTCACTTGTTCCAAATGGAATCTTGTGCTCCAATAACCTACAAGGTTTTGCAGGCTATTTGATAATCTGCTTTGGCACCCTTATTTTATTCAAAGTTTGGAATCAATTTGCGGAGAGCTCAACCATTATCAACCTCAAACATCTGCACCATGGTGATCTACCTAACTTGTTATATCTATCCATATAGCCCATGACCCAAGGGGAGCTTTGAGATCCAAGATCCAACCATGTTTTGATGGCAATAAAATAACATTTCCCTACATCCTCTTATCCTTGTTCCTACCAAAATCAAGCTAGATTCTCAACACCCAAGGTTTCTAATGCTATATACACCTTGAGTAAAACATATACCTTAATTATAAAGATTTATCAAATATTATCCATAATTAATGGGGCCCAAAAACATTTAGTTCCCCTTATTTGGCAAAAACCTAAAACTCCTTCTATTAAAGAAAGTTTGTATTTATCCAAAATACTTTGCCAACATTAGGCACATTTGAGGCCTATATATCATACCCTATATTCCCACTTCTAAAATAAATATTTTTGAAGAGATTTAATAATTCTTTTTGCCCTTTGTCTTAAATGGCTAAAACAATAAAATAAATATATTAAATACTTTCCCTTCTCAATAAATCATGGGAAAATTCTCCATTCGGTAGACTTATATTTGGGACCATACCAAACCAAAAAATCACCTTGCACAATTAAAAACTCCCAAAAGAACTCAATAAAACCCTTTCAGCACTATTTGAATAATTAACCAAAAAAGGACCTAAAATGTTCAGAAAAATCTAAAAGAATTCAGGGAGGTGTAACTTAACCCTATATAACTACTAGCATCATTGATTCATATTTCCAAGCTCAGAAATCAAGAGAAACTTCATGCTCATCAACATGGCCAAGTTTTGGAAATAAATCAAACCAATGAACTAAGCCAAATCAAACCTTCTCGAAAACTTGTCCACTCCTCCTCCTCAGTACCAAGACACAGCCTGGTTGACCACCACTGTAGCAAGCACTATAGCAACCCTAGCCCCTTGTATTTTAGCTCTTGGAGCAAGTAGAGATGGACTTATCTTACAATATCTTGGAAAGTAAATGCCACAGCTGGTATAGCATGACTCACCCATCTCTCTGGTGGTGTACCATGTCCCACTTCACCACTCCTCACTTCCCTCCTTGCCCAACCCCTGGCCAGCACCCCTCCAAATATTGTCCATGGACAAAGTCCACTATGAACCACTCCCCTTCGGTTTATAAGGCCAGAGGCTAGTCCCACTCTCCTCATAGTCCTCATTTCACTCCACTCGCTCCCACTTACCACCCCTAAGACCCACCTCGCCCCCTTGCTCTGGTTTAGCCGAGAGAGGAAGAAAATGGTCTCTCGTCCATTGTTCAAAAGTTGAGCTTAGCCCTCTCCCCTCTACTCCTCCCCCTCTGCATGTCATTCCCCCGTGCTCCCCTGCTCTGCATGTATCATACCATCCCTATTTCCCTGCCCAAGAACATCGGCAAGACCCTCTATCAGTGAGCCCCGACGATGTCGCCAAGATCCATCTCGTGCGGGATCTCTCCCGATGCGGAACCCGTGACTTCTGCCCCTCGTTTTGATCCTAGCGACGAACCGCGTCCCCTCAGCCTCCCCTCCGGCACCGGTGCAGCCCAGGTGAGCCTCCCTAGCCCCGTCTCCTCTCTGTTAGGGTTTCCTTGCAGCTGCCCTGGTTCCCGTGAGGAAGACGACCACCCAACGTCGATGTCGCTTTAATCCAATAGCCCAGGGTGCCCCATACCTCTTCGGCACCGGCTATCGCTGACGGGCGGGCCCCACGCCGGCGTTTGAACACCGCGGCCTCACATGTGCGGCATTGTCTGATGAACCGGCCCAGCGCGGTGTTTCTGGGTTCGGTCAAATTCCGGCCCAAATCACTCTAGATCCTTTTTACATTTATTCATTTTATCCAGATCCAGACTTTGGTCATCAGATTCAATCGATTGGAAAATGGAAATGACACAAAATACCTAGATACAGGTATGCTTTCTCTAACACACATTACCCTTGGTTGGCTTAGATCATGTACATATTAAAGATATAAAATCAATTACCAGAAACTATCTAAAACACTCCTTAAATCCTACTGTTAGTTTATAACTCCAAATGGATTGAAACCTTTGTGTGCTGAAAGGTAACACATGTACCTTTCAGGTTAACTTGGCCCCTCACTAACTTGCTTCCTGGTTTGTCCATAACAATAATAACAAAAACAAGCCTTATCTAACTTTAGAAAATTCCCTAGGCCAGTCTATGAAATGTATTTACCTCATTTAAACTCTCATGGATAATATACATCTATACATACCAGAATACCGGTGTTTAAGATTTATTGAGCTTCTGAGTATTTTTAATAATTTAAACACTTCCATATGTGGTGTTAGCGTTAGATAAATCCTAACAAAAGTTATACATCTCCAAAAATGATGATTCTAGTTCCTACTAGAAGGTATATGTAATACAAATCCGATACCCTTGACCTCATATGATTTATACCTGTATAATAAATATGGTAAAAAAGACAAATTGCATGTAGAACTTACTTTGGGAATTTCCCGAGGGCCTTCTGCTAAATATTTTGACATGATTCCAACTCTCAGTGAATTAGTTCACCAAACCCTACACAACCTTCCAAGAAAATAATTTTTGGACTCACAGAACTTTTCTGATGAATTATTTCCTAAAACTAGGGTTAATTTCACTAGAAAAATCATAACTAATGAAAGAAAAATTATAAAATCATGAAACCACTTTTGTTGGCCTTGTTATTTCAATACCAATCTGTTGATATCAATTTTTTACATCTATATCATATAGATCAAATCCTTAGTTCAAAACCTCCTTCATTAGGTGGTATTTGACAAATAAATCATAAAGGAAATTCCACAAAGGCAATTTAAGTAATTCCAAATGCTATGATATCAATCTATCAAAATATACTGAATTGAATGAGGTGTGGTATGTTTATTTGCTGTATTGAGAGATGCTTGCATGCCTTGTGTTGATTGTGGCCTTGTTTTCTTGCATGTGATATCTCTGACGATGATAGTTGCGATTATATCGAAGATCAGAAGAAGTGGTTATTATTGAATTATTATGGTATTCTAAGAAGAAGTCTAGGGACATTTATTGCCAGTTTTCTGATCTCAGGCAAGCCACCTTCTTGCTCATAAGCCTTGTCCTACTGTTTTACTTATGCATGTTTTACCTCCTGTTTTATGAAAGCTGCATTGTTTACTTTATGATGATGTATATCTGGTAGTGGCTTGGCTCCTCCAAACCATTAGACTTATGTACTATTCAGTACAACCCCCTTGATGACACCTACTGGTCCCTAGTATAATAGTTGGTGTATAACACCATACCCCTTTCGAGACCCTGTTTTAGCTGAAGCAAATCTAGAGGATGGGAAGACCCCCAGAAAAGTTTTACAAAATGTTTATGGCAAAACCTTGGTGAGGTTTGACCTACCAAGAGAAGTTTGAGAAAGGAAAAAGGGGTTTGTTCTACAAAATGCTGAAAGAATGATGGAGAAAAATGTTTACGAAAATGCACCCGGTTCTTTGCAGCTTTAGCTATAACAACTTAACCTGTGCAACCACACTACTCTGGAATGGGACAGGGCTGGACTTGAAGTTTGCTACTCTGGTGTCTGAATTCTCATAACTGCTTATAAGGGACCAGCTCCCTCTAATTCTGGGGTTCCTTTACATAAAGGGTCAATTGTTAGACAGTCACCTAGAGGAATTGCGAACTACCCTCGGGAGCAGCCGGGCGATACTATGAGCCTCTCATTGAAAGTGCCCACTCTAGAGGAGTCGGAATGCGCTCCAGTTAGTCTGTGGCCCCGATGTCCCGGTTTTGAGAGGAACAAATCATAGGGTAGGGCCTATACTAGAGTGGCATCTGGAGAGTCTTGATCGGTTACTCGACCCACGATCGGTGAAGATCAGGGCAGGGTACCCGGCTGGTGTGGGTAAAGTGTACAACCTCTATAGAGTGTAAATCTATTCGAATAGCCGTGTCCGCGGTTATGGACGGGTTGGAAAAACTATTGTAGAGAGGCGCTGGTTTTGTTTTCAAAAAGGATTTCAGAAAAGCAATGGCTTTGGAAAATGTTGTGACCATGGGATGGTCGGTGACGAGGGGTAACCTCGGCAATTCCCATGGTGATGGACTTGGGGTTTCGCGGAAAAGTGAATGCTGGGGATTTCGTCGGATGTCAGGGAAACAATGGAATCAAAGTCGCCAATATATTGAGTAATTGCACTATTACAAGTTGTCTTCTAGATTTTGGTACCCTCGCTTGGGCTTCTCTCGTCTTATATATAATAGGCCAGGTCTCAAAGCTGTATGCGGATAGGTTTCATACACGCGTGATTACAATACCAAGACAATGTCGGTTTATAGTTGTAACACCCCCGGGATCAGGGTTAAACAAATCCCAGACCTTGGCCTGACATAAGCTTAACCTAGAGATCAAGGATATTCAGTGAGAAATCAGTAACACCACAGTAACTCTGTCACACAAAAATTATTACAACGAGCTCATAAGTAAGCGAAGAACCAAAATATTACAAGCAGAGGTCACTAACCACAAACATCAAACAACGGAAGGCAAATTATGCTATTAAATATAGCAAACTTAACAATGACGATGACATCCCAGCCCATAGATTCCAGGCTACCGGCTGGGAACCCCAAGCTACTCGTCGGTGTCGATGTCGTACCAAACTCATCTTCAGGGAACAATTACTCTGCTACAAAAGTATTAACAAAGCAAGGGTGACTACAGGATGTATTTCGCAAGACTTATGGCTGGTGGGGTTATTTTGCATGAAGCCATCTTTGTTTATAAAACCAGAGGGAGAAGAAGCTCGTCTAATCAGAATATTTTAAAAGGGGATAAGAGAGTGACATCTCCGAAGAATTAATCATCATCTTGATAGCCACCAAAGTAATCCTCATCTCACAACTAGGATCACCCCCTCGTACCCATGAGGAAGCATCCTTAAGCACACATTGATCTACCAAGTTTTACGATTAGATTAATATTCTCTATGATCTTAGAATTCGGTCACCAAGCATTCATAACCGTGAACACGGCTTTTTGAAAAGATTTAACCCTCTAGGGGTGTACAACTTTACCCACACGTACCAACCGACTCTTAATGCCACTAGATAAGCCCTCTTCCTAGGATGACCGACAGAGGGTGGTTGGACACGAACTTTACCTTGCTTTCGCCGAGACCATGAGTCACGCCCTAAGGATGGTTCCGCCATAATGGGTCAAATCCCAAAGTCGGTCCCTAGAGATGTGGGCCAGGTTGGTTTTCCAGGGGCTCCATCGACCCCAAGCAACACCGGCCACACTTACCTACCTGTATGAATGCACCTCCTTCACCGCCTCTTTCGAAAACATTTTCTATGCATATGTCGAATGGAACGCCGAACTACATGACTCATGGAATCTACTAGGCAAGTTAGTTACTTGTGAGGTTTTCCAGGCCTCGTGTGGCTGTACGCTTGTCTCGGTTCTAAAGGCAAGAACTTGGTTCCTAGTAGTGGCGAGCATGGGACTAGAAAAACCATATCCCACCGTGGCCTCCCATCCAAGCCTTATCATGTTTAACCTTTACCACTGATCTTACCTCATCAGTATACCTCGTTCTCCTGTCATACTAGATTCTTTGCATTTGGTACATCTTCTGGATGAACCAGCACTGACGGCTAAGCATGGCTAAGGAAGACACTGATAAGTTCTAGCAGTGCACACAAGCCAAACCTAGTTATGCTAGGAGCAGTGGATCAGGTAATATAAGCTCAAGGGAGTAATGCAACAGATAGGATACTCTATCTATCGATAAAAGACCATAGCAGAATCATATGCATCATGGCAAGAATGAAATACTTTCGAAATCATAGGATTGTATAATGGTGGGGCTATGCTAGCCTTGTTTATTGATACCCAAAAAGCAGATCTTCGGATATCTTGTACTTGACTTGGTTACAGTTGGCCAAGTATTGTTCATCGATCTTCGATGGTGTTAACCTCGGTCTTCAATCTTGATCTTGATATCGTATTCTACCGGGAAGAAGCAAACACCGGAAAGAAAAGGGAAACAATCAACACATGGCATCAATGCAATGCTCAAGCAAGGATGATGATATGACAAGTTAAATAGATCTTAAATGAAACCCCACGGCATGCTTGATCATTTTAAACAGGGTCCGAAGGGTACAAACCCTAGGACAGGGGAACCCCGGAACACCTATGAGGGGTTTATTTAGTTCTCTAATTAAACTTGCAATTAAGGTTGCTGAACAATGCATGATTATGAGTTTATGGTGAAGATCTCATTTTCTGAACATTTTGATATATTATTTGTATTTTTATGATTTACAGAATAAAAGATATTGAATTTTGGAGTATTTAATAAATTTCTAGAATTATTAAACATTTTCTGAAATTTATAAAACTAGGAGATACTTTTTGCACCAGGGGTTGGGATAACCACTGCGACTGGCCCTAGGGCCAACTCATCTGCCATGCGGGTATGTGGGGCCACTGGTCACTTTGACTGGGTCAGACCCACGCCGCTGACATCAGCATGACGTCGGCATGACGTCAGGTCGGCGGTGGCTCACAAAACAGTGACGAGGGCAGCGAAAAATGGGGAGCGGGGCTGCGTAGGTATGCGCGTTGGAGAGAGGAGGTCGAGGCGGACCGACTAGGGGTGGCGCCACCTCTTATTTGTCGCCGGAGTGGCACCCTCGACGGCGGATGGCGATGGTCCTTGAAGTAGCTCGATGCGACAACGACACAGGACAAGAGGAAGGGAGAGTAAGGGTGCGTTAGCAACGGAGGCTCACCCTGCTTCTATCGGGCGTGACATTGAGGCCGGAGCAGGTCTACGGTGGCCGCTATCGATGGTGATCGACGGAGTCTGGCGGCGTAAGGAGAGCTCGATTGAGGCGATTGGGGGCTTCTCCGCTCGATTCCTTCGGCGAGGAGGAAGAGGGCAAAGAGGGGAAGCTCATCGTGCGACCATCTAAGCTTGCGTGGCCGGAGATGGCGGGGTGGCGCGGCGGATGGCGAGCTAGGGTTTGGCCAGAGAGGGGAATGCAAGAGGGAGGGCGAGAGAGCGAGCGAGAAGAACTGGGGAAGATGGCCATGGCACTGGGGTCCTATCCCCTTCTCCTGGGGCGGTAGCACGCATCGCAGCGCGGCAGCGAGGCGACAACATCGACGCAGGACAGCGAGCAGCTTCGCTGCGTCGGGCGCGAGGAAGAAGAAAAGAAAAGGACGCCGAAGGGGTACTGGTCCGGCTGGTGGGCTGGTGGGCTGCTACGGCTTGCGCTGCTGCACAGGTGGGCGGCAGATAGAGGGAAGAAGGAGAGATGGCCCGGCCTGCTGGCTCTGTTTTATTTCCTCAAAACAATTTTCCTTTTCTATTTCCTGTTTTCTTTTTATACTTTCAAATTCTTTTCTGATTTTAGTTATTCCAAAAATACTAGAGAGTGTATAAAATATGTAAAATATTGCAGGGCCCTTGTATCCATTTGGGCTCCACTATTTTTGGTAGTTTTCAAAATATTCAAAACCATTTGGAAGGGTTTTCAAAGAGTGGGGACGATTAGGGTTTTAGGGTTTTGCATTATTTTCTTTGCATGCAATTTAAGGGATGATGATCATGAATGCACAATCAAAGACCTACTTAAGGTTAGCTAAAACTAGGATGTTACAATAGTCTCTTTCCTAATACGATCAAAGCCTTTGTCGGTTGCTTCCTTGGGCTGTCGTCTGGAATCTTCATGGGCCGTAAGCCTTTTATCCAATCATAGGGTAGCGATTTATAAGCATCGGAGTAATTATACCCATGTCAGTAGCCCCCGAGACTCTACTTGAATCGCAGTTTCAAGTTGAGTGTCAAATTTTCTTTTTTCCTTCTTTTTGTTGCTCAATTTTTATTTTTGTGGGGATTTTGGTACAACGAGTCTGATACTTCCGACAGATCGGGAATCAGTTAATTGCTCCTGGGCAAGAACAAGGTTGTCCTACATCAAATTCAAGTCCCCAGGCTCGAATCCGGAATTTTCTACTAGCGTAATTCAGTTCGAGCCGCTGAGGTCTTATCGAATACTGAATTCTAATTTTCTATTTTTATCAGGTACCCAACGCGTCCGTCGGAATTTTTCATCATATCGTTGATACAGATATTTTACAGGCAGAGTGCATTCTTGTGCGATTACCAGGCCACACAGGACGAATCCTAGGGTCTTACCTTCATGCTTCTGAACATGGCATTCATATTTTTATCGCATTGGGTGCGATCCGAGATTTTTTTGTTTTGTAGCGGCTAAAGAACTTTTTGTTTTTCGCAACTAATCCAGTTAGGAGCGACTTGTCGATGAATGTTTTCTTTGTTTTTATTTATCAGGTGCGTGCCAGCGCTCCTGATAGGAGTAGCCCCTGAGGCTATGTTTAGATATATGTATCAAAACATAGGCTCGAAAAGATATGTTTATGGCGCCAGTGCTTCTATAATTTTTGTCAGGTGCACGACCAGTGCTCCCGATAGGAGTGGCCGCCGAGGCTATAGTCGTAATATTGTATATTCGATTGTAGTTTCAGATCTTTCCTTGGAGGAATTTACTTCAACTCTAATTTTTGTTTTTTTGTTGGGTCATATTTTCAATGGTGAGCCGCAATTTTGGCAACACCTTCTCTATGACATCAGTGATGACATATCTTATGCTGTTGATTTTCAGAAGAACAAACCCTGACGGGACATGTCGAACGTGGGCCCATGCAGCAGCAATGATGATGCGTGATAGCGTATTCAGCAGAGATTTTTGACTAAATGTCAACACCCAGATTATTAATCCCAGATGCCCGTTATGCCATACCTCGCAATCCCAGGATTACCATTTTTGCGAGACATAACGGATTGGATATCATCGTACATCATCCATTACAAACCATACATAAGGTCTTACACAAATAAGGATCTCATGATCCAGTCTTAATACAACAAGCAGCGTAAATAAAAGATAAGCGTAGCGGTGGGGTCCATCTTCAGGGGCACATGCAATGCTGACGAAGGCAGATAGTCCTAGTTAGCATAGCCGTCCTGCTGGCCATCATCTTGATAGTCTCTTTCATAGTCTGGCCATGATAATAGCTAGGGACAAAAGCCATGAGTACTATTTAAGTACTCGCAAACTACCACTAACAAGTAGTATAGTTCTAAGTTAAAGTGCTAAATCTAAGTTTAACTATAAAGTTAAGTTTGAAACCTAAGCTGAGTTCTGAAGCCAAGAAAGATAAAATAAAGTTCTAGAATCACTTAAGTGGGGAAGCTAATGTCATAAACACAACCCTATTGTGGTCAAGTCAAGATTCATTATTCATTTCATAAGTTGTTTGGAAAACATCTAACAACGAAACAATATGGCCATTCTAACTGTCCATAACCGCGGACGCGGCTATTCGAATAGTTTGACACTCTGCAGAGGTGGTAAACTTTCACCACAAGATTCGATACCTCTGTCAGGGATAACCCTGAATCATCATACTTAGTATGCAGATAATAAAACTTAACCTTCCCTTTACACACCCTAGTATAAGCACCTCTCCTATTAGCATGGCCTCCCAACCATGACCATCTGTCATCTTCGGCACTGCATAGGTGGACATCATGAGAGGTAGCCTTAGCTCAAACCTCTCCCGCGTGGGAACTAATACTAATGCATATAAATTTCTAGCTAAGCCTTACCCAATTCAGGTAGTGTGGTTGTACGGTAAATTTTGGAATGGTATCGCATCCGAATCCAACCATCATTTTTATAAAAGGGTTAAGGCTCATGCCTCAACATTTTCATCATCATAAACCATTTGTGTTTCTCAACACATGTCAAAACATCTCAATAGAATGACTCATCATCCCAAGGTTTTCATAATTCATTTTCACCAAGGGTTCCCATCTAAAGTGACTCAAGTTTTTGATTTACTCTAAACTACTAAGTTAAGAGTGTCCACTAAGGTGGAAAAGATGGGTTCAATCTCATGCCATAGAATGACATCCAAAGGTTTCTAAATAGTTCAAGTTTTATACTTTTTATGCTACCTTCAAACAAGTAAAGAGCTTTGTGTAAACTAAGGGAGGTAAAACTTATAAATAAGACTTGGGGTACTAATAGTCAAAGGGGTGTGATCAAAGCATGCCTAAGGCATCTTTACTTAAACCATCTAGTTTGATCCTAACTTGCTAGGGTTAATCTTGGATAGTGCTAGCTTTCCTTTGTTGATGTAGTGGTTGAAGTTTTCTTCTTCTTCTTCTTGGTAGCACTCCTCCTCCTCGTAGACTTGGTCGGTACTATCGTCTATAAATACATAGGGAGTACACAATCACCAAACAATACTTAACTAGTCTAAATAGCATTCTAAGACACACATTTGATGATCTATTATCATCACAAGCATCACAAGTTTGAATCACTAGTTTCATTCTTTTTAAAGTAGAAAAGTAATTTCTACTCATTGAAAAATTAACTAAAATTTAAGATCCACCACTTAAAATATGGGATCATGTTGACACATGTCATCACCACATATTCTAACATGTGGGAATGAGATTTAAAGGTTGGATCAATATTACTTTGGTTTAAGTTTATTATTTAATGATTTAAAGTGACTAGAAATGCCTATATAGCATTATTTTGGTACTAGTCCAAAGTCACTACATGTAAACTTTGATATTATTACATATTTAGATAGATATGGTGAAATGTGATTTTTGAGAGTTGGAATCAACTCAAAACCTATCTTAGTTGATTTTACAAAAATGTTGCAAGTTGCAAAAGCTTCTGTTTGTTATTTTTACTAGGAGAAATCTATAACTCTAATTGAATTAAATCCAACGGGCTTGGATAGATAATTTTAATACCTTTCAGGAAAAATTGGTTTCATGAATTTGGATTTATAAAACTCCCAGAATTGAATTTTAAACTAGTGGACAGAAACTAGATTCAATTTAAAAAGAAAAATCCAATTTTGAATGGCTACGCTAGCGCGGGAAAGAACATGGGCCGGCCCAGTGGCGCTCCGTGGCACGGGCCTCAGCTGACAGGGGGTCCCGCTGGTCAGTGGCTCTTAACACGTGAAACGGTACGCGCGCTGTGGGCCGTAGGATTAGAAGTGGGATCTACGGCCGAGGGACGTCGTCGACGACAAACAGGTCGCCGGTGAGAGTTTGCCCTAGCGGCTCGGTGGGGGTCTACCGGAGACGTACCAGGGCTCCAGCGACGATGGCGAGGTGGGCAAATGAACTGGAAGACGACGGCGAGGCGAGGCGCAGTTGTGGCAGAGCTTGGGGTGCCCTAAATCGCAGGTGCCCTTCTTCTCCTACTGCGGTGGCTCCGGCTCCAATTCAGGCGAGGCAGATCTCGATTGGCTTCGACGATAGAAGGGAGAGGATCAGTGAGAGGTGGGGAGTGAGTGGGTGTGGAGAAATGGTGCTGGGGAGGCCGGCTTATATAGGCCCGACGGTGAGACCGAACGGTGTGGGCATGCGACTCCGGCGAGGGCGGCATAGGGCTAGAGGCGTGGCTCGAGGTAGGGGGCGGTGGCCTGTCTCCTGGCGGTGCGCTGAGGCTTAAAGGCGCGGCAAGGCGGGCTCTGTGCTGGTCGGGCGCGTCACGCGCTCTAGGCGGCAGAGGCGGCGGGTTCGACGGCGAGCGGTGGCTTGGGTGCATTGGGCGGCCAGCGGGGATGTCTGGGGTGTTCCCTAGGTCATGGCGGAGCGGTGGGCGCGGGCTGCGGCCAAGGGGCGGTCGGTGCAAGCGGGGACAGTGCGCGCTCTGCGGGCGGCGTCGGCATGGTCGACCAGCTCTGGGCGCGGCGGTTCCTGGCCGCTCTGCTCTCTGTCTCTGGGCTGGGGCTGGTTGGACGGTGGCGGTGGACCACTAGCTAGCTTGTAGACATGGCGAGAGAGGGGGGACCTGTCTGCTGCTGCGAGTGCATGGTTGGCCGACGAGGAGTGGCTCGGCATGGCAATGCAGTGCAGCTAGGAGGTAGGGGATGTGCTGGTGTGGGTCTGGTTAGGCTTGAGGGAGACAAGAGTGATCAAAACACTCCAAAATGCTAGGCAAAATCAAGCCCAAAACTGTGATAGTTAGGCCACTTTGATCTTGCCCACAAGGTGTTTGACAAAATGGCCGAAAGACAAAAACTTTTGAATTTTGAGTTCAAATTTTTTGGGTATTCTCCACTAGTGCTAGGTAGTCTCTGATTGCAACGGTTTCTAAAGTGGAGCTCAAATAGATAGTTTTTCAAATAGGGGTGATCTATGCATATGCATTGGATTCAATTCTCAAATGCCATTTAAAATAAGTAAAAGAATGTTTTTAGCAGATCAAAAAGTGGGCCTTGGTACCTCATTATGTGTACTAGCAAGGGGTGCAAAGATCATGAATTGTTTCTGTTAAGAAATGAGTGCTAGGAACACTCAAAGTAGTGTAGAGGATTAAAATGGCCAAAATGACCATTCCTCCTTTTTAATTGTTTTTTATTTGATTTTCTTTAGGAAAAGTTTAGGTATAATGTAGATGATGTTAAAATCCCCTAAGAAACATTTTACAAGCAAAGGATCACAACATCATGGCAATTCAAAACAATTCCTAAATTAAATGCACATACACATGAATGCTTTCATTTTTTAATTTGGAAAAGTTTTTGTTAACCCCAAATTTGATGATTTAGATCTTGAGAAGCTTGGATTGAAGTTTTGGGATGTTATAAACCTTCCCCCCTTAAACAAAATCTCGTCCCGAGATTTACAAAGAAAACTAGGAACTGAAGAGATCTGGGAACTCTGTACTGATGTAATCTTCTCGCTCCCAAGTGGCTTCCTCCTCGGTATGGTTGCTCCACTGAATCTTGAGAAACTTGATACTCCTGGTCCTGGTAGTTCTGTAGGCTTCTTCTAAGATACAGATGGGTATTTCTCTATAGGTCAAGTCATTGTTGATTTCCACAGCTCTGTGATCGATGTTCTTGAAAACTTCAGTCTTCTCGGGAACTTCCAAACATTTGCGAAGTAACGAGATATGGAACACATTGTGGATGGCTGACATCTCTCCAGGCAGTTCCAGTTGATACGATACTTCTCCTCGACGGTTCATAATCTTAAAAGGCCCGATATATCTGGGGGCTAACTTTCCTTTCATACTAAAGCGTTCCATTCCTTTCAATGGCGAAACTTTGAGATACACAAAATCTCCGATATTGAAAGTCAGGTCTCTCCTTCTCTTGTCAGCATAACTCTTCTGTCTGGATTGGGCGGTCTTGAGGTGCTCACGGACTTTGTGAACTTTCTCTTCTGCTTCTCTGAGAATGTCGGGTCCAAAGATCTGACTCTCTCCTACTTGCGACCAATTCAAAGGGGTACGACACTTTCTTCCGTTTAGGAATTCAAATTGTGCCATCTGCAAACTAGCTTGATAACTGTTGTTATATGAGAATTCTGCGAAAGGCAGGCAGTCTTCCCATTTTGATCCGTATTCCAACACACAAGCTCTAAGCATATCCTCTAGGATCTGGTTGACTCTCTCAGTCTGTCTATCAGTTTGAGGGTGATACGTGGTACTCAAGTTCAACTTGGTTCCTAATCCTTCCTGGACTTTCTGCCAAAATCTCGAGGTAAACTAGATTCCTCGATCTGATACGATGGTCTTCGGGGTTCCATGTAGACTAACAATTCTAGTGATGTACAGCTCTGCTAGCTTTGCGCTATGGTAGGTAGTCTTGACAGGTATAAAGTGGGCTACCTTGGATAGTCTATCAACTATGACCCAGATTGAGTCATTTCCCCTACTAGAAGTAGGTAAACCGGTGATAAAGTCCATTCCGACAGAATCCCATTTCCATTCCGTAATCTGTAATGGTTGCAACAGTCCTGCAGGTCTCTGATGCTCTGCCTTGACTCTTTGACAGGTGTCACACTTGGCGATGTAGCTTCCGATTTCTCTCTTCATCTTGTGCCACCAAAATTGCTCCTTCAAATCCTGATACATCTTTGTTCATCCGGGATGGATAGAATAAAGAGTATCATGAGCTTCCTTCATGATAACCTCCTTCAGCTCCGAATCTGCTGGTACACAGATACGTCCTTTGTACCACAGTACACCTCCTTCGTCTTCGGTGAATCCAGGTACCTTTCCTGTACCAATACGACGTTTGATTTTTGTCAATACTTTCATTCCCCTTCCGGGATTCCTTGATTTGGCTAATCAAAGTGGGTTGAAGTTCAATGCTAGCTAAGAATCCTTTGCTAGCTAATTCAGTCTTGAATTGCTCCAACTCCTCATACAAACTTGGCTGCTTCTCCTTGATCATGGTGTTTAGCCTACATGGCAATCTGCTAAGAGCATCTGCTACCACATCGGCTTTGTCGAGGTGATAGTGAATGTCGAGGTCATAATCCTGGATTAACTCTAACCATATCATTTGCCTCATATTCAGCTCCTTGTGAGTGAAAATATATTTTAGGCTCTTGTGATCTGAATAAATCTCACAGCGATTACCCATCAGATAATGACGCCATGTCTTCAATGCTAGAACCACGGCTGCTAGCTCAAGGTCATGGGTCGGATAGTTCCGCTCTTGCTGCTTCAGTTGTCGAGACAGATACGCGATGACTTTGCCTTCTTGCATCAACACACATCCGAGACCAATCTTGGATGCGTCACAATACACATCAAACGGCTTCTTGATGTCTAGCATGATCAATATTGGGGCTGATATCAATCTCTTCTTCAGTTCCTGAAAACTGGCTTCACATTTGTCTGTCCATTCAAACTTCTTGTCCTTCTTCAACAATTGGGTCATTGGTCAGGCTATGCTCGAGAATCCTTCTACGAACTTGCGGTAATATCCCGCTAATCCGAGAAATGCATGGACTTGGGTTTGAGTGGTTGGGGCTTCCCATTCTTCGACATCTTTGATCTTGGCAGGATCAACAGAGACTCCTCCGGCAGACACAATATGTCCTAGAAATCCTACTTCCTTCAGCCAAAACTTGCACTTGCTGAACTTAGCATATAACTGATGCTCTCTCAGGGTTTCTAGGATAACTCTCAGATGTTGCTCATGCTCTTCTTCTGACTTGGAGTAGATAAGACTGTCGTCGATGAACACAACTACAAACTTATCTAGGAAATTCATAAAGATCTTATTCATGAGATTCATGAAATAAGCAGGGGCATTGGTTAATCCAAAAGACATAACCGTATACTCGTATAAACCATAGTGAGTAGTAAAGCGGTCTTTGGAATATCCATTGCCCGAATCTTAAGTTGGTGATAACTAGTCCTAAGATCAATCTTTGAGAATACCTGGGCTCTAGTCAACTAATCAGATAGATCCTCTATCTTTGGCAAGGGGTACTTGTTCTTGATGGTGACATCATTCAACTTTCTGTAATCTGTGCACAGACGGTTGCCTCCATCTTTCTTGTCGACGAATAACACTGGCGATCTCCATGGCGATGCGCTTGGTTGAATCAAGCCTTTCTCTAACATGGCATCCAACTGCTTCTTCAGTTCCACTAACTCTGAGGGGTTCATGATATAGGGTCTCTGGGCTATAGGTCCGGTTCCGGGGATTAGTTCGATAATGAACTCAATATCCCTATCCGGGGGCATACCTGGCAATTCATCTAGGAATACGTCAGGGTATTCACAGACTACTCTGACTTGGTCTATGGTGGGCAGGGCTACACTCTTGTTGCACTTGAATGGACGGGGTAAGGTTTCAAAGATATGCTCTACTGTGACTCAAGAACTACTAGTCATGGTGATGGCTTTCTTAGCACAGTCTATTAGTCCTTTATGCCTTGAAATCCAGTCCATTCCTAGTACTACTTCCAAACCTTTGGTTCCAAGTACAATTAGGTTGGCATAAAAATCTATCCCATGTATTCTGATAGGCACAGCCTTGCAAATTTTTCTAGCTTTGGTTGTTGAACCGGGGATTTGAACTATCATGACATGCTTCAAGTTGGTTGGGAGAATCTTACTAGTGCATGCAAATTCTTTGGTGACAAATGAATGCGATGCTCCAGAATCAAACAATACTCTTGCTAAAACTGAGTTGACAGAAAACATACCCAGCACTACATCTGGTGCTTCCTTTTCTGCGTTCATGTGGAAGAGACGGCCATTGCAGTTATGAGGGTTCCCTGGGGAAAATCTCCTTCCTGGTTAAATACGACACTGCTGCTGAGCTGGGGCATTCACATTGGCATTGGCAGCAATCTTCTTGGGACACTCATTGGAGTAGTGACCCTTCACTCCACACTCAAAACAAGTGATCTGGGACTTGTCTTTGACTGCGACAGGCACAACATTGCTACCAGTTCTAGGTGCAGTGTTGTTGTTGTTGTTGTTGTGGTTCTTGGGAGGTGCACGATTAAAGTTGTTGGCATTACCGGAGTTGTGATTGTTTCCTCCGGACTTCACATTGCCTCCACTACGGTTGGGGTAGCTTGGGCGAGACGTTGGGGGTCGGTTGTTCCTTGGTGCATATCCTGGTGAAGGGTTGGGACGGTACTTCTGGTGACTGTTGGATCCAGACTGCTGCATCATACGACGCTTGCGGTTGTCGTTTGCTTGGTTAATCTTCCCTTCCATTTGAATGGCAGAGTCAACTAGCTCTTCGAGATCCTGGAAACGGATGTTGACGAGGACGGTCTACATCTCATCATGCAGTCCGTTTAGGAATCTCTCCTTCTTCTTGGCCTCAGTGTTGATCTCATCAGGTGCATATCTGGCATGTGACAGGAATCTGTCACGGTACTCCACCACAGTCATTCTTCCTTGCTTTAATTCGGGGAACTCATCTCTCATTCTGTTGACTAGACCTTGCGGCACATGGGTGTGGCTGAACTTGACTTTGAATGCTTCCCATGTCATAACATGACCATGGTTCATCATGCGGATACTGTTCCACCAAGCTCTTGCATCTCCTGCCAGGTAGTGGGTGGCGAAGAGAACTTTCTCATTTTCATCAACTCCTACAACTTCGAGATTGTTTTCCATGGTTTGTAACCAGTCATCATCATCTAATGGGTTTTCAGAAGTGCTAAAGATTGGGGGATTTGTATTCTGGAAGTTCTTCAGCTTGGATCCTTGATGATCCTGATTTCCATGCCCTTGGTTGTTGAGAGCCATCTGGGCGATCTGTTGAAGTGTTGCTAAGTTGTCTTGGCGCTCCGCCCTGCTCGCTTCACGGTCTGCGATGAGATTCTGCAAGATCTGCAGCATTGGGTCTTGCGATGAGCTGCTCCCTCCTTGGTTTCCACGAGTCATCTGAAGATTGAGATGGATATACGGGTAAGAGGGAAATTCTAAGGTTCATGGTTTTGGTTTTCACAGCTAAAACTTTGAGTTAGACTCAGGTTTTTGACATAACTTCATTTCATTCATGCAAGCAACACACGATACAAACACACACCACAACACTCAAAGGGAAAACAGATGGTTTGAAGAACCATTCTGCAAGCTACGATACAGTGAGATTGATACATCTCTTGGTACGACAGTGCTCTAGTGCATCTACTCATCGTCGATGAAGTCGGAGTCCTCATCATCAATGTAGAATTCCACGGCATCCTCCTCCAGAAAGTCATCATCGTTGTTGAGGTAAGAATCCATGTCTCCCTGGATGTTTTCACCCTCATCTTCTTCTTCCTTTGCTGCAAGTTGAGCATCCTGCTCCTTGATGGTCTTCTCGAGGTCGACCACCTTCTTGCGAAGACGGGCGATGGTGCGATCCTTCTTGGCACGCTGGCGGCGAAGAGACTGGCGGTCTTGGACAAGCAGTGCGAAAGTCTGGGCCTTCTGGTCGGCAATGGCACGGTTCTGGTTGGCTAACTCTCTGGCATTGTCCAGTTCCTGTTGTCTGTCGTGCAGCAAGAAGTCAAGATTCTCTACTTGACACATCAACTCTGGGTGACTTGGCATCTCCATTGGCATTCCCATGAAGTCATGTCTTACATAGTGAGCAAAACGAGTTCCTTGGATCTTGTTGACGCTGAGGGCACATAGACATGCGAGAGCCTCATGCATTGCCCCGGCTAATCCATCTAGCCAGTTGTTCTCGCTCACGACTGAATTCTCCCAGAAGTTGGTGCTTCAATGCTTCCTCTAAGATCTGTGGTGACTAGCCACTGTAGGTCTCCTCCTGCGGGTCCTGGAAGTTGAGCTCCAAGAAACTCCGGATGTGGGCGTCCCAGTAACTCTGACAGTGAGTCCAGATCCCTCTCGAAGATCAGCTGACCTCCGTTTCCCAACTGGTAAAACTTGCTGAACTGAGTCTCCATCTACAAGAATTAAGGATGAGGAAGTTAGTGAAGTGATCAAGTGTGTCAAATTTTAAGTAGTAATGTAAGAATATTTAGGAACATGAATTTTTGAGAAAGAAAGAATTCCCAAGGGTAAGAGAGGAGATAGTTTTTCATAAATACTCACTTTTGTTTTGAAACTAAGTTTTTGTTTGAACGTCCATTCTAACTAGGGTCTCCTATGGTCAGGATGGCTCTGATACCAACTTGTCAACACCCGAATTTTTAATCCCAGATACTCGTTATGCCATACCTCGCAATCCCAGGATTACCATTTTTGCGAGACATAGCGGATTGGATATCATCGTACATCATCCATTACAAACCATACATAAGGTCTTACACAAATAAGGATCTCATGATCCAGTCTTAATACAACAAGCAGCGTAAATAAAAGATAAGCGTAGCGGTGGACTCCATCTTTAGGGGCACAGGCAATGCTGACGAAGGCAGATAGTCCTAGTTAGCATAGCCGTCCTGCTGGCCATCATCTTGATAGTCTCCTTCATAGTCTGGCCATGATAATAGCTAGGGACAAAAGCCATGAGTACTCTTTAAGTACTCGCAAACTACCACTAACAAGTAGTATAGTTCTAAGTTAAAGTGCTAAATCTAAGTTTAACTATAAAGTTAAGTTTGAAACCTAAGCCAAGTTCTGAAGCAAAGAAAGATAAAATAAAGTTTTAGAATCACTTAAGTGGGGAAGCTAATGTCATAAACACAACCCTGTTGTGGTCAAGTCAAGATTCATCATTCATTTCATAAGTTGTTTGGAAAATATCTGACAACGAAACAGTATGGCCATTCCAACTATCCATAACCGCGGATGCGGCTATTCGAATAGTTTGACACTCTGCAGAGGTGGTACACTTTCACCACAAGATTCGATACATCTATCAGGGATAACCCTGAATCATCATACTTAGTATGTAGATAATCAAACATAACCTTCCCTTTACACACCCTAGTATAAGCACCTCTCCTATGAGCATGGCCTCCCAACCAAGACCATCTGTCATCTTGGGCACTGCATAGGTGGACAGCATGAGAGGTAGCCTCAGCTCAAACCTCTCCCGCGAGGGAACTAATACTAATGCATATAAATTTCCAGGTAAGCCTTACCCAATTCAGGTAGTGTGGTTGTACGGTAAATTTTGGAATGGTATCGCATCCGAATCCAACCATCAGTTTTATAAAAGGGTTAAGGTTCATGCCTCAATATTTTCATCATCATAAACCATTTGTGTTTCTCAACACATGTCAAAACTTCTCAATAGAATGACTCACCATCCCAAGGTTTTCATAATTCATTTTCACCAAGGGTTCCCATCTAAAGTGACTCATGTTTTTGATTTACTCTAAACTACTAAGTTAAGAGTGTTCACTAAGGTGGAAAAGATGGGTTCAATCTCATGCCATAGAATGACATCTAAAGGTTTCTAAATAGGTCAAGTTTTATACTTTTTATGCTACCTTCAAACAAGTAAAGAGCTTTGTGTAAACTAAGGGAGGTAAAACTTGTAAATAAGACTTGGGGTACTAATAGTCAAAGGGGTGTGATCAAAGCATGCCTAAGGCATCTTTACTTAAACCATCTAGTTTGATCCTAACTTGCTAGGGTTAATCTTGGATAGTGCTAGCTTGCCTTGGTTGATGCAGTGGTTGAAGTTTTCTTCTTTTTCTTCTTGGTAGCACTCCTCCTCCTCGTAGACTTGGTCGGTACCATCATCTCTAAATACATAGGGAGTACACAATCACCAAACAATACTTAACTAGTCTAAATAGCATTCTAAGACACACATTTTATGATCTATTATCATCACAAGCATCACAAGTTTAAATCACTAGTTTCATTCTTTTTAAATTAGAAAAGTAATTTTTGCTCATTGAAAAATTAACTAAGATTTAAGATACACCACTTAAAATATGGGATCATGTTGACACATGTCATCACCACATATTCTAACATGTGGGAATGAGATTTAAAGGTTGGATCAATATTACTTTGGTTTAAGTTTATTATTTAATGATTTAAAGTGACTAGAAATGCCAATATAGCATTATTTTGGTACTAGTCCAAAGTCAATGCATGTAAACTTTGATATTATTACATAATTAGATAGATATCGTGAAATGTGATTTTTGAGAGTTGGAATCAACTCAAAACCTATCTTAGTTGATTTTACAAAAATGTTGCAAGTTGCAAAAGCTTCTGTTTGTTATTTTTACTAGGAGAGATCTATAACTCTAATTGAATTAAATCCAACGGGCTTGGATAGATAATTTAAGTACCTTTCAGGAAAAATTGGTTTCATGCAATTTGGATTTATAAAACTCCCAGAATTGAATTTTAAACTAGTGGACAGAAACTAGATTCAATTTAAAAAGAAAAATCCAATTTTGAATGGCTGGGCTAGCGCGGGAAAGAACATGGGCCGGCCCAGTGGCGCTCCGCGGTGCGGGGCTCAGCTGACAGGGGGGTCCCGCTGGTCAGTGCCTCTTAACACGCGAAACGGTACGCGCGCTGTGGGTCGTAGGATTAGAAGTGGGATCTACGGGTGAGGGTCGTCGTCGACGACGAATAGGTCGCCGGCGAGAGTTTGCCCTAGAGGCTCAGTGGGGGTCTACTGGAGACGTACCAGGGCTCCAGCAACGACGGCGAGGCGGGCAAATGAACTGAAAGATGACGGCAAGGCGAGGCGCGGTTGCGGCAGATCTTGGGGTGCCCTAAATCGCAGGCGCCATTCTTCTCCTGCTACGGCGGCTCCGGCTCCAATTTCGGCGAGGCAGAGATCGATTGGCTCTGACGAGAGAAGGGAGAGGATCAGTGAGAGGTGGGGAGTGAGTGGGTGTGGAGAAATGGTGCTGGGGAGGCCAGCTTATATAGGCCCGACGGTGAGACCGAACGGTGTGGGCAGGCGACTCCAGCGAGGGCGGCACAGGGGGCTAGCGGCATGGCTCGAGGTAGGGGGCGGTGGCCTGTCTCCTGGCGGTGCGCTGAGGCTTAAAGGCACGGCAAGGCGGGCTCTGTGCTAGTCGGGCGCGTCACGCGCTCTGGGCGGCAGAGGTGGCGGGTTCGACGGCGAGCGTTGGCTGGGGTGCATTGGGCGGCCAGCGGGGATGTCTGGGGTGTTCCCTAGGTCATGGCAGAGCGGTGGGCGCGGGCTGCGGCCAAGGGGCGGTCGGTGCACGCGGGGACAGTGCGCGCTCTGCAGGTGGCGTCGGCATGGTCGACCAGTTCCGGGCGCGGCGGGTCTTGGCCGCTCTACTCTCTGTCTCTGGGCTGGGGCTGGTTGGACGGTGGCGGTGGACCACTGGCTAGCTTGTAGACATGGCGAGAGAGGGGGAAGCTGTCTGCTGATGCGAGTGCATGGTTGGCCGGCGAGGAGTGGCTCGGCATGGCAATGCAGTGCAGCTAGGAGGTAGGGGATGTGCTGGTGTGGGTCTGGTTAGGCTTGAGGGAGACAAGAGTGATCAAAGCACTACAAAATGCTAGACAAAATCAAGCCCAAAACAGTGATAGTTAGGCCACTTTGATCTTGCCCACAAGGTGTTTGACAAAATGGCCGAAAGAGAAAAACTTTTGAATTTTGAGTTCAAAATTTTTGGGTGTTCTCCACTAGTGCTAGGTAGTCTCTGGTTGCAAGGCTTTTGAAAGTGGAGCTCAAATAGATGGTTTTCCAAATAGGGGTGATCTATGCATATGTATTAGATTTAATTTTCAAATGCCATTTAAAATAAGTAAAATAATGTTTTTAGCAGATCTAAAAGTGGGCCTTGGTACCTCATTATGTGTACTACCAAGGGGTGCAAAGGTCATGAATTGTTTCTGTTAAGAAATGAGTGCTAGGAAACTCAAAGTAGTGTAGAGGATTAAAATGGCCAAAATGACCATTCCTCCTTTTTAATTGTTTTTTATTTGATTTTCTTTAGGAAAGTTTAGGAATGATGTAGATGATGTTTAAATCACCTAAGAAACATTTTACAAGCAAAGGATCACAACATCATGGAAATTCAAAACAATTCCTAAATTAAATGCACATACACATGAATGCTTTCATTTTTAAATTTGGAAAAGTTTTTGTTAACCCCAAATTTGATGATCTTGGATTGAAGTTTTGGGATGTTATACTACACGTCCCCTCTCCGCGCGAAAATTGAGGCGTCACGCGATGTCCTCCATTTTTACCGCAGCGATAACTTCTTTAAAATTTTCCTTTACAGAATGTTTGTAACACGTGTCACCATCGTGCGACCTTCTATCGGTTCGATTTTGCATCGAACGGTTCAGACCTCACGTCTTTGCTCTTTATAAGGGAGGGGAGGTGTGTTTTACTGTTTTACCTTACCTTCCCCTGCTATATATTCTTCCTTGCGCTCTTGCCCCCTTGCGAACTCAGTTCTTGTGCTTGTATTCCCCTTTTGCCACCATGGGCAAAAGCAAGGCTGCTAGAACTTCTGCTGCCGCCGCGAAGGCCACCAGGAAGAGGGCCGTCGAATGGGCTCCCACCAAGTGCACGATGCGGGAACTCCGTGAGGCGCAGAACTCCGGCCATCTTACGGAGGGTTCCTTCAAGGTCCCTGGAGACGAGGCTGCTCCCATCCCCGAGCCTGGCTAGAGGGTAATGTTCCTCTCTTTCATCTCCCGCGGTCTTTGTCTTCCTGTCCACGAATTTCTTCATGGCCTTTTGTTTGTTTATGGCGTGTAGCTGTATCAGCTCACGCCCAACTCTATTCTCCACGTCGCTTGTTTCGTCACTCTTTGTGAGTGTTTTCATGGGATTCATCCTCATTGGGGCCTTTGGAAGCACTTCTTCTATCTTCGTCGTAACGCCACTGAAACCATTGTCCACGATGTTGGTGGTGCCATTTTTTATCTCCAATCTGATGTTGATTACTTGGACTTCAAAATCACTGATTCTATCCAAGGTTGGAAGTCCAAGTGGTTTTATGTCAAGGATAAGCCACTCGAAGGCCAATCTTTCGGGTTAGCCCTCTTTGATCCTAGGATAACCTGCCGTAAACTTGACTCCTGGGATCAGCATCCTTCTGCCGAAGAAATGGCGGAAATCCAGCCCTATGTCGATCGTATTTAAAAGCTACAGCATGAGGTTGGCAAGGAATTGTCGGGTCTCCACGTCCTGGCGTACTTTTTGCAGATTCGCGTCTAGCCGCTTCAAGCTCGGCTTTCTGGCATGTGGGCGTACACCGGGAGGAAAGACCTGATGAGAATTTCTTCGAAGACCTCACCCTCAAGGTGTATGAGAAAAGAGTCCGGAGCTTCACCACTTTGACTAAGAAAATCCCAGTTCCTTAAAATTGTCTTGTGGAGCCCTTTGGCAAGAAAAAAACGGCTTCCTGAGGTAAATTTCCGTTGCCTTCACCTATTCATTTCTTCTTTTTGTAGATGCACTTTTACTCTTTTCAATGACTAGCGTTTTTTCCATGTCTTCTGCTTGTGTAGGATTTTGATCATCTGAGCTCGCTTCCTCCTCTTCCTGGAAGTTGTGAGCCCCCTATCCATTCTTCTGCATCTGACGCTCTCCCTATGACTGGGACTACCGCAGATGAGGAGGGGGAGTTCTATACATCCGATTCTTCTTCGAAGATGCAATCTCTTCCTTTAGCTGGTTCCGTAGATTTCCGCATGGAGCGTGCTAGCGAAAAGTGTAAGAGACCTTATGTTGTGGAAAGGGTTGAGGACTCGGATGACTCGACTGCTTCCAAGCCTTTCGGTGTTTCTCCGATCGCGGCTGCTCTCGCCTAGGTAAATTTGTTCCGCCTTGCGCAAGATGTGTCTTTGTAAGTATTCTCTTGCTTATTTTTCCGTTTTACCTAGTGGTTTTACTGTTGATGCTTATTCCACTTGTGTTGTTCTTTTGCAGTGATGATGAAGATCCTCCTGCATCTCCTCTTCGCACATCTATGGGCTGCTCTACAAAGAAATCTCCTCCACCATCGGTGGAGCTGAAAGAAAAGCTCATGTCTCCCATGGAGAAGGTCATCCAAAAAGATGCTGCCACTTCATCCAAGCCGCCGCCGCAAAAAAGGAAGAAAATGGCGGGTAAAGGGGTGGTGATATCTTAAGAGCCTGTTGATGTGGATATGAAGGATGTAAGTCACTTTTTATTTAAGATTTTTTCTTCCTGTAGCCTTTTTTATTTTGCCTTCATATCCTTTTGCTGTGATGTTTCTTTGCTCAGCCTTTGATGCGCGAGATGGTTGGTATGGCCTCTCATTTTATAAGAATCCGTGATAAAGCTGAAGAACTGAAGGTAATGTTCTGGTCATCTTCGTAATCTCTTTGTGAAATGTTCTTCCTCATTTTTTCATGATTTATTCACACAGCCGCTGCCAAGTAATTTGGAGTTATTCGGGATGAGGCGATGAAGCGCGCCGATGATCTTGAGGTTAAACTTCGAGCCGCTAAAAAGGCTTTGGAGGAGGCCAATTGGAAGGCGAAAGCTGATGCCGAAGAAGTGGCTAAGCAAGCCGATGTTCGAGATGCAAATCTACAACAGCGCCTGGAGGCCCTCAATGATTCGTTGACCCGTAAGTTTTTGTCTTGTGCATCTTTGTTTTGTTTCTTTCCTTTGGTTATCAATCCTTTCTTCCCTTTTTGTTTTTAGAACTAACTGGCCAGAACCTGACGCTAAATGAAGATAATAAGGTTGATCCTTTGTCAGATGTTGTTAGCACCTTGGAGGCCAATAGCGTTCATGGGGGCAACCTTCTTGTCCGCTCCCGCCGTGCCTTCAAGCATCTTCATGCCGAAATATTTCCAACCAAGGATGTGCCGAACAACCTGAATGATCTTGTTGCCGTCTTCGGTGTTGATCCCGGCCCCCTTGTTGGTTATAGTTTGACACAGTCAAGGAGTGGTGCTGTAACTTCGATGGCCCTGTCGATGGCACACGGTGAGAAGGTCGACTGGGAGAAGGTTAGCTCCTCTATCCCAGTCACCCCCAATGGCCAAGCAGTTGACCTGACGCCATATATTAAGAGGGCTAGAAAATATTCTCGGCTGCTCCTAGGTTTGGGCTCGGGTTCGGACAACCTGGCTGCCCCTTCTTCGGCTGTCCCTTCTACGATGGGCGCTCCTTCTTCGGCTACCCCTGCTGCTCCTGTAGCTAGTGCTCCTTCTGCTAGTGCCACCCTGTCTTTGAAGGACACGGCGTCGTAGGCTTTGTTTTGTAACCTTTATCGTGTCTCCCTTGCTGTCGTTGTAATGAACCTTGAATTTAGCCACCTATCCCTTGCTTCTTTTTACAAGAAGGCCACTTTTGAATATATGTGTATGGGTTTGATTTTGCACGCTGAATGTTTCATATCTTTTTTCTTTGCCAGATTTTGAATGATCCACCGGCTCCTTCTTGGTCTGCGGAACTGTCGGATGCTGCTCCATCCTCCTCTGTAATAGGTGTGGCCAGTTCCACCATCGTGCGTACTGTCGACCCGCCATTGTATGCTGAAAAGATAGAGCAGGTAAAAACTTGAAGGAAAACTTTAGGTTGTTCAATCGATGGTGGATGTTCCACAATTGAAAACATGCCAATCCCACAACCGCGAGGCTTTTCTCTTGGAAGAAGTTTCCAGGGCGAGCGAAGAGTTGTTATGTGAGTGTTTCTCCTCTTTCCTCGGTTGCTTTTTTTGATTTGTAGGAAATTGACATTGTCTTCCCATCTTTGTAGGCATTTGATTGTGCGAGAGGGAGGAGAGCCAATGTCTGCGCAACCGAATGCATGCCCTTGTGTCCGCCTCCTAAAATTCTGACACAGACTTCTGGACTAATCATCGTCGCGCCTATACTGTGGCGTTGCTTCAGGATCGCCTATCGGAGTGGGAGCAGTCCGACGAGTGCTTCCGCAGATCTTTGGCCATTGTTTACAATGCCATGTTTCCTCGGGATCCTTAGCCTCAGACCTTGGCAGAGTTGGTTGCAAAATTTCAGCAAGGTGAAAGGATTCACCATTACGTGAAGCTTCGACTTGTGGCAGGTGCCAAGCTTGCGCTTTCATGGGTGCATGCGTATCATCCGATGTTAGATCTAGATGTTATATCTTCAGGTCTGCCTCCTTCTGATGGTGGCCTTGTTTATATGGCACCTCATTATGCCGCCGCTCATATACCCGCCATTAGGATTGTGCGTAGATGCTTAGAAGCAGACGAAGAATTTTTTGTTAACTTTGAGATTTGACTGCCTGTTTGTGCAGCCTTGTATTGCATAGTCGAAATATTGTGTAGACATTTATCAAAAAGGTCGTATGTTTTATATGAGATTTTGATTGCATGCTGTACTCTTTTGATTTGAGGACCCGACAAACTAATTTTTGTGTGGCATAGAAGTTTGTATATCGTGGAATACTTTCCTTATTTTTTTGGACACCTTTACCGTAGGGGAAGCCCCTACGGTGTCATTTTTTCATATATATATTAAAGTAAAAGAAACTTTTTACAAAGCGCCTAAAAAAGGCCAGGAAAGTTCAGGGAGGCAAGAAATTTCTTAAAAGAATTACAATCATGGATACAAGTACATTGCAAGGGCGTGATCGCCTAGCCATTGGACTTTATTGAATATAAAGTACGTCTAAGTGAAGATTTTTTGAAGGAACTTCGGCTTCTGTTGTTAGGGTTCTTCATCATGCTCCTCGTCATGGTGCTCTCATCTTGTTGATCAGTGGATTTTCCTATGCGGGACCTATATTGGAGGCTGCATAGGTTGCTTTTGCGAGACCATTGCGTGCTTGCTCTTCTGATATTTTCTTTTTGCAGGTGTGCCCTTTGTGTGTCCGAGTTCCGCCTCCATCCCGAAAGATTCCGAGATTTTGTTGAGTTCTCGATCGCAGTTGTCTGCGTGACTGAAGCTTCATTTGACTGTTATGACCCCGGTGGGGGCTGGCATTTTTAGCACCAGGTAGGTGTAGTGAGGTCCTACCATGAACCTAGCGAAAGCTGGTCATCCCAGGATCGCGTGGTACTAAGATGGCCAGTCCGTGACTTTGAATTCTAGCTTTTCTCGCCTGAAGTTAGTCGTTGATCTGAAGACTACGTCGAGATGTCTTTGCCCAATGGAATTTCGGCTTTTCCTGGAACTATCCCATGGAAAGTTGTGTCTGTTGGTGCTAGGTTAGTCATGGAACAGTTCATGGCCCGCAGAGTTTTGGCATAAATCAGGTTCATGCTGCTTCCTACATCCAAGAACACTTTGGTCATGTCGAACCCACCGATTTGCGCTTCCACTATTAGTGCCGAGGGACGCGTAATGGATGATCAGCTCTGTTGAAAGTAATTTCTTGTTCTGACCAATGGAGGTACTCCGATGTAGGAGGTGGCTTTGTTACTGCCAAGTTTACTTGTATAGTGATCAATTTATGTGTTCTGTTAGAGGGTGGCCCCTTTTGGATCATTGACATTGCTCCCTTTGACCTGGGATATACGTTGTCTTGGTGTATTGTACTTTGCGGCTTCCCTGCTAGCGGATGCCCCTTTGGTGGAGGTGGCGCGCTGATGGCCAAAGCGCCAGGTGTAGTAGCGTAGCCTCGGTTTGCTTCTTTGGATGCCCTTGCATTGCATAGTTCGTGCATTTTCAAGAATGTTCGGAAGTCCTTTAGGAGATGATTTGATCGCCTTTTCCCTGTTGAGTCGACGTAGTAGTGCATATTGTAGGGTCCTTCCAACATTTGTCCTGCTGACATAGGTGGGTCTTGATTCGTCAACTAGTATCATTGCTACAACTGGCTTCCACCGATGCTGTCCCTATTGCCACGGTATCCGCTATTGTAATCATCACTTCATCGGTTGTCCCCTCCAGAGAAATTTGCTGCAACGTAACTGGGTGTATGGTATCCATCATTGGTTCGTCGTCTTCGGTCGTTGTTGTGCCTGTCTCTGTCGTCATCAGGTGAACAAGCCCTTTTGTTTTGTACTGCGTCCTCTCCATCAGCCCAACGATTGGCTATTTCCATCAGCTGTGAAATTGTCCTTGGCTTGGTTCGTCCTCGTTCTTCAATAAACTCCTATCGACAAAGTCCATCATTGAAGGCATCGATTGCTCTCTCGTCAGATATTGCTTCAGCCAATTTTTTTGTAATGTTCCATCATTGGATGAAGGCTCGTATTGCTTCTCCTGGCCTTTGTTTGCAGGTCCGCAATTGCTCCAAAGACGCGGGTCGCTTGAATGTAGACTGGAAGTTTCTAATAAATTTGTCCTCAAGATTGTTCCAACTGCTAATAGAATCTTCGAGTAGTTGTTTTAGCCAGGAGCGTGCCGCACCAGTTAGGTGCAGCTGCAAGCTTTGCATCGCTGTAGCTTTGGATCTGCCTTGTACTCTAATAGTTGCCAGATAGTCTGTCAACCAAGCATCAGGTTCTTGGAGGCTGTTGTACTTTTGGCGATCTTGGGGTAACATAAAATCTTTTGGCATCGGAGTTTTGCGAACCCGTCGGGTAAAGCAGCTGGCTCCACATAATTCTTACTCTTCCTCGCTTTCACCGTCGTGGTATCCTTGGGTGTTGTGTTCTTATCTGGATCGATCGATCCTTCACTAGGTGATGTTGTTTCTCGCATTGTTTTGTGGATCTGATTCTGAAAAGTGGACCCGATGTGGCGATCGTAATCATCGGGTATGACCTCCTTTCCGAGGGCTGATGCGATGGCGTGGGGATCTGTCGGGTTGCCTCATGGTTCCTTTATCCGCTTGCACAAGAGATTCTCCCACCAAGCCGAGATTCATCAAGCCGGAGCAGTGGAGGGTCGCACGAGGATCGTCGGGTGCGGGCTATGTTGTGATTAGGTATGTTTGTGTGGCCATAATGGCTGCCTGAGCTGTTTTTGCCTTGATATTTCCATCTTGGTCTATCGACATAAATGATAGATCAAGGTCATGGATTAGTCCGCTCCTCTCTTCTTCGGGGATATCTCGTAATCTAGACGTTCCTCTCCTTGGCGATGTTCCTCCTCTTACGCTCCTTGATCCTTGGGTGGAGCTTAGTTGTGCTCGCCGTAGGCTAGATTCGTCGGCTACCCTCTTTCTTTGATCGAGTTTTCTCTGCATCCTGAGGAGGTCTCTCTTTTTGCGATGGAGCAAATATTGGTATGCCAATAGATCTTCGTGGGTAGCATTCATTGTCATTGGGACCGCACCCGAAATTGCTGCTCTCGCCTTTTCCCATGCACTGGCTGGTAAGCTAAGGTTTTGCCTCTCACCCTCGCGTGGTTGTTCTTCTTCCCGATTTACACGGTTGACTGTTGGGTCTCCCTCGTTTCCTCGACTTCCTTCGTTGTCGTCACTTCCTGCATTATGGCTTGAAAGAATATCATCGGGATTAAGAATTGGGTTACCGTTGGAGTCTTGCTGGGTCGTGGCATCTCCTATGATCACGCTATTGAAGATATGCCCAAGAGGCAATAATAAAAGTGGTTATTATTATATCTTTGTGTTTATGATGAATGTTTACATCCCATGCTATAATTGTATTATTAGGAAACACTAATACATGTGTGTTTTGTAAACATAAAAGAGTCCCTAGTAAGCCTCTTGTTGAACTAGCTTGTTGATTAATTGATGATCATGGTTTCCTGATCATGGACATTGGATGTGATTAATAACAAGGTTATATCATCAGGAGAATGATGTGATGGACACACACCCATAGTAAGCGTAGCATAAGATCAAGTCATTAAGTTCGTATTGCTATAAGCTTTTAAATGCATAGTAACCTAATCCTTCGACCATGAGGTTGTGTTAATCACCATCACCGGATGGGTACTTTGATGACATCAAACACCGTTTCGTAACTGGGTGGTTATAAAGGTGTCATTGGGTATTCCGAAAGTATGTGTTGAAGCGCATGGACCAAGATTGGGATTTGTCCATCCATATGACGGATAGGTATGCTCTGGGCCCTCTCGGTGTAATGTCATCTAGTTAGCTTGCAAGCATGTGACTGGGTCACAAGGGATGACATAACATGGAACGAGTAAAGAGTACTTATCAGTAACGAGGTAGAACTAGGTATGGAGATACTAACGATCAAACCTCGGATAAGTATAGTATCGCGTGACAAAGGGAATTGGTTTCGTATGTTAATGGTTCTATCGATCACGAAGTCATCGTTGAGTATGTGGGAGCCATTATGGATCTCCAGGTCCCGCTGATGGTTATTGATAGGAGATGTCTCTCTGTCATGTCTACATATTCACGAACCGTAGGGTGACACACTTAAGGTTCGAAGTTGTTTTAAGTACATATGGAATGTGCGTTGGAGACCGAATGTTGTTCGGAGTCTCGGATTGGATCCGGGACATCACGAGGAGATCCGGAATTGTCCGGAGAATAAGATTCATATATTGGGGATCATTTTCTGAGTTAGGAAATGTCCTGGAGTACTTGTATGAGGATTCTAGAAGGTTTCGGAATGTTCTGGAAGGTTCTGCAAGATTTCTTGGAGTTTTCTTGAAAACCAAGAAAGGGATCAAGGAGTCCTTATGGGGCAAGACAAGGAGTCGTGGGGGAGGAGGAATCCTCCCCCCTCCCCAATCCGCCGGCCAAGGAGGGAGGGGAGTCCTACTAGGACTCCCCCTCCCCATGGCGCCTCCCCCCTTTATATAGAGGGGTGGGGGCGCCACCCCCTGGCCCTCCTCCACTACTCCAATCCTAGCCGCCTCTCTCCTCCTCCTTTCTTCTGCTCAGGCTTAGGCGAAGCCCTGCAGAATTTTCTACTCCACCACCACCACCATGCCGTCGTGCTGCTGAGATTCCGTGGAGAAGATCTACTACCTCCGCTGCTCACTGGAACGAGGAGAGGAAGGTCTGCTTCGACTCCGTACGTGTGACCGACTGCGGAAGCGCTGCCGGAACGCGGCGCCGGAAGGATCGTCCACTCGATCTTGAGATCGACAAGTGATCGACTACATCAACCACGAGATCCAATCTCGTAACGCTTTCGGATCTACAAGGGTTAGTACAGATCTATCTCGTTGTACATGTCTAATAGATTAGATCTTGGCTTTTATCTAGATTAGATCTGGGTTTTGTTCATTCTTGCGGTAGAAATTTTTTGTTTTCCATGCTACGAACCCATCAGTGGTATCAGAGCCGTGTCTATGCGTAGATCTGTTGCACGAGTAGAACACAATGGTGTTGTGGGCGTTGGTGCTCGTGCCGTCTTTTGCTTTGTGTACTTTGCATCTTTGCGGCATGGTGGGATGAAGCGGCTCGGGCTAACCTTACATGTCATCGCACATGAGACTTGCTCCACGCTTGACGTGTAACTTGCTTTGCACAAGTGGCTTTGCGGGTGTTTGTCTCTCCCACCATAGTATAGATCCAATTTACACTTTTCACTTGATAGCACTTGTATCAACGTTGTGGTTCAGTTTCGTAGGTAAGATCCGTTCTTGTTCGAAAGCCCCAAACCACGTAAAACATGCAAAGAAAATTAGAGGCGTCTAACTTGTTTTTGCAGGGGTTTTGTGATGTGATATGGCCATCATGTGATTGTGATTATATTTGATGTATGCAATGATCCTTGTTGTAATAAGGCAACCGGTTGGAGCCTAATGGTTGTCTTTAATTCTGTTAAGACATGCGTGTCTATTCATCTTGTAATAGCTTTATTCCAAGTAGTTGTAATAGTTGCTAGTGATGATGGACAACCATGAAGCGGCGCCACTGACCTTGACGCAATGCTGGTGATGATGGAGATCATGTTCGTGCTTTGGAGATGGAGATCAAAGGCGCAAGAAGAAAGGGCCATATCATATCACAACTAATTATGAATTGCCTGTGATGTTAATCCTTTATGCATCTTGTATTGCTTAGATCGCGACGGTAGCATTATAAGATGATCCCTCTCACTAAATATCAAGTAATAAAGTGTTCATCCTTAGTTGGCACTGTTGCTAAGACTCGTCGTTTCGAAGCATCTCGTGATGATCGGATGTGATAGATTCTACGTGTGCATAGAACGGGTGCAAGCCAGATTTGCACATGCGGAAACTAAGGTTATCTTGACGAGCCTAGCATATACAGACATGGTCTCGGAACACGGAATACCGAAAGGTAGAGCATGAGTCATATAAATGATATGATGAACATGAAGATTGTTTGCCGATGAAACTACATCTTCTCTCGTGAAGATCGGACTTGGTGTAGTGGACTTGGTTCGTGTAATCACTAAGACGATGTGAGGGATGTTGTTTTGAGTGGGAGTTCACCTAGTTAATTTAAGTATTAAATTTCAACTCAATTCATCATAAACTTAGTCTAAACTACTTGCAAATTTGTTGTAGATTATGGCGACCGCCTGCATCAATTTTAATGCATTCCTAGAGAAAGAAAAGCTTAAGAACAATGGAAGCAATTTCACGGACTAGTTCCGTGGACTGAAGATCGTCCTCAGGGCTGGTCAGTTGACCTATGTGCTCGAAGCACCGCTAGGTGACCCACCTGCAGAAGATGCCACCGATGACGTAAAGAATGTTTATGCCACTCGGAAAAATCATTACTCCACAGTTCAGTGTGCCATCTTGTATGGTTTAGAAGCGAATCTCCAGAAGCGTTTTGAGCACCACGACCCGTTCGAGATCATTAAGGACCTTAGGCTAATTTTTGAGACTCGCGCGGCCATGGAGAGCTATGAGGCCTCCGAAAAGTTCTTTAACTGTAAGATGGAAGAGGGTAGCTCCGTTAGCGAGCACGTGCTCACCATGTCTAGGTACGCAAACAAGCTCCAAGAGTTGGGGATATCGATTCCTAATGAGTTAGGGATTCACCGTCTCCTCCTATCACTGCCACCGAGTTATAAGAACTTTGTGATGAACTACAATATGCACTGCATGAACAAGACGTTGCCTGAACTATCGTCCATGCTAAAAACTGCTGAAGTGGAGATCAAGAAGGAGCACCAAGTGTTGATGGTCAATAAGACCACCAATTTCAAGAGACAGGGCAAGCCTAAGAACAAGGGCAACTTCAAGAAGGACGGCAAGAAAGCTTCCGCACCTTCTAAGAAGCCCAAGGCTGGTCCCAAGCCTGAAATTGAATGCTTCTACTGCAAGGGTGCTGGTCACTGGAAGCGTAACTGCCCCAAGTACTTGGCGGATTTGAAGAATGGCAACATCAAGAAGAAAGGTATATTTGATATATATGTTATTGATGTGTATCTTACTAGTAATCGTAGTAGTGCCTGGGTATTTGATACTGGTTCGGTTGCTCATATTTGTAACACGAAACAGGAGCTACGGAATAAGCGAAGACTGGCGAGAGACGAGGTGACGATGCGCGTTGGAAATGGCTCCAAGGTTGATGTGATCGCCGTCGGCATGCTCCCTCTACATCTACCTTCGGGATTAGTTTTAAATTTGAATAATTGTTATTTGGTGCCTACGTTAAGCATGAACATTATATCTAGATCTTGTTTATTGCGAGACGGTTACTCTTTTAAGTCCGAGAATAAAGGTTGTTCGATTTATATGAGTAATATCTTTTATGGTAATGCACCTGAGATGAATGGTTTATTCTTACTGAATCTCGATAGTAGTGATACACATGTTCACAACATAGATGCTAAACGAACAAAATTGAATGATAATTCTACATACATGTGGCACTGTCGTCTTGGTCACATTGGAGTGAAGCGTATGAAGAAACTCCATTCTGATGGACTTTTTGAATCACTTGATTTTGAATCACTTGAAAGATGCGAAGCATGTCTAATGGGAAAAATGACTAAGACTCCATTCTCTGGAATAATGGAGCGAGCTACAGACTTATTGGAAATAATACATACCGATGTGTGTGGTCCAATGAGTGTAGCATCACGTGGTGGATATCGTTATGTTCTCACTTTCACGGATGACTTAAGTAGATATGGGTATGTCTACTTTATGAAACATAAGTCCGAAACTTTCGAGAAGTTTAAGGAATTTCAAAGTGAAGTGGAAAATCATCGTAACAAGAAGATTAAGTTTCTGCGTTCTGACCATGGAGGTGAATATCTAAGTTATGAGTTTGGCATGCATTTAAAGAAATGTGGAATACTTTCGCAGTTGACACCGCCGGGAACACCACAGCGTAATGGTGTGTCCGAACATCGTAATCGAACTCTCTTAGATATGGTTCGGTCTATGATGTCTCTTACAGATTTACCGTTATCGTTTTGGGGCTATGCATTAGAGACAGCCGCATTCACTTTAAATAGGGCACCATCTAAATCCGTTGAAACGCACCGTACGAATTGTGGTTTGGTAAGAAACCTAAGTTGTTGTTCCTTAAAGTTTGGGGTTGCGAAGCATATGTAAAGAAGTTACAACCTGATAAGCTTGAACCCAAAGCGGAGAAATGCGTCTTCATAGGATACCCTAAAGAAACAATTGGGTATACCTTCTATCATAGATCCGAAGGCAAAGTTTTTGTTGCCAAGAATGGATCCTTTTTTGAGAAGGAGTTTCTCTCGAAGGAAGTGACTGGAAGGAAAGTAGAACTCGATGAGGTTATTGAACCTTCTCTCGGATTTGAGAGTAGCGCAGCACCGGAAGATGTTTTTGTGCCGCCTGCACCAATTGGAGAGGAAGCTAATGATAATGATCATGAAACTTCAAACGAAGTTGCTGCTGAACCTCGCAGGTCAACGAGGGTTCGTACCACTCCTGATTGGTATGACTCTGCCTTGAACGTCATGTTGGTGGACAACGCTGATGACCCTGCGACGTATGAAGAAGCTATGGTGAGCCCTGATTCCGACAAATGGCTAGAAGCCATGAAATCCGAAATGGGATCCATGTATGAAAACCAAGTATGGACTTGGTGGACTTACCGGATGGCCGTAAGGCTGTCGAGAACAAATGGATTTTCAAGAGAAAAACAGATGCTGATGGTAATGTTACCGTCTATAAAGCTCGACTTGTCGCGAAAGGGTTCCGACAAATTCAAGGAGTTGACTATGATGAGACTTTCTCACCAGTAGCGAAGCTAAAGTCTGTGAGGATTTTGTTAGCAATTGCTGCACATTTCGATTATGAGATTTGGCAGATGGATGTCAAAACGGCGTTCCTTAATGGTGACATTGAGGAAGGGTTGTATATGGTACAACCCAAGGGTTTTGTCGATCCTAAAGATGCTGACAAGGTATGCAAACTTCAGCGCTCCATTTATGGACTGAAGCAAGCATCCCGGAGTTGGAATCAACGTTTTGATAAAGTAATAAAAAACTTTGGGTTCATACAAACTTATGGAGAAGCTTGTATTTACAAGAAACTGAGTGGGAGCTCTGTAGCATTCCTAGTACTATATGTAGATGACATATTGTTGATTGGGAATGATATAGAACTTCTTAATAGTGTCAAAACCTATTTGAATAATAGTTTTTCAATGAAGGATCTTGGCGAAGCGGCATATATTCTAGGCATCAAGATTTATAGAGATAGATCAAGACGCCTAATAGAGCTTTCACAAAGTACATACTTAGACAAAGTTCTAAAGAAGTTTAGAATGAAAGAGAGCAAGAAAGGGTTCGTGCCCATGTTGTCAGGTAAGACCTTGAGTAAGACTCAAAGTCTAGCTACGGCAGAAGATAGAGAAAAGATGAATAATATTCCCTATGCCTCGGCCATAGGTTCTATCATGTATGCCATGCTGTGTACAAGACCGGATATAGCACATGCTGTTAGTTTGACAAGCAGATATCAAAGTGATCCTGGAATGGAACACTGGACAACGGTCAAGAATATCCTGAAGTACCTAAAGAGGACTAAGGATATGGTTCTTTCTTATGGAGGTGATGAACAGCTTGTTGTAAATGGTTACACCGATGCTAGTTGGAACATCGATCCGGATGACTCGAAGTCACAGTCGGGATACGTATTTATTTTGAATGGTGCTGTAGTGAGCTGGAGGAGTGCAAAGCAAAGCGTTGTGGCGAAATCTTCAACTGAATCGGAATACATAGATGCTTCGGAGGCTGCGCAAGAAGCCATATGGATGAAGGAATTCATTACTGAACTTGGCATGGTCCCAGTGCGTTGGACCCGATGGCCATCTACTGTGACAACACAGGTGCCATAGCTAATGCACAGGAGCCAAGGTCACATAGCAAGCTGAAGCACATCAAGCTACGTTTCGACGCTATTCGCGAGTATGTCCGAGATGGTGACATAAAGATTTGCAAAGTACACACTGATCTGAATGTGGCAGATCCGTTGACTAAACCGCTCCCTAGGGCAAAGCATGACCAACACCAGAACGCCATGGGTGTTAGGTATATTACCATGTAATCTAGATTATTGACTCTAGTGCAAGTGGGAGACTGTTGAAGATATGCCCAAGAGGCAATACTAAAAGTGGTTATTATTATATCTTTGTGTTTATGATGAATGTTTACATCCCATGCTATAATTGTATTATTAGGAAACTCTAATACATGTGTGTTTTGTAAACATAAAAGAGTCCCTAGTAAGCCTCTTGTTGAACTAGCTTGTTGATTAATTGATGATCATGGTTTCCTGATCATGGACATTGGATGTGATTAATAACAAGGTTATATCATTAGGAGAATGATGTGATGGACACACACCCATAGTAAGCGTAGCATAATATAAAGTCATTAAGTTCGTATTGCTATAAGCTTTTAAATGCATAGTTACCTAATCCTTCGACCATGAGGTCGTGTTAATCACCATCACCGGATGGGTACTTTGATGACATCAAACACCGCTTCGTAACTGGGTGGTTATAAATGTGTCATTGGGTATTCTGAAAGTATGTGTTGAAGCGCATGGACCAAGATTGGGATTTGTCCATCCATATGACGGATAGATATGCTCTGGGCCCTCTCAGTGTAATGTCATCTAGTTAGCTTGCAAGCATGTGACTGGGTCACAAGGGATGACATAACATGGAACAAGTAAAGAGTACTTATCAGTAACGAGGTAGAACTAGGTATGGAGATACCGACGATCAAACCTCGGATAAGTATAGTATCGCGTGACAAAGGGAATTGGTTTCGTATGTTAATGGTTCTATCGATCACGAAGTCATCGTTGAGTATGTGGGAGCCATTATGGATCTCCAGGTCCCGCTGATGGTTATTGATAGGAGATGTGTCTCTGTCATGTCTACATATTCACGAACCGTAGGGTGACACACTTAAGGTTCGAAGTTGTTTTAAGTAGATATGGAATGTGCGTTGGAGACCGAATGTTGTTCGTAGTCTCGGATTGGATCCGGGACATCACGAGGAGATCCGGAATTGTCCGGAGAATAAGATTCAGATATTGGGGATCATTTTCTGAGTTAGGAAATGTTCCGGAGTATTTGTATGAGGAGTCTAGAAGGTTTCGGAATGTTCCGAAAGGTTCTGGAAGATTTCTTGGAGTTTGCTTGAAAACCAAGAAAGGGATCAAGGAGTCCTTGTGGGGCAAGACAAGGAGTCGTGGGGGAGGAGGACTCCTCCCCCCTCCCCAATCTGCCGTCCAAGGAGGGAGGGGAGTCCTACTAGGACTCCCCCTCCCTATGGCGCCTCCCCCCTTTATATAGAGGGGTGGGGGCGCCACCCCCTGGCCCTCCTCCACTACTCCAATCCTAGCCTCCTCTCTCCTCCTCCTTTCTTCTGCCCAGGCTTAGGCGAAGCTCTGCAGAATTCTCTACTCCACCACCACCACGCCGTCGTGCTGCTGAGATTCCGTGGAGAAGATCTACTACCTCCGCTGCTCGCTGGAACGAGGAGAGGAAGGTCTGCTTCAACTCCGTACGTGTGACCGACTGCGGAAGCGCTGCCGGAACGCGGCGTCGGAAGGATCGTCCAGTCGATCTTGAGATCGGCAAGTGATCGACTACATCAACCATGAGATCCAATCTCGTAACGCTTTTGGATTTACAAGGGTTAGTACAGATCTATCTCGTTGCACATGTCTAATAGATTAGATCTTGGCTTTTATCTAGATTAGATCTGGGTTTTGTTCATTCTTGCGGTAGAAATTTTTTGTTTTCCATGCTACGAACCCATCACACGCATACTTGGTGATGGGTGACATATGGACTGGTAACGTCATCGTTTGCACCGATGGAGACACTACCGGATGAGCCAGTGAAGTCCATCAGTTTTTATTCTGGATAGATTTCCGCCATCCGAATTCCGAAGTCGATGTTTTCACTTCTTTCTTCGGGTTTCGAATTTGCTGGGCTTGCTTTGCATGGTGGGGTTAACTATGGGTCTGATCCGAACGAGAGATTGTCATAAAGACATCAAGATCCCTAGATTCCTCTCGATTTTCTCGCTTCCATCGCCTGCTTCGATATGTGCTTCCACTTCCATTGAGGATCCGATGAAAGATGTTGATACCTCTATAGGCATAGCTTTTCCCACCGACGGTTCTGATGCGATCAGGGCCAAAGGGTGTGATTCTTGCGGGTTGTCTGCTTGGAAGTGGAGGCTTCCCATGATTAGATCGGATTCGCCGTTAAAATCGGTGGGTACCAATATAGATGTGGGCGGGTGATACGTTGCTAACATATCCATAATTTTTGATGTTCCATGCTTGGTTTTATCTACTTTCTTATGTTTTGTCCACACTTTGGAGTACTTTTCATATGATTTCTTGGACTAACCTATTAACAAGAGCCACAATGCCAGCTGCCTGTTTTCTGCTATTTTTTGTTCCAGGAAAGTCAGAAAATGAAAATTCTCGGAATTGGACGGGACAAAAGCCAAAGTCAATTTTTCACCGAGGGACACCAGGAGCTAGAATACGAGACGGAGAGGGGCTAGGACCCGGCCACACCAACTGGCCGCACGGCCAGTCCTGGCCGCGCCAGGGGGTGTTCTGGCCGCCCCAGGCACCCCCTCGGCCTCTCCTTCCGCCTAGAAGTTGCCTCCGATACAGAAACCCTAAGTACTCGATCAAAAATTCCACAAAAGAGTCTATAGCCACCGTCATCTCCATCTCTAGATCGGGAGGGATCTGAAGCTCTTCCCGGCACCCTGCTAGAGAGGGGAATTCACCCTAGAGGCCTTCTTCATCACCATGCAAGCCTCCGGTGTGATGCGTGAGTAGTTCATCTCTGGAACACGGGTCCATGTAATAGCTAGATGGCTGGTTCTCCTCCTTTGTGCTATCATGTTTAGATCTTGTGAGCTCCGTTCATGATCAAGATCATCTATTTGTAATTCTGCATGTTGTGTTTGTGGGGATCCGATGGATATTGAGATGCTATTTCAGATTGATTATTGATTCTATCATGTCTTTGTTATTTGTGATCTTGCATGCTTTCCGTTGTTAGTAGCTATCTTGGCCAAGTAGATGCTAGCAACTCCAAGAGTTAGTATTTATGCTCGATAGTGGGTTCATGCCTCTGGTAATCTAAGGAAGTGACAGAAATCTCTAAGGTACTATATGTGATGTTGCTACTAGGGATAAAACAACAATCCTTTGTTCATAGAACAATCATATTGTTTACTTTACACGCAATTCGTAATGCAATTATCCGTTGCTTGCAACTTAATAGTAGAGGGGGTTCAGATGGTAACCTAAAGGTGGATTATTAGTCATAGATGTAGTTGGATGGCGGTCTATGTATAATGTTGTAATGCCCATTCGAATCTCAAAGGAGTCAAGATGAGTATTATATGCTTGTATGCTTTCTCGATGTTTGTCAATTACCCCGCTGTAATTTGTTCACCCAACATGTTATCTATCTTAAGGAGAGCCACCTCTAGTGAACTATGGACCCCGGTCTTTTCTTTTACTATCAATCTACAATCAATTGTTTAATGTTTTATGTTTACTTTCTGCACACAATTACTTTCTTCCACTCGATACGTTTAATCCTTTGTTATCAGCAAAACCGGTGAGATTGACAACCTCATCGCAAGTTGGGGACATAGTTTTGTGGTTGTGTTGTGTAGGTCTCCATGTTGCTGTTGTCACCGGTAGTGCGCCCTGCCAAAGTTCAGCTAGCTACACATTTTGGGTGTTTCCTTGCTCCTACTGGATTGATAACCTTGGTTTCATAACTGAGGTAAAACTTACTGCTGTGCTCATCATACCTTCCTATTGGGGTTCCCCAACGAGCTCGTTAGTAGACGAGTCAGCAAGTATATTTTCTGGCGCCGTTGCCAGGGAGTGAAGGACATCTTCACAAGGGATTGAACTATTCTTCAAGAAATCTATTGGATTCTGCTGCTGGAGGTACCTTTATGACCATTACTTTGGGTGCTGCAACAAAGCTTTTGGATAATATGATGGTTAACTATTCTGAATGGCATACTGAAAGAGCTCCACAAGGTAAGAAGGTAAATTCTGTTGAGGAAACCTCCTCCTTGAGTGATAAGATTGATGTTATCATGTCTATGCTTGTTAATGGGAACGCCCATATTGATCCAAATAATGTTCCCTTAGCCTCTTTGGTTGCTCAAGAAGAGCAAGTTGATGTGAACTTTATAAGAAATAACAATTTTAGCAACAATGCCTACAGGAATAATTTTGGTAGCAACAATTATAGGCCATATCCTCCCAACAATGGTAATGCTTATGGAAATTCCGACAACAATAATAGGAGTGCACCCTCTGAACTTGAAGTTATGCTTAAAGATTTTCTTAGTAAACAAACTGCTTTCAATAAAACTATTGAGGAAAAACTCTCTAATGTTGAAAGAAATATAGAATCATTGGCTGAAGCTCAATCATCTTGGAATAAAATGGCTACTAAACCTGAAACTATTGATAATCCCTTGCAGCTACTAATGCCATACAAGTGAGAATTGATGAAAATGTTAGACTATTAGCTGAATTGCATGCTAAGTGGGAAAGATAAGATGAAATTTCTAGAAACATTAGTGTTTCTACTATCACTACCACTAGTGTTGAGGCTAGTAATAGCTCTACTGCTTTAGATGATAATTATGATTTTGATCTTGATGGTTGCAATATCTCTGAAGTTATTAAGTTCCTACAAAAACTTGCTAAAAGTCCTAATGCTAGTGCTATGAACATGGCCTTTACAAAACACATTACTGATGCTCTCATAAAGATTAAAGAAAAAAAGATGAAAAATAAAGCTTCTATTCCTATAAAACTAGAAGATGGTTGGAACCCATCATTAATATGAAAGTGAATGATTTTGATTTCAAATCTTTATGTGATCTTGATAGTAGTGTTTCTATTATGCCTAGAAGGATTTATGATATGCTTGATTTGCCACCACTTGAAGATTGTTATTTGAATGTCCCACTTAATGATAATGCTAAAAAGAAACTCATGGGGAGTATTAATGATGTTCTTATTATGGTTAACAATGCCTATGTCCCCGTTGATTTCTATGTTTTGGATGTTGAATGCAATGCTTCTTGTCCTATTACTTTGGTAAGACCTTTTCTTAGAACCGTTGGTGCCATTATTGATATCAAAGAAGGCACCATTAAATATCAACTCCCACTCAAGAAATGTATATAACAGTTCCCTAAGAAAAGAGAGAAGATTTCTTTTGCCTCTCCTATGAATTTTTTTTTGCTCTTAATGCTTCTTCATTTGAGAAGACTTGATCTTTTTTCTTGCTTCTTATGCCTAATTTAAAAGTGTTAAAGAAAAGTACTTATTGGGAGATAACCCAAAAGTTTTAAATGAGTCTTGAAAGTTATTACTTCAGTAATAACCGCTCCTTATCCTTTTTATTTGCTTTTTGTACCAAGAGTAACCTCTAATGAGAGAGAAGTAATGATTGGGAAAGTTGCTGTCCCAAAACAGATTTCTGTGCTTCACTGTAAAAATTCGTGTATAATCTCTGTACGTCCTTTTGAGACGTGAATTTTTTTGCTTCTGTCCCAGGTTGTTATATAACTTTTGTTATTTCAACACTTGTCGATTTGAGCAACAGAAGGTCTTCGAAAAAATCCGTCTTTACCTGCTTGTCTGTTTTGACAGATTTCTGCCATTTTCTGCATTTGCTTCTTGTTGGTTCCTTTTTGAGTTCTTTTGGGGAATTGAGATTTTTGAGGGAAGTAATACAGTAGCTACTGTTTTAATGGAAGTTTTATTGGTGTTGGAACTGAACCTAAAGACTTATTAACTTGAGTGCACTAATGTTGCTAATAAATATTGTGTGAAGTTTTGTATGAAGGAAAAATTTCAGGTGTATGGAAGCAATGAGTAATGAGATGAAGTATGGACTAAAGCTCAAGCTTGGGGATGCCACGCATGTCACCCCAAGAAATAACCAATAAGTACAAGCGTCAAAGCTTGGGGATGCCCAAGGCATCCCCGTCTTCATCAATAAAAATCCTAGGTTCCTTCCAAACGCTTCATTTTTATTGTTTCATGCACAGTTGTGTTGTTCTTGGAGCGTCTTCTTTTTCATTTTTCGTTTTGGTTTTTCGTTTTATTTGTTTGCTTAGTTTGCTGAATAAATTGGTTGTACCCCCTCTTTCATACATTGGTTTTCAAATAGTTTGGTTTGGATTAGAAAAGAGTAGGAAAGTTCATGCTTTAGTGGTAAAGAGAGCTTGTTTTTGACTGTGGCCTATGCTTTGTCATGCCATGCTCGATATTGCTTTGGCTTTATGCTTAGTATTCTTTGTTGTAGCATGACTTGTTATAAACAACTGAGATTGCTTAATGTGCCTTGGAAGAATCATGCGTTGTTTTAGCATATTAAAGCATAGTATTGTGGTATTCTCCTTTGATGCTTTATTTGGGTTGACTTGGCGCATGCTCACACCATGTTATGACTATTCCAAGTCACCATAGCCTTTATGATCCTTTAGTTTTCAACTTGTAGTATCACTTTATGCTTTGATCAATGATGTTTTGTCACTCTACATGATTATGGCCATTATTTCTCTCTTAGTTTGTCGCTCCCAGTCTTTCGCTAGCCTCCGTAAACAAGTATGAGTTCCACTCATGCATCCAACTCCGAAAACCAAGTTATTCCAAAGAGTCCACCATACCTACCTACTAGCATATGCTATTCCAAGTATATTCATGTTTTTGTCTACCTTCCGAATTAAACTTGTTATGAGAAAACTAGTGATTAAAGCTCTCATGAACTTGATGGCACACTTTACTTTTTTGCATTTAATAAACTTGAACCATTGCGTCCATCTTTGTTGCGTATATGCTTGTGCTTTATAATTTGAAGTTAGCAGAACCATGTATCATGGGGAACGCTTTCAACATTGCACCTGTACTTTGTACCCCGTTGATATCATGTTCTTTTGCTTATGGATCCCGGCCGTGTGAAATAAAAGTGGAACTTGTAAGATCATGGAGTTTGTATGTGTGTTAGAGAAACGCCTGGGCCGCTAGCCTAAGCCATGCCTAATCATGGTGGAAACTTGCAGCATAACCATAATGAGCACTCTATGAAGCATCCTCAATAAAAACCTATGCAAATAGCAAATAAAAAGATCGTTGAGATACTCATTGTCTGCTTTCCTTGTCATTTTGATTATGTGGTAGCTCCTGTATCATGTGCAAGGGGTACCCCGTTGGCGGTTCTCTATGATACATATGTACTTACAATGACAAGAGCTTACTTGTGACTAAAGTTTAGTAGCATGAGGTTCGGTCTTCGTAAGTAAGGGGCATGAGACCTCGGCTTATAACTTGTCAAGCATATCCTCTTAGTTGTGTCACTTTAACCTTAATCACCTTCAAGATGCTTATGATAGGGGAAATGAGAGCTAAAAGCTAATAAGTACCATAATTTTTGAAAGCTCTTTATGAGACTTGAATCACTACTTCCTTCTATGAAGGCCTTTCTTTTACTTTTTTGTTGAGTCTCCACCTTCTATCTTTATGCACCTACTTTGACAGCATAGTGGCCATTCTTAGTTCTATGTGCATTGTCCCAAGACTTGTTGATTGATGCATAGCTTTGATATTGCTTGTTTTAAACTATTTATATCTAGTCACTCTTATAAACTTTGAAGGTGTCCTATGCATTTATGTTTGCTACTCTATGAGGGACAAGCTGAATGCCACTTTGCTATGTTTTTTTATGTGAAAAAAACAAAAGTCTTGCAAAGCATTGTTATTCATGAATCTTTTGTTTGTGCCTTGTCATGTTGCAACATAGTTGCTTTGTCTTATTGCTAGAACTTTGTCTTTCATGTTATGGTTGAAGTACTATGATCCCAACTATCAATGTTTTATAAATACTTTGATCAAGTTTATGATGGTGCATGTCACCTCAAAAAATTATTCTTTCTTTTTATCACTTACCTACTCCAGGACGAGCAGGAGTTAAGCTTGGGGATATTGATACGTTGCTAACGTATCCTTAACTTGATGTTCCATGCTTCGTTTTATCTACTTTCTTATGTTTTGTCCACACTTTGGAGTACTTTTCATATGATTTCTTGGACTAACCTATTAACAAGAGCCACAGTGCCAGCTGCCTGTTTTCTGCTATTTTTGGTTCCAAGAAAGTCAGAAAATGAATATTCTCGGAATTGGACGGGACAAAAGTCAAAGTCAGTTTTTCACCGAGGGACACCAGGAGCCAGAATACGAGACGGAGAGGGGCTGGGGCCCGGCCACACCAACTGGCCGCATGGCCAGTCCTGGCCGCGCCAGGGGGTGTTCTGGCCGCCCCAGGCACCCCCTCGGCCTCTCCTTCCGCCTAGAAGTTGCCTCCGATACAGAAACCCTAAGTACCCGATCAAAAATTCCACGAAAGAGTCTGTAGCTGCCGTCATCTCCATCCCTAGATCGGGAGGGATCTGAAGCTCTTCCCAGCACCCTGTCGGAGAGGGGAATTCACCTTGGAGGCCTTCTTTATCACCATGCAAGCCTCCGGTGTGATGCGTGAGTAGTTCATCTCTGGACTATGGGTCCATGTAGTAGCTAGATGCCTGGTTCTCCTCCATTGTGCTATCATGTTTAGATCTTGTGAGCTCCGTTCATGATCAAGATCATCTATTTGTAATTCAGCATGTTGTGTTTGTGGGGATCTGATGGATATTGAGGTGCTATTTCAGATTGATTATTGATTCTATCATGTCTTTGTTATTTGTGATCTTGCATGCTTTCCGTTGTTAGTAGCTATCTTGGCTAAGTAGATGCTAGCAACTCCAAGAGTTAGTATTTATGCTCGATAGTGGGTTCATGCCTCTGGTAATCTAGGGAAGTGACAAAAATCTCTAAGATACTAGATGTGATGTTGCTACTAGGGAGAAAACAACAATCCTTTGTTCATAGAAAAATCGTATTGTTTAATTTACATGCAATTCGTAATGCAATTATCCGTTGCTTGCAACTTAATACTGGGGGGGTTCGGATGATAACCTGAAGATGGATTATTAGTCATAGATGCAGTTGGATGGCGGTCTATGTATAATGTTGTAATGCCCAATCGAATCTCAAAGGAGTTAAGATGAGTAGTATATGCTTGTATGCTTTCTCGATGTTTATCAATTGCCCCGCTGTAATTTTTTCACCCAACATGTTATCTATCTTACGGAGAGCCACCTCTAGTGAACTATGGACCCCAGTCTTTTCTTTTACTATCAATCTACAATCAACTGTTCATTGTTTTGTGTTTACTTTCTTCAAACTATTACTCTCTTTCACGCGATACGTTTAATCCTTTGTTTTCAGCAAAACCGGTGAGATTGACAACCTCATCGCATTTTGGGGACAGAGTTCTGTGGTTGTGTTGTGCATGTCTCCACGTTGCTACTGGCACCGGTAGTGCGCCCTGCCAAAGTTCAGCTAGCTACACCTTTGGGGTGTTTCCTTGCTCCTACTAGATTGATAACCTTGGTTTCATAACTGAGGGAAAACTTACTGCTATGCTCATCATACCTTCCTCTTGGGGTTCCCCAACGAACTCGTTAGTACACGAGTCAGCAGCGGGCATGGAACTGCTTTTATCGATTTGATGCTTGGTGGAGAGTGTTCTGCCGAATCCGTGGTTCCAGCATTCAGATTTCCCACAGACGGTGCCAATTGACGAGGGGTAACCTCGGCAATGCCCATGGTGATGGACTTGGGGTTTCGCGAAAAAGAGAACGCTGGGGATTTCGTCAGATGTCATGGAAACAATGGAATCAAAGTCGCATGTAAATTGAGTAATTGCACTATTGCAAGTTGTCTTCTAGATTTCAGTACCCCCGCTGGGGCTTCTCCTGTACTATATATAATAGGTCGGGTCTCAAAGTTGTATGCGGATAGGTTTCATACACGCGTGATTACAATACCAACACAATGTTGGTTTATAGTCTCTTTCCTAATACAATCAAAGCCTTTGTCGATTGCTTCCTTGGGCTACCGTCTGGAATCTTCATGGGCCGTAAGCCTTTTATCCAATCATAGGGTAGCGATTTATAAGCATCCGAGTAATTATACCCATGTTAGTCGAAAACGAAGGAAATGCGTTGGTCATGGGATGACCAGAAGGAGGAACAAATGGGTGACTCAATCCTATTGTTTTCAAAAACTTTTCAAAAAGGTTTCCAAAATGTTTTACAAAAGTTTTCAACAAAGTTATGTAGATGCTATATCTGCAAGAGAAACTAATTGAGAATAGAACCTCTCTTGGATCCCTCCTACTACCACAGCCATATTGCATATCCTCTTGTTATTATTATCTTCTTAAGGTGATTTGCGAGTACATTCAAAGTACTCACTAGCATTGTCCCTAGCTATTAACTTGGTCAGATATTGAGAAGAAGGTGGTGATGACGGCTAAGCGAGCTAGGACATTCTCCTAGTCAGTTGCCTATCGGTTAAGGCATGCCTCGGGCTCTATGCTTTATGAAGTTCCGCAGATGATGATCGATGTAGCTAATGGAAAATAAGGTATGACATGTATCCTCTTAAGTAAGGGATGTTTACTTTGATACTTGTCGGTTATGTGCCACGACGAACTGATCATGGGATCATGGTGTATGCATAACAGGGATTCTCGAAGGATTAATTCGGGGGCCCACATGCTAGCCACTCATGCAAAACTAGTTGCATGTCAGTCGTGGAACCGGTCTCATGTGCGAGGACATGTAAAGTTAGTCTGTGCCGCTTCATCCCACTATGCCACCAATATCCGAATGCATGAAAGAAGCAATAACATGATCATCATCGCCCACATATAAACATATGTGTACTACCCGTGCAAAGCACCTACGCATAGATCGGGCTTTGATACCACTGTTGGGTTGACAACATAGAAAACAAAAAAATTCCTATGATGGGAACTATACGCCAAGATCTATCTACTAGATACAAGCAACGGGTGGATATACATCTATAGAAAACTTACCCTCGAAGAGAACAAAACTTTGTTAACAAGGTGGAACTTGTGGATGATTTAGTCGAACGCTTGCCAATCTCAAGATCGTGTGGAAGTCCTAGCGCAGCAAATCAGCAGCGCATCCATCCTCACACACACGTTCATGCCAGCGAATCAGCAGAAGTAGCAACTCCATCTAGACGAAATGCCACTAGGAACATGTATCCCACTAATCCGAGACCATGCGGGAATATATCTAGAGGGGGAGAGAGATCCTTCAGGAGGAGGTGTCCTTTGTGAGGGAGGAGAGGGGGGACTTTTATAGGAGAGGGTGGCCCCTCCCCTCCCATGACCAGCGCCCATGGGGGTGCCCACACCTCTTCCTCATTCATGTGGTGGAAGCTCCACTCACATCAATTTTGCCTCCACTCAAAGTTCCACTCACATGCATTAAATTTCCGCCAAATTTAATGCAACTCTCATTTAATAAAACTCTTTTATTTATTTTATTCATAATTTTGTTAATTACTTTAATTAACAAACATTCACATAAAACCCCCTGCAATATTTCTATATCACATGCAGAACCAATTTCAGCAATTTCACCCGAAACAATTTCGGTGTCCATTGAAATAATTCCAGCGCTTTGCAATTCTTTCGTCTGAAACATATTTGCTCCAAATGGTGTTTGGTAACCCTTAACTGTGTCACCCTACGGTTCACGAATAATGAATACATGATCGAGACCCCTCTTAGATCAATAATCTGAAGCGGGACCTGGAGATCCATTCTGACTCCTACACATTCAACGATGACTTCTGTGATCGTCACAACCTTTAACGCTAGTAACTTAATCCCTTTGTCTCACGATATATTACATGTCCAATATTCGATCATCGGTATCCAAATGCCTAGTTTGATCTCATTACCAACATGCACTCATATCTCGTTCCCATGATATAACATTCTAGTGGTCACATCACTTACTTGCAAGCTATTCTTAATGTGATATCACCGAGAGGGCCCAGAGTATATCTATCCATCATCGGGATGGAAAAATCCAACTCTTGATCCATGAGCCTCTACATAACACCTTCATAGCACTAAACCCATCTTCTGGTGTTAGTGATTAACATGATCTCATGGTCTAAGGTCTAGGATTACTTCGAATGATGTTATAGCAATATAAACACAATGAATTTGATTGTAATGCTATACTTCGGATGAATGTTCATCACATCATTTCACAAATATTGTGACCTCGTTATTAATGACATCCAATGTCCATGATCAGGAAACTTTGATCATCTTGTTAATCAACGAGCTAGTTCAAAGAGAGGCATAACTAGGAACTTTCTATTTGTTTATTAAACACACATGTATTAATGTTTCCATATTAATACAATTATAGCATGCAAAATAAACATCTATCATATACTTGGAATATATATAATAACAACTTTATTTTTGCCTCTCAGGGCATATTCCCTTCAGTTACAATTACAACACTAATATTATGTTAGTTCCTATTTATTTCTTGATTGCCAAGAAACGCTTTTGTATGTTGAATGCTTCATAGACTTCTTTTATTCTGCACGGTCTTCATGGGTCGTAGGTTGTCGGAGCCCTGGCACCCGGGGTGCCACGTCCCCGTGTTGAACGAGCCCCGCGCCGTGGGATCTTTGCCTTTGAGAGGTGGGACGCCTCCAGAAGGGACCACACCAGACATGCCTCGTGAGGCTCCCTCCTCGGGGGAGAGTGACCCTCCGGAAGTAACACCTCCCAAGGGAGATTGCTACGGCGACATGTAACGCCCTTGAGCATCGGATACCCCTGGGTGTGCCCAGGGGTAGAACAGTAACTACACCAGGCGGAGTACAGACTATGGCCCCGACAAAAAGCGCATGGCTTTCATTGCATCAGTCGCCTCAGTAAAGAAGACCCAGTCTACCCTCCTTTCGAAGCGAAGGGACAGGTGATCTCACGGTGGGAGGCTCCCCCAGTTGCCGTTTTAGTGAATAGAGGAAAAATCATAGAGCACCGGATGAAGACAAGCGACGTCGACAAAGGATGCTTTACAGGAGGATGGAGTGGAGCGCGGTGAGCTGGACCAAATCCATGCAAAGTAGTCTCCTAGACCGGGATCACGATGGGTGGCATTGTGGACGCCCTCCACGTCCATGGACCAGGGAAAGAGGCTCGACGATGTCCTATATAAGGAGCCTTTCTCCTACCTTGGAGGGAAGGGAACTCAGAGATCTAAAACCCTAGAATTTCATCCTCCATTGTAACCTCGTGAGGCACACGAGCAATACAACAAAGCAGGAGTAGGGACTTTACCTCCTCACGAGGGTCCCGAACCTAGGTAAAAAAACCCGGTGTCAACTCTATGTCATGTGTGTGTTCCGCCATCATCGACGCCATCGCGCTCCTTCAGAATCGCGTGTTCAGCCCCCTCACAAACCCAGGGATCGTTGGACCCTAGTTCCTTCATTTAACAAATCTCCGAGATTTGTGCGCACCTGGTAGGGGGCTGAGGTGCACTTTCAAGACCTTCGACAACCTCAGCAACATGTCGGCCAGCAACAAGACACGCACCGAGCAAGCCCTCCATTGTGCATCAACAAATTCCCAGATAGAGCCGGCTCCGCAGCGTGCAGCGTCCGAGCAGGTCCCTTTGATGGAGGATGAGGGGGGATCCTCCTACAGCCCGTCGCGGCAGCCTGCTACTTACTTGCGTGGCGTCACGTCGCTCTCCCACACCGCGTCATGTCACGTCCACCTCGAGGAGCTGACCCTGGAGGCCGCCAAGAGTATGGTGTGCGAGATCATGGACCACCTGCCGGCTGAGCAGGGCCAGGAGATGTGGCGTGACCGGATCACCGTGCTCCTCGATGTTGCCACCCTCTCCCCTGAGGGTTCGGGGCTCGGCTCAAGGGCTAGGAGTCGGGGGTTGGGGGCTCACTCACACCTCACCGGCGCGGGGATGTAGCCAAGCCGGATAACGCCAACCCATAGCTCGCAAATAGTTGCCAAATCATCTCACCTCCCGTGGCCACGGCGCCACCATGCGAGCGCGAAGACCGCCTTGCCGAGGAAATCGCCACTGCAGGGTTGTAGAATCTTATAGCCCTCGCCAATGGCAAGGCGGTCCAGGCCAACGGATGCCTCGCCTTCACGAAGAGCCTTCGTCGTGTGTTCTGGCCTCGCAAGTTCCGTCCGGAGACGCCAACATGCTACGACGGCACCACCAACCTGTGCAAGTTTCTCCAACTTTACACCACGGGCGTTGAAGTGACAGGAGGATATGACTGTGTCATGGCAAACTGGTTCCCCATGTGCCTAAATGAGATGGCTAGTACCTGGCTTATGAACTCCCCGAAGAGTCAATCGACTCATGGGCAGAGCTCAGCTCCCTGTTCATCTCCAACTTCAAGGGAACCTACGAGCATCTTATGAAATACTACGACCTCCACCAGATACGTCAGCAACCCGGAGAAACCCTCTTCAAGATCCGGTAGAGGTTTAGCCAAGTCCGCAACAAGATCCCCAAAACCCAAGACTCCAACATCATCACCGCCTTATCCTAAGGCGTGAAGGATGTCAAGATGAGAGAAAAGATCGGGATCCGAGGTGAGAGAGTCACCACTGCTACCGAGCTCTTCGTCATGGCCGAGAAGTGCGCCAAGGAGGAGGCAGGGCAGATGTTTGGCCTTGTTGAGACGGAAACCACCCCCAAGGCCTCAAGGTCATCCTAGGGCAAAGACAAGGAACCGAAGCGCAAGACCGCCATCGTCCTAGCCGTAGAGCCGGATCGGAAGAGTCCTCGCGAGGGGAATGGTGAGAGGGAGTGGGATGACAGCTCGTACTACCACTTCCAAAAGAAGCTAGGACACCTCACCGACGACTGCTACAAACTCAAGAAGCTCCGTGACCTGCGCAGCAATCAGACGAAAGGGAGGCCGGGCGGCGAGTGAGGCGGCCACGCAAGAGGCCACCGAGGAGGCGACCACTGGAACAACAGCTCCGGTGGACAAGATTCCACTATGGCAGGCCACCAAGCCAAACGAATGGAACAACACCCACACCCCAGGAGAAAGGACGTATCGAGGACCCCGGGGACTACCAAGTGCTGCAGGGTGTTATAGCCTGCATCCTTGGTGGCTCCCAAGCCCCGACGTCCAACTAGAACTTCAAGCTACTCACTCGCGAGGTCGCAGCTGCCAGACTAGGAATACCCTGGCCTAAGCTCAAGTGGTCCCAGTGCGCCATCACCTTCGATGCCAGCGACCACCTCGTCTCCACCAGGCCCGTCGGCACACTCCCCCTAATATGCACCCCACCATCAACAACATCGCGGTTGCAAAGACCCTCATCGACGGAGGTGCGGGCCTGAACATGATCTCCACCGAGACTTTTGCCTAGCTGCAGGTGCCATCTAACATGCTGATGCCGACCATGCTAATCTTCAGGCTGACTAGCGGATCCACCATACTCATCGGGCAGGTGCGCCTCTCTGTCACGTTCGGGACGCGTGACAACTACATCACTGAGGTCATCGACTTTGATGTGGCGCACATCAACCTCCCGTACAACATCATCCTTGGCTACCCCGCACTGGCCAAGTTCATGGCCGCTACACACCATGCCTATAACATGATCAAGATACCTGGCAGTAGCGGCGAAGTCATTACAGGCCGTTGCGACGAGGTGGAAGCCTTACGCTCCCTGGAGCGCACCTACAAGACCGCTGCTACCACCTATCCCAAGGATGTGGATGCCCTGGACTATGTTAGAGACTCCACCAAGAGGAAACAAATGATGGCCCAGGAGAACACCGTAGCAAAGAGGAGGTCGGGAGCATCCCCGGGAGGGATGAGGTGCCTCCCGAGGATGACGATGATGCGGGGGCTCCGCACTTCCCCATGGATTGTACCCTGTGCGCGTACAATACCTTCTACCCCCACAATGGAAACTAAGCGGTCAGATGAGCTGGCAGACCAGGCTGCTGGAGGTGGACAAACCTCTTCGAATGACGTGCCTGAATCCACGACTTTTTGAAGGTGAACCCCGAAAAACCCTCATCCCTTACGGCTTCGCCTCTTGTTAGATCCGTGCAAGCCACGATGGTATTTGTAATAAGCCCGTACTGCTGGTGCTCCCTTGGATCTTGTGCTGCACGCACGCTTGGCTATTTGGTTCTTTCTGAAAAAGCACTTCTTCAAAAAAATGCACCGCCGGGTTTCCTCACACACTCTGTGCGAGAGGGGACCGGGCACGGTACCCCTCGCCGGGCTGGTCCCCCATCAGCTCCGAGCCTGAAGTGTTGAGCTCTGGACTCATGGGATAGCCCTGGCCATGGGTCACCTCGCCACACAGTTTCCGGTGCGTGAGATCCTCGTGCAGCATGCGCATAGGCCTCTAGCAGGAGAATATTATTTTGTAGCCCGAAAGTTGGGTCGCCCAGGCAACGCGATACCCAAGTTCCCTGAAATCAGCCGAGATGACTACAGTTGGTGTGCCAAATACTCAGAGGGTCTTTTTCGGCACGAATTCAACTTTATGTTTCAATACAAAAAATCAGGCTAACGGACGTCAAGTTGGGCCCCCCTGTCAGTTCTGGCCGTTATGTCACTCCCATTGCTTAGGTGTCAATTAGGCTTGCAGCATTGGTGCCTGCATCCATTACGCGCCTTCTTCTTCCCCAGAGCGGCAATCCGTGGGTCGTCCCAGCCATGGCGCGGAGCTGGGACGTGGACGAACCTGCTCGACCTAGCTCTCCTCCTTGTAGGCTTGCAGCGTTGGTGCCTGCATACATTACGTGTCTTCTTGTTCTTCCCTAAAGCGGCAATCTGTGGTCGCAGCCATGGCGCAGAGCTGGGACGTGACGAACCTGCTCGGCCCCACTCTCCTCCTCATTCCAAGTCGGAGCTCGCCCTCACCATGGACGCACCCATGGAAGGGTGTGGGACGAGAATTGGTTCCCGGTGAGATCTGTCACCGTGTCGACCATGCTCGGTTCTGTTTTCCTCCTCTAGAATCCGAGCTCGCCGTCGCCGTGGTTGCACCGGCACCAATTCTGCCACCTCTGCCGAGGTCTCTGTGGTAGCTCAAGTTCTGTCATCTTGGACCTGTAAGCAAATTCGGAGCTGGGCGGCGGCAACCAGTTGTTGAACCTGCAAGGAATTTGCTGAAGACTGTGTGCCGCTCCAAGGTCTTCAGCTGATGCCTTCGGCTTCTGCCAATGTCCACCGCTGATGTGAGATCATTTAGTTACTTCAATACAAAATTTCGACCAATTTAACTTGTTGATGTATTCCTTGACAATTATAATATAATCGAGCACTAGAAATATTTTGTAGTGTGCATGAGCATGATCAGTAATATAATTGAACACTAGAAATTTTAAGGCACTCCATATAAGGGAGTAGATTTATATAGAAGGTTCACCAGAGACACCATGGATATATTGTCTTACATGCCACACACAGGTAATAATTAACTAAAACAAAATAAAAGCAGGGGCCGAAGCAGGAGGCCGAGACACGGAGACGCCTAGCAGGGCAGGGGCATATTAGCAGGAGGCAGCGACAGCCTAGTCGATGGGATACAAGCCAGTCCTGACATACTCCTAGAGGAATTTGCCATAGGCTGCATGCTGCGCCAAGGTAATCGGCCTATGGTGTCTGCCTCCGCCTCTGACAATGCCCTTCGCGTACTGGATCATGCTGTCGAGGTCCACGTTGATTGCTCTGCCACGGAAAGGGCAAAACAGTCTCCCCCTACAGTGGAAATGGATTATCCCACACCGTAACTGCCTCAGCACGTAGCGGCTATTGTTGTCCCTCGATACCTTGCTATCGTCCACTTCATCATCATCCTCCTATTGATTATTAAGAACATAACTTAGAACTCATACTTATGATTGAAATGTATTACAACTCAAGAATTGACAACATGTATATGTAAGACAATATATCCATGGATATCAAAGATAAAGCATCTCAACAATAGTTTGATCGGTTCATATATCATTTCATCTCAACACAATGACAAATAATTGCATCAGAGTGTATGTAGAATAAAAATTGCGGCCTCATAAGTTTATTCAGGGACGGCGTGAGTGAACCAAGTAACAATTGCACAACCTATATTGTTCTTTTACATCGCCCTAGGTTCACTAACTCGTCCCTAAAAAAATCTGCCACCAATATGTCTGCCTCTCTTTTGGGGCAAATTTGAATCATTGGCCACAATAATAAATTGAAATGTAATCGTACAAAACACTATTCAGGGATATACATAGTCAGGTACAAAAACAAGCCTAAATATTGTAATTATAAATAAAAAACCAAACAATTAATCTTCAGGTACATGTTAAAAATACTTATGATCAAAACCATTCATATACATATGCATCATAACAATCATTAAAAGATCAGAAAAAATTCAAGGATCATATATGTAATTCTATATGAGAATAAATCTAGGGCCTCATAATTTGTTTCAGAGATGGAGTTGGCGAACCAAAGTACTAACATCACAACCTATATTGTTTGTGTGCGTTGCTACCTCAGGTTCACCAACCCATCCCTAAAACACGACACCATCATACGTGTCTCCCCTCGAACTCTTTTTGGGCAAACTTCAATCATCGTCCTGGATGACAAACTAAAATGTAATTCGTATACACTATGAATGCATGGAATAGATAATTCGAATATCATAGTTCTATGAATGTAGAATACATATTTTGGCCTCATCTGTTTCTTCAAGGATGGAGTAGGTGAACCAAGTAACAATTGCACAACCTGTAATGTTGTTGTACATCGCCCCAGGTTCACTAACTCATCCCTAAAAAAATCTGACACCAATGTGTCTGCCTCTCTTTTGGGACAAATTTGAATCATTGGCCACAATAAGAAATTGAAATTTAATCGTACAAAATATTATTCAGGTATATACATAGTAAGGTAGAAAAACAAGCCTAAATATTGTAATTATAAATAAAAAACCAAACAATTAATCTTCAGGTACATGTTAAAAATACTTATGATCAAAACCATGCATATACATATGCATCATACCAATAATGAAAAGATCAGAAACAATTCAAAGATCATATATCTAGTTCCATATGAGAATAATTCTAGGGCCTCATAATTTGTTTCAGAGATGGAGTTGGAGAATCAAAGTACCAACAACACAACCTATATTGTTTGTGTGCATTGCTGCCTCAGGTTCACCAACCCATCCCTAAAACACGACACCATCATACGTGTCTCTCCTTGAACTCTTTTGGGGCAAATTTCAATCATCAGCCTCGGTGACAAACTAAAATGTAATTCTTATACACTATGAATGCATGGAATAGATAATTCAAATATCATAGTTCTATGAATGTAGAATAAAGATCGTGGCCTCATAAGTTTCTACAGAGATTGCATAAGCGAACCAAGTAACAATTGCACAGCTTATATTGATCTTGTACATGGTCCTAGGTTCGCTCACTCATCCCTGAAAAAATCGAACACCAATGTGTCTGCCTCTCTTTGGGGCAAATTTGAATCATTGGCCATAATAAGAAATTGAAATGTAATCGTACAAAACAATATTCAGGGATATACATATGCATAACGCATTCATAGATCAGAAACAATACAAAGATTATATATAGGTTCCATATGAGAAAAAATTAGGGCCTCATTTCTTTCAGCGATGGAGTCGGAGAACCAAAATACCAACAACATAACCTATATTGTTTATGTGCATTGCTGCCTGAGGTTCACTAACCATCCCTAAGAAAACGACACCCTCAGATGCCCTCGCACTATTTTGGGGCAAAATTGAATCATTGGGCTCAGTAAGGAATAGAATGTAATGTTATAGGCCCGCTGTGTATCGAAATCAACACTCAACTAGCAAACTCAACTAGATGGCAGATCAACATATATGTATGAACAGTGAAAACTACGGCTGCGACTAGAGAAGCTAGCAATGTAGTACCTCAGACTCCTCATCAGGGACCTCCTCCTCGAACTCGTCAATCTCTGTGATTGCGTCTAAGATTTCTTGTACGGTGATGGGGTCGTTGATGTAGATCACCGGATTGCCTCCGCCTGCCGCCTGCCCCCCATCCAGATCTGTCGCTGGCACCACGACATTGTCGGCCACCTGCTGCTCGGCGGCGACGGCTACTACCTACTGCTTGGCGACGACCGAGCCATCTGCTGCTGCGCCTTCAACTGGCTTCACCTCCGGCTCATCTCCACGTGTACGCTTCATGGCGCACCAAGGGAAGGAGGTAGTGCAAGCGAGGGAGCTTCGGCGCGCGCGGTAGGTGTAGATTAGGGTCTTGGGACTAGACAGACTGGGGGAAAATGACACGAGCTCATGGCAGAAGAAGGTCGAGGGGGGTTATAAACACCGGACCATTCGCAGTCCTCGAGTGGACACGTGTGGTGGGCGGGAGGCGGGGGGGCGACCACGATCTCCACCCTTTTTTTGGGTTCCCTTTTTTTGAAACAGCCAAGATCTCCAGTTTAGAGCGGCATTGAAAACATGCTCATGGCAGACCTCGATTCCACTGTATACAAGTGGCGCAGAACCAATTTCTAGCAACGTTAGATCTACTCGAGGGGGGCCCTTGACTCATGGAAGTTACTAGCGGTAGGGCCCAGTTGGAAGTGAGATTGAGAGTGCTGCATAAAAATGGGATATGTCTTATTAAAATCAAGTGGCAATAAATTGCAGCGTCCCATTAACAACCGTGCACTCGATGACCCTGTTGCCCTATGCATCGGTTGTAGTAGCAGTAGTAGGCTTTTCAAACTTGATTAAGCACGAAATGACCGCTCGACCACTTTTTCCATGGACGGCATCGTGTTCCTTCATGTAGAAGTCTCGCTGAGGGAGATGTCCGTGCTATCTCATGTTGTACTGTGAAGGGCACGACGTGTGCAACGATCATCGTTGGATCGCACGGAATCAATGGTTGGTGCGCACGATCCGCGTGAAAACTGTGACAACCAATCAGGGAGTAGCAGATCGGGTGAGCACAGGTTTGGGCTTCTATGAAAGATAGAGAGAGGGGGCAAAACTAAGTAGTACCACATAAAACCAAGGGCAAAACTGAGTAGTATAAAAATGGAAAGTGTCTTGTACAATGAAATAAATCGTGGAATACATAAAATTATGCCAAGATAGATCCACTAGAGTTCATTGCATGTGTGTTCTTCTCATAAACCACACATGGATCCACCTGTGTGATTGCATGTCTGCTCTTTTCATTAACCACAGTTAGAGTCATTGCATGTCTGTTGTTTTCACAAACCACATAACACCAGTGTCATTGCATGTGTGTTCTTCTCATGAACCACACATGGATCCACCCAGTGTGATTGCATGTCTGTTCTTTTCACAAACCACATAAGGATCCACCAGTGTCATTGCATGTGTGTTCTTCTAAACAAACCACATAAGGATGCACCAGTGTCATTGCATGTCTGTTCTTTTCGTGAGCCACACCCAGTGTCATTGCATGTGTGTTTTTCTAAACAAACCACATAAGTCATTGCATGTATGTTCTTTTCATGAACCACAACCAGTGTCATTCCATGTGTGTTCCTCTAGACAAACCACATAAGGATCCACCAGTGTCATTGCATGTCTGTTCTTTTCATGAATCACATCTAGAGTCATTGCATGTCTGTTACTTCCATAAACCACATATGGATCCACCAGTGTCATTGCATGTCTGTTCTTTTCATGAACCACAGCTAGAGTCATTGCATGTCAGTTCTTTTCATGAACCACACATGGATCCACTAGTGTCATTGCATGTCTTTTCTTCTAAACAAACCACATAAGGATCCACTAGTGTCATTACATGTCTGTTCTTTTCATGAACCACACCTAGTGTCATTGCATGTGTGTTCCTCTAGAAAAACCACATAAGGATCCACCAGTGTCATTGGATTTGTGTTCTTCTCATGAACCACACATGGATCCACCAGTGTCATTGGATGTGTGTTCTTCTCATGAACCACATATGGATCCACCAGTGTCATTGTATGTCTGTTCTTTTCATGAATCACATAAGGATCCACCAGTGTCATTGGATGTGTGTTCTTCTCATGAACCACACATGGATCCACCAGTGTCATTGCATGTCTGTTCTTTTCATGAACCACACCCAGTGTCATTGCATGTATGTTCCTCTAAACAAACCACATAACGATCCACCAGTGTCATTGCATGTTAGTTCTTTTCATGAACCACACATGGATCCACCAGTGTCATTGCATGTGTGTTCTTTTGATGAACCACAGCTAGAGTCATTGCATGTGTGTTCTTCTAAACAAACCACACATGGATCCACCTAGTGTGATTGCATGTCTGTTCTTTTCACAAACCACACATGGATCAACGAGTGTCATTGCATGTGTGTTCTTTTCATGAACCACAGCTAGAGTCATTGCATGTGTGTTCTTCTAAACAAACCACACATGGATCCACCTAGTCTGATTGCATGTTTGTTCATTTCACAAACCACACATGGATCCACCATTTCATGAACCACATCTGGAGTCATTGCATGTTGTTCTTTCCACAAACCACACATGGATCCACCTAGTGTGATTGCGTGTCTGTTCTTTTCACAAACCACACATGGATCCACCAGTGTCATTGCATGTGTGTTATTCTCATGAACCACAGCCAGTGTCATTGCATGTTTGTTCTTTTCACAAACCACATAAGGATCCACCAGTGTCATTGCATGTGTGTTCTTCTAAACAAACCACATAAGGATCCACTAGTGTCATTGCATGTCTGTTCTTTTCATGAACCACACCCAGTGTCATTGCATGTGTGTTTTTCTAAACAAACCACATAAGTCATTGCATGTCTATTCTTTTCATGAACCACACCCAGTGTCATTGCATGTGTGTTCCTCTAGACAAACCACACAAGGATCCACCAGTGTCATTGCATGTCTGTTCTTTTCATGAACCACATAAGGATCCACCAGTGTCATTGCATGTCTGTTCTTCTCATGAACCACATATGGATCCACTAGTGTCATTGCATGTCTGTTCTTTTCATGAATCATAGCTAGATTCGTTGCATGTCTATTACTTCCATAAACCACATATGGATCCACCAGTGTCATTGCATGTCTGTTCTTTTCATGAACCACAGCTAGAGTCATTGCATGTTTGTTACTTCCATTAACGACACATGGATCCACCAGTGTTATTGCACGTCTGTAACTTCCATTAACCACACATGGATCCACCAGTGCCATTGCATGTGTGTTCTTCTCAACAAACCATAGCTAGAGTCACTAGTGTCATTGTATGTCTGTTCTTTTCATGAACCACACCCATTGTCATTGCATGTGTGTTCCTCTAGACAAACCACATAAAGATCCACCAGTGTTATTGGATGTCTGTTGTTCTCATGAACCACACATGGATCCACCAGTGTCACTGGATGTGTGTTCTTCTCATGAACCACACATGGATCCACCATTGTCATTGCATGTCTATTCTTTTCATGAATCACATAAGGATCCACCAGTGTCATTGGATGTGTGTTCTTCTCATGAACCACACAAGGATCCACCAGTTTCATTGCATGTCTGTTCTTTTCATGAACCACACCCAGTGTCATTGCATGTCTGTTCCTCTAAACAAACCACATAAGGATCCACCAGTGTCATTGCATGTCAGTTCTTTTCATGAACCACACATGGATCCACCAGTGTCATTGCATGTGTGTTTTCATGAACCACAACTAGAGTCATTGCATGTGTGTTCTTCTAAACAAACCACACATGGATCATCCTAGTGTGATTGCATGTCTGTTCTTTTCACAGACCACACATGGATCCACCAGTGCCATTCCATGTGTGTTCTTTTCATGAACCACACCAAAAGTCATTGCATGTGTGTTCTTCTAAACAAACCACACATGGATCCACCTAGTTTGATTGCATGTCTGTTCTTTTCATGAACCACACCCAGTGTCATTGAATGTGTGTTCCTCTAGACAAACCACATAAGAATCCACTAGTGTCATTGGAAGTGTGTTCTTATCATGAACAACACGTGGATCCACCAGTGTCATTGCATGTCTGTTCTTTTCATGAATCACAGCTAGAGTCATTGCATTTCTGTTACTTCCATAAACCACACATGGATCCACCAGTGTCATTGCATGTCTGTTCTTTTCATGAAACACACCTAGTGTCATTGCATGTGTGTTCCTCTAGACAAACCACATAAGGATCCACCAGTGTCATTGGTTGTGTGTTCTTCTCATGAACCACATAAGGATCCACCAGTGTCATTGGATGTGTGTTCTTCTCATGAATCACACATGGATCCACCAGTGTCATTGCATGTCTGTTCTTTTCATGAATCACAGCTAGAGTCATTGCATGTCTGTTACTTCAATAAACCACATATGGATCCACCAGTGTCATTGCATGTCTGTTATTTTCATAACCACAACTAGTGTCATTGCATGTCAGTTCTTTTCATGAACCACACATGGATCCACCAGTGTCATTGCATGTGTCTTCTTCTCATGAACCACACATGGATCCACCAGTGTCATTGCATGTCTGTTCTTTTCATGAACCACACCTAGTGTCATTGGATGTGTGTTCCTCTAGACAAACCACACATGGATCCACCAGTGGCATTGCGTGTGTTCTTTTTATGAACCACACATGGATCCACCAGTGTCATTGCATGTCTGTTCTTTTCATGAACCACACTTAGTGTCATTGCATGTGTGTTCCTCTAGACAAACCACATAAGGATCCACCAGTGTCATTGGTTGTGTGTTCTTCTCATGAACCACATAAGGATCCACCAGTGTCATTGGATATGTTTTCTTCTCATGAACCACACATGAATCCACCAGTGTCATTGCATGTCTGTTCTTTTCATGAATTACAGCTAGAGTCATTGCATGTCTGTTACTTCCATAAACCACATATGGATCCACCAGTGTCATTGCATGTCTGTTATTTTCATAACCACAGCTAGTGTTATTGCATGTCAGCTCTTTTCATGAACCACACATGGATCCACCAGTGTTATTGCATGTGTGTTATTTTCATGAACCACAACTAGAGTCATTGCATGTGTGTTCTTCTAAACAAACCACACATGGATCCACCTAGTGTGATTGCATGTTTGTTCTTTTCACAAACCACACATGGATCCACCAGTGTCATTGCATGTGTGTTCTTTTCATGAACCACATCTAGAGGCATTGCATGTGTGTTCTTCTAAACAAACCACACATGGATCAACCTAGTGTGATTGCATGTTTGTTCTTTTCACAAACCGCACATGGATCCACCAGTGTCATTGCATGTGTGTTCTTTTCATGAACCACAGCTGGAGTCATTGCATGCTTGTTCTTTCCACAAACCACACATGGATCCACCTAGTGTGATTGCATGTCTATTCTTTTCACAAACCACACATGGTTCTACCAGTGTCATCGCATGTGTGTTATTCTCATGAACCACATCCAGTGTCATTGCATGTTTGTTCTTTTCACAAACCACATAAGGATCCACCAGTGTCATTGCATGTGTGTTCTTCTAAACAAACCACATAAGGATGCACCAGTGTCATTGCATGTCTGTTCTTTTCATGAACCACACCCAGTGTCATTGCATGTGTGTTTTTCTAAACAAACCATATAAGTCATTGCATGTCTGTTTTTTCATGAACCACAACCAGTGTCATTACATGTGTGTTCCTCTAGACAAACCACATAAGGATCCACCAGTGTCATTGCATGTCTGTTCTTTTCATGAACCACATAAGGATCCACCAGTGTCATTGGATGTGTGTTCTTCTCATGAACCACACATCGATCCACCAGTGTCATTGCATGTCTATTCTTTTCACGAATCACAGCTAGAGTCATTGCATGTCTATTACTTCCATAAACCACATACGGATCCACCAGTGTCATTGCATGTCTGTTCTTTCATGAACAACAGCTCGAGTCATTGCACGTCTATAACTTCCATTAACCACACATGGATCCACCAGTGTCATTGCATGTGTGTTCTTCTCAACAAACCATAGCTAGAGTCACTAGTGTCATTGCATGTCTGTTCTTTTCATGAACCACACCCATTGTCATTGCATGTGTGTTCCTCTAGACAAACCACATACACATAAGGATCCACCAGTGTCATTGGATGTGTGTTCTTCTCATGAACCACACATGGATCCACCAATGTCATTGCATGTCTTTTCTTTTCATGAACCACACCCAGTGTCATTGCATGTCTGTTCCTCTAAACAAACCACATAAGGATCTACCAGTGCCATTGCATGTCAGTTCTTTTCATGAATCACACATGGATCCACCAGTGTCATTGCATGTGTGTTCTTTTCATGAACCATAGCTAGAGTCGTTTCATGTGTGTTCTTCTAAACAAACCACACATGGATCCACCTAGTGTGATTGCATGTTTGTTCTTTTCAAAAACCACACATGGATCCACAAGTGTCATTGCATGTGTGTTCCTCTCATGAACCACACATGGATCCACCAGTGTCATTGCATGTCTGTTCTTTTCATGAACCACACCGAGTGTCATTGCATGTCTGTTCCTCTAAACAAACCACATAAGGATCAGCCAGTGTCATTGCATGTCTGCTCTTTTCATGAACCACACATGGATCCACCACTGTTATTGCATGTGTGTTATTTTCATGAACCACAGCTAGAGTCATTGCATGTGTGTTCTTCTAAACAAACCACACATGGATCCACCTAGTGTGATTGCATGTGTGTTCTTTTCACAAACCACACATGGATCCACCAGTGTCATTGCATGTGTGTTCTTTTCATGAACCACATCTAGCGTCATTGCATGTGTGTTCTTCTAAACAAACCACACATGAATCCACCTAGTGTGATTGCATGTTTGTTCTTTTCACAAACCACACATGGATCCACCAGTGTCATTGCATGTGTGTTCTTTTCATGAACCACAGCTGGAGTCATTGCATGCTTGTTCTTTCCACAAACCACACATGGATCCACCTAGTGTGATTGCATGTCTGTTCTTTTCACAAACCACACATGGTTCCACCAGTGTCATCGCATGTGTGTTATTCTCATGAACCACATCCAGTGTCATTGCATGTTTGTTCTTTTCACAAACCTCATAAGGATCCACCAGTGTCATTGCATGGGTGTTCTTCTAAACAAACCACATAAGGATGCACCAGTGTCATTGCATGTCTGTTCTTTTCATGAACCACACCCAGTGTCATTGCATGTGTGTTTTTCTAAACAAACCATATAAGTCATTGCATGTCTATTTTTTCATGAACCACAACCAGTGTCATTGCATGTGTGTTCCTCTAGACAAACCACATAAGGATCCACCAGTGTCATTGCATGTCTGTTCTTTTCATGAACCACATAAGGATCCACCAGTGTCATTGGATGTGTGTTCTTGTCATGAACCACACATGGATCCACCAGTGTCATTGCATGTCTATTCTTTTCACGAATCACAGCTAGAGTCATTGCATGTCTATTACTTCCATAAACCACATACGGATCCACCAGTGTCATTGCATGTCTGTTCTTTCATGAACAACAGCTCGAGTCATTGCACGTCTATAACTTCCATTAACCACACATGGATCCACCAGTGTCATTGCATGTGTGTTCTTCTCAACAAACCATAGCTAGAGTCACTAGTGTCATTGCATGTCTGTTCTTTTCATGAACCACACCCATTGTCATTGCATGTGTGTTCCTCTAGACAAACCACATACACATAAGGATCCACCAGTGTCATTGGATGTGTGTTCTTCTCATGAACCACACATGGATCCACCAATGTCATTGCATGTCTTTTCTTTTCATGAACCACACCCAGTGTCATTGCATGTCTGTTCCTCTCAACAAACCACATAAGGATCTACCAGTGCCATTGCATGTCAGTTCTTTTCATGAATCACACATGGATCCACCAGTGTCATTGCATGTGTGTTATTTTCATGAACCATAGCTAGAGTCGTTTCATGTGTGTTCTTCTAAACAATCCACACATGGATCCACCTAGTGTGATTGCATGTCTGTTCTTTTCAAAAACCACACATGGATCCACTAGTGTCATTGCATGTGTGTTCCTCTCATGAACCACACATGGATCCACTAGTGTCATTGCATGTATGTTCTTTTCATGAACCACACCGAGTGTCATTGCATGTCTGTTCCTCTAAACAAACCACATAAGGATCAGCCAGTGTCATTGCATGTCTGCTCTTTTCATGAACCACACATGGATCCACCACTGTTATTGCATGTGTGTTATTTTCATGAACCACAGCTAGAGTCATTGCATGTGTGTTCTTCTAAACAAACCACACATGGATCCACCTAGTGTGATTGCATGTCTGTTCTTTTCATGAACCACAACCAGTGTCATTGCATGTGTGTTCCTCTAGACAAACCACATAAGGATCCACCAGTGTCATTGCATGTCTGTTCTTTTCATGAACCACATAAGGATCCACCAGTGTCATTGGATGTGTGTTCTTGTCATGAACCACACATGGATCCACCAGTGTCATTGCATGTCTATTCTTTTCACGAATCACAGCTAGAGTCATTGCATGTCTATTACTTCCATAAACCACATACGGATCCACCAGTGTCATTGCATGTCTGTTCTTTCATGAACAACAGCTAGAGTCATTGCACGTCTATAACTTCCATTAACCACACATGGATCCACCAGTGTCATTGCATGTGTGTTCTTCTCAACAAAACATAGCTAGAGTCACTAGTGTCATTGCATGTCTGTTCTTTTAATGAACCACACCCATTGTCATTGCATGTGTGTTCCTCTAGACAAACCACATACACATAAGGATCCACCAGTGTCATTGGATGTGTGTTCTTCTCATGAACCACACATGGATCCACCAATGTCATTGCATGTCTGTTCTTTTCATGAACCACACCCAGTGTCATTGCATGTCTGTTCCTCTAAACAAACCACATAAGGATCTACCAGTGTCATTGCATGTCAGTTCTTTTCATGAATCACACATGGATCCACCAGTGTCATTGCATGTGTGTTCTTTTCATGAACCATAGCTAGAGTCATTGCATGTGTGTTCTTCTAAACAAACCACACATGGATCCACCTAGTGTGATTGCATGTCTGTTCTTTTCACAAACCACACATCGATACACCAGTGTCATTCCATGGGTGTTCTTTTCACGAACCACAACTAGAGTCATTGCATGTGTGTTCTTCTAAACAAACCATACATGGATCCACCTAGTTTGATTGCATGTCTGTTCTTTTCATGAACCACACCTAGTGTCATTGCACGTGTGTTCCTCTAGATAAACCACATAAGAATCCACAAGTGTCATTGGAAGTGTGTTCTTCTCATGAACCACACATGGATCCACCAGTGTCATTGCATGTCTGTTCTTTTCATGCATCATAGCTAGAGTCATTGCATGTCTGTTACTTCCATAAACCACACATGGATCCACCAGTGTCATTGCATGTCTGTTCTTTTCATGAACCACACCTAGTGTCATTGCACGTGTGTTCCTCTAGACAAACCACATAAGAATCCACCAGTGTCATTGGATGTGTGTTCTTCTCATGAACCACATATGGATCCACCAGTGTCATTGCATGTCTGTTCCTCTAAACAAACCACATAAGGATCCACATAAGGATCCACCAATGTCATTGGATGTGTGTTATTCTCATGAACCACACATGGATCCACCAGTGTCATTGCATGTCTGTTCTTTTCATGAACCACACCCAGTGTCATTGCATGTCTGTTCCTCTAAACAAACCACATAAGGATCCACCAGTGTCATTGCATGTCTATTCTTTTCATGAACCACACATGGATGCACCAGTGTCATTGCATCTGTGTTCTTTTCATGAACCACAGCTAGAGTCATTGCATGTGTGTTCTTCTAAACAAACCACACATGGATCCACCTAGTGTGATTGCATGTCTGTTCTTTTCACAAACCACACATCGATACACCAGTGTCATTCCATGGGTGTTCTTTTCATGAACCACAACTAGAGTCATTGCATGTGTGTTCTTCTAAACAAACCACACATGGATCCACCTAGTGTGATTGCATGTATATTCTTTTCATGAACCACACCCAGTGTCATTGCATGTGTGTTCCTCTAGACAAACCACATAAGGATCCACAAGTGTCATTGGATGTGTGTTCTTCTCATGAACCACACATGGATCCACCAATGTCATTGCATGTCTGTTCTTTTCATGAATCACAGCTAGAGTCATTGCATGCCTGTTACTTCCATAAACCACACATGGATCCACCAGTCTCATTGCATGTCTGTTTTCATGAACCACACCCAGTGTCATTGCATGTGTGTTCCTCTAGACAAACCACATAAGGATCCACCAGTGTCATTGGATGTGTGTTCTTCTCATGAATGACATAAGGATCCACTAGTGTCATTGGATGTGTGTTCTTCTCATGAACCACACATGGATCCACCAGTGTCATTACATGTCTGTTCTTTTCATGAATCACAGCTAGAGTCATTGCATGTCTATTACTTCCATAAACCACATATGGATCCACCAATGTCATTGCATGTCTGTTCTTCTCATGAACCACACATGGATCCACCAGTGTCATTGCATGTCTGTTCTTTTCATGAACCACACCCAATGCCATTGCATGTATGTTCCTCTAAACAAACCACATAAGGATCCACCAGTGTCATTGCATGTCTGTTCTTTTTATGAACCACACATGGATCCACCAGTGTCATTGCGTGTGTGTTCTTTTCATGAACCACAGCTAGAGTCATTGCATGTGTGTTCTTCTAAACAAACCACACATGGATCCACCTAGTGAGATTGCATGTCTGTTCTTTTCACAAACCTCACATGGATATACCAGTGTCATTGCATGGGTGCCGTTAGACCGAGTCTTCTAGAAGGCACGCCCTAACACAGTTGTTCTGCTTGACGATTGTTACATACCGTTCAATCGGGCTGCTTGGACGATTGGGATGGACTTCATGAGAGCGATCCGCGAGTAGGATGTTCTGCGGCATGATTGGCCACGCTTGCTCTGGACAAACTGGCAACACCCAGCGCTCCCCTGTTGCGAGTGTCATGACTCACGAGTTCAGTGTGCCATATCCCAGTGTCACGTCCCCATTACTTCTCTTCCTCCCCGTACTTTGCTTCCTTCCCCTCGAAGGCACTTTCCCCACTTCACTCCCATCCTGCCATAGCCACAAGCCGACGGCGCCTCCATCCCAATCCCCTCTCCGGTAGCCACCCCCTCCCCTCTCTCCATGGGTTCAAGGGGAGACGGCGAGGAAACGCGTTGTGACGATAGGGACGGTGATTTCAATGTGAGTCATCTCATCTCTATCTCTATCATCTGTGGCCAGTTATCTATTTTTTGAGCTAGATCCAATCTGTTTACTCATGCGCGTATGATGTGTTAGGCCAGCTAGACGATGTATGACTCCGACTATCACGGTTTAGCGGATGAAGGCAGTCCTCTGCTATGTAAACATAAATATGTGCCCACTAAATTTGTAGCGTTCGAAGGACGAAACGTAGGTAGGAGGTTTGTACGGTGTCAGGAACATCACGCAATGATGCAAGGCGGAAGTTGCAGTGTTGTCAAATGGGTAGATCCAGAGTGGCCCAAATCGATGCAAAAAACGTTGGACAAACAATGGGAAATGACTGTTGAGTTGAAAGAATCCATATTTAGCTCACTTCTTGACAGTGTTGAGATGAAGCTATGGGAACCAGTTGACACGACCAAGCATAAACGAGATCTCAGGTGGGTGCAAGACAAGGTTAGCAAAGTCGAGAAGGAGAGGGGCGCGGCGTTGGCCCTGAAGGCTAAAGCAGAGCAAGAACTGACTCAAGCAAGGAATGATCTTCACCTGGCCAAAGTCCTACAGTTCACAACTACGAGTATTGACAAGTGCATGAGGAAAAATGCAGAGAAACAATTGAAGCTGTGAAAGGAAGATCCTAAAAGGAAGGAGCAGACGATTTGATCCTTGCTCTCACAGGAAGATGCGCATCGGGCTAAGATTAGGAAGATCAAGGAGATGTGTGATAGCTAGTTATATTTAGCTTAAGCTCCGTGCCTTTTTAAGTTTTAATAGTTGTACTTGTTGACCTAGCGGACTGAACTATTGGTCCCAGAGTCCAGGGAGGAAAAAACTTGCTCTCTCGTTAGTCTGTCTTAACCCCACATTACTTCTTTTTTCTGACCAATGCCCCTTGGATATTCCGCTCGTCGCTTCATCATCCTCGTGTACAAATAGGAGGCGCCACAGCGCGTCGCTTCATCGTCCATCCCCTCGTCCTCTCCAATCTCCATCGCGTCGTCGCTTCGTCGCCCATCCCCTCGCTCCCTCTCCAATCTCCACCGCGCCGCCATGGAGATGCCCTCGCTGAACTTCTACGAGGTGGTGATGTTCGCGCACTTCGACATCCTCGCATCACCGGCCGCGACGGTGCCCCACAGATGGCGCATCAGCTATGCGGGGGTGCCAGTGGCTCCGCTCCCTGGCCGAGCCGAGATGGAGAGCGAAATCGCGGCGCACCACCGCCAGATGCCCACGTGGAAGAGGGCGCTGCCTCGATACGCGGCGGCCAGCCCGTACTGGCCGGTGTTGTTCAAGAAGGAGCGGAAGGCCAAGATTGGCGACCGCATCGTTGACGGGCGCGTGGTGCACCGTGATCTCCACAACCGAGAAGGGCGGGAGAGGTTCTGGTCCATCCCCGTCTCGCCGTCGCCAGCCGCGAAGAGGTGCTCCGTCTCGCGGAAAATGAGGAAATTGTGGAGGTTCCGTCTGACGACGACGAAGAAGCCAATGGCTTGGAGGACAGTGGCAGCGGAAGTGAAATTGTTGACTAGTGGTTGAATTAATGTAGGATGTGAAATCGCACCTTTGTTTAGAAGAATTTGTGGTTGAATTAATGAAATGCCTTGATTTAGATCTCTGTCTCGATTAATTTGTGGAAGAATTTGTGATATAGATCAATTTCTGCCTCGATTTAGATCTCTGTCCCGGATTGGGAACGTGACCGTGGACCAAAGACACCTTTTCTACTAGTGTATTCTGACATTGGTGGTTTGTTTAAATGTAATCTATGTGGATTGCGCCGCATGCAAATGGCACAACCACAATTTATAAAGTGGAAGCACGTACACCCGGTTACTGGGGATCCGGGAGCTTCGCCAGATGCAGGGGATGCAGGAGCAGAGAGGCGGTGATATAGACGGGCTCAAGATTAGGCCAGAAAGTGGTACCGATTTCCTCCTCATCTGGGCATTATCGGTGAGAACATTGATATTTATGTTGCGACGTCATTGTGCAGCATCTGAAATAAGATGTTGCGACGTCATATAGCAGTGGCACAATCAAAATTTCGGATTCAACTACTGACTCAGGAGTTTGCAAACCCTAAGTGGCGGTACATTTTACTCAAAGAACGTGGGTAGATTGTTTCGCCCAGCAACGTGCCACACACAGAGCTGCAGAATTTAACAGAATTACATATATAGGTTCAAGTTCATCACATTACTATGCATCTTCATTGCCAGCAGCCTTCCTCCGTAGGCTGGGTGCCCAGCCTTCACGTCCACTGGCTTCTTCATTTCCTACCTTCTTCCTCTTCCTCGGTGCCAATTTTCTTAGCTTCACGTACTCTGCATTGCCGGGACAATGGGCACCAGAATCGTGTCCAGCATCATCTTTCCACTCATTTTTAATTCCTTCAGGCAGCAAAATGGCTGAGCCAGCAGTCATGTTTCTAACCTTGCGGCGCTTGCTGTCAAAGAAACAAGACTGTTGCATAACTACCCAATATCTACAGAGTAAATAAAACAAAAATTACAATTCACCACAAACATGCAAACCCCAAGCGACCTTTGCTTACCAGGAGCTAATTGGGTTCGAGCAACCACCCTGTCCAAGAATAGAAGGGCGACTCCCAGTTGCAGCAGCTTCCACATCTAGTACATCACATTTCAGCTCAAACATGGTATCCGAAGCATACCTTTTCATCAACCCAATTAGCTGACTGTCACACGTTAGAGGAACCATGATGCCACGTTCATCCATGAAGCAGAACTTTCCAGTCTACTTCGGCATAATTCATCATGATTATACAGAGCAGCAACCATACCAGATATAGTGCAGATCTGCGCAGGCGCTTCTTCCATCGTGATACAATGGTGTCCATACCACTTTCCCTTAGAGTCGTACCTATAGAGAACTACCGTAACTAGGTAAGGGGGGTTCGCGGAGATCCCACTTGACAGAAAACTGTGGACAAAATATGTTTGTCAGCGTTGTGCTAACAAACAATTTGAGGTTCAGTAGCCAGCTAGTAGTTATAATTAGTGCGAATAGCAAAGAGAAGGGTAGCTTACCCTCTTGTAGACAAAACTTCTTCTTCCTTGATAGTAGGATCTGCCATCCTCCGAGCTGCTCGGCTCGTCGGCGGTGGAGGCGGGCTAGAGCCTCACAACGGTGGCAATGTCATGCGCCATTGGAGCTCGGGATCAGCGACTGGGCGCAGCAACTGGGCACAGCAACTTGGCGCCGGAAGTCAAATGTCCGAAAGGATCGTCCTGCCTGGAGGGTGGATTTCGACGCTGCCGGTGCTAGGGGAAGGTGGGAATCGATTTGTTAAATTGGTCAACGCATCCAATCCACTTAGCTACTCGATTTGCCTAAGAGGTTGCCGCTTTGGCGCTCGCGTCACGGACAGATGACCGACATGAGTGTCCTGACCGTCTACTTCACGGGGCAGTTTAACAGAATGTTTGAATTTGGCAGGGGTGAGATGAGTTTGCCTCGAAATGGCCCCTCTCAGTAGTTGGCGGCCCAACTTTTCGAAACGCGGCAATTTCATGCAACTTAGGTACCGCCATGCGCTGGCCTGCGAACTTCGGTACCGCAGATGAACAAGCCCCTCTAGCGGTGCCTGTCTTTCCCTATGACCCTCTCCTTGTAAGCTCTACGAGGCATCTCGTCAGGATCTAAAGTGTCGAGCTCTCAACTCTCGGCATGTTCCTAGGCCGTGAGCTAACTCACCCATGGTTCCTGGCCCAGTTTATCCTCACGACGGCTCGTGAGGCACAGCCCCTCCGCGGCCTGAGCTCGTCAGGACCTAAAGTGTTGAGCTCTGAACTCGCAGCCCATTCCTCGGCCGTGAGTTACCTCACCCACGGTTCCTGACCTAGTTTATCCTCGCGATGGCTCGTGAGGCATAGCCCCTCCGCGGCTCGAGCTCGTCAGGACCTAAAGTGTCGAGCTCTGAACTCGAGGTCCATTCCTCGGCCATGAGTTACCTCACCCACGGTTCCTGACCCAGTTTATCCTCACGGCGGATCGTGAGCCACAACCCCTCCACAACCCGAGCTCATAAGGACCTAAAGTATCGAGCTCTGAACTTGTGGCCTGTCCCTCCGCCGTGAGTTACCTCACCCACAGTTCCTGATACTAAAAAACAACAACCCGTGATGGCTCTCGAGACCCTGTTCCTCTGTTAGCTAGTCCAGGACCTAAGGTGTGAGATCTGAACTCACGGACTGGGTCCGGCTACGAGTTACCTCACCCACGTTCCGAGATCTTAAAGAGAAAAACCCAGCGGTATGTGTGTTTTGCCCTACGACCCTCTCTTGGTAAGGTCTATGGGGCGGCTCTCGAGGCCATGTTCCTCTGTTAGCCTATCCAAGACCTAAGGTGTGAGCTCTGACCTTACGGACTAGGTCCGGCTACGAGTTACCTCACCCATGCTCCTGGACCTCAAAAAGAATTTAAATTGCTTTAGAGATGGCCCACGAGGCCCTGTTCCTCGGGAATCCGAGCTCTCTCAGGACCTAAAGAGTCAAGCTCTGAACTCATGGACCGGGTCCGGCCATGAGTCACCTCACCCACGGTTCCTAAAATTTGTGAAAAACTCACGTGAAATCTACAAAACCATCGGCACAGGAGCTGGCGGGAAGAACACCTAGTCCTACGGCTTTCTCCTCGAGAGGCCTACGGGGCAACCCTGGTGATGCCCTATTTAGTGGTTAAACTTCACAGGGCCTAGAGCGTGAGCTCTGAACTTATAGCACTAGTCGATGTTCAGTTACCCCACCTACGGTTCCTAGCGCTTACAACACTTCGCATAAGCGCGTCTCGGGTCTCCAGCTGCACGTGTTCACACGCTACGAGCATCCCCTTGGGAGGCGCCTGGGAAAGGCAGGAGAGCCTCACGAGGCTGCACCCCCTCTCAAGAGGGAAGGCTCCGGAGGTTAGCATAGGACCCCTCCTCGAGGGTACGCATTCGAGCCTCTCCCCGAGAGAACTTCTAGAATCCACTGCGAGCAATAAGCTACGGAAAGCCGCCTGGGCACCCTAAGGCCCAATAACTTAAGATATTCCCTGCGAGAATACGGGGCTACCCTATTGAGGTCCTAAGAGCCTCACCGGCCTAATCGAGCGTGGCCCACCATGCGGTAGTTTGGCCTATTAGCTGAAAGGAGCCCCACCAGCAGCACCCCGCAAGAACCGTCTTCGGGAATCACCTCCTCAAGCGCTATACCCGCAGCCTTGCCTTGCGAGGGCATCGTCCCAGGAGACTTAGCCCTTCGATGGACGCGTTCGATGCCTCTAGAAGTCCGTCCCTGTGAAAGGAAGGAACGATCCACCATCACTAGCCTTGGTAAGAGGGAGCTACACCATGAGCATGCGACAAACTCCGGGCACAACAAGAACAGACAAAGGAAAGAAAAACAGAACAAGGCCCCTTACCGGGAAGTTCATCCTAAAGTATTAATTACAAGGCAAAAGGAGCAGACAACTGTTTCGGCATCACAGCTCCAGGGACCAAGCTCTGCGCTTCCCGGTGGCATCGTGGTGGCTATGCCTACCGGGCGGCCCAGAGGTGACGAGGATAGTCAAAGCGGTGCAGCTGTGTGTCGAACACCGAGATGGAGAAGTCACCCCTGCTGGTACACCTAAATCATAGAGTGAAGCCATGGTGGATGTGGTGCTCAGAGAGGAAACGACGCCAGCCACCGGAGAGGAACTTCTCGCCCCGCGAGAAGGTTGTGATGCTCACCTCCCACTTCTCATGCCCCAGAGTGGCGCAGATGCACCTCGTTCGGGAGGTCGTGCGTGGTCCTCAGCACGAATCGGTTAGGGAACTCCACCCTCACGAACCAGTCCAAACCATCAAGGACGACGAGGAAGTCGATGACCCTTTTAGGCTTAGGATTATCCTCGATATTGATGACCACAAGAGTAGGGGCCTCCAGAGCAAGGGCCTCAGCAGTAGCAGGAGTGTCCAAGCCGGATCCAGCTCCGGGCGTACCACCATGCCCTCCACCGTGGCCCTGCCACTTCGCGGGGGCTAACACGCCCGCGCTTTGCGGGAGCCTCTCCTGAGGTCGTGCTCGCCTCCATGGGTGCGAGCATGGCGAGAGCCATACCACGACCGCCACGCCTCCCTCGACCGCTTCCGCGTGGTCTCCCACGGCTCCGCTTCACTAGCGGGTTCTACACCGCCTCGGTCATCACAGCCTTGCCCTTCTCCTCGGCCAAGAAATGCTTGGGTGCCATGCAAAGGGGGCGAAGGTTTCAACTCGGGAGCACAAGAAAGAAAGGAAGAAAGCAGTGACATCAAAGTGAAAAGATTCGTTCCCCACCTTTAACCGCACCAGCCGAAAAGACGTCTCATTGTGTCGTGGGAACAACTCCCGGAGCAGGAACAATGTACTCCAGATCTATGGGCGAGCACTCGTGGCCGGTTGGGCTTCACGGACAAGATTCGAGTAGGCTAGGTCCTTGTTGACCAAACGAGCGCACGGGTCGTCCATCGTTTAAGGCCGCTTGCCCCTTCGGGCTCACAAGGGGACACATGCAAGAAAAGCACCGGGGATACTATCGGAGCCCTGGCACCCGGGGTGCCACGTCCTCGTGCTGAACGAGCCCCGCGCCATGGGAGTCTTTGCATTTGAGAGGTGGGACGCCTCTAGAAGGGACCAAACCGGGCAGGCCTCGTGAGTCTCCCTCCTCGGGGGAGAGAGACCCTCTGGAAGTAACACCTCCTGAGGGAGATTGCTACGGTGACATATGACGTCCTTGAGCCTCGGATAACCCAGGGTGTGCCTAGGGGTAGAACAGTAACTACGTTGGGCGGAGTACAGACTACGGCCGTGACTGCAAGCGCAGGGATTTTGTGGCATCAGATGCCTCGGTAAAGAAGACTTGTTCCACTCTCCTTTCATAGGGAAGGGACAATTAATCTCGTGGTGGGAGGCTCTCCTAGTTGCCATTTTGGTGAAAAGAGGAAAAAGTAGAGAGCATCGGATGAAGACAAGCGACATCGACAAAGGAACCTTTACAGGAGGATGGAGTGGAGCGTGGCGAGCTAGACCAAGTCCATGTAAAGTAGTCTCCTAGACCAGGATCACGATGGGTGGCATTATGGAATCCCTCCCCGTCCATAGGCTAGGGAAAACGGCCCGACGCCATCCTATATAAGGAGCTTTTCTCCTACCTTGGAGGGGAGGGATCTTGGAGATCAAAAACCCTAGACTTTCATCCTCCATTGTAACCTCGTGAGGCACGTGAGCAATATAACAAAGTAGGAGTAGGGTTTTACCTCCTCATGAGGGTCCCGAACCTAGGTAAAAAGCCCCGGTGTCAACTCTCTGTCGTGTGTGTGTTCTGCAATCGTCGCCGCCGTCGCGCTCCTTTAGAATTGCGTGTTCAGCCCCCTCACGAACCTAGGGATCATTGGGCCCTAGTTCCTTCATGGGACAAATATCCTACGTAGGCCTTTGTATGACTAGGATAGTAAATCCCGGCGACCCGACATATCATGCCCATGTTAGTAGCCCAGAGACTCCATCCAAATCGTAGATTTGGGTTGAGTCTCAAAGACAATTTTAATTGTAAGTCGAAGATTCCTGCAAGTAAATAATTTAATGTTTCATATATTCATTGTCGTAGGGATTTGGTATAATGGGCCTGATGCATCTAACGGACGAGGAAACACTTAATTGCTCTTGGGAAAAAACAACGTGAACCTACATCAAATTCGAGTCCCAGGGCTCAAACTCGATATTTACTGGCGTAATTTAGTTCAGGCTACGGAGGTCTTATCGAATACTGAATTCTTATTCTGTGTTATGGGGACCCAACATGTCTATCGAGATTTTTCATTGTATCATTGATATAGATAATATATAGGCAGAGTGCATTCGTGTGCGGTTACCTGGCCTCATTGGACGAATCCTATGGTCTTATCTTGTCGCGGACACGTCATTCAGACATGTTATCGCAACAAACACATTCTGAGGATTTTTGAATTTTTTTTCAACTACCTTGTTTGGCTGTTGGAATTGTTGAAGTTGTCAGCTTTAAGATATCAACGCTCCCAATGGGAGTAACCATTTGAGGATACAGTCATATAATTCTCATAGGTTTCTACTTTTTTGACCCAGTTGGAGAATTGTGTTTTTTCTCTGATGTTTGTTCAGCACTCTCGATGGGAGTAGCCCCTGAGCCTACAGTCGAATGCTTGAATTCGAGTGTAGGCTCAAAGAATTGTTCCTCACACTTTCCTTTATGTTGACTTTGTAGGACGATTTTTCTAATGGGTGCGCGATAAGCGCTCCCAATGGGAGTATGCCCTGAGGCTATGTTCACGTGCGTGCACCATAGCATAGGCTCGAAGCAATATTTTCATCCGAGGAGGTAGTCAACTCAGGCCTTGGTAAATCAATCCACAAAATTTTATCGAGTGCGTGAAAAACGCTCCTGATGGGAGTTGCCCCTGAGGCTATGTTCGGGTGCGTGCACTAGAGCGTAGGCTTAGAGTCAATCATCGAGAACTGTTCACCATTGAATCTTCATTATACTCACCTGACGATTTCTTCACTTTGTAGCCATGCATGACGTCAGTTCTTACGAAGATGGAGTGTCGTAGTTTCGTTAAACAAGACCCGATGGAACGTTACAGTAGTGGGCCCATGCTGTAGTAATGATGACGTGTGGGCAGTGCGTCAGTATGGACTTTTGACCGTATGACCCCCTTTACGCACGAAAATCAAGGCGTCGTGCAGATTTTCTCCCTATTTACCGTTGTAATTATTGCCCATGATTTTTATCCTTTTAGTGAATCTTGCCACGTGTATTCATCCTCGGTGTCTTGTGATTTTGCCACCCCCATCTGATGGCTGATCATTGCGCTCCTTTTCTTTATAAGATAAAGGTAAGATTTTTACAACTCATTATTCCCCATTGTTGTGCACTTCTTCTTCCTCCTTGCTCCGCATTTGTGCTCCATCGATTCTTCTGCTTTCTTTCTCCTATGCATGTTTGTGCCTCACCACTAGCCACCATGGGCAAGAGAAAAGGAGTCACCTCCACTGTTGCTGCCAAGGCGACGAGGACAAGGGCCATCGAATGGGCTCCCTCCAAGTGCACCGAGCGAGATTTGTGCGAAGCACACAAGGTGGTCTCATGGCGGATCATTCCATTAAGACTCCTATAGATGAAGCCATTCTAGTGCCTAAAGCAGGATGCCCTGTAATTTTTGCCTCCTTCTTTTACCGTGGCCTCTCTCTTATGGCCCACGAGTTCCTTCGCGGCCTCCTCTTCATTTATGGAGTGCATCTCTACCATCTCACGCCAAATTCCATTTTCCATGTTGCTTGCTTCATCACTCTCTATGAGTGTTTTCTTGGTATCCACCCCCACTAGGTTCGTGGAAATATTTCTTATATGTTCGCCAAAACTCTAGTCAAACCATCATTCATGATGTGGGAGGTGCAATATTTTCTGTTCACCCAGAAGTTAACTACTTTTACTTCAAGTTCGCGGAGTCTGTCCAAGGTTGGAAAACAAAGTTGTTTTATATCAAGGATCGGCAAGTTGAGGGTCAGAACTTCGGGTTAGCGCCCTTTGACCAAAAGAAAACTTGCAGGAGGCTCAATTCATGGGACCAGAGCCCTATTGCCGAGGAAATGGAGGAAATCAAACAGCTGTTGGCCCAGATCAAGAAGCTGTGCACCGAGGTTGGACGCGAACGATAACGTTTGCAAATTATGTCCTATTTCCTTTGGGTGCGCATCCAGCCTATCCAAGATCGGTGGACTGGTATATGGGCGTATATTGGCAAGAAGGACCCAATGAGGATATCAATAGAGAATCTTCCCATTGCGCTTCTCGAGAAGAGGGTATGGTATTTCACCACTCTAATGAAGAAAAATCTCGTTCCTTCAGATTGTCGGGTGGAGCCCTATGGAAAGAAGAACCTTCTGCCCGATGTAAGCTTGAATGATTTATTTTGAATATTCAACTTTCCTATGCACGTATGATGCAATAAACTGTTCTCGCCTGACTTTGGTTATGCTGGTGCAGGATTATGATCATCTCCATTCCTTTCATCCTCTTCCTGAAAGTGGTGAATTGCCAGAAAGTGCCGATGCATCCAAAGATTTCACTAGAAATGGGTTTGTAGCTGATGAAGAACGGGAACCATCTACTGTTCAATCTTCCCAAGACACTCGGTCTATTCCTTCTGCTCATTCCCAAGATTTCGAGAGGGTGCCTGTGGTTGGAAAGCGGAAACTCTCTGAAGCCATTGAAACGGTCGAGGACTCCGATGATTCGACGGGTTCAAAACCAAAATAAGTGAAACCTATATCTTCAGCTACTACAAGGATGAATATCTTCCGCATGACCAAAGATATATCTTCGTAAGTGTTATTCCTGTTGTACTCTTTTCTGTAGACTTGGCATGCTTCTATGACGAAAGTTGAGTATCTATTTGCCAAAATAGCAGGGTGAGGATGAGGAGGATTCCTCGCGACTACCAGCTATTGCTTCTGTCGTGTCTCCTAGTGTTAAGTCACTAATCCCATCAACAGATCCAAAGAACCTGCAAAAACTATCTGCAGGGGTATCGGACCTGAAAGATGTGGCTACTTCTCCTAAACCTACGTTGTCCAAGAAGAAGAAAATTGCGAGTAAAGGTGTGTCTATAGCCGAAAACCTCATTGATGCTGACATGAAAGATGTAAGTGCCATTCTTTTATTGATAGTGTATCTTGCTCATGCTTGCTTATTTCATAGCCCCTGAGTGATTTTGTCTTGGGACTCAGCCGTTGATGTGTGAAATGGTTGATATGGCATCCCACTTTATCAAGATTTGTAAGGATGCCAAAGAATCCAAAGGTTTGTCTTGCTTATTTAATGATGTACTTTATTGTACGTCCGATTTTCGCAAGCTCAATGAAGTTCGTATTGTCTAGTTGTTGCCAAAGAATCTTAAACTATTCGGGATGAGACGTTCAAACGTGCTGAAGATTTTGAGGCAAAACTGAAGGTCATAGAAAAGCGCAAGAAGAAGCCAAACAAACTACCAAAGCTGTCATCGAAGAATGGGAGAACCAAGCCGCCACTATTGCCGAAGGGGACGAAGATCTTAGTAAGCGACTGGAGGCTCTCAATACTACCTTGGCCCATAAGTTGTGTGGTTATGTGCTGCTGTCCTCGAATTTTTCCTTGAATTTCGTGCCTTCATTTTTTCCATTAATCTTTCTGCTGCGGAAATTACTGGCCAGTTTATGACTTTGGACGAGGATAAATGATCAGATCCATTATTGTATGTCGTAGGCACCTCGGAGGCGAATAGTGTTTGTTGGCGGAATCTTCTGATCCATTCGTGATGTGCTTTCAAGAGTATTCATGCTGAGATTTTTGCGTGCAAGGAGGTGCCCACGGATCTCAATGATCTTGATGCTATCTTCTACGCTGAACCCAACCCTAACGGGATATAGGATGATCCAATCAAAGAGCGGCGTTGAAACTTCAATGGCCCTGGCTATGACGCACGGCGAGAAGGTCGACTGGAAGATGGTTAGCTCTTCTATTCTTGTCAGCCACAATGGCAAAGAAGTTGACCTGACATCCTTCATTAAGAGGGCCAAAAATACTCGTGGCTCCTTCTAGTGACATGTGCGGGTGAGGAGATTCCTCCTGCCAAACCTGCAGCTGACACTCCTTTTGGCAACATTACTCCTGTGACCAAGCTTTCTTTTGAAGCTCCTTTTTCGCCCGAAAAATGTACCTGCTAGTTTAGTTGCATCCTTTATCGCTTTTCTTTAAATGTAATGAATTTATCGATCCACACTTATCTGGCCTTCGGGTTGAAGAAAAAACTTATGCTCTCTGTATGTATATATGTGTTGCTTGCATTGAGTTTTTTCTGAAACTCGTGTTCTTTGCCATATGTCCTACCAGATACTTACTAATCCATATAGTTCCTTGGAGGTTCCCCAATCTTCGGGTTCTCAACCCAAGTTATCTTAAGCTGCCACGCCTGAGACTTATATTACCCGCATTGTAGATCCACCATTGCGTGCCAAGAAAATCCAACGAATAAAGGGGTTGGAGAACGATCTTCGGGCTTGATGCATGTAAAATGCATCCATGAACTTTGTCATTTATTGCTTCAAAATCATTATTATTTTACAACATTATTATATTTATTGGGAATAACCTACTAATATTTGCAAAAGTGCACAAATTCTTGTTTTACACTTTGTTGTGTAGGAAATACACAAATATGGAAGGAAACCGTGCATTATGGAGAAAACTGGAAATTCCTGGAATTTGTCCTTGCAGAACATTTTTCGAAGATTGCCAGAAATGAATATGACATCTAATTGAAAAAGTGTAGAAAAGAAAGTTGGGGAATTTTATTCACAGCAATTTAGACATAAAATTCGCCCCAATCCGAGTCTGGGTGCATTTTTTATAGCCATATTACTGTGAAGGACAGAAACAGTTTCAGGACTCCGAAAATATGTGACGTGGTTGACTCAAACTCCTTCCAAACTTTGATGATTTTGGCCCAACCACGACTTGTTGACTCATTAAAAACATAGGGGAATACTAGAAAGGTTCTAGAGATGCCCAAGAGCCCTTGGATCAAAGGGGCATCTATCTTATAGCCAACATTGCATCTCCATCACTATATATTGAGAGGAAACCCTACTTTTGGAGGCATCAACTCATAGCCACGAAAATCTCCCTTCTTGGCAGCCCCAAGGAGGGGTAGAAGGTCCTCCATTGCAGCAACATCTACAAATAAGAAGAAGGGCCAAGGGGCCACTGCCCTCAAGGGTAGCCTCCACCCCTAGGAGGCTACCGGGGAATCGCCGCCCTGCGCTGCCGCCGGCACCGCCTCCTCCACGTCGGCGCAACCTCTCCCCCTTGTGGAGGCTCATCTCCATCACAATCTACTACAATATTCCATCACCCTTACTGTAATATCTTGGAAAACATGATGTATGATGCAATATATTATTTTCACATGATCTATTGTATGACTATGTTGATGTTTGAGTGGTGAATTGTTAAGGAAATTGTGATCTAATTGATTTTAGTTGCATACAAGTATATGTTATCTTCTATGATGATCTTGATGCACTAACATATGAGTGCACACATATGCTGGGGGATGCACAAGGTTGTCACCCTTGCATGTTGGTAGGATGAGGGATAGCCGGAGTTTGACAAAAGCCGAATCCCAAGTCTTTGAAATATATGTAGTATTAATTCATGGTTAATCAACGGGGATGTTACCATGGGGACCTTAGAACTAAATGAAGTGGTTGGACTTTATGTCTTAATATTCCCTTGTTTGTTCTTAATTGGCCTTGGGATCAATCACTTGTGGTGTATTTGCTCATATCTATGGCTACACCTAGTTATGGCTCCTCCTAGAAGAAACAATAAAATACTATATATGTGCTTCACTAATTGTGAAAACCAAATGAATGAAATAGCAATTTTCCTAAACATTTGCTCCCATAGATTATCCACATCCACTCCACTAGGTCCACTTCATTTACATTATTTTACTTATAATATTTATTTCAACTACTTTACTGTTTTCTAGTTAATACCAAAAACAACCACACACACACACACACTTTAGATCCTAGATTTGGATAAAAGGCCATATAAGTGGGTTATGGGGCTTTAGAGAATAGATAGTTTACCTTCATCTCCTCGTGGGTTCGACACTTAAATACTTATCGAATTGTACTATGGTGATCCCCTGCACTTGGGGTTTATTAGGGATGTGCATGCAATGGTAGATGTATCGCAGTCGAAGATGCGCAGGACTTTGGATCGCGAGGCATATCTCCTGGAAGAAATCTCCAGGGTGAGTGAGAAAATGCTTTGTAAGTTTCTCGTAGAGCCCCTGAATCTTATTGTATAGCCATAGAAAGTAACCTTTTGCTTTTTCCCAGGTATGCGGTTGTGTGAGAAGGAAGAGACTCAGTGCCTATGGACTCGAATGAATGCTTTGATGGCATCTTCTCAAGGTACGAGTAGTGATTTTTGGACTGATCACCATCGCGCCTATACATTGGCCCATCTCCAGGATCAGGTGTCCGAGGTGGATGAATTTGTCGAGTGCTGCCATCGGGCGCTAGCTATTGTGTCTAATGCCATGTTTCCTCGAGATCCTTAGCCTCATGGTCTTGCTGAATTGAAGGAGAAATTTTAGCAAGGGAGAGAATTTATCACTTTGTGAAGCTGCAACGAGTTACGGGTGTGAAACTTGCACTTGCTTGGATGCATGTGCACCATCCCATGCTGGATTTGGATGTCGTGTCATGAGGCTTGACTTCTCCTCCTAGAGGTGGGATGATCAGCATGGAGCCTCATTATGCGGATGCTCGTAAGCCTGCGATTAGAATCATCCGCAGATGCCTTGAGGAAGACAAAGATTTTTTCCTCAATTTTTCACGGTGTAACTTTTTGTGGGTTCCTGCAAAAGGACATGTAAATTATGTAAAACTTTGTTTTATTCTTGGTCGAGTATATTTTATTTTTCTTTATGTTTTGTTTGATGTGAAGTTTCCCTATGCGATACCCTTTCGTTTGCCTGACGCCCTAGGGCTGAGTCAGCTATTCTGGTCAAAGCATTGTGCATTTGTCGGTGAAGCCGAGATTTTGTGGCGCTCTTTTGGCGAAGCCCCGAGTGTCGGTGTATATATTTATTCAGATGAATATTGGTTGAGCCATCGAGGGTGAAAATTCATAACAGAAAAAGGATTGAGGCTAAGTTTCGGGAACTTAGCTTTATTTATCATCGAATATGGAGGTACATGTTTTGGCGTAATCGCCTGGACATTGGCCTTATTAGAAGAAAAGTACGAAGTATTTTGGGTGAGAAGCCTGGCTATAGGCCTTATTGAATGTAAATTGCAGAAAGTAAAGTCCTAAGCATAGAAACGTTACAGCTGTGCGACGTTCCATGGGTTGGAGTACTTGACTCCGGTCTTCTTGTCTTGGAGACGATATGCTCTGCCAAGGATTAGTTCTGTGATGATGTAGGGTCCTTCCCATGGTGAATCCAGCTTGCGGTGGCCATCTTGTTTGAGGCGAAGGACCAGGTCCCCTACGACGAAGGACCTGGGACGCAGTCGACGGCTGTGATAATTGCGTAGAATCTGCTAATATAAGGTTGCTCTTTCTAGAGCAATATCTCGAGCTTCATCGAGTGCACCGACATCATATTTGAGTGTTTCCCTGGAAGCTTCTTCGTCATACTCGATGACCCTAGGAGAATCATGGGTTACTTCAACTAGAAGGACAGCTTCAGCGTCGTGGACCAGAAACAAGGGTGTTTATTGTGTGGCATTGTTTGGTGTGGTGAGTAGGCTCCGTAGGACGGAGGGTAACTTCTCTACCTAGGCACCTTTTTCTCTGTCAAGCGGTGTCAGTAATCTTTTCTTGATTCCATTGTTTACGAGACCACTGGCCTTTTCCACCTGGCTGTTGGTTTGTGGGTGGGAAACCAAAGCGTAGCTCACTTTTATGCCCATCTCCATGTAGTAGTCCTTGAACTCATTGGAGGTGAAGTTGGTTCCGTTGTCCGTGATGATGCTATGTGGCACCAAAAAGTGAAACTCTGTTGATTTGATGAAGTTCATAGCCGAAGTTGCTTCTTGGCTGGTGACGGGCGCTGCTTCAATCCCCTTTGTAAATTTGTCGATTATGACTAGCAGAAAGACGTGTCCTCTAGGAGAATATTTGTGGAGTTTGTCCACCATGTCTAGTCCCCACTGGGCGAACCGCCAATCCAAAGGTATGGGGGCCAGTTCGTCCATAGGTGCATTGGGTTTTGTCGTGAAACGTTGGCACGCCTCGCATGTTCGTACGATATCTTTGGCGTCCTGGACCGTCGTGACCTAGTAAAATCCTTCCCGAAAGTCCTTGGCCGCAATTTCTCACCTTCTAGTGTGACGACCGCATACTCCTTTGTGTATATCTTTGAGGATGAGCCTCCCTTCTTTGGGTGTGACACATCACTGCAGTACACCCTGAAATGTTCCTTTTGTAGAGTTTGCTCTTGACGATTATGAAGGCTTTGGACCGTCACGTGATGTGTCATGTTTCGACTGTATCTTCGGGGAGCTCTCATCTCATCATGTATGCTACATATGGCTACATCCACGTGGGCTCTATCATCATAACTTCTTGGGGCCCCAATTCTTTGTCGAGGGTGTCTGCTTTGCTCCCCAATGCGGGTGCAGCCCTTGAGTCTCCTTTTGGCTTGACCTTCTTGCACGGATTTGGTGATGTGGCTCAAGGGGCCTTTTTATCTTTGAGGGAGTGCTCTGTTATTTCTTCCTAGAAAACTCTAGGTGGCATGGGCAGTTAGAGGGATCCGATGTTCGCCAAATTGTCGGCTTCCTCGTTGCTTGCCCTGCCTATATGGGATATCTCGCATCCGTCGAAGTGGACCTCCATGATATTGTACATGTCCTGGTAAGCGGTCATATTGTCGCTGACGGCATTGCATTTATTCATTGCCTATTATGCGAAAAGGTTTGAATAGCCAAATATCTTGAGGTGAGTTGCGCCACAGGCCTTAGCCATACACATGCCATGCAATAGGTCCTCATACTCAGCTTTGTTGTTTGATGCGTTTGAGAAGATCATCTGAAGTACGTAGCACATTTTATCGCCTTGTTGTGAGACTAGTATGACTCTAGCTCCTGCCCCTTCTGTCCTCTTGGAGCCAACAAAGTACATATTACATGCGTTGGAGAGGTCTGGGAGGACCCGCACACTTCATCTCTATCCACTCAGTGATGAAGTTAGGCAAAACCTGGGACTTGATTGTCTTTCACTTTGCGTACGTGATGTCCCGAGGAGATAGCTCAATGCCCCAAATGGAGACACGCCATGTCACTTCTGGATTGTTGAGTATGTTAGAGAGAACTACCTCGTTGACCACCACTATCAAGTGCTCTGAGAAGTAGTGGCGCAGCTTGCATGCTATCATGAAGACTACATATGCGAGCTTCTGGTAGTGCGGGTACCTTTATTTTGACAGGGAGAGGACCTCACTGAGGTAATAGACTGGCCTTTGGATGCCATGAGTTTTCCCTTCCTCGGGTCACTTGATGACTAAAACTATGCTGACCACCTGATTGGTAATGGCAATGTAGAGAAGTAGGGGCTCCTTCTCTTTTGTCGACACAACAATATGAGATGTTGAAATTGTTTTCTTGAGAGCTTCAAAGGCTCACTAGGCTTCGTTTGTACACTCGAAGTTTTTTCTGATTTCTTCATGAGAGCATAAAACAGGTGTGCATTTTCGCCCAGCTGAGCGATGAACCGACTCAGTGCCGCAACGTGCCCAGCTAGCTGTTGTACGCCATGGAGATTTGTTGGGTTTTTCATTGTGAGGATCGTCTGTATTTTCTCAGGGTTTTGCCTCTATTCCTCTTGCCGATATGAGGTACCCAAGGAGTAGCCCCTTAGGGACTCTAAAGGAGCACTTTGTCGGGTTGAGCTTGATGTAGTATCTATCGAGATTATCAAATGTTTCACAAAGATCATCGATAAAGGTCGATTCCTGCCTTGTCGTGAGTATGACGTCGTCGATGTAGACTTGATTGTTTGTTCTGATTTGACTTCCAAGGAAGTTTTGCATCATCCACTGGTACGTAGCACCCGCCCTTTTTAGCTCGAAGGGCATCATAAATGTTGTTTTGTCTTGGTCCTCGTCCTTCATCCGAATCTGGTGGTATGCAGAATATGCATCCAAAAAGGAAAGACGCTCACATCCGGTGGTTGCATCGATAATTTGATCAATTCACGAGAGCTGGAAGTGATCCTTTGGGTAATGTTTGTTCAACACGGTGAAGTCGGTGCACATCCATAGATCTTTCGTGTTTTTCTTTGGGATGCACACTCGGTCGGTGAGCCATTTGTCTTTTTTGATCTCCTTAACAAACTTGGCATCTGTGAGGCGATGGAGCTATCGTCCAATGGCCTTGCGCTTAGTTTCGACGAAGCGGCGGAGTGATTGCTTCACAGGTTTGGCGTTAGGATACAAGTTAAGTGCATTCTCAGTGAGTTCCCTAGGGATTCCTAGTATGTCGGTTGGTACCCATGCAAAAAATCTGCTAGCGCTCGCGGAGGAACTCAATGATCGCGCTTTCCTATGCAGGACCAAGATTGGAAGCCACAAAGGTTGTTTTCTTTGGGGCCGTAGGGTGAACCTGGATTTCTCGAGTGTCCTTTGCGATGTCGAAAGCTTGGTACGGCATGACCCGTGCCTCTAGAAGGGGCTCTGTATCTATGGAGATGCTTAGCTACTCGAACTCCGTTTCCATCCCGAATGATTTGGAGACTTTATTGAATTCCCGATCGCAGTTGTCATAGAGGCTTAAGCTTCCTCTGACGGTGATGATTCCATTGGGTGCTGGCATCTTCATTACTAAGTATGCGTAATGCAGTACTGCCCTGAGCCGTGCGAAAGCTGGGCGCCCCAGGCGCGTGGTACTGTGATGGCCAGTCGATGACTTCTAACTCGAGCTTTTCACACATAAAATTGTCCAGTGATCCGAAGACAACATCAAGATAGATTTTTCCTAAAGGAATTTTGGCTTTACCTAGGACTATGTCATGGAAGGATGTTTTTGTTGGTGCTAGGTTCCTCAGAGAAGAATTTATTGCCCGCAAAGTTTTGGCCTAGATGAGGTTGATGCTGCTTCCTGCGTCCATGAAAACCTTGATCATGCCGAACCTGCTAATCTAGGCCTCCACTATCAGAGCCGAATGACCTTGTCGTGGAACTCGAAGCGGGTGGTCAGCCCTGCTGAATGTTATCTCTTGTTCTGACCAATGAAGATATTCGGGTGTTGGTGTTGGTGCCATTACTTCCATATTGACTTGTCACATGATCAACTTCTGGATTCTGTTGGACGGGTGCCCCTTTTGGATCATTGATATTGATCCCCTAGATCTCAGGTACTTGTCCTCTTGTTTCTGTTTGCTACGGGTTGCGGCTGACCTGCTAGCGGCAGCCCTGGTGGTGGCGGTGGTGCATTGATGGCTTGGTTCCCTGGTGTCGTAGCATACCCTTGATTTGCTACACCGGCTACTTTGGCATTACAAACTGCTTGCATTCCTAGGAACGTGTGGAAATCCTTCATGAGATGAGTTGAGCGCCTACTTCCCTCGGAGTCGACCTAAAAGTGCATATTGCATGGTCCCTCGAGCATCTGTATTGGAGACATTGGGGGCTCCCGAGTCCTTGGTCAGTATTTTTGTGTTGTTCTACTCCCTTCGGCGTCATGTCTATTGTTTCGGTATACGCTGCTGTGGTTGTCGTTTCTTCAGTTGTCCTCTCCGGTGAAGCTAGCCCCAACATAACTTGGTTCGCTGTACCCGTCATTACTTCGCCTTCTCCTGTTATCGCTATTGCGCCTATCTCTCTCCTCCTCGGGTGAGCACACTCGCTTGTTGTTTACTGCGTCTTTACCATCTGCCCAACGATTGGCCATGTCCATCAGCTGAGAAATTATTTTGGGTTTGACCTGTCCCAACTCCTCAATAAATTCTTTTCATAGAAGGCCATCATCGAAGGCATAAATTGCCCTTTCATCCGATATAGTCTCGGTTCAGTTCTTGACGATACTCCATCTTTGGATGAATGCTCGTATTGACTCCCTCGGTTTCTTATTGCACACCGGCAACTGTTCTATGGACGCAGGACGCTTAAACATGGATCCGGAAGTTTTGATGAACTTTTTCTTGAGGTTGCTCCAGCTGCTGATGGACTCTTCGAGCAACTGCCCGAGACATGATCGAGTGGCACCGCCCAGGTGCAGCTACAAGCTTTGCATGGCGGTAGCTTTGTAGCCACCCTGGAGTTTGATGGTTTGCAAGGAAACATCCAACCATGTTTCGGGTTCCTAGAGGCCATCATAATTTTGACGGTCATTGGGGAGTTTATAATCCTTGGGCACTGGTGTCTTGCTTAACCATCGAGTAAAGCAATTGGCACCGCAAGGTTCGTACTCCTCCTTGTTGTCACTGTCGTAATATCTTCAGCTACTGCGCTCTTCCCTGGATTTGTTGATGTTGCGTTGTGTGATGTCATTCCTGGCATCGTCTCCCTGCTCAGAATTTGAGAAGCATACGTGATGTGGTGAACAAGATCATCGGGTGTTTTCCGTATGCCGAGGGATGACGTGACGGCATGGTGATTTATTAGGTTGCTAGACAATTCCTTGTTCTGTTTGTGCGAGCGACGCTCCCACCATGCTAAGGTTCATGAGGGTAGAGTAGTGGAGAGGTGCCCGTGGATCATGGTTTGCTGGTTGAGTTGTAAGGAGGTAGGTTTGAGCGGCGACAATGGCGGCTTGCACTGTTTTTTACTTTACATGTCCCACTAAATCTACTAACATGAATGCAAATCTACATCTCAGGCCAGATCGCGTATTTCAGCCTCCGGGATGCGCTGCAACCGCGAAGTTCCTCTCCTTGGTGGTGCCCCTTCGGTTATGCTATCGGGTGCGTGGGTGGAGCTCAACTGCGCTCGCCGGAGACTAGATTCATTGGCCAGCCTTTTTCCTTTCATCGAGTTTCCTCTGCATCCTGAGCTGATCCTTTCTTTTATGGTGGAGAAGGTACTAGTAGGCCATCAATTTTTTGGGGGTAGGATCTGCCGTCATTGGTACTCTACCTGAGACAACATCTCTTGCCTTCTATCATGTTTCCGGTGGCATCCGAAGTGTTATCCGCTCACCATCATGTGCTTCCTTCCTTCCTTGCACAATGCGATTATTGGGGGTATCGTCCCCATTCCTTCGGTGCCCTGCATCGTCATCCGATAAAATACCATTGGGATCAAGGATCGGGTTACTGTTGGTGTCTTGAGGTTTTGATGTTTCATCTCCAATGATCAAGCATACTTGATGATGCGTCATGTATAGATTGTTGTTGCCATTGTTAGATCCATAAGAGACACTATCTTGGAAAGGTGTGAAATCCCATGGATCCTACTCCGGGTAGGATTCGTCCTTTATGATCCCAGAGTCGATGCTTTCCTCAGTTTCTTTGGGATTTATGTCTGCCAGGCCTGAGCCGCCTAGCAGTGATAGCTGCGAGTCCGACCTGAGAATCTGTCGTATAGATCGGCCAGATCCCCTAGATTTGCAGCGTGTTTTGGCTTTCCTCGATGTTCATCGACTACGGTGTGGCTTCTCCAAAAGAGCTGATAGAGGATGCAGATATCGTTGTAGGCGCTACTATTGTGGCTGACGGACCCGAGTAGATCGGGGATGATAGGCAGAGACTTTCAGGTTCCCCCACGTGGAAGTGTAAGGATCCAATCCTGATATAGTTCTCTCCGGCAAAATCGACAGAGGCCGAAACAAGGGTGGGTGGGTGTGGATGCACGAGATCATGGATCTTACCAGCATCAGTTGTCGGGTTGCTGCTTGGTGAAGAGGGGGCTGCCGAATCCATGACTCTAGCATCCACGATACCCACGAACATCACCAATTGACGAGGGGTAACCTCAGCAATGCCCATGGTTATAGACTTAGGGTTTCATGGAAAAGAGAACGCTTGGGATTTCATTGAATGATCAGACAAACAAGGGAGTCAAGATCATCTGATTACTAGGGAAAGTGTGGTTACTGATTGCTCAAAGCTTCGCTATCTCTCTGTTGGCTCCTCCCAGCCTTTATATAATAGGCTTGGTCCCGAAGCCATATGTGGATAGGTTACAAGTTACAATTACAACACTAATATTATGTTAGTTCCTATTTATTTCTTGATTGCCAAGACACGTTTTTGTCTATCGGATGCTTCCTAGACTTCTTTTATTCTTCACGGGCTTCATGGGCCGTAAGCCTTTGTATGCATAGGGTAGTAAATCTCGGGGTCCCTTAAGTTGAAACTTTCCACACTTCTCGTGTAAATTGCCTTGACGTGCTGGTTGTTTAGGTGTAGCATTGATTTGTGATGTTTAGGATGCTACGCTAGTGGTTCTAGAACAAGTGCTTGCATGAAATATAGGATCCAAAATCAAATTAGACAAAAACCCTAGAGAAAACCCAAAATTCTACTAAGTCTGAAAACAGTTTTAACCTACCAATTTTGGCACCCTAGATTTAAGAACCCTTGGGCATTTTAGAAAATGCACCTATGCCACTTAGTTTTCCTATATTAGGGCTTGCTAACCATGCCCTTGCCCTGGACCAGATCATCTTAGAACCTACTAATACAAGAAGGTTTTGTAGACAAGTTATTAACAATTTCTGGTCTGCTTAAAAACAACTTTTTTTGGCAGTTCACATCTCTCTGCTCAGACTTAATCTTGAGAAACCCAAGGCCCTTGATGATCTAAAGGATGTGGTCTATCCAACCCTGCCCTTCCCAATTCCAATGGAAAACTGAGCTAGCTAAACAACCCTGGTTTTGATGGTAAAAAAATAATTCTGCTTTGACTATCTTATTTTCATTCAACTTTGATATATCAGAGTGATCTACTCAGTGATGCTTTTTGCAAATATTTTAGCACCACTCTTTTAAGAATTAAAACCTCTTTCAAACCCAACTGATCTTGACCAATTTGGCTCACTGATCTACCACTGTGAGCAGTTCTTTAGAGCATCACGATGTTATCATACTAGATCCCCTACCTCATTTAAGCAAATTCAAATTCTTTTGAATTTTGACCAAACCAACTCCAACACCCCTCCCACACTCCCACCTACTCATTCCCCTCTCCCCAGGCACCACCCGGCCATGTGAATCTTGTATGAGAAGGAGCGGGAGAGAGTAATGGAGGAGATTACCCTATCTTCATTCCCTACTCCCCTCTCATCTTTTTCTGGCCACCCTGGCCCACCTCTGCCCTCCCGCTTCCTCTCTGGTTCACCCCAACCCTTCTCTCTTTCCCTCACTTCCCCAACACCCCCAATGGCAAGGTGCCATGTTAGATCAGCCACCAATCGCCACCCTCACCCACAGCCCTCTCCAGAGAGAATTAAACCAAGTCATGGTTAGAGGAGACGACCAACACCCTGCACTGCTGCCCATGACCTCCCTCTCCCTCTGCCCTGCCCCCACCAGAAAAGCTACCCTGCCCAATTATTATATTGAGCACTTGTGGCTCCACAAGACAACTCCCTGACCTCTCTCTCTCTTAAAACCCCTCTATCCCGCCTACCTGCCCATGCGATCGCATCGACCCCGCCAGCCCACGCACCATCGCCCACAATGGCCAGTCGCTACTGCAACCCCCTACTACGAGCTCTCCGTGCTCTCGGTCCAGCATGCACCAACCTCTACTCTTAAAATATTCCAACCCCCTAGACCGTGTGCTACCCCCACCAGTATGCAGCCACACCATCCCACAGTCCCCCTACACAAGTGGAGGCTCAGCCTCTTGCTCGTTGTTGGACATGTGTGCCCATGCACTACATCGGTGCTGCCAAAGGAGGTCAAGGTTGACGAAGAGCTCCCCCGACCTCTTCCCTTCTCCTGCATGCGTGCATGCATGCCTCGCGCCCGCGCATCGGACCCCTCTCTCCTTTTTCCTCTAGGACGCCGGTAGCCATGGGTGTTGCGACACGCTCGCGACTCCCGTCTACATCATGTCGGCCTTTCCCTCACCTGGAAACTTCCCTACCTCTTTCGTACCTCACCGTGACCATGTTGAGCCATCGCATCACCTCCGTCACCTCTTCGTCGACCTCCATGCCAGATTTGAGCCTCCCGAGTACCTTCTGCCATGCTAGGGTTCCATCACCAATGCTCGAGTCACAGCGGAGATGACAAACGCAAGTCGTAGATCTCCACTTGATCCCACTACCCAAATCCGCAAATACCCCTCTGCGTCACGCCATCGCTGACAGCGTTGGCCCACTGGCCAGTTCAAACTCATGCACACACTGCGTGGAGTCATTCCCGGACTATCCCAGCATTGTGCTAACCAGACCCCTAGTTTCAGCCCAGTTAGGGTTTTCTTTTTTCGAAATCCTTTTTGGAAACTTTTGAATCTATGGGATTCAACAATCAATAACTATAGATTTTCTTGGCCTTTTGACTTGAAACTAGTTTTGTTGTAAAGCTTGTAAGTGGATCTACAGATGGCCTTGGTGTTAGCCAAAAATTCCAAATAAAACTCCCAGAGGAATTAAAGGAAGTACATACCCCTTTTCAACTCGAAAATCATAAATTGAGTTCTACAACACATTTTGGGTTCAAAACAATTTTTATTCGAAGTTGGTAGGATAACCTACCTACTCGAATTGGTTTGAAACCATTTGGATATGTAGGTTGCCCTCTGGAATTTATCTAATAAACATGTAGAAAAGTTTTCCAGAATTTTTGTAGGTTAAAATATGAATCCTTTTGACTTGATGCCAACTCTCAATGGAATAGTACTGCAAGATCTACCAAATCTTTCAATCCCAGATTTCATTGAGCTAGTGTAGATTTATGAAGAAATATTTGCCTCAAAAAGAACTAATACCATTAGAAAATCCATAACTAAATAAATAAAATTGATAAAATAGTAAAAACCACCTCTTGAAAATTTGTATTTCCAGTACCTATCTATAGGTATGAACCTTCTGTACTAGTTTAGTACAGAACCTGGGCGAGTTAGAAATGAACTCAAATAGGTAATATGTCATGGTGGTGGCATGGCAGATGTCATGTATAGGCTAAGAGTGGGGCTAATCTGCACTAGAGGAATCCAGGGAGGGATAGTGTGGTGATTCCACACACAGAAGCTTGTATTCTCTTTCAATCAAAAAATGGATTACAAGGGCTCCTTGAGTTGTTCGTGGGAAGGAGGCAATGCTCTTACCACCCACACACTACACTCTAGGGTTTTCCCTTAGTAAAAATGGTCGACCCTCTCTATGGAGGCCCTGATGCTCCTTATATAGGGGAGCCCAGGTTACAAATCTAGGGCATACATGGAGGCATATTTTCCAAATATGCCCCTCGGTAAAGAAAGATGCTTCTTTTTCCCTTTAACATGCTAGTCTAGACTTTCGGCGTAAGCCTCTCTGAACCTCTCTGCGATGCGGCATCATCCGACATTGGTGGCGTCAGCCGACATTGGCTACCTCACCCTTGTCGGCCACTCCCCGCTGGTCCTCTCCTTTGTCTGCTTCGCTCACACTATAGTGGAAAGAGACCACCTTTTGACCAGCGATATTCCTTCCTTCTCTTGTAAGCCAAGTGGTAACCCGGCTAATGCTTGGTTCACTCGGCCTCATGGGCACCTGCAAACAAGATAAATTGAGCTAGCCAACATATGCTTTATGTGGGCCGGGTTAACATTAGTTGAACATCTACCGGGTCGGGTGTTCCCATAAGTCGGCCCGCCATGAGGTAACTCGGCTAGCTGTCACTTTTGCCTTGCAGTACCTTGGCTGCCATGGCCATTATACCCCGGCGTGACCCTACCTGCGGTTATCCCCCCAACATTATTCCCTGAAGATGGTGCGGTCTTAGAAACTTCATCTGATAAGGCCACAGCAGGTTCAATCCACAAGATTTTATGTTCCTCTACTGAGTTACGGAATGACTCGGCTTGTTCACTGTTGACTTCCCTTGGCTCATTCCGAGTTATTCCTTGTTGGCCGGGTTATGATGCCGTATCCGGGTTACCCCTTGGATTTCTTCCTTCTCTCATATGCTTCCCCACATCCTACATGGAGGGTAATCATTGTTTTGCCTCATTTTAAGGGCATGCACCAGTAACTGTGCCAGTTACTATATTCACTGTCAGGATAACAGCTGCGAACGTCCCCTCATGACTGCCTCCTCGTTAACTATAACACCACGTCGTGTCGTGGGATCCTTTGTTCCCTATGGTCGTCCCTATGGCTCGCTTTTGATTGGCTGACCCGACGAATACGCGGCCACACCGTGTGGCTTCGATGTACCGCTGGATCCCACTTCCCCATGTAGGGGCATGGTTAAATAGGGGTGAGGGATGCCCCTTGGTCGTTTCCCCCACTTCCTACGCGCTCCTGCCTCTATTCTTCCTCTTTCTCCTTCGCAGCAACAGTGTCGCTGCCGCCACTTCTTCCATTCTGCATAGCGATGGCGCCGCCGTGCCCTGCTACCGTGCTTCTCCACCGTAGCCGCGTTGCCGCTCCTACGTAGCCACGCCACCACGGGACCTTGCCAATTTAAGCCTCTGTCCCCCATCCCTGGTTGGGTCTGTGAGGACAGCGATTTGGAGATGACAGATGAAGAGCTCGCCGTTATCGAGGAAGAGGAGGAGGGTGATGACCCACAAGTATAGGGGATCGCAATAGTCTTCGAGGGAAGTAAAACCCAATTTATTGATTTGACACAACGGGAGCCAAAGAATATTTATAACCTTAATAACTGAGTTGTCAATTCAGCTGCACTTGGAAACAGTCTTGCTCGCGATAGTTTATCAGTAGCAATAGCAAAGTAAAAGCAGTAGTAAAAGTAAAGGTAGTAGTAACAATTGCAGTGAATAGTAAGATTAAAGCGCGGTAGGCATAGGGATGGATGGACAGGCATTGCATGGACAAGACAATTTATGTAGCAATCAAGATATAGGGCATTTGCAGATAAATAAGGTAAAGCATCCAAGTACTAAATAATCATAGGCATGTGTTCCATATATAGTCATACGTGCTTGTAATGAGAACTTGAACAACATCTTTTGTCCTGCCAGCCTGTTTGCAGCGGGGCCTCAAGGGAACCACTGGAAATTAAGGTGCTCCTTTTAATAGAGCACCAGAGCAAAGCATTAACACTCCATGAACACATGTGATCCTCATATCACAGCCATTCCCTCCGGATCCCGATTATTGTCACTTCGGGGCCTTTGGTTCTGGACAACAATATGTGTATACAACTTGCAGGTAAGATCATAAACCATACTACATCATGAATCAATAACATGTTCAGATCTGAAATCATTGCACTTGGGCCCTAGTGACAAGCATTAAGCATAACAAGTTGCAACAAAGTCAAAAGCACTAACAATAGATACTAACCACCATGCCCTAAGAATATGATGCCTTTACATGAATGATCTCATCCAATCCCTACCATCCCCATAGCCTAAAGCGTGGGATTACTCACTCATGGATGAGGGAATCATGGATGGTTGATGGAGAAGCGATGGTGATGATGATGGCGATGATCTCCTCCAATGCCCCATCTCAGCAGTGTGCCAGAATGGAGTTTCTAGTTCCAAATCGTGGTTTTTGGTGGTGGCCGTGCAGTGGAACTCTATATGGAAAAACGACGAACGCCCCGTCTGTTTTAGGTCAAAGGGATTTTATAGGCGAAAGGAGAGGTCGAGGCAGAGTCCGAGGCGGCCACACCACCCCCTGGCATGGCCTGGCCTAGCCTGCGCGGCCAGGTGGTGTGGGCCCCTCGTGGCTCTTCTTCGTCTCCCCTTCTGGCTCCGTGAGTCTTCTGGTAAAATAGGAGTTTTGCGATATTTCCCGGGATTTTTCCTGAAAGTTGATTTCCTGCACAAAAATGAGACACCAAAGCAATTCTGCTGAAAACAACATTAGTCCGCATTAGTTGTATCCAAATCATACAAATTAGAGGAGAAACAATAGAAAAAGTGTTCGGGAAAGTAGATACGTTTTGGACATATCAACTCCCCCTAAGCTTAGATTATTGCTTGTCCTCAAGCAATTCAGTTGAAAACAGAGTGCGATCAAAGAAACTTTCATGAACTCATTTGCTTCATAAGATGTATATATTCTCAGCATATGAGCAAGTGCTTAGGAAATTCGTAATAAAGAGTATGCAAATAAGTTTACCTAGTGGTCATGCAAGATATGAAGAGATTCCAACCCATTAATAATAAGCAACATGACACATAAGCATATGCAGGATTGTAGTGCTCATAATAAGATATGATAAAGTGGTGTCTCGCTTGCCTTTTGTTGGAGCAAAACATCAAAGATATTTTCCAAGGCACCCCTGAAGTTTAAGTGAGGACTAGAAATAAAAATATCAAAGATACAAGTGTCAAAGTTATGTCATAATTAACCGTGTCTTGGGACAAGCACATTACACTAAGAATGACAGCTATGCTCTCGGGAAGGTTCTCAAAGAATAAATGGTGACTCAACATAAAAGTGAAAGAAAAAGATTTAAAAGTTCGAAAGGATTCCAAATGTTGAAAGTATGGTACTAATTAGCTTTGAGGTCTCATTGCCCCTATCATGAGCATCTTTTAGTGGTTAAGGTTAAAGTGATCAAATATGAGGATATGCTTGACAAGTTATAAGCTAAAAGTCTCATGCCCCTTACTTACGAGTACCGTTCCTCATGCTACTCAATTTTAGTCACAGGTAAGTTCTTGTCATTGTAAGTACATATGTATCATAGAGAATCGCCAATGGGGTACCCCTTGACCGATGATGCGGAAGATTCCCCATATCAAAATGACAAGGCAAGCAGACAGTTAGCATCTTAGCAATCCTTTTATTTCCTATTTGCATATGCCTCTTTTTTCTGTTCTCTCTTTTTTACTTTCCTATTTTCATAGGTTTTTTATTTATTTTTTACAAAGGATGCTTTCATAGATTGCTCACTATGGTTACGCTGCAGGTTTCCACTATGATTAGGCATGGCTTAGACCAGCCGCCCAGGCGTTTCTCTAACACATATACAAACTCCATGAGCCTTACAAGCTCCCCTTCATTTCACACTGTCGGGATCCATAAGCAAAAGAACATGATATCAACTAAATAAAGTGCAATGTTGAAAGCGTTCCCCATGATAACATGGTTCTACTAATTCACAACTTACAAAGCGCAAGCATATACGCAACACAGATGGGCACAATGGTTAAGATTTATTTAGTGCAAGAAAAGTAAAGTGTGCCGTCAAGTTTGTGAGAGCTTTACTAACTAATTTCCACATAACAAGCAAACATTTTTATTAGAAGAAAATAGAGCATAATAAATATGCGGGGAATAGCAATAATGCTAATAGGTAGATATGGTGGACTCTTTTTGACAACTTTAGTTTTAGGGAGTTGGATGCACGAGTAAAGTACTCAGCACAAGTGAAGGATAGCAATAGAAAGGGAGCGAGCATCGAGAGAGCAGTAACTGTCATAATAATGCCTGTGACAAAACAAAATTAATAGTGGCATAAAAGTGACACAAGAACTCTGAGGCAGAATAAATCATCAAGGCTTAACTGACCTTTTTTTAGTCATATGCATGCGTGAGCATGTGCAAGTCGATTCAAATAGAACATTCAGAGGAGGACACCACAATGTCATACAAAGTTATGAATAGAACAATGTGAGCAAATATTTATATGACATGTTACGAACTAAAAATGGATTGGAACTGATCATAAGAGAGCAAGAACTACTAGGAATCCATTAAATAACATACACCTTACATAAACAGACTAAGCATGCCCACAATGATGAGTATATGTACAAAAAATGAAAACAAATAGAGTTCATACCAGCCTCTTACCACACCTCGAGTTGCCATAGATCATCACTGCCTTTCACTTGTGTGACTTGAATAATAAGATAAACCCAAACTCCAAGGAGTCATTGAGGACTACTGAACCCTACAACGAACTTTACAAAACCAGAGAAGGACAACAAATATTTTTGGGTTTTTGATTTATAAAGGCAAGAACCGAAGGGAAAAGCAAGCTAAGCGAAATATTTTTGGGTTTTTCGAATAATCAAAACAAAGCTAAAAAGAATGAAGCAAACCAAGGTTGAAACAAAAAGAAGCAAACAAATAGAAATAACGAAAATATTTTTGGTCTTTTTGTGTTTTGGAAAGAAAAAATAAAGCAAGAACAAAAACTAGAAAGAAAGCGAAACATGGATATGCAAAGTACCAACTGAACATCATATGTAGATGAGTTTGATGTCGGTATACCTCCCCCTAAGTTAGGCTTTTGGCCTAAGTGGGTATCGACCCCAATGCGGGTAAGAGCTCCAAGCCGGCGGGCCATCATAAGAATGATCGTAGTTAGGCCCTTGTGAAGAAGAAGATCCCCAATCATAGGCAGGCTGCTGGTACGAAGACTCCCCCTCATTCGAGGGCTGGACCGAATCATCTGAAACCTCCCTTCCAGTATCCTGCTCTTGCTGGGAGAGCTCCCCCAGATATGTATCGAGCTCTTCCTCAGTGAGTGACCATCCTACCCTGGTATCAAGATTAAACAAAACAGGCACAGGCAAAAGAACAACACACTCGGTCTTACCCCTTCTCCAACCAGCCTTGAGAAAGGTTATTTCATAAGATAAATCACTCAAATTAGCCCAAGAGGAAACAGATTTATGTTGTATCATGGAATTAAGGTCAAGCCTCTCTATGGGAAACTGTAGGTCTAAATGATGAGGCGCTACACCATGCAAAGCTAATAAACGAGAGGCGATGAGGCCTCCACAAATTCCACCTTTATCGCGGTTAGCAGCAAGATGAAAAGCTATCAAGGAACCCAAATTATAAGTCATATCTCGTTTTAAGGCAGCTGAAATGGAGGCTTGATCATATGAGGATAATTTACTAGTAGTTTTCCTAGCGACAACGCACTTGGCAATAAAGTAAGCAAAGTATCGAATAGACGTGAGATGAATATTACGAATTTTACCACTCTCCTTTGAGAAGCTGCTTCCTTGGAAAATCTCTGCATACAAGTACATGAGTGGTGTAGGTTGCTCTCTAATCCTTTCACACGAACCCCACTGTGGTACTTTAATAGCTGGACAAAAATCATCAAAAGGGAGATCGATAGCTATATTGTAAGTTTTGTAATGAACCATGGGATTAGGCAAGGAGCAACTAAATCAAAAATCCTGCACCACAGACATAGTTCATTTCACATATTGGTAAGGTTCATCTCCCACAAAATGCTCCAATCCTTCATTAGAAATTAAAGTATGGAAATCTTGAGAAATCGATGCAACCTTCATGAATTCGGGGCATGGATAAATAGAAGGAAAAAATTCTTCCTCACGGTGAACCTTCATAACCTCGGGCACCCTTAATTCATGTTGGTTGAGTTGGTGTTCATTCATATCCTTTTCTGAAATTTTAGACAACCATCATACAAGTGATTACAATGTGATTACATAATGAAAGGAACTACTTATAGGGACTTGTAAGAGGCCTAAACATGCATCAAAACAATTTCTCCAAGCATTGAACAAGCTTACAAACTCACATAACATGTCACCTACAGTAGCAAAATACTAAAGATATAATCCACTAATCACAAATCTACTTGGACAAGTGGAGAAGTCACATACCGGAGATCAAATGCTCCAAATCTCAACAGCAAAGATGGGCTAAGCAAGGAGATTGAAAATCGCGAGCAAGAATAGCAAGAACACGGGTTTGAGCAATGAACTGGTGCTTTCTCGGGAGAGAGAAAGAATTGGCAGTTGAGAGGATAAGTGGAGGGCCAGGGGTGGCCCACACCATAGCCAGGCGCACCCCTGGTGTGGCCGCGCCACCAGGTGGTGTGCCTGACTGGTGGGCCCCTGGGTCACTCCAGGTACTTCTCTGCCCCTTTTTTCACGTAAAAATTTAATATGAATTTTCTGGAAATTTTCGAGACACTTTACTTTTTTTGCAATTTTCAGGTATTGATGAATGATTTTCTAACAGAAAGATAATAATGGAATGATGCAATAACAAAACAAAACAAAAACTTCAGAAGTTCTAAGACACTCTATTATGCAAGAAACTAGCAATAGAAAAGTAAACTAAGTGAAAGCTAGAATTAAAATGGATAAACTAAAAGTAAGTAATCATGGTGAAAACATTGTTTTGTTCATTAAAATCCCTTTGTTAACAAGGTTGATCAGGTATTGTTACCAAAACAATTTTATATGAAAAAAACTTTGAATTTCACTAAATGATTATGTTACCTCAACCTTGATAGCAATGGTCCCAATCATAATAGTTTCATATTTTTCTCGAGGTATGGGACAATATATTTCTCCAACTTGGATGCCCTCAATATGTTCAATTGAATTTAAGCCATATGTCTTAACAATCTTCTAGGGGAAATAGACAGTATGCTCCTTGTCATTAACATTAAAAGTTACCTTTCCTTGATTACAATTAATGACAGCACCTGCAGTATTAAGAGAAGGTCTCCCAAGAATAATAGACATATTATCATCTTCAGGCATTTCAAGCACAACAAAGTCAGTTAATATCAAGCAATTATGAGCCACTTGAACAGGTGCATCCTCACATATACCAACAGAAATAGTAGTAGATTTATCAACCATTTATAAAGAGATATCAATTGGTATTAATTTCTCTAGTTTAAGTCTTTTGTAGAGAGAAAAAGGCATAACACTAACTCCTACTCCCAAATCGCACAAAGCAGTTCTAACATAGCTATTTTTAATAGAACATGGAATAGTTGGAATCCCTGGGTCTCCAAGTTTTATTGGAACCTTACCATTAAAAGAATAATTAGCAAGCAAAGTAGAAATTTCCTCATTTGGGATCTTCCTTTTATTAGAGATAATATCCTTCATATACTTTGAATAAGGAGGAAATTTAATAGCATCAGTCAAAGGAATTTGGAATAATAAAGGTTTCATCCACTCACAAAACATATTATAGTGTTCATCTTCCTTTGACTTGTGTTTCTTATCAGGGAAAGGCATTGGTTTTTGAACCCAGGGCTCTCTTTCACTACCATGTTTATTAGCAACAAAATCTTCCTTAGTGTACTTAGCATTCTTAGTGTTCCTTTCAGATTCTTCTTCAATTTCTTCTTTATCAGGAGCATCATTTTTCTCATTACGACTCTCAGTTTCAGCATCAGAGACAGATATACTATTAGGATCTTTAGCAGGTTCAGAAGATTCTACAACTGTTTTATGTTTCTTTTTCTTTCTCTTAGAAGAAGTACCTCTATTTTCAATTTGGTGAGAATCCTGCTCAATTCTTTTAGGATGACCGTCAGGATATAAAGGATCCTGGGTGGCAGCACCACTTCTAGTTCTAATTTCATAAGCATGTTTTTCTTTAGAAGCATTAACTAGCAAATCTTTTTGTACTTTCATAAGCTGATCTATTTGAGTTTGAACCATTTGGAAATGTTTAGCAAGTATTTTAACATTGTTAGAGGTTCTTTCCACAACATCCCTTAACTCAATAATAGCTCTAGAGTTTTCCATCAAATGATTCTTCACTCTTTTATTAAAATTATCTTGCTTAACAATAAAAATACCAAATTCTTCTAAGCATTGATCAGGAGGTTTAGAATAAGGAATATCACCTTCAACAAAATGTTGGAGAGAGTGTACCTCAATAGTGGATGAGTGGGATATTGGCTTACATAATTCTTCTATAGGAGGTAAATTCTTCGTGTCTTCAGCTTTAATACCCTTCTCCTTAAGACATTTCTTAGCTTCCTTCATCACTTCATCATTTAGTTCAATCACTCCCCTCTTCTTTGATGTTGGTGTTGTCTCAAGCACAACTAACTCAGGTGGAGTTGACTCACGTGAAGTCCAGTCATCATAATTCTTGCTTATTTTAGCCATTAATTCCCTAGCTTCTTTTGGAGTTCTCTTCCTGAAAATACAATCAGCACAACTATCTAGGTATGTCCTAGATTCTTTAGTTAGTCCATTATAATATATATCAAGAAGCTCATTTTTAGGTAATGGACATCCAGGTTGTGGATGAATCAAAGCACAAAACATTGCCCATGATTCAGGCAATATCTCCTTTTCTCCCAGTTTAAAATCAAAAAGTTCCTGCAAAATGGCATGTCTAGCACTAGGAGGGAAATATTTCTGAAAGAAAGTATCAATCAAGCAATCAGGGCTATCAATAGATCTAGGAGGTAAATTATTAAACCAATCTTTAGCCTCTCCTTTCAGTGAAAAAGGGGAAAATTTAGCAACAAAGTAGGTGTGCATCTTAATATCATCAGAAAATAGGCCACTCATGGTAGAAAGCTCATTCATATGTGCTACAACACTTTCATTTTTAGTCCCACAAAAAGGTTCTTTCTCAACAATGGTTATGTAAGATAAATCAAGACAGAAATCATAATCCTTATCTTTAATGTTTACGGGAGATGTAGCAAACTTAGCATTAGGAGACAATTTAGGTCTAATAGTATGTTTCTCAAGAAGACTCTTAATAGCACTCCTACCATGAGTGTTTTTAGATTCTTTAATAAATTCAACAGTCATTTCTATATATCCATCTTCAATATCATAGCGTTCTCTAGATTCAGGTGAACTGACAGGTGTAGTAGTATCTTCATTAGGAGTTTACGTATTTCCAGCTGTAGTTATAGCAATCGTAGCATATAGGAAAGGACCTAATGAACCACTCTTATCAAGCACAGTAGAAGTAGCATCATAAGTATCAAAAATTTCAGATTCAGCAGAAGTAGCAGTCTGTGTAACATGTGTGTGTGGTGGTGTAAGGAGCTTACTCCTCACAGATGGTGAATCAAGAGCGACAGAGGTGTTCAGAACTATACCTCTCCTTGTAGTGGATGGTAATATAGGAACCTTCCTTTCACGAGATTTACCCATGATGAATGGATATCAGCAAACAATAATGATTCCAAGTGAACTTGATAAATAGAGTTACGCCCCCCAGCAACGGCGACAGAAAATAGTCTTGATGACCCACAAGTAAAGGGGGTCGCAATAGTCTTCGAGGGAAGTAAAACCCAATTTATTGATTTGACACAAGGGGGGGCAAAGAATATTTATAATCCTTAACAACTGAGTTGTCAATTCAGTTGCACCTGGAAACAGTCTTGCTCGCAGTAGTTTATCAGTAGAAACGGTTTTGTAATAGCAATAACAAAGTAAAATCAGTAGTAAAAGTAAAGATAGTAGTAACAATTGCAGTAAACAGTAGGATTAAAGGGCGGTAGGCATAGGGATGGATGGACAGGCATTGCATGGACAAGACAATTCATGTAGCAATCAAGATATAGGGCATTTGCAGATAAATAAGGTAAAGCACCCAAGGACTAAATAATCATAGGCATGTGTTCTATATATAGTCATATGTGCTCATAATGAGAACTTGCACAACATATTTTGTCCTGCCAGCCCGTTTGTAGCGGGCCCTCAAGGGAACTACTGGCAATTAAGGTGCTCCTTTTAATAGAGCACCGGAGAAAAGCATTAACACTCCATGAACACACGTGATCCTCATATCACAGCCATTCCCTCCGGTTATCCCGATTATTGTCACTTCGGGGCCTTTGGTTCCGGACAGCAATATGTGTATACAACTTGCAGGTAATATCATAAACAATAGTATCATCATGAATCAATAACATGTTCAGATCTGAAATCATGGCACTCGGGCCCTAGTGAAAAGTATTAAGCATAACAAGTTGCAAAAAAGTCAAAAGAACTAATAATAGATACTAGGCACCATGCCCTAACAATCTGATACCTTTACATGAACGATCTCATCCAATCCCTACCATCCCCATAGCCTACAGCGGGGGATTACTCACTCATGGATGGGGGAATCATGGATGGTTGATGGAGAAGTGATGGTGATGATGATGGCGATGATCTCCTCCAATTCCCTGTCCCAGCAGGGTGCCAGAACGGAGTTTCTGGTTCCGAATCGCGGTTTCTGGTGGTGGCAGCACAGCGGAACTCTATCTAGAAAAACGTCGAACCCCCCGTCTCTTTTAGGTCGAGGCGTGGTCCGAGGCGGCCATACCACCCCCGGCACGGCCTGTCCTAGCCCGCACGGCTAGGTGGTGTGGGCCCCTCATGGCTCTTCTTCGTCTCCCCTTCTGGCTCCGTGAGTCTTCTGGTAAAATAGGACTTTTGCGATATTTTTCGGGATTTTTCCTGAAAGTTGATTTCCTGCACAAAAATGAGACACCAAAGCAATTCTGCTGAAAACAACGTTAGTCCACATTAGTTGTATCCAAATCATACAAATTAGAGGAGAAATAGTAGCAAAAGTGTTCAGGAAAGTAGATATATTTTGGACGTATCAGAGGGTGGCGAGGTGCATGAGCGTGGCGCCTGGGACGGCTCCTGGGTCTATCAAGATGATCTTGACTGGCTCCACCGGACCCGTCGCATCCCCGAAGGAGTAACCTGCTGCATTCCCTGCTAGGAGATCTCTCCCTCACCCAATCCGGGTGAGTTCGTGGTCTTCTTCTCTCACTTCCAGCGCGGTTTCAGTCTCCCAGTCAACGATTTCTTCCATAATTTCATCAACATTTACGAGCTTTAACCTACATCATCTTCCAGCTAATGCCATCACCTCACTTTCCTCCTTTGATGCCAGATTAGAGGGATACATCGGCCTTTGGCCTACCATCACTCTCTAGTACAAATTCTTCGGCCTCCACAAAAACGTTATTCTTGATCCTTTGGCTGCCCCTGCTGATAAATTGTTAACCCAGTGCGGTGGAGCCTCTATCTCTCCCCACAAGAACTCCACATTCCCCCGAGTCATCGGCCTCGAATCTTGCAAGGGTTGGGCCTGGACCTTCTTTTACGTGAGGAACAACACTGACGAGTATCTGATCCGGCTACCTCCCTTCCAGCTAGGTGTGCCTGACATATCTTTGGGGGTGAATCCCAAGGAAATCCACCATGTTGGCGATCCAGGTGGAGAAGCGGATCAAGGAGCTGAACCTACTTGGGCTGCGCAGTGAGGATGTGATGATCACCTTCGTTCGCAGCTGGATCTCCCCCCTCTAGAAGCGTACTCACAAGTTGTGCCATATGAGTGGTCACCTTGACCCAAACCGGACCTCCTCATTCGGGCTCACCAACACTGAGATATTCCGCCGGGTCAAGGCTATCTTCAAGAAGAGAAGGAGTTCACCGAGGAGTGGGAATCGGGGTTGGAACACTTCTGTCGAGATAAGTTGCCTCCTCCGGTATGTTTCTCATTTTGATCCCTTTTTCCGAGTCTTGTCTTATGTCGGACCGTATCCTTACTTGATCCTTTCGTATTTTGCCTTCAGCTATTCTTCAGCAGACCATTGAGCATGGCTCGGAGCTATCCCTTATATGGGGGATGGACCGAGTAGCCTCTGACACAGAGGAGCCGGATCCTGAAATGTTCTTGCCCACTCTAGATGGCTCCAAACGCACCTCTAGTAAGGCCTCTTCTTTAAGGGATTCGCCTGGCAATGATGAAGATGATGATTGTGAGATTTTAGAGATACTTGACCCGATACCCATCTCATATGTGTTTCTGGTTGCCTGGGCTTCAGCTAATCCGGTCGGGCAGGTCCACACCGATCCGCCCCTTGCGGTGGGCAAACCTGCGCCTGTCCCGACGAGGAAGTGGGCCACACCTTTGGCTCCATCGACTGAACCTGCTCTAGCCAAAAAGAGATAGAAGAAGGCCGCTGATAAGACCGCTACCAAGACTATCCCCCGGACCAAGGATCCAGTGCGGCGAGCACCGAAGCCAAGAGAACCACCAACTTCCTCCGAGTAAGCCTCTCCTTGTTTATCCTTTGGGTAATATAATATTGTCTTTAGATATTCTTGCTTATAACTTGCATTTGCTTTCTGTTTGATTCGGCAGGGCTGCCAGGGAGATCCACCAGAGAGGTTCAAGCATTGCTTTGCTTATCCAAGATGCCCCTCCTTCTCCCCGCAACAGCGATACGCGCCCCCTCAGCTCCATTCAGGAGAGCTCAGCGGTGGCTCCGAATCTTAGCCCTTCTCATCAAGAGGAGGGTAATGTCGGTGCTAAGGGAGGTGGCGTCTCCAGGGATGCAGCAATGCTAGATCAGCCCAGCTCCTCTTTGGCTCAGCCGCGACAAGATACTCGAGGCACAAGCAATATCAAGGCCGAACAAGTTATTTCCGAGGATCCGGTAATCCCGCACCGCCCCAAGATCAAGATTCACCATCTCCAGCATCAGCACAAGAACCAGTACCAGCACAAGCTTCAGCACCAGCACTAGCTCCCCGTCTGAGTCTCGCCAGACTCAGCGAGAAGATAGACCCAAGAAAACTCATTCTGCCTCTTTCGAATCAACTCCTTCTACCAAAGATATCTTTCAGCCATTATCTCAGGCCTAGTCTAGAGTGCAAGCGACAACTCCTTAGCAGCGGCCCAAGACAGGCAACAAGGCCAAGAAAGCTGCCGAAAGGACCAAGCCTGCAAAGGCACAAACATTGAATCTGGACAACATACTCTCCCGTCCATGACAAAGAAGGGTGGTGCTTCCTCCGGGTCATCTATAGCCAGGTCTGATGGCAGTAAGCATCTCACTTTGCACACAATCCCAGCTGCTGCACAGATGGCCAGAAAAGAGGCTCATGCCAAAGGCTTAGTTGTGGCCCAGACCCTCTCCGGGGAAAGCTATGACACCTTGGTTGAATATGTCAATAATTGGAATGACGTTGAGTTTGTTAATCTTAACAATGAGATCCCGGTGAATTTTGGTCTCGCCGAATTCAGCGCCCAGATGAACACTGCTTCCATGGAAATCTCTTTTGCAGGCCAAATGATGGAGGTAAATCTCTTCATCATGCCTTTACATATATGCAAGTACTTAGGGATATATCCACTAGTGCCCAATCGTCCAGGGGTAACTTGTTACTCGGCTGGATGCTCTTAGAAAACTAGCATAGGTCCTTAGTAACTTTGAATATTCACACACCTAGAGCCGGGTTAAGTTCCACTTGCCCCAGATCTTGTAAACTTCGAATATTCACACACCTAGAGTCGGGTTAAGTTCCACTTGGCCCGGATCTTGTAAACCTCGAATATTCACACACCTAGAGCCGGGTTAAGTTCCACTTTCCCCGAATCTTGTAAACTTCGAATATCCACATACCTAGAGTCGGAATAAGTTCCACTTGGCCCGGATCTTGCAAACTTCAAATATTCACACACCTTGAGCCAGGTTAAGTTCCACTTGTCCCGGATCTTGTAAACTTCGAATATTCACACACCTAGAGCCGGGTTAAGTTCCACTTGGCCCGGATCTTGTAGACTTCGAACATCCACATACCTAGAGCCGGGTTAAGTTCCACTTGCCCCGGATTTTGTAAACTTTGCTCGGATTCCTTCCTTCCCACGGTGGGTGCCACCTGTCATGGTGGTGGCATGGCAGATGCCATGTATAGGCTAAGAGTAGGGCTAATCTGCACTAGAGGAATCTAGGGAGGGATAGTGTGGTGATTACACACACAAAAGCTTGTATTCTCTTTCAATCAATGATGGATTACAAGGGCTCCTCGAGCTGTTCGTGGGAAGGCGACAATGCTCTTACCACGCACACACTACATTCTAGGGTTTTCTCTTAGTAAAAATGGCCGACCCTCTCTATGGACTCCCTGATGCTCCTTATATAGGGGATCCCAGGTTACAAATCTGGGGCATATGTGGAGGCATATTCTCCGAATATGCCCCTAGGTAAAGCAAGATGCTTCTTTTCCCTTTAACAGGCGGGTCCGTACTTTGCGCGTAAGCCTCTCCGAACCTCTCTGTGGCATGACGTCATTCGACATTGGTGGTGTCAGTCGACATTGGCTACGTCACCCTTGTCGGCCACTCCCCGCTGGTCCTCTCCTCTGTCCGCTTTGCTCACGCTACAGTGCAAAGAGACCACCTTTTGACCAGCGAGATTCCTTCCTTCTCTTGTAAGCCAAGTGGTAACCCGACTAATGCCTGGTTAACTCGGCCTCGTGGGCACCTGCAAACAACATAAATTGAGCTAGCCGGCATATGATTTATGTTGTCCGGGTTAACGTTAGTTGAACATCTACAGGACTGAGTCTTCCCATAAGTCAGTCCGCCAGGAGGTAACTCGGCCAGCTGTCGCTTGTGCCTTGTCGTACCTTGGCTGCCATGGCCATTATACCCCGGTGTGACTCTACTCGGGTTTAACACCCCCGGGATCAGGGTTAAACAAATCCAGATCTTGGCCTGGCATAAGCTTAACCTAGAGCTCGAGGATATCCAGTGAGAAATCGGTAACCCAACAGTAACCCTGCGACACAAAAGTTATTATAGCGAGTTCATAAATGAGCAAAGAACCAAAATATTACAAGCAGAGGTCCCTGACCACAAACATCAAACAACGGAAGTAAAATTATGCTATTAAGTATAGCAAACTTAACAAATGGACTAAGAGGCCTGAAGCATAACGATGACGTCCCAGTCCATAGATTCCAAGCTGCTGGCCAGGAACCCCAAGCTACTCGTCGGTGTCGATGTCGTACCAAACATGTCTTCAGGGGAACATTTACTCTGCTACAAAAGTGTCCACAAAGCAAGGGTGAGTACAAGGTGTACTCCGCAAGACTTATGGCTGGTGCGGTTATTTTGCATATAGCCATCTTTATTTATAAAGCGAGAGGGAGAAGAAGCTCGTCTAATCAAAATATTTTTTAAAGGGGATAAGAGAGCGACATCTCCGAAGAATTGATCATCATCTTGATATCCACCAAATTAATCCTCATCTCACAACTAGGATCACCCCCTCGTACCCATGAGGAAGCATCCTTAAGCACACATTGAAACCTCCAAGTTTTACAATTAGGTTAATGTTCTCTATGATCTTAGAATTCGGTTACCAAGCATTCATAACCGTGAACACGACTTTTCAAAAAGATTTAATCCTGCAGGGGTGTACAACTTTACCCACACGTACTAACCAACTCTTAATGCCAGATCATTAGCCCTCTTCCTTGGAAGGCCGGCAGAGGGTGGTTAGATAAGACCTTTACTTTGCTTTTGCCGAGACCATGAGTCACGCCCTAAGGATGGTTCCGCCATAATAGGTCAAATCCCGAAGCCGTCCCAAGAGATGTCAGGCAAGGTTGGTTTATCAGGGGCGACATCTACCCCAAGCAACCCTGGCCACGCTTACCTACCTGTTATGATGCACCTTCACCCGCCAAATCTTTCAAAATGTTTTCTATGCATATGTCGAATGTAATTCCCGAACTATGTGACTCATGGAATCTACTAGGCAAGTTAGTTAGTCGAGAGGTCCCCATAAACCCTGTGTTGTTGTACGCTCGTCTTGGTCCAAAGGCAAGAACTCGGGTCCTAGTGGTGGCGAGCATGGGACTACAAAAACCACATCCCACCGTGGCCTCCCGTACAAGCCTTAGCATGTTTAACCTTTACCACTAATATCACCTCATCAGTATACCTTGTTCTCCTGTCATACTAGATTCTCTGCATCTGATACATCATCTGGATGAACTAGCACTAACAGCTAAGCATGGCTAAGCAAGACGCAGATATAAGCTCTAGTAGTGCACACAAGCCAAACCTAGTTATGCTAGGAGTAGTGGATTAGGTAATATAAGCTCAAAGGGTGTAATGCAATAGATAGGATACTCTATCTATCGCTAAAAGACCACAGTAGAATCATATGCATCATGGCAAGAATGAAATACTTTGAAACCATAGGATTGTATAATGGTGGGGCAATGGTTGCCTTGTTTGTTGATACCCAGATATAGATCTTCGGATAGCTTATACTATACTTGATTATAGTTGATCAAGTATTGCTCTTCTATCTCTGATGGTGTTTATCTCGGTCTTCAATCTTGATTTCGTTATCGTATTCTACCGGGAAAAATAAACACCAGAAATAAAGGGAAACAATCAACACATGGCATTGATGCAATGCTCAAGCAAGAATGATGATATGACAAGTTAAATTGTATTGAAATTGAACCCTAAGGCATGCTTGGCAATTTAAGCGGCGTCCGAGGGGTGCAAACCCTAATACAAGAGAGACCTCGGAATCACCTCCGGGGTTCAACTGATTCTTCTAATTAAACTTGTAATTAAAGTTGTTGAATAATGCATGATTATGAGTCTGGTGTAGATCTCATTTTTCTAAACATTTTGATATATTATTTGTATTTTTTCTGACTTAAAATGAATTAGTTATGATTTTTCCCAATTTTAATCCATTTTAAATCATTATTAAAACAATTAAACATTTTTGGGATTTATTAAATTATTTTCCAACTGGACCCACATGTCAGACTTTTATTAATTTCAGAAATCATTTCCAAAAATATTAAAAACCTGGCATTAGGGACCCACCTGTAAGGTAAATATTTTCCAAAAAACAAATTATAAAACATTTAAATAAAAGAAACAGGGATTATGACCTCATGCTGACGTCAGCTATGGGATCTCCCTGGCGGTGCACGAATCCATCACTGGGAGCCGTGTGGGGCTACGGGAGCTAGGGCGCTGGATGCGGGCATGGTTGGTGAACATTTTAGTGCCGGCACCACTCAGATTAGGTCGCCGGAGGGAAGCCGACGATGAGTGTTGTGGCGGCGGCCTCGTATGAATAGTGGGAGCAAGCTACAGAGAAGGAGGGGTACGATTGGGAGGTGATGGAGCACCAGCGGCTCACTAGGATGCCGATGAAGGGATGGTAGAGGCGCGGGGAGGTCGGAATCGATGGTGACGATGGCGGCCAGCATCGGGGAAGGAGCTTGCAATTGCGGTGACTAGGACCCTTCCGACTCAAGCACATGGACATGAAGAACAATACGGCTACGGTGGTCATGACAGGGCTCTCGCACAACCTAGGGGAGCTCAGAATTGATGGGACATGAATGGATCTGTAGGCTAGGGTTTCGGCCATGGTGGGGAACGAGGAAGAGAAGAAGCAGTGGAGCTCTCCTAGAGTTCCAGCAGCGGCGGGGAGTTCTTATAGGCGTCCAGGGCGGTGCACGCATCGCAGCGGCGAGGAGGATCATCGGGTGGTCGGGGATAGGCCACCGAGGTGCTTCTCCTCCGTCGGGAGGAAGAAGACGACGACAAGAGTGGCGAATGGGTATGGGCCAGTGATGGTCCGAGCTGGGCCGCGACTGGGCTGTGGCAAAGCAAGCGCGGAGGTTAGCTTGTAGCTGTGCTGAGCGGCCGGGGAGAGAGAGGAAAGAGCTGGGCTGCAGCCCAGATAGAGTTAGCAACAGGTTTTATTTTCGAAAAACCTTTTTATTTTTCTATGTCTATTTTCTCTTTTGTATTTTCAAATACTTTCGGTTTTGAATCATTTCAAAAAATACCAGAGGTTTACAAAATGTATAAATAATGTAGGGACCCCTTTAGTCAATTTGGGCTGCATGCATTTTGATACTTTTCAAAATATGAAAACCATTTTGAATAACTTTCAAAGAGAGGGGAAGAACTAGGGTTTTAGGGTTTTGCATTATTTTCTTTGCATGCATTTTTAAGAGATGATGCTCATGAATACACAAACAAAGCCATAAATATGATTAACTAAAAGTAGGGTGTTACAGCTCTATCCCCTTACGAGAATCTTGACCCGAGATTCCAAAGGTAGGAAGAAAGAAGGAGAACAGGGCCACTCTCAGGATAAGAGGGAAACACACTAAAAAACACACCAAGTATCTCATGGTCAACTCATGAAGGAGTGTTCAGAACAACTCTGAGGTGACGAACATGAAACACGTCAAGGTAACAGAGAAAACAAGAGGAGATGGTGTCAAGTTATTAGATTAATGGCCTTCATAAGGATTGATACCATGGAGTTTCAGAAGGGTTTAAGCTTCTAAACAGGAGAGCTTCCAATAGAAAGAACATGACCACAGACTTAGAGAAGTGAACCTCTACTCGACGACTTAAGTAGAGCTTCCAGGGATACAAAGATATGGATAACTAAGCTATTGCACTACTTTTGATACAGAAGGGTCACTCTTTCGTTCATTAGAAGGCTAAGATAGAAAGGTGTTTTGTGGCGAGGACTCATAAGAGTCACAAGAAACATGTAGGAAGAGAACTTCCTAATCACCAAAATCATTGTCACTCTTAAATATGATCGAGGTACGAAGGACACTCTTTATTCATCCAGGATTATCAAAATCTTTTCCAAAGATCGTGATATCACGTTACACCACCAGATGAATAGGTAAGAATATTCCTAATGACACGAGGAAAAAGAAACTTCATTCTCAGACTTCAATTACTTAGCACAACGAGATGCTTGTAAACATAAGGAGTCTGGAGGATCGATCGAGAAACATTTAGCAACACTACTTTAAATGTTCTCCTTGATGTTCGAAAAATCGGACATCAAGTAAGAGGTCGTACTTCAGATAAAAAGGAAACCATAAGCACAAATCCTATAACAAGTCATAGAAGAGGCCTCATGAGGAGTGGTTGTTATTGCTAAATCAAGAGAATATGGCATTAGGTCTTCCGACTAATTGTGTCAACCATTACATCAATCTTTCCGGATTTACAAACATACCAATGTCAAAACCTTGAAAAACACCAACCATCTTATCTGCTTGAGATTTTGTAACATCCCAAAACTTTAATCCAAGGTTATTAAGATCCAAATCATCAAAATTAGGGTTAACAAAAACTTTTTCAATTAAGATTATTAAAGCATTCATATGTGTGTGCATTTAAATTAGGAGTTGATTTGAATTGCCATGATTAATTGATCCATTGCTTGTAAAATGATTCTTAGATGAATTAAACATCATCTAGATCATTCCCAAACAATTCCCAAAGAAAAACAAATCAAAATGAATAAAAGAAGAGAAGGGTCATTTGTGCCATTTTAATCAACATGCTTACTTTGGCTATTCCTAGTACTCAGTTCTTAATAGAGACAAATGTGGATCTTTGCACCCCTTGCTAGTACATGTAATGATGTACCAAGAACCACTTTGTGATCTGCCAAAAACTTTCAAACACTAATTTTAAATGACATTTGATAATTGAATCTAGTGTAGGTATCAAGATCACCCTATTTCAAAAACCACTCAAATGAGCTTCATTTTCAAAACCCAAGAAACCACAGAGTCTCAAGCTTATAACTAACACGCCCACCAAAAATATTTTCAAAATTCAAAACTAAATTTCTTGCTGCCATTTCCACAAAACACTTGGTAGGCAGGAATTACACCTAGCAATAGCTCATTGTTTTCTACAGGGTTTTGCCACCCAATTGACCTCCATTTACTCCCTCTGTCTCCATTTGATATAACCAAAGCCTAAACACCCCATCCCCTATCCCCTCGCAGCAGTGCCATGCCACCCCGAGGACATCCTCGCCGGCCTAACTTGCCAACGCAGCAGCAGACCGCCCCTCTCTCTCTCGCCATGTCTATGAGCTAGCCTAGACCGCACCGCCACCCTCTGTCCCCTCCCCAAGCAGAACCGAGCCGTGGACCACCCGCAGCGCGCCGCGCCCAGAGTGTCTGCGCCATGCCGAGCACGCGCCAGAGCGCCGCGCCCGATTAGCGTGCACACGCCACGCCTCGACCGCAGCCCGTGCTCACCGCATGCCCACGACCCAGAGAACCACCTAGACATGCCCGTTCGCCGCCATTTGAACCACAGCCACCGCCCGCCATGTCGAACGCCGCCTCGGCCGCTCAGAGCGTGAGCATCGCCTGACCGTTTTCCACGGCCCCTAGTCCCGCATTTAAGCCATAGCACACCGCCAGGAGACCAGCCACCGTCCCCAACCTCGAGCTAGGCCGCTAGCACGCTGTGCAGCCCTTGCCGGAGTCGCCCGCCCATCTCTCTCGGTCGTCTCATCGAGCTATAAATAGAGGCCACCCCCAGCCTGATTCTGCAGACCACTCCCCTCCCCTCTCGCCATTGATCATTCCCCACCTCTAGCTGGAGCAGCTCGAGCACTAGTTCACCAGAATTTGGCCGGAGGGGCCCGCTGCAGAAGAGGAGAAGGCGCCGTCGATTTTGTCCACCCCGGAGCTGCCTCGACCACCCCTGAGTTCGCCGTCGTCCACCAGTTTCTTTGCCCTCCTCGCCATCGTTGCTAGAGCCCTGGTACGCCCCCTGAGCACCCCCACCGAGCCGCTAGGGTTAGACCTCGCCGACGACTTGTCCGTCGTCGACGACGAGCCCCAGCCGTAGATCCTAGTTCTAATCTAACGGCCCATGTCGCCTCGTACCGCTTTGCGTGTAAAGAGCCATTGACCGATGGCCCCCCCTTTCAGTTGTGCCCCGCACCGCGGAATGTCACTAGGCCGGCCTGTTAGCTTTCCCGCACGACCCATTTAATTCAAATTAGGATTTTTCTATTTTAGTTTGAACTGAGTTATGTCCCCTAGTTTGAAAATCATTTCAGAGAGATTTACAAATCCAAATGGAGTGATTCCAATTTTGTTAGAAAGCTACTAAAAATATCTACCCAAGCCCTTTGGATTTAATTCAATTAGAGTTAGAGATCTCTGCTAGTAAAAATAACAAGCAAAAGCTTTTGCACATTCAAACATTTTTATAAAATCAACCATGATAGCTTTTGAGTTGATTCCAACTCTCAAAAATCACATTTCACCATACCTATCTGAATATGTAATAATATTAGGGTTTACATGCAGTGACTTTGGACTATTACCAAAATAATGCTATCTAGGCATTTCTAGTCACTTTAAATCATTAAATAATGAACCTAAACCAGAGTAATTGTGATCCAACTCTTAAATCACATTTCCACATGTTAGAATATGTGATGATGACATGTGCCCACGTGATCCCATATTTTAGGTGGTGAATATTAAATCTTACTTAATTTTTCAATGAGTAGAAATTACTTTTCATAAATAAAAAGAATGAAACTAGTTAATGAAACTTGTGATGCTTGTGATGATAATAGATCATCAAATGTGTGCCTTAGAGTGCTAATTAGACTAGTTAAGTATTGTTTGGTGATTGTGTACTCCGTATGTATTTATGGATGATAGTACCGTGCAAGCTTTCGAGGAGGAGGAGTTCTATCAAGAGGAGGAAGAAAACTTCAACCACTGCACTACACAAGGAAAGCCACCATTAACAATGCAAGCTAACCCTTGTAATCTAGATAACCCAAGAAAATACATTAGACATGCTTTGGTTATACCACTTTGACTATTATTTACCCCAAGTATTATTTTCAAGATTTACTTCATTTACTTTACCCAAAGTCCTTTACTTGTTTTGAAGGTAGCATAAAGAGTATAAAACTTGGCCTATTTACATAAACTTTAGATGTAATTTTATGGCATGAGATTGATCCCATCTTCCACCTTAGTGAACAATCTTAACTTAGTAGTTTAGAGTAGATAAAAACTTGAGTCACTTTAGATGGGAACACTTGCTGAAAATGAATTATGAAAACCTTGGAATGATGAGTCATTCTATTGAGATGTTTTGACAAGTGTTGAGAAACACAAATGGTTTATGATGATGAAAATGTTGAGGCATGAGCCTTAACCCTTTTACAAAACTGATGGTTGGATTCGGATGCGATACCATTCCAAATTTACCGTATAACCACAATACCTGAATTGGGTAAGGCTTAGCCGGAGGTTTATATGCGTTAGTATTAGTTCCCTCGCGGGAGACGTTTGAGCTGAGGCTACCTCTCAATGATGTCCACCTATGGAGTGCCCAAGATGATAGATGGTCATGGTTGGGAGGCCATGCTCATAGGAGAGGTGCTTATACTAGGGTGTGTAAAGGAAAGGTTATGTTTGAATATCTGCATACTAAGTATGATGATTCAGGGTTATCCCTGACAGGTGTATCGAATCTTGTGGTGAAAGTGTACCACCTCTGTAGAGTGTCAAACTATTCGAATAGCCATGTCCGCGGTTATGGACAGTTGGAATGGCCATACTGTTTCGTTGTCAGATGTTTTCAAAATAACTTATGAAAGGATTGCTGAATCTTGACTTGACCACAACAGGGTTGTGTTTATGACACTAGCTTCCCAACTTAAGTGAACCTAGAACTTTATTTTATCTTTCTTTGCTTCAGAACTCAGCTTAGGTTTAAAACTTAACTTTATAGTAAAACTTAGAGTTAGCACTTTAACTTAGAACTAAACTGCTTGTTAGTGGTAGTTTGCGAGTACTTAAAGAGTACTCATGGCTTTTGTCCCTGGCTATTCTCGTGGCCAGACTATAAAGGAGACTACCAAGATGATGGCCAGCAGGACGGCTATGATAACTAGGACTATCTGCCTTCGTCAGCATTGCCTGTGCCCCTGAAGATGGACCCCACCGCTACGCTTATCTTTTATTCCACTTCTTGTTGTATTAAGACTGGATCATGAGATCCTTATTTGTGTAAGACCTTATGTATGGTTTGTAATGGATGATGTACTGTGATATCCATTCTGTTATGTCTCGCAAAAATGGTAATCCTGGGATTGCGATGAATGACACAACAGGCATCTGGGATTAAAATTCTGGGTGTTGACAAGTTAGTATCAGAGCCATCCTGACCATAGGAGACCCTAGTCAGAATGGACGTCCAAACAAAAACTTAGTTTCAAAACCAAAGTGAGTATTTATGAAAAACTATTTCCTCTCCTATCCTTGGGAATTCATTCTTTCTCAAAAATTCATGTTCCTCAAAATCCTTACATTACTACTTAAAATTTGACACACTTGATCACTTTAGTAATCTCCTCATCCTTAATTCTTGTAGATGGAGACTCAGTTCAGCAAGTTCTACCAGTTGGGAAACGGAGGTCAACTGATCTTCGAGAGGGATTTGGATTCACTGTCAGAATTACTCGGACCCCCCATCCGGAGTTTCTTGGAGCTCAACTTCCAGGACCCCCAGGAGGAGATTTACAGTGGCTAGTCACCGTTGATCTTAGAGGAAGCATAGAAGCACCAACGTCCAGGAGAATCCAGTTCTCCATGAGGGAGAACAACTGGCTAGATGGATTAGCCAGGACAATGCATGAAGCTCTCGCACGTCAATGTGCCCTTAGTGTCAACCAAATCCAAGGAACCCGTTTTGCTCACTATGCAAGATGCGACTTCATGGGAATGCCGATGGAGATGCCCAGTCACCCAGAGCTGAAGTGTCAAGTAGAGAACCTTGATTTCCTGTTGTACGATCGTCAGAAGGAGTTGGATAATGCTAGGGAGTTCGCCAACCACAACCGTGCCATTGCCACCCAGAAGGCTGAGACTTTCTCACTTCTAGTCAAGGATCGTCAGTCTCTTCGCCTCCAGCGCGAGAAGAAGGACCGCACCATCGCCCGTCTTCGCAAGAAGGTGGCCGACCTCGAGAAGACCGTCAAGGAGCAGGAAGCTCAGCTTGCAGCAAAGGAGGAAGAAGAGGAGGGTGAACACATCCAGGGAGATATGGATTCTTACCTTAGGAATGATGATGACTTTCTAGAGGAGGATGCTGTGGACTTCTACACTGACGATGAGGACTCCGACTTCATCGATGATGAGTAGATGCACTAGAGCACTATCGTAGCATGAGATGTATCGGTCCCACTGTATCGTAGCTTGCAGAATGGTTCTTTAAACCATCTGTTTTCCTTTGTTGTTGTGGTGTGTGTTTGTATCGTGTGCATGTTTGAGTGAATGAAATGGAGTAGTTGCAAAACCTGAGTCAAACTCAAAGTTTTAGCTTTGAAACCAAAACCATGAACTTTAGAACATCCCTCTTACCCCCTTATCTACCTCAATCTTCAGATGACTCGTGGAAACCAAGGAGGGAGCAGCTCGTCACAAGACCCAATGCTGCAGATCTTGCAGAATCTCATCACAAACAGAGAAGCAAGCAGGGCAGAACGCAAGGCTAATCTAGCAACACTTCAATAGATCGCCCAGATGGCTCTCAACAACCAAGGGCATGGAAACCAGGATCACCATGGATCCAAACTCAAAAACTTTCAGAATACCAATCCCCCAATCTTCAACCAAGCTGAAAACCCACTAGATGATGATGACTGGTTACAGACAATGGAAAACAACTGAGAAGTTGCAGGAGTTGATGACAACAAGAAAGTTATCTTTGCCACCCACTACCTGGCAGGAGATGCAAGAGCTTGGTGGACTAGTATCCGTAACATGAACCATGGTCAAGTGATGACATGGGAAGCCTTCAAAATCAAGTTCAGCCGCACCCACGTGCCATAGGGCTTAGTCACAAAAATGAGGGATGGATTCAGAGAATTGAAGCAAGGCAGAATGACTGTGGTAGAGTACCGTGATAGATTCCTGTCGCTTGCTAGATATGCCCCTGATGAGATCAACACAGAGGCCAAGAAGAAGGAGAGATTCTTGAACAGACTACATGATGAGATGCAGACTATCCTCGTCAACATCCATTTCCAAGATGTCGAAGAGCTAGTCGACTTGGCCATTCAGATGGAAGGGAAGATTAACCAGGAAAATGACAACCGCAAACGTCGTATGATGCAACAATCTGGATCCAGCAGTCACCAGAAGTACCGTCCCAACCCTCACCAGGATATGCACCAAGGAACAATCGACCCCCAATGTCTTGCCCAAGCTACCCCAACCGTAGCGGAGGCAATGTGAAGTTCGGAGGAAACAACCACAACTCCGGCAATGCCAACAACTTCAACTGTGCACCTCCCAAGAGCAACACCAACAACAACACTGCACCCAGAACTGGCAGCAATGCTGTGCCTGTCGCAGCAAAGGACAAGTCCCAGATCACTTGTTTCGAGTGTGGAGTGAAGGGTCACTATTCCAATGAGTGTCCCAAGAAGACTGCCGCCACTGCCTATGTGAATGCCCCAGCTCAGCAGCAGCGTCGTGTTCAACCAGGGAGAAGGTTTGCCCCAGGGAACCCTCACAACCGCAACGGCCGTCTCTTCCACATGAACGCCGAAGAAGCCCAAGAAGCGCTAGATGTAGTGTTGGGTATGTTTTCTGTCAACTCAGTTTTTGCAAGGGTGTTGTTTGATTTGGGAGCATCGCATTCATTTGTCACCGAAGAATTTGCATGCACTAGTAAGATTCACCCAACCAACTTGAAGCATGTCATGATAGTTCAAATCCCCCGTTCAACAACCAAAGCTAGAAAAATTTGCAAAGCTGTACCTATTAGAATACATGGGATAGATTTTTATGCCAACCTAATTGTACTTGGAACCAAAGGACTAGAAGTAGTAATAGGTATGGACTGGATGTCAAGGCATAAAGGAATGATAGACTGTGCTAAGAAAGCCAGCACCATGACCAGTAGCTCTGGAGTCACAGTAGAGCTATCTCTCAAACCTTACCTCACCAATTCAAGTGCAACAAGAGCCTAGCCCTACCCACCATACACCAAGTCAGAGTAGTCTGTGAATACCCCGACGTATTCCCAGATGAATTGCCAGGTATGCCCCTGGATAGGGATATTGAGTTCATTATCGAACTAATCCCCGGAACCGGACCCATAGCTGAGACCCCCTATAGCATGAACCCCTCAGAGTTAGTGGAACCGAAGAAGCAGTTGGATGCCATGTTAGCAAAAGGCTTGATTCAACCAAGCGCACGCCATGGAGATCACCAGTGTTATTCGTCGACAAGAAATATGGAGGCAACCGTTTGTGCACAGATTACAGAACGTTGAATGACGTCACCATCAAGAACAAGTACCCCTTGCCAAAGATAGAGGATCTATTTGATTAGTTACTTGAGCCCAGGTATTCTCAAAGATTGATCTTAGGACTGGTTATCACCAACTTAAGATTCGTGCAACGCATATTCTGAAGACCGCCTTTACTACTCGCTATGGTTTATACGAGTATACGGTCATGTCTTTTGGATTAACCAATGCCCCTGCTTATTTCATGAATCTTATGAATAAGATCTTTATGAATTTCCTAGATAAGTTTGTAGTTGTGTTTATCGACGACATCCTTATCTACTCCAAGTCAGAAGAAGAGCATGAGCAACATCTGAGAATCATCCTAGAAACCCTGAGAGAGCATCAGTTGTATGCCAAGTTCAGCAAGTGTGAGTTTTAGCTGAAAGAAGTAGGATTCCTAGGACATATTGTGTCCGCCGGAGGAGTCTCTGTTGATCCTGCCAAGATTAAAGATGTCGAAAAATGGGAAGCCCCAACCACTCAAACCCAAGTCCGTGCATTGCTCGGATTAGTGGGATACTACCGCAAGTTCGTAGAAGGATTCTGGAGCATCACCAGACCCATGACCCAATTGTTGAAGAAGGACAAGAAGTTTGAATGGACCGAGAAGTGTGAAGCCAGTTTTCAAGAACTAAAGAAGAGAATTATATCAGCCCCAATATTGATCATTTCAGACATCAAGAAGCCGTTTGAGGTATATTGTGATGCATCCAAGATTGGTCTCGGAAGTGTGTTGATGCAAGAAGGCAAAGTCATCGCTTATCTGTCACGACAACTGAAGCAGCATGAGCAGAACTATCCGACCCATGATCTTGAGCTAGCCACCGTAGTTTTGGCATTGAAGACATGGCGTCATTATCTGATGGGTAATCGCTGTGAGATTTACTCAGATCACAAAAGCTTGAAGTATATTTTAACTCAGAAGGAGCTGAATATGAGGCAAAGGAGATGGATAGAGTTAATCAAAGATTATGACCTTGACATTCACTATCAATCCGGTAAAGCCAATGTGGTAGCGGATGCTCTTAGCCGATTGCCTTGTAGGCTAAACACTATGATTAAAGAGAAGCAACCAAGTCTGTATGAAGAGTTGGAGCAGTTTAGAACTGAATTAGTTAGCAAAGGATTTTTAGCTAGCATTGAACTTCAACCCACTTTGAAAGTATCGACGACATCAAACGTCGTATTGGTACAGGAAAGGTACCTGGATTCACTGAAGACGAAGAAGGAGTTCTGTGGTACAAAGGACGTATCTATGTGCCAGCAGATTCGGAGCTGAAGCAATTCATCATGAAGGAAGCTCATGATACTCTTTATTCTATCCACCCGGAGGAACGAAGATGTATCAAGATTTGAAAGAGCAATTTTGGTGGCATAAGATGAGGAGAGAAATCGGAAGCTACATCGCCAAGTGTGACATATGTCAAAGAGTCAAAGCAGAGCATCAGAGACCCACGGGACTGTTGCAACCATTGCAGATTCCGGAATGGAAATGGGATTCCGTTGGAATGGACTTTATCACCGGTTTTCCTACTTCCAATAGGGGAAATGACTCAATCTAGGTCATAGTTGATAGACTGTCCAAGATAGCTCACTTTATCCCTGTCAAGACTACCTACCAGAGTTCGAAGCTAGCAGAACTGTATATTGCTAGGATTGTTAGTCTGCATGGAACCCCCAAGACCATAGTATCGGATCGAGGAACCTAGTTTACCTCGAGATTTTGGCAGAAAGTTCAGGAAGGATTAGGAACCAAATTGAACTTCAGCACAGCTTATCACCCGCAAACCGATGGACAGACTGAGAGAGTCAACCAGATCCTAGAGGATATGTTAAGAGCTTGTGTGTTAGAGTATGGATCAAAATGGAAAGACTGCATGCCTTTCATAGAATTCTCATATAACAACAGTTATCAAGCTAGTTTTCAAATGGCACCATTTGAATTCCTATACGGAAGGAAGTGTCGTACCCCTTTGAATTGGTCGCAAGTAGGAGAGAGTCGGATCTTTGGACCCGACATTCTCCGAGAAGCCGAAGAAAAGGTTCAAAAAGTCCGTGAGCACCTCAAGACCGCCCAATCCAGACAGAAGAGTTATGCTGACAAGAGAAGGAGAGACATGACTTTCAATGTCGGAGATTTTGTATATCTCAAGGTTTCACCATTGAAAGGAACGCAACGCTTTAGTCTGAAAGGAAAGTTAGCCCCTAGATATATCGGGCCCTTCAAGATTCTGAATCATCGAGGAGAAATATTGTATCAACTGGAACTACCTGAAGAAATGTCAGCCATCCACAATGTGTTCCATATCTCGTTACTTCGCAAATGCCTGGAAGTGCCGGAGAATACTGAAGTTTTCAAGAACATCGATCACCGAGCTGTGGAGATCAACAATGACTTGACCTATCGTGAAGTGCCCATTCGTATCCTAGAAGAAGCTTACAGAACCACCAGGACCATGAGTATCAAGTTTCTCAAGATTCAATGAAGCAACCATACCGAAGATGAAGCCACTTGGCAGCGAGAAGATTACATTAGGACAGAGTTCCCAAATCTCTTTAGTTCCTAGTTTTCTTTGTAAATCTCGGGACGAGATTTTTTTTAAGGGGGGAAGGTTTGTCACATCCCAAAACTTTAATCCAAGGTTATTAAGATCCAAATCATCAAAATTAGGGTTAACAAAAACTTTTTCAATTAAGATTATTAAAGCATTCATATGTGTGTGCATTTAAATTAGGAGTTGATTTGAATTACCATGATTAAGTGATCCCTTGCTTGTAAAATGATTCTTAGGTCAATTAAACATCATCTAGATCATTCCCAAAGAAAAACAAATCAAAATGAATAAAAGAAGAGAATGGTCATTTGTGCCATTTTAATAAACATGCCTACTTTGCCTATTCCTAGTACTCAATTCTTAACAGAGACAAATGTGGATCTTTGCACCCCTTGCTAGTACATGTAATGATGTACCAAGGCCCACTTTGTGATCTGCCAAAAACTTTCAAATACTAATTTTAAATGACATTTGAAAATTCAATCTAGTGTAGGTATCAAGATCACCCTATTTCAAAAACCACTCAAATGAGCTTCATTTTCAAAACCCAAGCAACCACAAAGTCTCAAGCTTATAACTAACACACCCACCAAAAATCTTTTCAAAATTCAAAACTAAATTTCTTGCGGCCATTTGCACAAACACTTGGCAGGCAGGAATTACACCTAGCAATAGCTCATTGTTTTCTACAGGGTTTTGCCACCCAATTGACGTCCATTTACTCCCTCTGTCTCCATTTGATCTAACCAAAGCCTAAACACCCCATCCCCTATCCCCCAGCAGCAGTGCCATGCCACCCCGAGGACATGCTTGCCGATCTAACTTGCCAACACAGCAGCAGACCGCCCCTCTCTCTCTCGCCATGTCTATGAGCTAGCCCAGACTGCACCGCCACCCTTTGTCCCCTCCCCGAGTAGAGCCGAGCCATGGACCACCCGCAGCACGCCGCACCCAGAGTGTCCGCGCCATGCCGAGCACGCGCCAGAGCGCCATGCCCGACCAGCGTGCACACGCCGCGGCTTGACCGCAGCTCGTGTTCACCGCGTCGCCACGACCCAGGGAACAACCCAGACATGCCCGTTCACCGCCATTTGAACCACAGCCCGTGTCGAACACCGCCTCGGCCGCTCAGAGCGTGAGCACCGCCCGACCGTTTGCCACCGCCCCTAGTCCCGCATTTAAGCCATAGCGCACCGCTAGGAGACTAGCCACCATCCCCTACCTCGAGCCACGCCGCTAGCACGCTGTGCATCCCTCGCCGGAGTCGCCCGCCCATCACTCTCGGTCGTCTCGTCGAGCTATAAATAGAGGCCACCCCCAGCCTGATTCTGCACATCACTCACCTCCCTTCTCGCCACTGATCATTCCCCACCTCTAGCCGGAGCAGCTCGAGCACTGGTTCGCCGGAATTTGGCAGGAGGAGCTCGCTGCAGAAGAGGAGAAGGCGCAGTCGATTTCATCCACCCTCGAGCTGCCTTGACCACCCCTGAGTTCACCGTCCTCCACCAGTCCGTTTGCCCGCCTCGCCATCATAGCTGGAGCCCTGGTAATCCCCCTGAACACCCCCACCGAGCCGCTAGGGTTAGACCTCGCCAGCGACCTGTCCGTCGTCGACGACAAGCCCCAGCCGTAGATCCTAGTTCTAATCAAACGGCCCACATCGCCTCGTACCGCTTTGCGTGTAAAGAGCCACTGACCGGTGGACCCCCCTGTCAGCTTTGCCCTGCGCCACAGAATGTCACTGGGCCGGCCCGTTAGCTTTCCCGCGCGGCCCATTTAATTCAAATTAGGATTTTTCTATTTTAGTTTGAACTTAGTTATGTCCCCTAGTTTAAAAATCATTTATGAGATATTTACAAATCTAAATGGAGTGATTCCAATTTTGTTTGAAAGCTACTGAAAAGATCTACCCATGCCCATTGGATTTAATTCAATTAGAGGTAGAGATCTCTCCTAGTAAAAATAACAAGACAGAATCTTTTGCACATTCAAACATTTTTATAAAATTAGCCATGATAGCTTTTGAGTTGATTCCAACTCTCAAAAATCACATTTCACCATACCTATCTAAATATGTAATAATATTAGGGTTTACATGCAGTGACTTTGCACTAGTACCAAAATAATGCTATATAGGCATTTCTAGTCACATTAAATCATTAAATAATGAACTTAAACCAGAGTAATTGTGATCCAACCCTTAAATCACATTCCCACATGTTAGAATATGTGGTGATGACATGTGCCCACATGATCCAATATTTTAGGTGGTGAATATTAAATCTTAGTTAATTTTTCAATGAGTAGAAATTACTTTTCTCAAATAAAAAGAATGAAACTAGTTAATGAAACTTGTGATGCTTGTGATGATAATAGATCATCAAATGTGTGCCTTAGAGTGCTAATTAGACTAGTTAAGTATTGTTTGGTGATTATGTACTCCGTATGTATTTATAGACGATAGTACCGACCAAGCTTTCGAGGAGGAGGAGTTCTATCAAGAGGAGGAAGAAAACTTCAACCACTGCACTGCACAAGCCCAGCCACCATTAACAATGCAAGCTAACCCTTGCAATCTAGATAACCCAAGGAAAAACATTGGACATGATTTGGTTATACCACTTTGACTATTATTTACCCCAAGTATAATTTTCAAGCTTTACTTCCTTTACTTTACCCAAAGTCCTTTACTTGTTTTGAAGGTAGCTTAAAGAGTATAAAACTTGGCCTATTTAGATAAACTTTATATGTCATTCTATGGCATGAGATTGATCCCATCTTCCACCTTAGTAAACACTCTTAACTTAGTAGTTTAGAGTAGATAAAAACTGGAGTCACTTTAGATGGGAACACTTGGTGAAAATGAATTATGAAAACCATGGAATGATGAGTCATTCTATTGAGATGTTTTGACAGGTGTTGAGAAACACAAATGGTTTTTGATGATGAAAATGTTGAGGCATGAGCCTTAACCCTTTTACAAAACTGATGGTTGGATTCGGATGCGATACCATTCCAAATTTACCATACAACCACAATACCTGAATTGGGTAAGGCTTAGCCGGAAGTTTATATGCGTTAGTATTAGTTCCCTCGCGGGAGAGGTTTGAGCTGAGGCTACCTCTCAATGTTTTCCACCTATGCAGTGCCCAAGATGACATATGGTCATGGTTGGGAGGCCATGCTCATAGGAGAGGTGCTTATACTAGGGTGTGTAAAGGAAAGGTTATGTTTGATTATCTGCATACTAAGTATGATGATTCAGGGTTATCCCTGACAGATGTATCGAATCTTGTGGTGAAAGTGTACCACCTCTGCAGAGTGTCAAACTATTCGAATAGCCGCATCCGCGGTTATGGATAGTTGGAATGGCCATACTATTTCGTTGTCAGATGTTTTCAAAATAACTTATGAAAGGATTGATGAATCTTGACTTGACCACAACAGGGTTGTGTTTATGACACTAGCTTCCCAACTTAAGTGAATCTAGAACTTTATTTTATCTTTCTTTGCTTCAGAACTCAGCTTAGGTTTAAAACTTAACTTTATAGTTAAACTTAGAGTTAGCACTTTAACTTAGTACTTGTTAGTGGTAGTTTGCGAGTGCTTCAAGAGTACTCATGGCTTTTTTCCCTGGCTATTCTCGTGGCCAGACTATGAAGGAGACTACCAAGATGATTGCCAGCAGGACGGCTATGATAACTAGGACTATTTGCCTTCGTCAGCATTGCCTGTGCCCCTGAACATGGACCCCACTGCTACGCTTATCTTTTATTCTGCTGCTTGTTGTATTAAGACTGGATCATGAGATCCTTATTTGTGTAAGACCTTATGTATGGTTTGTAATGGATGATGTACTGTGATATCCAATCTGTTATGTCTCGCAAAAATGGTAATCCTGGGATTGCGATGAATGACATAACAGGCATCTGGGATTAAAAATCCGGGTGTTGACAGATTCAGATTTGGTTAGGTGAGACGATACTTCAGACTTAGCATGTCCAAATATAAAGCTTGCAACATTTACCCAATACACCCAACACACCCAATACACTTGTCAGGTGTATAGGTGCACTAGTTCAGCGAAGAGATAGTGAAATACAAGTAATATGGATGATTATAAGTGGTAATTGTAATCTAAAATAATAGTGGCAACAAGCAAACATATAATAGAACTAATTGTAAACGATGTTTCAATGCTTAGAAGCAAGGCCTAGGGATCATACTTTCACTAGTGGACACTCTCATATAAATATCTTCTCCTCATGATGCTACCCTGAACTACTCTCCGGTTGAACGATGTAGGGCTATAACAGCACACCTTAAAGTTCGCATTCCCCATTTAGGTAACCCCTCAATGTCACCTTGAGCGCTATATGGTTCCAAAAAACACCACAATCTCATAGAGACATCCAACTCAAATTATACTCATGATAAGTATTTATGTAACCTTAGCCAAAGTGCCACACGGTGTGCACACTGTCGACTTCACACACGTGGGGATAAGCAGAGATTAATTAAAGCACTTGAGTAGCAGAATAGATCTAGATTACAAAGCTCATGATCTCAATAAGATCACGCATAGAGAGAGAGAGATGAACACGTAGCTACTTGTAGAGCCTTTAGCCTCAAGAGAGAACTACTCCCTCCTCATCATGGGAGTCAGCAATGGTGATGGAGATGGCGGTGGAGTTGATGGAGATAGATCCGGGGGCACTTCCCCGTCCCGGCAGGGTGCCAGAATAGAGACTTCTGTCCCCTGAATCTCCTCTTCAGTGGCGGTGGCGCTGCGGAACTTTTCGTGGAATTCTGATTTGGTACTTAGGGTTTTCATCCCGGCGTACTTTTATAGGCAAAGAAGAAAGGTCAGTGGGCGCCCGAGGGGCCCACACCACCCCCTGGAACGGCCTGGCCTGGCCAGCGCCACCAAGTGGTGTGTCTACCTCGTGGACCCTCTCCGTCTCGTCTTTTGGCTCCGCGAGTCTTCTGGTAAAATATTGACTTTGGCTTTTGTCCGGTCCAATTCCGAGAATATTTCTTTTCTAGCTTTTCTGAAACCAAAAACAGCAGAAAACATGCAATTGGCACTGTGGCATCTTGTCAATAGGTTAGTTCTAGAAAATGTATAAAAATACCTCAAAGTATGAATAAAACATAAGAAAGTAGATACTAAACAAGCATGGAACATCAAAAACTATTGATACGTTTACGACGTATCAACAACCCCAAGCTTAACTCATGCTCGTCCTCGAGTAGGTAAGTGATAAAAAAGAATAATTTTTGAGGTGACAGGCACCATCACAATCTTGATCAAGGTATTTGTAAAACATTGATAGCTGGGATCATAGTACTCTAGCATAGACATGAAACATATAGTTCTAGCAATAAGACATAGAAACTATGTTGTAGCATGAAAAGGTACAAACAAAAGATTCATGAATAATAATGCTTTGAGAGACGTTTGTTTGTTTCACATATAGAAAACATAATGAGAATGGTATTCAGCTTGTCCCTCATGGTGTAGCAAAACATAAATGCATAGGACACCTTCAAAGTTCATAGGGGTGACTAGATACAAATAGTTTAAGAACAAGCAATATCAAAGTTTTGAATCAATCAACAAGTTTTGGGACAATGCACATTAAACTAAGAATGACCACTATGCTCTCTCAATAGGTGCATAAAGATATAAGATGGAGACTCAACATAAAAGTAAAATAAAGGCCCTTCATAGAAGGAAGCAGGAATTCAAGTCTCATAAAGAGCTTCCAAATATTATGGTACTTATTAGCTTTTAGCTCTCGTTTCCTCTATCATAAGCATATTTAGGTGATTAAGGTTAAAGTGAACAAATATGAGGATATGCTTGACAAGTTATAAGTTGAAATCTCATGCCCCTTACTTATGAAGACCGAACCTCATGCTACTCAACTTTAGTCATGAGTAAGTTCTTGTCATTGTAAGTACATGTGTATCATAGAGAACCACCAATGGGGTACCCTTTGCTGGATGATACGGAAGCATTCCCATATCAAAATGACAAGGCAAGCAGACAATGAGCATCTCAGCGATCTTTTTATTTGCTATTTGCATAGGTTTTTATTAAGGATGCTTCATAGATTTCTCATTATGGTTATGCTGCAAGTTTCAACCATGATTAGGCATGGCTTAGGCTAGCGTCCCAGGCATTTCTCTAACACATATACAAACTCCATGAGCTTACAAGCTCCCCTTTTATTTCACACCGCCGGGATCCATAAGAAAAAGAACATGATATCAACCAAATAAAGTGCAATGTTGAAAATGTTCCCCATGGTAACATGGTTTTGCTAATTCACAACTTATAAAGCGCAAGCATATATGCAACATATATGGGCACAATGGTTCAAGTTTATTAAGTGTAAGAAAAGTAAAGTGTGCCATCAAGTTTGTGAGAGCTTTAATCACTAATTTTCACATAACAAGTTTAATTCGGAATATAGATAAAAACATAAATATACTTGGAATAGCAAATGCTAATAGGTAGGTATGGTGGACTCTTTGGAATAACTTTGTTTTATTTGGAGTTGGATGCATGAGTGGAACTCATACTTGGTATGGAGGCTAGCAAAAGACTGGGAGCGACCAACTAAGGGAGCAATAATGGCCATAATCATGCAAAGCGACAAAACATTATTAATTAAAGCATAAGTGATATCACATGTTGAAAACTAAATGATCATAGAGGCTAAGGTGACTGGTTCATAGTTGGTGTAAGCATGTGCCAAGTCAACCCAAATAAAGAATCAAAGGAGAATACCACAATATTATGCTTTTGTATGCTAAAACAACGCATGATTCTTTCAAGGCTTCAAGGCACATTATGCAAACTCAATTGTTTGGAACAAGTCGTGCTAAATCAATAATCACTAAGTATAAAGTCAAAGCAATATCAAACATGACATGATAAAGTCTAGGTCACAGTCAAAACAATCTTCCTTTTGTACCACTATAAGCATGAAACTTCCTACTCTTTTCCAACACCAATTGAAAACTAAAGCTAAACACAGTGCTAGCAAAGGATAACACTCACAGAACAATAAGAGTGAAAACTAGAGTGTTCTAGGCATTGAATAACGGGGTGTGTCTCTCTCCAAAACAAGTGTGTTGGGATCCAACCAACTTATTTAAGCAAACCAAATAAAATAAAACTAAAAAGAAAAACAAAGACGCTCCAAGAAAAACACATAGTGCATAAGGTAATAAAAATAAAGTGTCTTGAAAGATGACCTGAGATTATTGATGAAGAAGGGGATGCCTTGGGCATCCCCAAGCTTTGACGCTTGTACTTCTTGAATATTTCTTGGGGTGACACGGGTGGCATCCCCAAGCTTGATTTTTTGTCCATACTTCAACTCATCACATTATTCTTCCCTACACTTGAAAAATTCCTTCATACAAAACTTCACACAATCTTAATTACCAACATTAGTGTATTCAAGATAATAAGTCTTTGGGTTTTGTTTCAACACAAGTAACTTCCATTAAAACACAAGCTACTGGAGCAATTCCTTCTAAAATCTCAAGTGATCAAGGAGAACTCAAAGAGAAAGAGATTAAGAAGCAAATGAAATAATGGCAGAAATCTATCAAAACAGATGAGCAGGTAAAAACCGATTTTTTCGAAGACCTTCTGTTGCTCAAATAGAAAAGTGCTAAACTAATGAAAGTTGGGTAATAACCTGGGGCATAGGCACAAAACATTATAGCTCAATCCGACGTACTAAATTTTTCACGATTTTTTACAATGAAGCACAAAAATCTGTTTCGGAACAGTAACTTTCCCAAGTCTTACTTCCTCTCATTAGAGGTTATTCTTGGCACAAAAACCACACAAAAAGGATAAGGAGAGGTTATTACAGAAGTAATAACTTCCAAGACTCAACAACAGAAAAACTTACTACAAGGAGAATATAATGGGTTGTTTCCCAAAAGCTCTTTCTTTATAGCCATTAAGATAGGCATGATAGTTTCGATGATGCTCACATAAGAAATATGAATTGAAGTAAAAGAGAGCATCAAGAAGAAAATATGGAACAAATTTAAGTCTAACCCACTTCCTATGAAAAATAATCTTGTAAAGAAACGAGTCATGAAAGCACAAAGCAACAAGCATAGGAAAGCAAAACAAGTACAACTTCAAAATTTTCAACATAAGGAGGGGAAACTTAATACTGTTGGGATACATAAAACCATGTTTCCCTCTCTCATAATAACTTTCAGTAGCATCATGAATAAAATTAACAATATAACTATCACATAAAACATTCTTATCATGAGCCACATGAATAAAAGAATTAACACTCTCCACATAAACATAGTCATTCTTATTAATTGTAGTGGGAGCAAAATCAACAAAATAGCTATCATTATTATTCTCAACACCATAATTATCAAATATAGGAGGCATATTGTAGTCATAATTAATTTTCTCCTCAATACTAGGTGGACTAAAAATATCATATTCATTGTTGTAATCATCATATATTGGAGGCATAGTATCATCAAAGTAAATTTTCTCCTCCATGCTTGGGGGACTAAAAAGATCATTTTCATAAAAACTAGCTTCCCCAAGCTTAGACTTTTCCATAGAATTAGCAATAATGGCGTTCAAAGAATTCATACTAATAACATTGCTATTAGCACGCAAATAAAGTTCCATAGGTTTCTTAATTTTCTCTTCAAACACTTCATGTCCTAACTCAAAATAAATAATATAAAGATCTCTAATTTTGTTGTTGTTTCCATTAAGCCTAACTAGTGAAAATACAAACAAGAAACAAAAAGATATAATTGTAGAATCTAAAGGAAAAAACTTCGAGCACTCACACACCAGCTACAATACTAGAAGATAGCTTAGTAGCCAGAGGATGTGAGTACCTTTTACCTTACCTCCCTGGCAACAGCGCCAGAAAATAGCTTGGTGTCTACGCATGCTTCTATTCTTGTAGACAGTGTTGGTCCTCAAAGTGCGGAGGTTTGTGGAACAGCAGCAAGTTTCCCTTAAGTGGATCACCCAAGGTTTATCGGATTCAGGAAAGAAGTGGTCAAAGGTATCCCTCTCAAGCAACCTTGCAATCAAGATACAAGAAGTCTCTTGTGTCCACAACACACCCAATACACTTGTCAGGTGTATAGGTGCACTAGTTCGGCGAAGAGATAGTGAAATACAAGTAATATGGATAATTATAAGTGGTAATTGCAATCTGAAATAATAGTGGCAGCAAGCAAACATGTAACAGAACTGATTGTAAATGGTGTTTCAATGCTTAGAAGCAAGGCCTAGGGATCATACTTTCACTAGTGGGCACTCTCATATAAATATCTTCTCTCCATGATGCTACCCGGAACTACTCTCCAGTTGAACGATGTAGGGCTATAACGGCACACCTTAAAGTTCGCATTCCCCATCTAGATAACCCCTCACTGTCACCTTGAGCGCTATATGGTTCCAACAAACACCACAATCTCATAGAGACATCCAACTCAAATTATACTCATGATAAGTATTTAAGTAACCTTAGCCAAAGTGCCACACGGTGTGCATACAGTTAACTTCACACACGCGGGGATAAGTAGAGATTAATTTAAGCACTTAAGTAGCAGAATAGATCTAGATTCCAAAGTTCATGATCTCAATAAGATCACACATAGAGAGAGATGAACATTTAGCTACTTGTAGAGCCCTTAGCCTCGAGAGAGAACTACTCCCTCCTCATTATGGGAGTCAACAACAACGATGGAGATGGTGGTGGAGTCGATGGAGATAGATCCGGAGGCACTTTCCCGTCCCGGTACGGTGCCGGAACAGAGACTTCTGTCCCTCGAATCTCGTCTTCGGTGGCGGCGGTGCTGTGGAACTTTTCATGGAATTCTGATCTAGTACTTAGGGTTTTTGTCCCAAGGTACTTTTATAGGCGAAGAGGCAAGGTCGATGGGTTCTCGAGGGGACCACACCACCCCCTGGTGGTCTGGGCTGGCCCGCGCCACCAGGTGGTGTGGCCACCTCATGGCCCCTCTCCGTCTCATCTTTTGGCTCCGTGAGTCTTCTGGTAAAATATTGCCTTTGGCTATTATCCGGTCCAATTCCAAGAATATTTGTTTTCTAGCTTTTCTGAAACCAAAAATAGCAGAAAATAGGCAAGTGGCACTGTGGCATCTTGTTAATAGGTTAGTTCCAGAAAATGTATAAAAATACCTCAAAGTATGAACAAAACATAAGAAAGTAGATACTAAACAAGCATGGAACATCAAAAACTATAGATATGTTTACGGCGTATCGTCACTTCTAACATCCAGAACACATTCTTCGAGATGACCCGAAGACGTTTCTTAAAAGTTTTCCAACATTAGTGCCAACTGTTCCATATGAATCTAATCTGACATGGAGAAAATAAGAATATTGTCGATGGGCTCAACAACAAACTTATCGAGATACTCCATTTGGATGAACTCATATGTTGTATGAACAAAGAAGAATATTGGTCAGACCAATGGACATGAGGACGTACTCACGTGACACATCACTAGTAGCAACATCATCAAGATAGTCCTTGGAACTGAGTTTGATTTGACGATAACCCAAATCAAATCAAAGGTGGGGGAGATAACATATCCACGAAGGAAATACTATCTTTCTTCAGCACGAACAAAACTAGTTATCCCTTACAAAGGAACAAAGTCAGGTAGAACTTTTGTCTTACCACTCTCCAAGTTGTTATTTAAGCTCAACAAACTAGTTCTAGGGTATCCAGTATAGATCCTTGGAGAAAGGAGCAGTTCATAGAACTTACTTGCTCAAGAACTTGACAAACACGGACGTGTGGCAACATTGTGATACTTCTAGCAGACATCAAGAATATCACGAACCTTCGATACGTCATTTAGATCAAGAGGAAACTTTCTTGGTAAGGCAAGAAGACACAGTCTCAGAGATTCAGCAGAAGCCTAACTGTTTGACTGAGGAGAGTGTGCCGGAGTAATGGACGTGGTAGCACAATCATCCTTTGCTTAGTGATCGGATTAACCAGACACGCTAAGAATGACTAAAATGTCCTTGGAGTTCAAAGCAATAAGAATTTCAGACTCAGATGACCACATTAGTACGCACACGCATCATTCTCGAGCACGAAAGCTCGGAGGAAGGGTGGGTAATAATATGTAAGAGCATCACTTCATTAAGGGGTCATGAAACTCAGCACGACATCTTAGCATAGAAGAGTGTGATACTCTAAGGTAGAGCAGACAGAAACTAATCAATGCTTCTTAATCTACAGATTACAACACTTTGACCTAGTCCTAGATATGACAAGGTACTAGAGTTTGTTTCTCCTAACATCCCGAAATGGTTTGTCATGATGGACCACAAGAGTATCTTGCATCAGAAGACACCAATGCACAATACCACTTGGCTACCAACTGATATACAAAGGTCGGAGACAATAAGGGGAAAAGGAACATGCTCATGATGGAATCCCAAGATGTAGATGCATAGGTTAACAATCTTCCAAAAACCAATGCGAAGAAGGGAGGGTGTGGCAGGGTCATGAATATAGATGCGAGACTCACAAAGAGCACTCATGACGTGATCTATTTGGTTCCATTAAAGAACATATGCCATAGCTGGTGGTAGGGGAAGTCCTTTAGTTGTCACAATTCAATCGCGACAATAACCACAAGCTCGAAGGCTAGAATTGTAGTACCAGCCATCCCGAGGTAATGTTTGAACATTAATAATAGAGGTCAATAGAATGGATCTTGGGTTAAAGATCAGCTTCATGTACAAGATTCACAACACTGGAATCCAGTACAATCCGGGATCTTCGGTTGAAGTCCGAGGGTTAAAACCCGAGACAAAAGTAACTACTACTTGAGTGACGTAACGTACACTACGAGGTAGCAATCACAAGGTATCTTACAAAAGAAGAAATGACTTCTGAAGTACCCAAACAATTAAAAAGGGAGGCACACGAGGCGAGAAGAAACCTCGAAGCCTAGAACAAGACACTATGGTTTCGACAATATAATATTGTGGGCCCATATGGTCGAGAGAGCATGATGGAAATGAATCTCTCGGCTGAAGAAGAGCAAGGGGAAACAACAAATTCACAACACACACAACTCTAGAGAACTCTACACTAGGTCAACTGGCTAATAAACGACATGCCCAAAAGGCACCTAGCTTTTGAAAGACTAGGAGAGATATCAAAACTTTTCCCAAATCAACACAAGATAAGATGACCTAGAGTTAGAGCGATACTAGATGAGGAGCAAAGAATCATACTAGAGTTTTCGCAAATACTTTTCATCTTTGAAATAGTTTTCACAAACACTAGACTCAATATCGACCAATAGCAAGGTTTTCCTACGGTCGGTACTTCTCTAATACCAAAAACTGTCACACCCCCTGGATCAAGGTTAACCAAATCCATACCTTGGCCTGGCATAAACTTAACCTAGAGCTCGAGGATATCCAGTGAGAAATCGGTAACACAACAGTAACCTTGCGACACAAAAGTTATTAAAGCGAGCTCATAACTGAGCAAACAACCAAAATATTACAAGCAGAGGTCACTAACCACAAACATTAAACAACGGAAGGAAAATTACGCTATTAAGTATAGCAAACTTAACAAATGCCCTAAGAGGCCCGAAGCATAACGATGACGTCCTAGCCCAATGATTCCAGGCTACTGGCTGGGAACCCCAAACTACTCGTCGGTGTCGATGTTGTACCAAACTTGTCTTCAGGGGAACATTTACTCTTCTACAAAAGTGTCAACCAATCAAGGGTGAGGACAGGGTGTACTCCGCAAGACTTATGGCTGGTGGGGTTATTTTGCATAAAATCCATCTTTGTTTATAAAGCGAGAGGGAGAAGAAGCTCGTCTAATCAGAATATTTTTAAAAGGGGATAAGAGAGCAACATCTCCGAAGAATTGATCATCATCTTGATATCCACCAAAGTAATCCTCATCTCACAACTGGGATCACCCCCTCGTACCCATGAAGAAGCATCCTTAAGCACACGTTGAAACCTCCAAGTTTTATGATTAGGTTAATGTTCTCTATGATCTTAGAATTCGGTCACCAAGCGTTCATAACCGTGAACATGGCTTTTCGAAAAGATTTAACCCTGCAGGGGTGTACAACTTTACCCACACATACTAACCGACTCTTAATGCCAGATCATTATCCCTCTTCCTTGGAAGGCCGACAGAGGGTGGTTAGACATGACCTTTACCTTGCTTTCGTCGAGACCATGAGTCACGTCCTAAGGATGGTTCCGCCGTAACAGGTCAAATCCCAAAGTCGGTCCCTAGAGATGTGAGGCGAGGTTGGTTTATAAGGGGCGCCATCTACCCCAAGCAACCCCAGGCATGCTTACCTACCTGTTATGATGCACCTTCACCCGCCAAATCTTTCAAAACGCTTTCTATGCATATGTAAAATGGAATGCCCGAACTATATGACTCATGGAATCTACTAGGAAAGTTAGTTAGTCGAGAGGTCCCCATAAACCCCGTGTGGCTGTACGCTCGTCTTGGTCCAAAGGCAAGAACTCAAGTCCTAGTGGTGGCGAGCATGGGACTACAAAAACCACATCCCACTATGGCCTCCCATACAAGCCTTAGCATGTTTAACCTTTACCACTGATCTTACCTCATCATTATACCTCGTTCTCCTGTCATACTAGATTCTCTGCATCTGATACATCATCTGGATGAACCAGCACTGACAGCTAAGCATGGCTAAGCAAGACACAGATATAAGCTCTAGCAGTGCACACAAGCTAAACCTACTTAGGCTAGGAGCAGTGGATCAAGTAATATAAGCTCAAAGGGAGTAATGCAACAGATAGGATACTCTATCTATCAATAAAAGACCATAGTAGAATCATATGCATCATGGCATGAATGAAATACTTTGAAAGCATAGGATTGTATAATTGTGGGGCTATGCTTGCCTTGTTTGTTAATACCCAGATATAGATCTTCGGATATCTTGTACTAGACTTGATTATAGTTGATAAAGTATTTCTCTTCAATCTTTGATGGTGTTGATCTCGGTCTTCAATCTCGATTTCGATATCGTATTCTACCGAGAAAAAGAAAACACCGGAAAGAAAGGGAAACAATCAACACATGGCACCGATGCAATGCTCAAGCAAGAATGATGATATGACAAGTTAAATTGTATTGAAATAGAACCCTAAGGCATGCTTGGCAATTTAAGTAGCGCCGAGGGGTGCAAACCCTAATACAGGAGAGACCCCGGAATCACCTGCGGGGTTCAACTGATTCTTCTAATTAAACTGGTAATTAAAGTTGTTGAAGAATGCATGATTATGAGTATATGGTGTAGATCTCATTTTTCTGAACATTTTGATATATTTGATTTTTACTTAAAATGAATTAGTTATGATTTTTCTCAATTTTAATCTATTTTAAATCATTATTAAAACAATTAAACATTTTTGGGATTTATTAAATTATTTCCAGCTGGACCCACATGTCAGACTTTTATTAATTTCGGAAATCATTTCCAAAAAGATTAAAAACCTGACATTAGGGGCCCACATATAAGGTAAATATATTTTCCAAAAAACAAATTATAAAACATTTAAATAAAAGAAACAGGGATTATGACCTCATGTTGACGTCAGCATGACGTCAACAATAGGATCTCCCATGCGGTGCATGAATCCATCGCCTCTGAGCCGTGTGGGGCTGTGGGAGCTGGTGCGTTGGATGCAGGCGTGGGTGGTGAATGTTTTAGTGGCGCAACCGCTCGGATTAGGTCGCTGGAGGGCAGCCGGCGATGAGCTGCTGCCGCGGCCTCGGATGGATGGCAGGAGCAATCTATAGAGAAGGAGGGGTACGACTGGGAGGTGCTGGAGCACCAGCAGCTCACCAAGATGTTGATGAAGGGCTGGTAGAGGCGCGGGAAGACAGGAATCGGCGGTGATACCAGTGGCCGATGTGGGGGAAGTAGCTTGCAATTGCAGCGGCTGGGACCCTTCCGGCTCAAGCACATGGACCGGAAGAACAATAAGGCCACGATGGTCACGAAAGGGCTCTCAAAGAGCCAAGGGGAGCTCGGAATTGATGGCGCATCAGCAGATCTGTAGGCTAGGGTTTTGGCCATGGTGGGGAACGAGGAAGAGAAGAAGAAGTGGGGCTCTCCTAGGGTTCCAGTACCGGTGGGGAGTTCTCATAGACGTTCAGGGCGGTGGCACGCATCGCAGCGACGAGGAGGATCATCGGGTGGCCGGGGACATGCCACCGAGGTTCTTCTCCTCTGTCAGGAGGAATAAGACGACGACAGGAGAGGCAAACGGGTATGGGCCAGCGTTGGGCCAGGACTAGGCTGCGGCAAATCAAGAGCGTTGGTTAGCTGCTAGCTGTGCTGAGCGGCTAGGGAGAGAGAGGAGAGAGCTAGGCTACGACCCAGATAGAGTTAGCAACAGGTTTTATTTTCAAAAAACCTTTTTATTTTTCTGTTTCTATTTTCTCTTTTGTATTTTCAAATACTTTCTGTTTTGAATCATTTCAAAAAATACTAGAGGTTTACAAAATGTATAAAAATACTATGGGGACCCCTTTAGTCAATTTGGGCTCCATGCATTTTGATACTTTTCAAAATATGAAAACCATTTTGAATAACTTTCAAAGAGAGGGGAAGAACTAGCGTTTCAGGGTTTTGCATTATTTTCTTTGCATGCCTTTTTAAGAGATGATTCTCATGAATGCACAAACAAATCCCTAAATATGATTAACTAAAATTGGGGTCTTACACCGGGGTTATCCCCCAACATAATATCTGCCATTAAATTCATAATTTAAGTTTGAAAACTACAAATGAGCGGATTCCAATTGTGTTGGTCCTAAAATTACACAACCTACTAATTTTTGTTTCTTGATCATGAACTTTCTTGTTGTAATGTAATGGTGCCCTTGTTTTCCTTCTGAGTTGACTGTGTTTTTGTATGCATGTACTTCATTTGCGATGATAGATACGAATGAGGAAGGATTTGAGGGAGAGGAAGATATTGCAGGGTTTGAAGAAGAAGACCAGGGACAGCTTGCCAACCAAGGCAAGCCACCATTCTTAAACCCATGTTTATTCTTCCATCATACTTGTTTTATTATACTATGCACTGTTTTTACTATCATATATGTATCGTTTCTAGAGCTTGGCTTCTCCAAGCTTGGGTATAGTATGTTGTAGGTGAACCCCTTGTGCTCACCCATTACTCCCTGTATAAAGTGGACTTGATGAATATCATCTCGCATCCCAGAACCTTGTCCCTAAAGATAAAAATCATATGTCGGGGAATGTTTCAAAAAGCAAAAGTTTTCAAAAGAGTTTTGAAAAACCTTGGGAAGGTTGTCCTTGCCGAGAGAGAATGTTTTCAGAAGAAGTATGGGGATTGAAGGAAAGTGTTTTAAAAGTGGCACCTGATCACTACGCATGTCCCCGGAATAACTAATCGTGCATAAACAATAACCCTAATATGGGACAGCACATATTTGGAACCTTGCCCATCTTGGTATGATGGTCTCTAAACTCTATGGGATCAACCCGAATAGTCTTCTCTGAAGCTAGCATTTGTCTCCACCAAGGTCCTGAGAGGACTGGGGAAACTTTACACTATAGTTTCATACAGTCGGACAATACTATGAGCCTGCCATTGAAAGTGCACACTCGGGATCGAGTGCAAAATGCACTCTGGTTGGTCCTTGGTACCCGACGCCCCGGTGTTTGGAGGAACAACTCATAGGGTAGGGCCGATATTAGGTTGGACATGGGGAAGGTTATGATCGGTTATTCAACCCTTCATGCTGAGGTATGGCGACCATGGAGTGGTCAGGGTTGGGTAATCGGATGTTGTGGGTAAAGTGTACAACCTCTGCAGAGTGTAAACCTATTCTAATAGCCATGTCCATGGTCATGGACGGTTGGGATGGCAATTGCCTTGCTTGTGCCAAGTTTTGCTTTAAAAAGAGTTTTCGGGTAACAAAGTGTTTTGGTCATTATATGACCGAAAAAGGAGGCGTGGGTCATGAGACGACCCCTGAAACTGTGTTCTGAACTTGAAAAGGTCACCCCTCAAAGTTTCACAACCCACCCAGGAAGTTTTACAAAGACTTGATTTCAACTATTTTTCAACAAAGATATGGAGAATTGTGTTACAAATAAACTAGCTGTAGGTAGATCCAACTCACTTCTATACTTTTGATGTATAGTTTTTTGTTTTTATCCTCTTATGGTGGTTTACGAGTACATTTAGAAGTATTCACTGGCATTTTCCCTGGCTAGTGTCATGGGCAGACTCTGAAGAGTAGGAAGAAGAGGGAGACTTCGGTGATGACTACACAAACTAGGACGATCTCCTAGTTTGTTTCTTGTAGGTTATGGCATGGCTCAGGCCACGTTGCTTGAAGTTTCCGCTGCTATTATTCTGTTATGAGACATGCATGGCTCCTTGTAATCTTTGGTCATGAGACCCCTATGTAAGACTTAAATTCGATACTGAAATGGATGTGAACTTTGATGCTAAGTCAGTTGTTCTCCATGATGCATTGATCTTGGGATCGTGGTGATTGCATATATAATGGGTATTTCAGACAGCTAGTCTGGGGTGCCCACAGGTTTCCCTTCCATTACGTCATAGGACTCCCTACTTACCATCATTACTTCATTTTCAATGACTTTGGGCTCTAGAAGTTCTTTCACTATACCAATATTTGTCTTGATAGTTTCCAAATCTCTAGTTAACTTTTCTGTCCTCCATGTACCTTCATTATCATTCTTTTCTCTTTTTATTAGGATATGTTCATCTCCAGCTAATAACCTCTTCTCTACCCATGTAGGCTTGTTTTTTGGAGTAGTCTTAGGGAGCTTTTTTCATAAGGTTGCTTGTAACATTCACAATCCTTCGGTATCTTCAAATGCTCAGCATATGTATTAACAATTTGAACAACCATACTAGGATCAAAGTTAAAGTTTCCAAGCAATTTCTCTACTTTACCAGATGCTAGAAATTTTCTTAGACAGTAATATTATATAGGAGTTTCTTCTTCATTAAGTTCAATACCATGATATGCTTCTCAGTTCTTACGAACTGTGTCTAGCAGGTTCCAGGATTTTTCAACACTAAATTCACTAAATGATCCATTAGAAAGAGAATCTAGCTCATTTATATTATTTGTGCTTAGCCCTGCATAAAAGTTGTGTACTACTGACCAAGATGGGAAATCATGGTGAGGGCAATGATCAAGAAGTTCCCTAAACCTTAAATACCCTTCATAAAGGCTTTCCCTGGGGCCACCTTTGAAATTAGTGATCATGCGTCTAGCTCCAAGGGATTTCGTCCTGGGAAAGAAATCAATTAAGAATGAAGAAAATAGATTCTCCCAGGAATTAATAATCCTTGTAGGACATTCAATATACCAAGAAAGGGCTTTATCAATAAGGTTTTGACAAAAGACAGTCGATTTAACCTCATCCTCAGTAAAGATATTAAGGCGAAAAGTCCCACAAGTTTCTTCAAAGAAATCCACATTCTCATACGGATCCTCCGTACCGTCCCCTGCAAACATTTTAGCATGCAAGAGATCTAGCAGCATGGGGTTAATGTCATACCCATCAGGGTTGGTGGATTTTAAATAAGCGTCCATGGGTGTACCAGAATTCTTTATAGCTTCGAGCTGAATAATATGTCAGTACTTGCCCATGGTTTTTACCTGAAACTAGTAAACAACTTTAGTAAAACTTATTAGATTAACAACTAAGAACAAATACCAAAAGCGCTTAGTTCCCAGGCAACAACGCTAGAAATAGCTTGATGACTGCAAGTGCACAAATCAATTGTAGCTAGTTTCAAAATAAGTGTATCGAACCAATATAGAGCTATTGATTAAGGTATTTATGCCCCTCGTCAATATTACCAAAGGATACTTGTAAGTTGCCTTTGATCTCAAGTAAATAGTGTTTAAAGAGTGTTTTGTTTGTGTGCAAGAAAGTATTGAAAGCAAGTAAATAATGTAACAAGTGTGATGGAGTTGGAACTCAATAAGACTTAAATGTTCTCGAGGATGTAGGATACACCACTAGAATGTGAGAATTACTTGTGATTAGGATAACATATATCTTTCTTCGTGATATGTGTGGAGAGTGTTCTATAATAAGATGTTCACCAACAACTCTCGTGAGCAAGACACTTCTACGAGTCTTGTGATGAGGTCACGTCTAAATAACCACTATGATGCCTGCTGGCAAGTCACTTCTATAGACCACCACAATTAAGGGTTTGCCCATGGATATCATTATGAGCTTAGTGAATCTCTCGTAATCCCCCTTTGACCGTGTAGGTTATAAGTCAATGCTTGTAGTCACAAAGTAGCACCGGACATACTCCCACACACGTCCAAAGGGTAGTTCCCTCTCTTTAGTCCTAAAGGAAAATGTTATGTGGTCAACTTCACAAACCATCTAGAGAGAGAGAGCTAACACAATATCATAGATCAAGTAAAGATCAAAGACCAAAGTTATAGATCATCTTTTTTTCATTTCATACTAATGCTATGGTTTCTCCATATCCCCAAGAATAAAGGGAACTATTCACACATGGGGCAAATCAACAACATCATCATATTCATATGGATCGATTTAAAGTGCAAAGGTAAAATCAAGTGCAAACCCACAATTGTATTTGAAATTACAACAAGATCTAATGAATGAGAGAGGGGATGATGGTGATGATGGAAATGCAGTGGTTGATGATGAGGGGTATGGTGTTGTCCTCCGATGATCCGTGTAGTAGCAAGGATTTTCCTTCTCCAATTTCCTCCTCTAGATCCCTTCCTGGTGTGTTGTTTCATGGATGGATGTGTCTGTGAATGTCAGATCTCAGATCCGTCTTTGCATGGTGAGAGTATTTGAAAAGGCAGATGTCTTGACAGGCAGTACGAGCGGACAGTACGGGCAAGCTCTGCCCGTACCACATGTCGTTAAGCTTGTAGTAGCTTCTCCTTGCCATCCTCTCTTCTCCCAGGTGCGTGGAAAATCATCTAAGTGACATTTATCACTTAGAAATATCATATTATTACATAACATGACAATTCTAGTTGATATATTCATAAAGACTTAATAATTTGGTATCCTATTGAAACAAGGGTAAAATGTGTGTGCGAGTGCCATAAAATACCTAAATCCTAACAATACTTATTCAAAAACATAAGATAAATATGCTTCAAAAATGGACTCATCATGGATCAACCGACTTAGGTTCTATCAAACGTTGTTCCGTAATAGGGCGTTTATAAAGTCAGAGTTCAGGTCGGCTGAGAATCAAGCTCCACGATGTGGATAACCAAGATGGGATTTCCTCCTCCTACTGGAGAGATATTCATTGGACCCTCTCATTTGATATGATTCGAAAAGCATGGCCATGTGAGACTCGGTTAAGTGTTAACCGAGGCGATCGACTAAGAGCTAGTCAGATGAATCACATATGACAGATCGATAAGAGAGTTGAGCTATTAAAGGGATGAGAATTATTCGCCTATAGCTCCATAAGGTATATCGTGAGGCAAAAGGGACTTGGACGTAAGTCACATTAGAAGGTATGTAGTCATGACTCTTTGGTACTTGGAAGTAGGCATGTTCTTCTAGGAGCCACCACTGATTGATCGGTTGATTCAGACTCCAATCATGTCCAGGTTGCCATGAGCATTCAGACTCCAATCAAGTCGTTTGGGTTGGACCCGAACAGGACATGGACTGAGCCAGTGACTTGGACTCGTAGTGACTAATATAGGCCTTTGTGAATGGGCCACAAGTGAGTGGAGACCATATTCACTCCCTATATATACTGGGCCGCAGGATTCCCAAAGAGCACAGTTAGACCACTCCATGCGTTGGAAACCCTAGCCCCATTTAGTCCAGCTGTCGTACCGGACCTAGTAGTCCACCATCGGAGATCCTCCACGTATGTGTGGATACCAGAAGAAGTGTTATACGTTCAGCACTTAGATGATCATGGATTGGATCGGATCGTGGGATTGCACTACATCCACCGACGCGCTTCATCAACAATCCACACATGCGCGTCTAGTGATAATCCTCGTGGTCTTATACCTCGCCTAGATCTTGGGATCACTTCATAGGGAAAAGTTTTGTTTATCTCTATGTGGCCCAACAGTGGTATCAGAGCGATAACTTCTGTTTTTAGGCTCGAGATCATGCATTTGTGATATGAAGTTACCACTAGATTGGATATAGTTGTTGTTTTGGTGGTTGTTCTATAAGATAGATCGGTTTTGTACAAGGTTGATTGGATCATATACTCGGGAAAATGGATGATCTGGTTTCCGTGATCATACTATTGAGGTCATGGAACGACATACCCATGCTGGTCGGCTTCCTCCATTAGGGTATACTTTGACACTAAATCCAAATGCGGTGATCAAAGATCAAAGGAGTTTGATCGAATCGGTTTATGGATCAGATTTGGGTAAAATTGTTTTCTGCAATGAAGAAATCCATGTTCTTGACCGTCGGCTTCACCCTTTCATAGTGCCTTAGATGTTGTTGCAAGTTTCACAATGCCCGTAGATATCGTATCTATACATAACTTGTTTTTGCAGGATGATGTTATGAATGGTATGGGTTATGTGCATATGATGTGTGTAATCCATATGTGATCTACGTATCACGGTTTTTTCTTCCGAATGGAGCCTATGTGCTGTCATTTTATTGTATAATGACCTATGTGTCGAATTCTCTATGTAATTTTTATTTACTAATCTAGCTTAGCTTTTTGGAGAACCCGGATGGCATGCAAGTCGATGTACAAGATGGCGACATGGAGTAAGATGGCACATGACAAGATTTCCCACGAGTTGACTTACAACCTTCGTGGATACGGAGATCACCATGAAGAGATCCGCACATTTTCATATTATAATTGCTTTATTTTGTGTTATGTTTATGTCTCTGTTTTACCTCTATTAGATAGTTGGTACAAAGTAATCCCTCAAAGAAGGTCTAGTCGGTTGCTCCGCAAATGATTCACCATCACAAGTTGGATATTCTTGGTAGTGGGCTCATAAAATTGAGGTGCTACCAGTTCTTTCCAACTAGATGGGTTTGAGTCGGACTCTTACAGCAGAAGAACTCGTAAGCTAGACAGGTCCATCACAGCAGTTGTGGGACTCGGGGAAAAGTCAGTCGTGAGCCAGGGTATGTGATTCCACTCGACCAACAGGAGTTGTATGAGATGTGATATGCAAGGACTTTCCTACCTAGATCACTTGATGGCTAGTGGTGATGCTAAAGCTCACTAGTCCGCTTGCTTATTTAGGATCCTGAATCACTTAGTAACCATCAGAGCGGTGTTGGTTCTAGTGGGAGCATAAGTATGGATACATGTCTTAAGTGTTTTGCATATTTTATGTTGTAGATCAATGACACCTAGTAGTAGTCTCGCTCAGTTGTCCAGATATTCCTTGAGAACGGTCCTCGAGAAAGATAAGCTTAATGGAACTAATTTCACCAACTGGTATTGTAATATGAGAATTGTTCTCAAACAAGAAAACAGGGACCATGTTCTAGGTAACCCACTTACAGATGAGCCGAATGAGAAGGAGAGTGTCGCTGAAACCAATGCCTACTGTAGGACTTGTGATAAGTCCACATAAATTATTTGTCCTATGCTTCCTCACATGGAACTGAACTTGCAGTAGCAGTTCAAGAATGTTGAAGCCTACAATATGATGGAAAGCCTCAAAAGTAAGTTCTAGGATTAGGAAAATACTGAGAGATATAAACTATCTCAAGCTTTGTTGAGTAATAAGATTATGTATGGCGATCCATTGAGTCCGCATGTGATCAAGATGGTTGGTTACATGCAGTCTCTAGAGAGGCTGCGCTACCCTATTAGCGAAGAGTTTGCTACATATATAATTCTGAACTCTATTCCTAATGCATATGGTTACTTCATCTCAAACTACCACATGCATGGTATGGATAAGTAGCTCATTGAAATACATGGGATGCTCAAGCAAGAAGAGGCTAATCTCAAGCAGGGTACCAGTCAAGTGCTGATGGTACAGAATAAGGCTAAGTTCAAGAAGAGTTCTTGGACTAAGAATAAGAAGACTAAGTAAGGAGGTAATCTTGAGGATTCGATAACAAGAATTTCCTCGGGGACTAAGCCATCTCCTTTAGCTGGATCCACTTACTTTTATTGCAAGACAGATGGCCACTGGAAGAGAAATTGTAGGAAGTATTTGGCTGACAAAGCCAAGAGTGGAGGTGTGACTTCCAACATAGGTATGCTTGTATTCAATGTTATAGACATTTATCTTGCCGATGCACCTAACTGTTCTCAGATCAGTAATTGTCATATGTAACTCATTGCAGGGACTATTAAGAACTAGGAGTGTGGAAAGAGGATAGGTTGACATTCGACTCAGCAACAAGGCGAGAATCACTGTGTTGGAAGTTGCCACGATACAAATTCATTTACCTTCTGGTTCTTAATGGAGCTAAATAATTGTTATTATGTTCTAGCGCTTAGTATAAACATTATTTCTGCCTCATGTTTGATGAGACAAGGCTATGGGTGGAATGTTAAGAATAATGGTTGGCATGGGCATAACCCTTCAGGTGCCTACTATTGGTATATATGGTATGGCCCAGCGGAAGGCTCACTCGAAGATATACCAGGACCATGAAGCCCATGATGATTCAACTAATACGAAGCCCTCAAGGACACCAACTCCAAGCACACAATACAAGGAGAGTCTAAGACCAGATTGCATAGCAACTCTAACTTGTAACTATCATCGCATAGAAGACAAGTACGCCATATGAGGGGGTCCTCGAGGCATGGGGTATAAGACATATGGTCATCTGGGATGGTGAGCACACAAGTTTATCTAGGTTTAGATCCGACTGTTATGGCCAGATCCTACTACTGCCAGCAATCCAATATATTGGTAGAGCCGAAGGTTAACAATGGATTACAAGGATTTATATCGCTAGTGTGAGTTGAGATTGGTTGTGCCCTAAAGGTTGGCCCCTAGATCGGCTTATATAGTCATCTGACCTAGGGCTTACAGGCTAGATGCAATACAAAGATGGTATAGAGTACATCTTGGACTACAAGTTAATCTACAAGCCTAAGTCGATAAGTATTCTAGTCCTTCCTGTAGCTGGATGGGCCTCCATCTTATTTCCCTGATTGGGCCGCTCGTGGAGCAAAGATCTAACTCGAAAGTGGGCCACCCTGGTCAGTGAGAAACCTTGGGTATACCCGGAAAGTATATCCCCAATAGTATTCGCTAGAAGCCTCCAAGATCTAAAGTCGGATTTCCTCATCTTGCTTCAATATTCTTTGGTTGTAGAATCTTGAAGGATTCTTGAAACTTTAAAACAAAATTGTAGGATCTAAGTTATCGCTGAGTCGGAGTTTTTATTTATCATTGTTGTTTCCATGCCTATTTCAAACTGAGCTCGAAATTTGTCTGATGACGTAACCCAACAACTTTCCAGGTCTTGTCGCGTTGCTGACATTTATTCTGTCAGTGTGACCATTGGTGGGTCCCGTATCGCACGAAACGGAGGTGTTGTTTCAATGCAAGCATGGAGATCGAAGAGGCAGAGGCTTCGTGAGGAAGTTGCCCCATGCGTTCCATGATGTGTGGCGAAAATCCGGTGCGTTTAGCGCTAATCTCGGTGCAGATTGGTTGTAAAAAGAGAGAAATCATCATTTTTATTCACTTCCGCTCCATAGTACCTTCTTCCTCGCGTCTCTCTATGATCTCTTATCTTCTTCTCCCCTCCTCCAAAACCACAAGCGCTGCTAGTTCTTGGTCACATCTGACGAGATAGATGATTCTTCCTCCACGGCGGGCGTGGCGTCATTGTCAACTACAGTGAAAGAGAGGAGGTGGTGTGGGATCTGGATCCAGAGCCTCATCAACAATGAGAAGCTCTAGTAGATAGAAGATGAGGGATACCTCCATGCCGGCGCATGGTGGAATGGCCTTAATGAAGCAATTCCAGCGCCACACAACGGCGAGCGTATCCATTTTACGATGCACGTCGATCGTGGGCTAAGATTTCCACCATCAGAATTCTTCTCTGAGGTAATCAACCATTACGGCGTTCAACTTCATAATCTTCCCCCAAACTTTTTGTTAGAGTTTAGTGCCCATGCGGCCCTTAGTGAGGGATTTCTCGAAATCAAACCAAGTCGGACGCTTTTCCGGTACTACTTGGTACTCGAAATAATTCCATCACTGACAGTATTCCTTATAATACCGGAACTCTTAACTTAGTCCTTAGGAGAGACCGAGTTTACCTAAGATTTTAGCTAACGAGTCAGTGAAGAGATGCTCGGTAACGTTCTTTTATCATAAGGACATGTCGGATCCGGGCAAATAGGAGAGTTTGCTGGTTTTCATTGATGGTGCTGCAACCCACCAAGATTTTTGGGACACAGAAGTGCCGGTTCTATCTGACGAATTGATCCGTTCCAAGAGCGGATTGAGTTTCTGATGAAGAATAAAAGTCTGAGGGAATCCAACATGGTGCACTGCTGGTTGGATCATTGGATTCGGCCTCTACAGCACCACGATGACTGACTGATGCATTCGGTCATCCTTGACAAGAAGGATAGCTTGAGGGTTAGTCCAAATAGGGTTCCCTCAAAGGATTACAAGACTCGGCGACATCACCTCTGACTCTGACCCCCAACACGTCATCAGTTTCGGAGGATATTTCCTCTCTGTGCTCTAGAGATGTTGAGGCTCATGTTGAAGAGCCTGTGAACACCAATTCACAAACCAGAACCACAGCCAGTGGCTCGGGAGTTGATAAGGGTGAACCCTCTAAGGGTAATAATACCGCGACCCACTCTTTTGTTGAAGAATTGATGAATGTTCCCGGAACTGCCAACCTTGGCCTCACTAGGAAGAAAGCGGAGGATATCCAAAAACTTGCACTTTCTTGCCTAGAATGATGAGGTTATATACAGGGATTATGATGGTTCTAACTTCTTGAACTGGAAGGACATATTGAGTCAAATCAATGATGACTATTAGGTGAATTCATTCCTAGTTGAACATGATACTTTCATTTATAAGAAATTTATACTGCCTAAGTCTTTGTTCTATTGTATGGTCAGGTACATGGGAGAAGAAGGCATAGCATAGAGCGAGGAGCTGAAGCATATGGAGCATGTCGTGTTGATCAATGAAGAATGCACGAGGGAGGAGAGGGAGGAAGCACAAGGAGCTACCAAGAAGAAGATCAACATATGGCAGGATCTCTGCCGCGGTAGAGAAACTGCGCATTTTCCTGCCGCGGCACAGAAAAGGGCCCAAACACTGCCATGGCAGAACCCTGAGCCGAACCCAACTTTTGGGTCGGTTTGTATCCTAGTTAGGTGGGACCAAGTCATCCCAAGTTTAGGCCACCCCCAACCTCTTAAATAGATGGGGCACACCACAAGTTAGGTTAAGACCATGTTTAAACTATTTTGGAGTTGTTTCTTTCAAAGAATCTCTGGAATTACCCTGTGATCAAATTATACTACTTCAACTGAGTGTGATCTATTGTTCCATTAGGAATTAGTAGATTGCAAAATACCGTTCATGGTCGACGGCTACGTGCGCAAGAGCATGGTGTTGTGAATATCCCATAGGGTTCGAGAGCTATTGCATTGGCATCAGGGTTCGAGCGGGAGAGTTCATAGCTACAGGATATTTATATATCCACCATTATCATCATCGAAAAGTGCTTGCTGAGAAGATCAGGCCACCCCATATCATCTTGGTATCAGATTTTCTCGTTTACTCAGTGGGCATCCACAAATCCATCCATAGATTAGTTCGTGTTTTTAGTCCTATACAGAAAAGCCTTACAAAAAGATTTGTCATAGCCTAGATTGCATAGTTTTCGAGTTTTAGTCGTTGATCGTTCTATCTCGTAGATCTGATCTATAGTTTTGATCCGTAGGAGTCTAGGTTTCCGTTTAGATCTAGTTTTCGCTTTCATACGTGTTCCCCATCTTTATTTTCCACCGCCACAAGTTCAGATCTGAATCAAGCATAAGAGTCCTAATTTTTTACTACTTGGCAAGTCGGAATTGAAAAAAAAATCCTGTCGACCCTGCCGCGGCACAGAAACGGATTGTTTCTCTGCCGCGAGTCCTTCTCTGTCACGACTCTGTTTCCTACCACGGCACGTTTTCGGCCATTTTTTCTGCCGTGAGTCCGAGTCCTGCCGCCAGTTCTACCGCGACACAGTTTCAGCCAGTTTTTTTTGCCGCGGTACAGACTATTCTTCCATGGCACAGTTTTGCACTGTTTTTCTGCCACGGAAGACATACTAAAAAATTCTAAAAATTTGCAATTTTTCCAAACCTTTACCTATAGCCATTCTATTTCAAAGGTGTAGGAACTTGCCTATTGAGACTAGCTTCCGCTCTTACAGGCTACTCATAGGGCTTTGGTTTTGTGCTTTGTAAATTGGCCGTGTGTGACATTAAAAAAAGAGAAAGAGCATATAGCAAAAGCAAAAGCAAAAGCAAAAGGATAAAGAAGCTATACAAAAGAAAAAGCAAAAGAAAAGGAGTAATTGAGCAAGAGGCCTAGTGATATCTTTGTGCACTGGTAGATTGAGCAATCTTGTGCCTATTTACTTTGAGCTTTGCTACTGTCTCTCCAGCGTAGTGCAACACCCTTCATAGTTGCATTGCCATGTTTATCTCCATGTGTGTGTTTCTTGGGTTTTGTACGATCAGCACTAGGACTTGTTTGTTATGTAGTTAGGATACCATACCTAGAGCTCCACCATAAATAACATGTGTGCCTTGTGATCGTTCTCCATACCCTTGATATTTACTTCATCACATCACTGCATCAGTCTTTGATTTCATTTCGTAAAGCATCTCTATTCACTTTGGAACGGTAAGATATACTTTCTTGTCAGTTGTGAGTGAGTTGTGAGTGTTCCACCAAGCAGATTTTGTTTTGTGCACCAACGTACTAATCATGTCTTCTAATAGTGTTGATGTTATGCAGAAAAAGGATGCAGATGATTATCCCTTTCCATTACAATCCTATTGCAACAACACATTTTGGGAAGAGGAGTCAGGAGTGGTACCTAATTCGGGTTTGTTCCACTTCATCATAGAAATTAGTGGTCGACAAGCTGCTACTACCATTGATACTTGTTCTTCCATAAATTTGGCTAGTGTTGAGGTTGTTGAAAAGCTACAATTATACACACGTGCACCAACATCACCATTCATGTTAGCCACTTCTAGTCATGCACTACCAATTACTCAGATTGCATGTGTTCCGCTCACCATTTATGGCCCTAAAACATATATTTCTTATTATGTTGTTCCTAGAGCGTTTAACTCCTGCCATATCATGTTGGGAACAATGTGGTGTAATAAATTCTAGGTTGTGTTTGGTAGTGAGTGTTCTGATCCTACTATATTTTTGGAATGGTAAGCACGCGTGGTTAACACGTTCAAATATTGTGCAATTTCAGGAGAGTAGGCGTCAAAACCTATGTGCACATGTAACCACAAACATAAAACCACATGTTGATCTTGTCGTAGAAGAACCGGGAGTGAGAGTTGATGAGACAAATGAGGTTTCTACTAATGTAATCATCTCTACTCCTAGTGTTGTTTCTTGTGATATCTAGGTTGCTTTTGAAGAAAGGGAGCTGTCTATTTTACAACATGTATCACTAGATTATGCATTGTCACTTGTGGAGGATCTTTTAGTACCTACTACAACTTAGGAGATTGTTGATGACATTGGTACTGATTTAGAGCTTCAGCCAACATGTGCGACATATTGTGAGTCTATTCCTTTACTAAAGCCTCCTTGTTATTTTCCTTGCACTACTGTTTCAGCACCATGTGATAGTTTACCAAATTCAAATTTTGATCATGTGGTACTGATAACACATAAGGAAATACTTGCTTGAATACCACTTGCTGATATTGTGTATTCCATCATGCTAAATGAACCTATGAGTATGAGTTGTGCTATGGATAAGATTTCTGAAATTTCATGTCTAAATTCTAGCATATATTCTCCTTGTTTCACTTTCAATCTAATTGGTGAATATAGCATGGATGAAAATTTTCTTGTGGATCACGTATGCATTACTTGTGATGGAATCGCTGAACTAAAACAAGCTGTTTTCAGCCATATATGAAATGTGTCACAAAATGTTTGCTATGGGACAATAGTTCATGTTCGAGATATTATGGAAATACATTCTGGTCTAGTTGATATATTGCAACCAACAGAAGTAATTTTACCTATGTTGGATTGTTCTTATCTTGCTAGAATAGAACCCAAGTTTTCATATTCATTATGTTTGTCCCAAAAGTCTTTGTCTAGTTATGTTACTACTTTAGACTTCACTGATATTTGCAAATTGAGTTGCATCTTGCATACTGGACAACATGATCATGTTCATAATAATCAGAGTAGCACAGTTTAAGCATGGCATGAATCAATTTGGTTTTCACACATATTGAATCGGTTTGATCTTGTTCACATATTTGATCATAGATCTTCTTTGATAAAACTAAATTTAATATTGAAGAACAAGACTATCTATTTAGTTGTTTTTTACCATGATCATGATTCTTTGTACTTCACTTATACCTGCAATTTAAGTTGCTTGATGTATACTGGACATACATTTCATGTGAACAACAATAATACAACATGTTATATACATATACTTTGCATACACGTTGTTTTTTTGTTTCTTCCACTTTTAGCTTATCCAAAGCCGTGGATGGATTTTCATGAAGAAAGGGAGGATGATGAGGATATATACAAGGATTATGATGATTCTGACTGCTTGAACTGGAAGGAAATATTGAGTCAAATCAATGATGACTATCAGGTGAATTCATTCCTAGTTGAACATGATACTTTCATTTATAAGAACTTTATACTGCCTAAGTCTTTGTGCTATTGTATGATCAGGTACATGGGAGAAGAAGGCATAGCATGGAGCGAGGAGCTGAAGCATATGGTGCATGTCGTGTTGATCAATGAAGAATGCATGAGGGAGGAGAGGGAGAAGCGCAAGGAGCTACCAAGAAGAAGATCAACACGTGAAACTGTTCATTTTCCTGGCATGGCAGGCTACCACGCCACAAAAAAGGGCCCAACTCTACCATGGCAGAACCCTGAGCCGAACCCAACTTTGGGTCGGTTTGTATCCTAGTTAGGTGGGACCAAGTTGTCCCAATTTTAGGCCGCCACACCCCAAACCTCTTAAATAGATGGGGCGCACCACAAGTGAGGTTAAGACCACGTTTAAACTATTTTGGAGTTGTTTCTTTCAAAGAACCTCTAGAATTACCCTGTGATCGAACTATACTAGTGCAATTGAGTGTAATCTTTTGTTCCATTGGGAATTAGTAGATTTCAAACTACCGTTTGTGGTTGACGGCTACGTGCGCAAGAGCGTGGTGTTGTGAATATCCCACAGGGTTCAAGAGCTGCTGCATTGGCATCAGGGTTCGAGCGGGAGAGTTCATAGCCATAGGCTATTTATCTATCCACCATTATCATCATTGACAAGTGCTTGCTGAGAAGATCGGGCCACCCCATATCATAGAAGCTAGAAACTTATCTGCCAATGAAGCGGCTCGAGAAGTTGAAGACGCTAATCTTGAGAGTTTGTTGGGGCAGATCAATCTCCGGGAACAAAGGATAAGGGCCGGTGGGGTTCCGGCTCCACAAGTGTATCCCTTACTTTTCCCGAGAAGGTCTTCGATGAAATGCATGCCAGCTTTGAGAATTTTCATCGCGAACATATTGTAAGTCGTTTTCTGACTCTTTTTACTATCTTTATACCATATCCTCTAGCCCCCAAGCATTAGGTCAGATAGGAACTAGGAGTGTAGAATCCAAGCTGATGCTTTTAGGATGCCAAAGAACAAAGTAGTGTAGCCCCAAGGCTCGTTGGTAGAATTTAACTTAGTTAAAAGAGCAACTAGAATCTCAGTAGCTCTCTGACTCTTGTTACTATTCTAACTTACAGAAAGTTAATTGTTACAACCAGGAATTGTTTAAGAATATCTGCATAGAGCAGAAAGAGATTAAATCTCTCCATCTTGAAAATGTGCAACTAATGATAAAGAAGGACGAGGAAGAAGGTAAGATTTTCCAACTCTCCTATTTTCTTTTGTTTCACTTGCCAATTTGTGATTCGACTGTCTTTTTCTTTTGCAATTTCAGACTTGCTGAAACAATCTTGCAAGATGGTGGAGGAGGCAGAGACTTCAAGGTCTTGGAGTTGAAGAATGTTGTACTTCATAACGATCTTGAGAAACTCAAGGAAGAGTATGAAAAAAAGCGTGTGCAACCTTTTGGAAATTAACAACCATGCCACCGAGAAGCTCGATTGAACATTGCCTTCCGAGATAAAGAAATCGAAGATTTAAAGTCGAAAATGAATAAGCAAGGTGACATCACCTAGGCACTTGGGGAAGAAATCCGAAGCATGAGGGAGGACAGTAAGCAAGTAGACCGATCCATCCTTGGTAAGTTACCCATACCATATTTTTTCCATTGCGAATTGATTCCGACTGTTTTCATCAGAATTTTTAACTTTATCTTTTTACAGAACCCCTCAACATTATGGATACCTCCTCGTTCAAGTCCTAGACAAGCCGACTTGTCGCGGTTGGAGATTTGATTCATGACTTCTGCTAGATTCTTGAAGAAATTGGCAAATTTGTTAATTTCTCTGGCCTGGACAAAATGTCCGCCTTTGAAATGAGGTACAAGGCCAAGGAGCTTCCGAAGCAGATCGGGGACTAGAAGATTTCATATGCCCTGACAGCTGCCCAGAATTCCCTTACCATGGTATTGAGTCACCATGGTAAGATGGAAATCTAGTAGGTGACAAAGGGTATTTTAACTATTGATGAAGATGACAAAGACCACTACGTCAAAGCCAATTGGGAGTCTTGTGCCGGATATGCTTGTCATGTAGCCGAGATGACCAATTTTTAAAGGAAATATGCCCTGAGAGGCAATAATAAAGTTGTTATTATATATTCCTTGTATATGATAGATGTTTATTTTGCATGCTATAATTGTATTGATAGGAAACATCAATGTTTAATAAACAAAAAGGGTTCCTAGTTATGCCTCTCTTATAGACTAGCTTGTTGATTAACAAGATGATCAAAGTTTCCTGATCATGGACATTGGATGTTGTTAATAACAAGGTCACAGCATTTGTGAAATGATGTGATGAACATTCATCCGAAGTATAGCATTACGATCAAGTCATTATGTTTATATTGCTATAACATCATACAAAGTAGTCTTAGTCCTTAGACCATGAGATCATGTAAATTGCTAACACCGGAAGAGTATCTTGATAACATCAAACGTCACACCGTAACAAGGTGACTATAAAGATGGGTTCAGTACTACGAAGGTGTTATGTTGTGGCTCATGGATCAAGAGTGGAATTTGTCAATCCAGATGATGGATAGATTTACTCTGGGCCCTCTCGGTGATATCACATTAAGATAGCTTGCAAGCAAGTGATGTGATCACTAGAATGTTATATCACGGGAATGAGAAAAGAGTGCCTGTCGGTAACGAGATCAAACTAGGTATTTGGATACCGATGATCGAATCTCGGACATGTATTATATCATGAGACAAAGGGATTAAATTGCTGACGTTAAAGGTTCTCACGATCACAGAAGTCATCGTTGAATGTGCAGGAGTCAGTATGGATCTCCAGGTCCCGCTTCTGATTATTGATCTGAGAGGAATCTCAATCATGTCTGCATTATTCACGAACCGTAGGGTGACACACTTAAGGGTTGCCGGACACCATTTAGGAGCACATATGTTCCAGACAAAAGGTTTGCAAAGCGCAGGAAATGTTTCGATAGAAACCGGAATTGTTTCGGGTGAAATTGCAGAAAGTGGTTATGTATGTAATATTGAAATGTTGCAAGGGGTTTTATGTGAATGCTTGTTAATTAAAGTAATTAACAAAATTCTGAATAAAATAAATAAAAGAGTTTTATTAAATGAGAGAGCATTAAATTTGGAGAAATTTAATGCATTTAAAGTGGAGACTTTAAAAGAGAATGTTAAGGGGCATTTTAATGTGGAGGGGTTACCACCACATGAATGGGGGAGGTGAGGGGTCACCCCCCCCCCCCGCATGCGTCGGCCATGGAGAGAGGGGGCACCCCCCCTCCTCCTATAAAAGGCCACCCATTCCCTCCTTCATCCTCACACCTCCTCGTGAAGGATCTCTCTCCCCCTCTAGATATTCCCCCATGGTCTCGGATTAGCGAGATACATGTTCCTGGTGGCCTTGCGTCTGGAAGGAGTTGCTGCTTCCGCTGACTCGCTAGAGCGAGGAGGTGGAGGTTGTCCAGTGGCTTGAACGTGTGTGCGAGGACGGATGCGCTGCTGATTTGCGGCGCTCGGACTTCCACACGATCTTGAGATCGGCAAGCGTACGACTACATCAACCACGAGTTCCTACTCGTTAACAAAACTCGTTGTCTTCGAGGGTAAGTTCTCCATCGATGTATGTCCACCCGTTGCTCTGTATCTAGTAGATAGATCTTGGCGTATAGTTTTCATCGTAGGAAATTTTTTGTTTTCTATGCTGCGGACCCAATAGTGGTATCAGAGCCTGATCTATGCGTAGGTGCTTTGCACGGGTAGTACACATATGTTTATATGTGGGTGATGATGATCATGTTATTGCATCTTCTATGTACTTTGGATATTGGTGGCATAGTGGGATGAAGCGGCCCGGACCAACCTTACATGTCATCGTACACGAGACCGGTTCCACGACTGACATGCAACTTGTTTTTCATAAGTGGCTGGTGGGTGTCTGTCTCTCCTACTATAGTCAATATCTGATTTACAACGAGTTGCTAATAACTTGGTTATCCTCGTTGTGCTTCATGTTCGTAGGTAAGACCGGTTCTATCTCCGAAAGCCCTAAGCCACGTAAAACTTGCAATTGATAAATTAGAGGCGTCTAGTTTAGATCATTGCTGGGCTAGTGTCTTGATATGGTATTGTTGTAAGTAGATGTATGATAGATACTCTTACAACTCACTTAACGTGTAAGTTCCATAGACCTTGGCCTTACACACAAAGGAATGATAGAGATCATACCACGATGCAAACGATAGAGATCAAATGCATGGATCATATCACCTCACTTCACACATTAGATGTTAGCATCTTATATTGCTAGTTTGGCGCTTTTGGTAGCATTATAAGATGATCCCTCATTTAGATATCAAGATAAAATGTGTTCTTCCTTAAGTATGCATCGTTTTGTGGATCGTGTTTTGAGGCATCACGTGATGATCGGGTGTTCTCGACTCTACGCTTTCATACAACGGGTGTAAGACAGTTTTACACACGCAAATACTAAGGTTCTTACTTGACGAGTCTAGCATGTACAGACATGGCCTCGGAACACGGACCGAAAGGTTAAGCATGAGTCATATAGTTGATATGATGCCTATATAGATACTCGCCTTTGAAGCTACACTGACTCACGTGATGATCGGACTTGGTGTAGTGGATTTGGTTCATGTCATCACCAAAAGGACACGAGGGATGTCGTTTTTGAGTGGGAGTTCATTAGTAATTTGGATTAGTTGAACTCAATCTATCATAAACTTAGTCTAAATATATTTTACAAATTATGTTGTAGATGGCACCACCTGTTTTTAATTTCAATGTGTTCATGGAGAAAGAGAAGCTTGCTGTGAATGGTAGCAACTTCACCAACTAGGCTATGAATTTGAGGATTCTCCTCACTGCTGCACAAAAGCAATATGTGCTAGAGGCGCCGCTAGGCCCCCCACCAGCTCCTGATGCCCCTGACGAAGAAAATAACGTCTATATAACTCGTCAGGAGGACCACAACTTAGTTCATTGCGGCGTACTATATGGGCTAGAGCCAGAACTTCGAAAACGTTTCGAAAATGGCAATGCCTTTGATACCATGGGAGAATTGAAAATGATTTTTGATACCCATGTTGCCGTAGAGAGTTATAATGCTTCTGAAAAGTTCTTTAGCAGCATGATGGAAGAGAACAGCTCCGTTAGTGAGCACGTACTCAAAATGTCTGGGTACGCCGATAAGCTTGTGTCCTTTGGAATAACGATTCCCATTGACTTAGGCATACATCGTGTTCTCCAATCTCTGCCACCTAGCTACAGGAGCTTCGTGCTGAACTATAATATGCAGGGCATGAAGAAGTCTCTTCCCGAGCTTCTGTCAATGCTTAAGACTGCAGAAGTGGAGATTAGGAAAGAACATCAAGTGTTGATGATCAATAAGACCATCGGTTTCAAGAAGGACAAGAAAGGCAAGCAGAAGGGAAAGAAGGGCGGCAAATCTGTTGCCGCGCCTAAAAAGAAACCCCGAGTTGGCCCTAAGTCTGACACTGAGTGCTACTATTGCAAGGGGACTGGCCATTGGAAGCGCAACTGCCCCAAGTATTTGGCGGACAAAAAGGCCGGCAAGGCAAACAAAGGTATATGTGATATACATGTTATTGATGTGTACTTGACTAGTACTCGCAGTAGCACCTGGGTATTTGATACGGGATCGGTTGCTAATATAAGTAACTCGGTTCAGGGGCTGCGGAACAAGCGACAACTAGCAAGGGATGAGGTCACGATGCGAGTCGGCAATGGATCAAGAGTTGATGTGATCGCCGTCAGAACGCTGCCTCTCCATATGCCGTCGGGATTAGTTATAAACCTGAATAATTGTTATTTGGTGCCTGCACTGAGCATGAACATTGTATCCGGATCATGTTTGATACAAAGTGGTTATTCATTTAAATATGAAAACAATGGTTGTTCGATTTATATGAATAATATCTTTTATGGTCATGCACCTGTGTTGAATGGTTTATTTCTATTGGATCTCGATAGTAGTATTACGCATATTCATAATGTTGATGCTAAAAAGATTAAACTTGATAATGATATATCTGCATATATGTGGCACTGCCGTCTAGGTCATATTGGTGTTAAACGCATGAAGAAACTCCATTCTGATGGACTTTTGGAATCACTTGATTTTGAATCATTTGATACATGTGAGCCATGCCTTATGGGCAAGATGACTAGAACGCCGTTTTCCGGTTCAATGGAACGGGCGACAGATTTATTGGAAATCATACATACTGATGTGTGTGGACCAATGAGTGTGTCGGCGCGAGGTGGATATCATTATTTTGTTACTTTCACGGATGATTTGAGTAGATATGGGTATATCTATTTGATGAAACATAAGTCTGAAACCTTTGAAAAGTTCAAAGAATTTCAGAATGAAGTGGAAAATCATCGTAATAGAAAGATCAAATTTCTACGGTCTGACCGTGGAGGAGAGTATCTAAGTTACGACTTTAGCACACACATGAAAGAGTGTAGAATAGTTTCACAACTCACGCCTGCCGGAACACCACAACGTAATGGTGTGTCAGAACATCGTAATCGTACTTTATTGGATATGGTTCGATCTATGATGTCTCTGACTGACTTGCCACTGTCATTTTGGGGTTATGCACTGGAAACCGCTACATTCACTTTAAATAGGGCACCATCTAAATCCGTTGAAAAGACACCATATGAATTATGGTTTGGAAACAAACCTAAGCTGTCATTTCTTAAAGTTTGGGGATGTGATGTTTATGTGAAGAAACTTCTACCGGATAAACTCGAACCCAAAGCGGAAAAATGCGTCTTCATAGGATACCCTAAGGAAACGATTGGGTATACCTTCTATCACAGATCCGAGGGCAAGGTCTTTGTTGCCAAGAATGGATCCTTCCTAGAGAAGGAGTTTCTCGCGAAAGGTGTGAGTAGTCGGAAGGTAGAACTCGAAGAGGTTATTGAACCTTCTCTTCATGAAATGGCGAGTAGCGCAGCACCGGAAGTTGTTTCGGAGTTGACTTCACCTAATGAAGAGAGAGCTAATGATATTGATCATGAAACTCCGAAAGAGGACACTACCGAACCTCACAGGTCAAGCAGGACACGTGCAGCTCCTGAACTGTACGGCAATCCTGTTATGAATTTCATGATTGATGAAATATATGACCCTGCGACGTATGAAGAAGCGATGATGAGCCCTGATTCCTACAAATGGCTAGAAGCCATGAAATCCGAGATGGAATCCATGTACGAAAACCAGGTTTGGACCTTGGTGGACTTACCTCACGATCGAAAGGCCGTTGAGAATAAATGGATTTTCAAAAGAAAAACTGATGCTGATGGTAATGTAACCATCTATAAGGCTCGACTTGTCGCAAAGGGGTTTCAACAAATTCAAGGAGTTGACTACGATGAGACATTCTCTCCCGTAGCGATGCTTAAGTCGGTTAGGATTATGTTAGCAATTGCTGCATATTTCGATTATGAAATATGGCAGATGGATGTCAAAACTGCATTCCTCAATGGTAATATTGAAGAAGTGTTGTATATGATAAAACCAAAGGGTTTTGTCGATCCTAAGGATGCTGATAAGGTGTGCAAACTTCAGCAATCCATCTATGGATTGAAGCAAGCATCACAGAGTTGGAATCTCCGCTTTGATGAGGTGATCAAAGAGTTTGGATTTGTCCAAACTTATGGAGAGGCTTGTATTTACAAGAAATTGAGTGGGAGCAATGTGGCATTTCTGATATTATATGTGGATGACATATTATTGATTGGAAATGATATAGATCTTTTAAACAGTGTTAAAAGTTATCTAAACAGCAAATTTTCGATGAAGGACCTTGGTGAAGCTTCACATATATTAGGCATTAAAATCTATAGAGATAGATCAAGACGCCTAATTGGGCTATCGCAGAGTACATACCTTGATAAGATATTAAAGAAGTTTAATATGGACGAAAGTAAGAAGGGGTTCTTACCTATGTTGCAAGGCAAGACATTGAGTAAGACTCAAAGTCCGGCTACGGCAGAAGAAAGAGAGATGATGGATAAGATCCCCTATGCCTCGGCCATAGGCTCTATAATGTATGCCATGCTATGTACAAGACCGGATGTGGCACATGCTATTAGTTTGACTAGTAGGTACCAATCTGATCTAGGTTCGGAACACTGGATAGCGGTAAAGAACATCCTCAAGTACTTGAGAAGAACTAAGGATATGCTTCTTATATACGGAGGTGAAGAAGAGCTAGTCGCTAAGTGTTATGTCGATGCTAGCTTTGACACCGATCTGGATGACTCTAAGTCTCAATCCGGATACGTATTTCTCTTGAACGGAGCAGCAGTTAGTTGGAGGAGTTCCAAACAACCTGTGGTGGATGGATCAACAACGGAGGCGGAATATGTTGCTGCTTCAGAAGCGGCGTAGGAGGCAGTTTGGATGAAAGAGTTCATTACAGAACTGGGTGTGGTTCCCAGTGCGTTGGACCCGATGGTGATCTATTGTGACAACAATGGAGCCATAGCCAACACAAAGGAACCAAGGTCTCACAAGAATTCCAAACATATTAAGCGCCGGTTTCACTCCATCCGCGAGCATGTCAAGGATGGAGATATAAAGATTTGTAAAGTGCACACGGACCTAAATGTAGCAGATCCGTTGACTAAAGTTCTCCCTAGGGCAAAACATGATCAACACCATAACTCCATGGGTGTTAGATTTATCACTATATGAACTAGATTATTGTCTCTAGTGCAAGTGGGAGACTGAAGGAAATATGCCCTGAGAGGCAATAATAAAGTTGTTATTATATATTCCTTGTATATGATAGATGTTTATTTTGCATGCTATAATTGTATTGATAGGAAACATCAATGTTTAATAAACAAAAAGGGTTCCTAGTTATGCCTCTCTTATAGACTAGCTTGTTGATTAACAAGATGATCAAAGTTTCCTGATCATGGACATTGGATCTTGTTAATAACAAGGTCACAGCATTTGTGAAATGATGTGATGAACATTCATCCGAAGTATAGCATTACGATCAAGTCATTATGTTTATATTGCTATAACATCATACAAAGTAGTCTTAGTCCTTAGACCATGAGATCATGTTAATTGCTAACACCGGAAGAGTATCTTGATAACATCAAACGTCACACCGTAACAGGGTGACTATAAAGATGGGTTCAGTACTACGAAGGTGTTATGTTGAGGCTCATGGATCAAGAGTGGAATTTTTCAATCCAGATGACAGATAGATATACTCTGGGCCCTCTCGGTGATATCACATTAAGATAGCTTGCAAGCAAGTGATGTGATCACTAGAAGAGTGCATGTCGGTAACGAGATCAAACTAGGTATTTGGATACCGATGATCGAATCTCGGACATGTATTATATCATGAGACAAAGGGATTAAATTGCTGACGTTAAAGGTTCTCACGATCACAGAAGTCATCGTTGAATGTGTAGGAGTCAGTATGGATCTCCATGTCCCGCTTCTGATTATTGATCTGAGAGGAATCTCAATCATGTCTGCATTATTCACGAACCGTAGGGTGACACACTTAAGGGTTGCCAGACACCATTTAGGAGCACATATGTTCCAGACAAAAGGTTTGCAAAGCGCAGGAAATGTTTCGATAGAAACCGGAATTGTTTCGATAGAAACCGGAATTGTTTCGGGTGAAATTGCAGAAAGTGGTTCTGCATGTAATATTGAAATGTTGCAAGGGGTTTTATGTGAATGTTTGTTAATTAAAGTAATTAAAAAAATTCTGAATAAAATAAATAAAAGAGTTTTATTAAGAGAGAGCATTAAATTTGGAGAAGTGGAGACTTTAAAAGAGAATGTTAAGGGGCATTTTAATGTGGAGGGGTTACCACCACATGAATGGGGGAGGTGAGGGGTCACCCCCCCATGCGCCGGCCATGGAGAGAGGGGGCACCCCCCTCCTCCTATAAAAGGCCACCCATTCCCTCCTTCATCCTCACACCTCCTCGTGAAGGATCTCTCTCCCCCTCTAGATATTCCCCCATGGTCTCAGATTAGCGAGATACATGTTCCCAGTGGCCTTGCGTCTGGAAGGAGTGGCTGCTTCCGCTGATTCGCTGGAGCGAGGAGGTGGAGGTTGTCCGGTGGCTTGAACGTGTGTGCGAGGACGGATGCGCTGCTGATTTGCGGCGCTCGGACTTCCACACGATCTTGAGATCGGCAAGCGTACGACTACATCAACCACGAGTTCCTACTCGTTAACAAAACTCGTTGTCTTCGAGGGTCAGTTCTCCATGGATGTATGTCCATCCGTTGCTCTGTATCTAGTAGATAGATCTTGGCGTATAGTTCTCATCGTAGGAAATTTTTTGTTTTCTATGCTGCGGACCCAACAATTTTTGCACGCCGTTCTTTCAGTCTGTCGTGCTGCCACCAAGCCCCCTGCTAAAGAGACCCAAGCTTCTGACGATGATGATGAGAAGACTGAGTCTGACATCATCGGCTCGGAAAAGGATCAGGATGGTGTTGATGGTGTCTCTAGCACAGTAGTAAGATATCCGACTCCACCACCTATAATATATAGCCGAAAAAACTATACATTATTGATGGCTCAGGATACGTTGAGCTCGTTGGGAACCCCAAGAGGAAGGTATGATGAGCACAGCAGCAAGTTTCCCTCAATTATGAAACCAAGGTTATCGAACCAGTAGGAGCAAGGAAACAACCCCAAGGGGTTGTCACCAACTTGGAATCCTGCAGAACACAACCACAGAACTTTGCCCCAACTTACAGTGAGGTTGTCAATCTCACCGGTTTTCCTGAAAACAAAGGATTAACCGTATTGTGTGGAAGATAGTAATTGCTTGCAGAAAGTAAACAGTAAATAGTAGATGGTATATCAATAGTAAAAGAATGGACCGGGGTCCATAGTTCACTAGAGGTGATTCTCCTTAAGATAGATAACATGCTGGGTGAACAAATTACAGCGGGGCAATTGACAGACTCAAGAAAGCATACCATGCATATACTAATCATCTTGACTCCTATGAGATTTGATTGGGCATTACAACATTATACATAGACCGTACTCCAACTGCATCTATGACTAATAATCCACCTTCAGGTTATCATCTGAACCCCCTCCAGTATTAAGTTGCAAGCAACAGATAATTGCATTAAGCAAAGTGTGTAAAGTAAACAATATGATTGTCCCATGGACAAAGGATTGTTGTTTTCTCCCTAGTAGCAACAACACATCTAGTACCTTAGAGATTCCTGTCACTTCCCCAGATTACTAGAGGCATGAACCCACTATCAAGCATAAATACTCCCTCTTGGAGTTGCTAGCATCTACTTGGCCAAGATAGCTACTAACAACGGAAAACATGCAATATCACAAATAATAAAGACATGATAGAATCATTAATCAATCTGAAATAGCATCTCAATATCCATCGGATCCTCGCAAACACAACATGTAAGATTTCAAATAGATGATCTTGATCATGAACAGAGCTCACAAGATCTAAACATGATAACACAAAGGAGGAGAACCAACCATCTAGCTACTACATGGACCCGTAGTCCAGGGATGAACTATTCACGCATCACACTAGAGGTAGTCATGGTGATGAAGAAGACCTCCAGGGTGATATCTCCCCTCCGGTAGAGCGCCGGGAAGAGCTTCGGATCCCCCCGATCTGGGGATCGAGATGGCGGCGGCTACAGACTCTTCCGTGGATTTCTGATTGGGTCTTTGAATGATTACCTAGGGTTTTCGTCCCGAGGGGTCTTTATAGGCCGAAGGGTAAGGTCGGTGGAGCCTCGAGGGGCCCACACTAGGTGGCGGCACGCCTAGGGCTGGCCGCGCCACCCTAGGGTGTGGCCGCCTCATGGACCCTCTTCGTCTCCCCTCTGGACTCTGTGTTGCTTCGGGTAAAATATTGACTTTGCCTTTTGTCCAGTCCAATTCCGAGAATATTTCCTTACTAGCTTTTCTAAAACCAAAAACAGCAGAAAACAGGCAACTGGCACTGTGACAACTTGTTAATAGGTTAGTTCCAGAAAATGTATAAAAATACCTCAAAGTGTGGGAAAAACATAAGAAAGTAGATACTAAACAAGCATGGAACATCAAAAATTATAGATACGTTTACGATGTATCGACATCCCCAAGCTTAACTCATGTTCGTCCTCGATTATGTAAGTGACAAAAAGAATAATTTTTGAGGTGACATGCACCATTTGATCAAGGTATTTGTATAACATTGATAGTTGGGATCATAGTACTTCAACATAGCATGAAAGATATAGTTCTAACAATAAGACATAGCAACTATGTTGTAACATGAAAAGGTACAAAAAAGATTCATGAATAACAATGCTTTGAAAGACGTTTGTTTGTTTCACATATAGAGAACATAATAAGAATGGTATTCATCTTGTCCCTCATGATATAGCAAAACATAAATGCATAGGACACCTTCAAACTTCATAAGGGTGACTAGATACAAATAATTTCAGAACAAGCAATATCAAAGTTATGAATCAATCTACAAGTTTTGGGCCAATGCACATTAAACTAAGAATGACCACTATGCTCTCTCAATAGGTGCATAAAGATAGAAGATGGGGACTCAACATAAAAGTAAAAAAGAAAGGCCCTTCGTAGTAGGAAGCAGGGATTCAAGTTTCATAAAGAGCTTCCAAAAATTATGGTACTTATTAGCTTGCATCTCTCATTGCCCCTATCATAAGCATATTTAAGTGATTAAGGTTAAAGTGAATAAATATGAGGATATGCTTGACAAATTATAAGTTGAAACTCTCATGCCCCTTACTTACGAGTATCGAACCTCATGCTACTCAACTTTAGTCACGAGTAAGTTCTTGTCATTGTAAGTACATGTGTATCATAGAGAACCGCCAACGGGGTACCCCTTGCCCCATGATAGAGGAGTTATCCCTTAACAAAATGACATGGCAACAGACAATGAGCATCTCGGTGATCTTTTTATTTGCTATTTGCATAGGTTTTTATTGAGGATGCTTCACAGATTGCTCACTATGGTTATGCTGCAAGTTTCCACCATGATTTGGCATGGCTTAGGCTAGCCACCCAGGCATTTCTCTAACACATATACAAACTCCATGAGCTTACAAGCTCCCCTTTATTTCACACCACCGGGATCCATCAGCAAAAGAATCGTGATATCAACTAAATAAAGTGCAATGTTGAAAGTGTTCCCCATGGTAACATGGTTCTGCTAATTCACAACTTATAAAGCGAAAGCATATACGCAACATAGATGGGCACAATGGTTCAAATTTATTAAGTGCAAGAAAGTAAAGTGTGCCATCAAGTTTGTGAGAGCTTTAATCACTAATTTTCACAAAACAAGTTTAATTCGGAAGGTAGATAAAAACATGAATATACTTGGAATAGCAATAATGCTAATAGGTAGGTATGGTGGACTCTTTGGAATAACTTGGTTTTATTTGGAGTTGCGTGCATGAGTGGAACTCATACTTGGTACATGTGGAGGCTAGCAAAAGACTGGAAGTGACCAACTAAGAGAGAAATAATGGCCATAATCATGCAAAGCAACAAAACATTATTAATTAAAGCATAAAGTGATATTACAAGTCGAAAACTTAATCATCATAGAGGCAATGGCGACTTGGTATAGTCTTAACATGGTGCGAGCATGCACCAAGTCAACCCAAATAAAGCATCAAAGGAGAATACCACAATATTATGCTTTTGTATGCTAAAACAACGCATGATCTTTCAAGCCACATTAAGAAATTTCAATTGTTTGAAACAAGTCATGCTACAGCAATAATCACTAAAAATAAAGTCAAAGCAATATCAAACATGACATGATAAAGTCTAGTCCACAGTCAAAACAAGACTCCTTGTGTACCACTTATAAGCATGAACTTTCCTACTCTTTTCCAATCCAAATCAACTTATTTGAAATATCATATATGAATGCGGGGGTCCAACCAATTTCTTTAAGAAAACCGAGCATAACAAAACTAAAAACAAAACGAAGATGCTCCAAGAACAACATAATTGTGCATGAAACAATAAAAATGAAGTGTTTGGAATGAGATTTTTATTGATGAAGAAGGGGATGCCTTGGGCATCCCCAAGCTTTGACGCTTGTACTTCTCGAATATTTCTTGGGGTGACACGGGTGGCATCCCCAAGCTTGAGATTTTGTCCATACTTCATATCATCATATTATTCTTCCCCACACTTTAAAATTTCCTTCATACAAAACTTCACACAATCTTCATTAGCAACATTAGTGTAGTCAAGATAATAAGTCTTTAGGTTTAGGTTCAACACAAGTAAAACTTCCATTAAAACACACGCTACTGCAGAAATTCCTTCTAAAAGCTCAAGTGATCAAAGAGAAAGAGATTAAGAGGCAAATGCAAATAATGGCAGAAATCTGTCAAAACAGACCAGCAGGTAAAAACTGGTTTTTTCGAAGACCTTCTGTCAAAACAGACCAGCAGGTAAAAACCGATTTTTTTGAAGACCTTTTGCTGCTCAAATCTTAAAGGATTAAACTAACTAAAGTTATATAACAACCAGGGGCAGAAGCACACAAAATTACAGCCCATTCTGACGTAGAGAGATTTTTCACATATTTTTACAGTGGAGCACACAAATCTGTTTCAGGATAGCAACTTTCCCAAGTATTTTTTCTCTCTCATTAGAGGTTATTCTTGGCACAAAAACCACACAAAAATTATAAGGAGAGGTTATTACTAAAGGAATAACTACCAAGACTCAACAAAATAAAAACTTACTGACTAAAAATTTGGGTTATCTCCCAATAAGTGCTTTTCTTTAACGCCTTTGAGCTAGGCATAAGAAGCAAGATTCAAGTATTCTCAAATGAAGAAGCATTAAGACCAAATTTCTTGCCACTACCTTTCTTACCTTTATTCTTAACTTTAGGGAATGTATGATTGTTTGGTAGAGAAGAAAAATGCATGATGCCTTTTCCCACATCTATTATTGCTCCAAGGAGTTTCAGTAGGGATCTTCCAAGTGTAATTTGTCCTTTTCCTACACATCCAATAACAAGATAATCAGTAGACACCACTTTCCCTAGGATCTTTGTAAACACTCCTTCAGCTATTCTAATGGGCAACATTCTGGCATTATTGGTAAGAGATATTTCTTCTACTCCCTCAGAAAGTCTCCAAAGATTCAAAGATTCATAGATATCTTTAGGCATAAGACAGAATTCATACATGATATCACAATGAGCATAAAAAATTTCATTACTTATAACAACTTTTACTGTAGGAAACCACTTTGAAGATTCATAATTTATTGTAACATATTCATGATGTTCTCTAAGAATGTTATAGCATTCTTTTAAACTAGCTGTGTTGGTCTCAAGTGTTTAATCTAGCAAATATGTTTATGAAGGAGGAATCAAATTTGCTAGGCAAGTTATATGTTGAGACCAACTTTTTTATGGCATTAAAAGCTTCAACCTCATTGAACTGGAGGAAATCTCCTCCTACTATAGCATCCAAAGCATATCTATAACAAAGAGCAAGACCAAAGTAAAAACTACTAAGAAACAAGCTTTGAGTCATTTTAGGTTCAATTTTTTCATGTAAATCAGAAATTCTAGACCATGCTTCTTTGAAACTCTCTTCAATTCCTTGTTTGAATGTCAGAATCATTTCCTTAGGTGACATAATGGTTGGAGCAATGCTAGACATAATGGTATTTTTTGTGTTTTTGATATAAGGAAGTAAACTAGTACAACTAATTTTTTGTGCGTTTTTGATAAAAGAAACAAGCAAACAAAGAAAAAATAAACTAAGCAAAACAAAAACAAAGTAAAGAGATTGGTTGTGAAAGACTCCCCTTGTGAAGCTCTCCTTGACTCCTCGGCAACGGCGCCAGAAAAAGGGTTGATGGCTCAGGATACGTTGAGCTCGTTGGGAACCCCAAGAGGAAGGTATGATGAGCACAACAGCAAGTTTCCCTCAGTTATGAAACCAAGGTTATAGAACCATTAGGAGCAAGGAAACAACCCCAACGTGTTGTCACCAACTTGGAATTCTGCACAACACAACCACATAACTTTGCCCCAACTTATAGTGAGGTTTTCAATCTCACCGGTTTTGCTGAAAACAAAGGATTAACCGTATTGTGTGGAAGATAGTAATTGCTTGCAGAAAGTAAACAGTAAACAGTAAAAAGTAAATAGTAGATGGTATATCAATGGTAAAAGAATGAACAGGGGTCCATAGTTCACTAGAGGTGATTCTCCTTAAGATAGATAACAAGTTGGGTGAACAAATTACAGTGGGGCAACTGATAGACTCGAGAAAGCATACCATGCATATACTAATCATATTGACTCCTATGAGATTTGATTGGGCATTACAACATTATACATAGACCGTCATCCAACTGCATCTATGACTAATAATCCACCTTCAAGTTATCATCTTAACCCCCTCCAGTATTAAGTTGCAAGCAATAGATAATTGCATTAAGAAAAGTGTGTAAAGTAAACAATACGATTGTCCCATGGACAAAGGATTGTTGTTTTCTCCCTAGTAGCAACAGCACATCTAGTACCTTAGAGATTCCTGTCACTTCCCCAGATTACTAGAGGCATGAACCCACTATCGAGCATAAATACTCCCTCTTAGAGTTGCTAGCATCTACTTGGCCAAGATAGCTACTTACAACGGAAAGCATGCAAGATCACAAATAACAAAGACATGATAAAATCATTAATCAATCTGAAGTAGCATCTCAATATCCACCGGATCCCCGCAAACACAACATGTAAGATTACAAATAGATGATCTTGATCATGAACAGAGCTCACAAGATCAGTGGAGCCTCGAGGGGCCCACACCAGGTGGCGGCACACCTAGGGCTGGTCGCGCCACCCTAGGGTGTGGCCTCCTCGTGGACCCTCTTCGTCTCCCCTCCAGACTCCGTGTTGCTTCGGGTAAAATATTGACTTTGGCTTTTGTCTGGTCCAATTCTAAGAATATTTCCTTACTAGCTTTTCTGAAACCAAAAATAGTAGAAATCAGGCAACTGGCACTGTGGCAACTTGATAATAGGTTAGTTCCAGAAAATGTATAAAAATACCTCAAAGTATGGGCAAAACATAAGAAAGTAGATACTAAACAAGCATGGAATATCAAAAATTATAGATACGTTTACAACGTATCAATTATTTTGAACCAAGTGGTGTAATATAAATAATTCATTTGGTTATGCTGCAAGTGTTGGGTTTGCAGGATGGAAAACAAAAAAATTCTACCGCAAGAATGAACAAAACCAAGATCCAATCTAGGAAAAGCCAAGATCTAATCTATGTGATAAATGCAACGAGATAGAACTATACTAACCCTTGTAGGTCCGAAAGCCTTTTGCGAGATCGGATCTCGTGGGTGATATAGACGATCACTTGCCGATCTCAAGATCGAGTAGACAATCCTTCCAGCGTCGTGTTTCGGCAGCGCTTCCGCACTCGGTCACACGTACGGAGTCGATGTAGACGATCTTCTCCCCGTTCCAGCGGGCAGCGGAGGTGGTAGATATCCACGGAATCCCGGCAGCACAACAGCGTGGTGGTGGTAGTGGAGAAGAGATCATGCAGGGCTTCGCCTAATCCGCAGCAGGAGGAAGGAGGTGGGAGTGGCGGCTAGGGTTTGGGGTGGAAGGGACAAAGGGGGGAGGTTCCCCACCACTCCTTTATGTAGAGGGGATGGCCTAGGGCTGGCCCCTTTGCCCTCCTAGGGTCGACGCACAAGGGGAGGGGGGAGATTTCTTCCCCCCCAAGTTTCCTCCTTTTCTTTCTTGATTTTCAAGCAAACTTCATGGAACCTTCCAAAACCTTCCAAAACTTTCTGAAACCTTCTAGAAGCTCCATAGAAAACTCCAGAACATTTCTGAAACCTAGAAATTGATCTCCATCATATGAATCTTATTCTCTGGACAATTCTAGATCTCCTCGTGATGTCCTGGATCCAATCTGAGACTCCGCACAACATTTGGTCTCCAACTCCTATTCCATATCTACCTAAACAACATCGAACCTTAAGTGTGTCACCCTACGGTTCGTGAACTATGCAGACATGATCGAGACACCTCTCCGATCAATAACCAACAGCGGGACCTGGTGATCCATAATGGCTTCCACTTATTCAACAATGACTTCGTGATCGATAGAACCATTTACATACGAAACCAATGCCCTTTGTCACGCGATACTCTACTTATCCAAGGTTCAATCATTGGTATCTCCATACCTAGTTCTACCTCATTATAGATAAGTACTCTTTACTCGTTCTGTGATATGGCATCCCTTGTGACCTAGTAACATGCTTGCATGCTAATTAGATGACATTCCACTGAGAGGGCCCAGAGCATACCTATCCGTCACTTCGATGGACAAATCCCATTCTTGATCCATGCGCTTCAACACATACTTTCAGAATACCTAATGTCACCTTTATAACCACCCAGTTACGAAGTGGCGTTTGATGTCATCAAAGCACTCATCCACGGATGGTGATTAACACAATCTCATGGTCGAAGGATTAGATTACCATGTATTTGAAAGATTGTAGCAAAACAAACTTAATGACTTGATCTTATGATATGCTTACTATGGGTGTGTGTCCATCACATCATTCTCCTAATGATATGATCTTGTTATTAATAACATCCAATGTCCATGATTAAGAAATCATGATCGTCTATTAATCCACAAGCTAGTCTTAACAAGAGGCTTACTAGGGACTCTTTTATGTTTACAAAACACACAAGTATTAGTGTTTCCTAATAATACAATTATAGCATGGGTTGTAAACATTCATCATAAACACAAAGATATAATAATAACCATTTTATTATTGCCTCTTGGGCATATCTCCAATAGTCTCCCACTTGCACTAGAGTCAATAATCTAGATTACATTGTAATGTACCTAACACCCATGGCGTTCTGGTGTTGTTCATGTTTTGCTCTAGGGAGAGGTTTAGTTAATGGATCTGCCACATTCATATTAGTGTGTACTTTGAAAATCTTTATGTCACCATCTTGGACATACTCGCGAATAGCATGAAAATGTAGCTTGATGTGCTTCCGCTTGCTGTGTGACCTTGGCTCCTATGCATTAGCTATGGCACCCGTGTTCTCACAATAGATTGCCATCGGGTCCAATGCATTAGGAACCACACCAAGCTCAGTAATGAACTCCTTCATCCATATCGCTTCTTGTGCAGCCTTTGAAGTAGCTATGTATTCCGATTTAGTTGAAGATTTCGCCACAACGCTTTGCTTGCCACTCCTCCAGCTCACTGTAGGACCATTCAAAATAAATACGTATCCAGACTGTGACTTCGAGTCATCCATATCGGTGTTCCAACTAGAATCGGTGTAACTGTTTACAACAAGTTGTTCATCACCTCCATAAGAAAGAACCATATTCTTAGTCCTTTTTAGGTACTTTAGGATATTTTTGACCGATGTCCAGTGTTCCATTCTAGGACCACTTTCATATCTGCTAGTCAAACTAATAGCATGTGCTATATCCGGTCTTGTACACAGCATAGCATACATGATAGAAACTATTGCCGAGGCATAGGGGATTTTACTCATCTTCTCTATATCTTCTGCCGTAGCTGGACTTTGAGTCTTACTTAAGGTCTTACCTGGCAACATGGGCAAGAAACCTTTCTTGCTTTCTTCCATTCTAAACTTCTTTGGAACCTTGTCCAGGTATGTACTTTGTGAAAGCGCTATTAAGCGTCTTGATCTATCTCTATAAATCTTGATGCCTAAAATGTATGCCGCTTTGCCAAGATCCTTCATTGAAAAACTATTATTCAAATAGACTTTGACACTTTCAAGAAGTTCTATATCATTCCCAATCAACAATATGGCATCCGCATATAGTATTAGGAATGCTATAGAGCTCCCACTCACTTTCTTGTAGATACAAGCTTCCCCATAAGTTTGTATAAATCCAAAGTTTTTGATCACCTTATCAAAACGTTGATTCCAACTGCGGTATGCTTGCTTCAGTCCATAAATGGAGCGCTGAAGCTTGCATACCTTGTTAGCATATTTAGGATCGACAAAAAATTTGGGTTGTACCATATACAACTCTTCCTCAATGTCACCATTAAGGAACGCCGTTTTGACATCCATCTACCAAATCTCATAATCGAAATATGCAGCGATTGCTAACAAAATCCTCAAAGACTTTAGCTTCGCTACTAGTGAGAAAGACTCATCGTAGTCAACTCCTTGAATTTGTCAGAACACTTTCACGAAAAGTCGAGCTTTATAGATAGTAACATTACCATCAACATCTATTTTTCTTTTAAAGATCCATTTGTTCTCGACAGCCTTGCGGCCATCCGGTAAGTCCACCAAAGTTTATACTTGGTTTTCGTACATGGATCCCATTTCAGATTTCATGGCTTCCTGCCATTTGTTGGAATCTGGGCTCATCATAGCCCCCTCATATGTCGCAGGGTCGTCTATGTTGTCCACCAACATGACCATCAACGCAGGGTCATACCAATCAGGAGTGGTACGAACCCTCATCGACCTGCGAGGTTCAACAGCAACTTCATTCGAAGTTTCATGATCATCATCATTAGCTTCCTCTCTTATTGGTGCAGGCGGCACAGAAACATCTTCAGGTGCTGTGCTACTCTCAAGTCTGAGAGAAGGTTCAACAACCTCGTCGAGTTCTACTTTCCTTCCAGTCACTTCTTTCGAGAGAAACTCCTTTTTCAAGAAAGGATCCATTCTTGGCAACGAAAACTTTTCCTTCAGATCTATGATAGAAGGTATACCCAATTGTTTCTTTAGGGTATCCTATGAAGACACATTTTTCCTCTTTGGGTTCAAGCTTGTCGGGTTGTAACTTCTTTACATATGCTTCGTAGCCCCAAACTTTAAGGAACGACAACTTAGGTTTCTTACCAAACCATAATTCATACGGTGTCATTTCAACCGATTTAGATGGTGCCCTATTTAAAGTGAATGCGGTTGTCTCTAATGCATAACCCCAAAATGATAACGGTAAATTTGTAAGAGACATGACAGACCGAACGATATCTAAGAGAGTTTGATTACGATGTTCGGACACACCATTTCATAGTGGTGTTCTCGGCGGTGTCAATTGTGAAAGTATTCCGCATTTCTTTAAATGCATGCCAAACTCGTAACTTAGATATTCACCTCGGCGGTCAAAACATGGAAACTTAATCTTCTTGTTACGCTGATTTTCTACTTCACTTTGAAATTCCTTAAACTTCTCAAAAGTTTTGGATTATGTTTCATAAAGTAGATATACCCACATCTACTCAAGTCATCCATGAAAGTAAGAACATAATGATATCCATCGCGCGATGCTACACTCACTGGACCGCACACATCACTATGTATTATTTCCAACAAGTCTGTAGCTCGCTCCATTATCCCAAAGAATGGAGTCTCAGTCATTTTCCCCATTAGACATGCTTCGCATCTTTCAAGTAATTCAAACTCAAGTGCTTTAAGAAGTCCATCAGTATGGAGTTTCTTCATGCGTTTCACTCCAATATGACCAAGCCGATAGTGCCACATGTATGTGGTATTATCATTCAATTTTATTCGTTTAGCATCTATGTTGTGAACATGTGTATCACTACTATCAAGATTCAATAAGAATAAACCATTCATCTCAGGTGCATTACCATAGAAGATATTACTCATAAAAATTGAGCAACCATTATTCTCAGACTTAAACGAGTAACCGTCTTGCAATAAACAAGATCCAGATATAATGTGCATGCTTAACGTAGGCACCAAATAACAACTATCCAAATTTAAAACTAATCCCGAAGGTAGATGAAGAGGGAGCGTGCCGACGGGATCACATCAACCTTGGAGCCATTCCCAACGCGCATCGTCACCTCGTCTCTCGCCAGTCTTCGTTTATTCCACAGCTCCTGTTTCGAGTTACAAATATGAGAAACTGAACTAGTATCAAATACCCAGGCACCACTACGATTACTAGTAAGATACACATCAATAACATGTATATCAAATATACCTTTCTTATTGATGTTGCCATTATTCAGATCTGCCAGGTACTTGGGGCAGTTGCGCTTTTAGTGACCTTCACCCTTGTAGTAAAATCACTTAGTATCAGGCTTAGGACCGGCCTTGGGCTTCTTAGTAGGTGTGGCATCTTTATTGCCCTCCTTACTGAAGTTTCCCTTGTTCTTAGGCTTGCCCTGTTTCTTGAAATTGGTGGTCTTATTGACCATCAACACTTGGTGCTCTTTCTTAATCTCCACTTCAGCAGTTTTCAGCATGGAGAAGAGTTCAGGCAACACCTTGTTCATGCAATGCATATTGTAGTTCATCACAAAGTTCTTATAACTAGGTGGCAGTGATTAGAGGACACGATGAATCCCTAATGTGTTAGGAATCGTGATTCCCAAATCTTGGAGCTTGTTCGTGTGCCCAGACATTTGGAGCAGATGCTCACTAACGGAGCTGCCCTCTTCCATCTTACAGTTGAATAACTTCTCAGAGGCCTCATCGCATTCCATGGCCTCATGCGTTTTAAATATCATTTTGAGCTCATTGATTATATCAAAGGGGTTGTGGTGCTCAAAGCGCTTCGGAAGCTCCGATTCTAAACCGTATAGGATGGCACACTGAATTGTGGGGTAGTCGTTCTTCCGAGTGACGTAAACATTTTCCACATCATCGGAAGCATCCTCTACAGGTGGATCATCTAGCGTTGCATCGAGCACATAGGTCAACTGACCAACGTTGATCCTTAATCCACGGAACCAGTCCGTGAAGTTGCTTCCATTGTTTTTCAGCTTTTCTTTCTCTAGGAACGCATTAAAGTTGATGGAGGGGATCGCCATGATCTACAATATATTTGCAAAGAGTTTTGACTAAGTTTATGACAAATTGAATTCAAATTTAATTCTAAAACAACTAGGTGAACTCCCACTCAAAACAATATCCCTCACATTGTCTTAGTGATTACACGAACCAAATCCACTACACCAAGTTCGATCTTCACGAGAGAAGATGTAGCTTCAAAGGTGAACAATCAACATGTTCATCATATCATTCATATGACTCATGCTTTACCTTTTGGTATTCCGTGTTCCGAGACCATGTATGTACATGCTAGGCTCGTCAAGGTTAACCTTAGTATCTGCATGTGCAAATTTCGCTTGCACCCGTTGTATGCACACATAGAATCTATAACCTCCGATCATCACGAGATGCTTTGAAATGACGAGTCTTAGAAACAGTGCCTACTAAGGATGAACACTTTATTACTTGAAATTTAGTGAGAGGGATCATCTTATAATGCTACTGTCATGATCTAAGCAATACAAGATGCATAAAGGATAAACATCACATGCAATTCATATTATGTGACATGATATGGCCTTTCTTCTTGTGCCTTTGATCTCCATCACCAAAGCATAGACATGATCTCCATCATCACCAGCGTAGCGTCAAGGTTAGTGGCGCTGCTTCATGGTTGTCCATCACTAATAGCAACTATAACAACTACTTGGAATAAAGCTATTACATGATGAATAGACACGCAGGTCTTAACAAACTTAAAGACAACCATTAGGCTCCTGCCAATTGCCATATTACAATAAGGATCATTGCATACATCAAATATAATCACAATCATACCATGGCCATATCATATCACATGCCCCTGCAAAAACAAGTTAGACGCCTCTAATTTTCTTTGCATATTTTACGTGTGTCGTTGCTATGGAAACGACATTGCCTAAGAAGGCTAGATAGAGGTGTGGGAGCGAGCAGGGCAACTGCAACGGTGTCCGTAGGCGGGATTGGGTACAAGCAAGTGTGGTGAGACATAGGAAGTACCCAGGTTCGGAGCCCTCGTGGTGAGGTAAAACTCCTACTCCTGCATGTCTGACAGTATATGTGGGTATATCCGGGCTACAAAGGTCCTCCTGGATCTGTATTTGAGAATGAACTAAACTAGACTGAGAGTGAGAGAGCTAGTTGTGAATGGGAGTGATCTAGCTAGCTATCGATCAGAATGGAAATGGCTAGTGCATGTGGCTCATATGCCTGAGTGAGCTAGCTAGCTAGTGAACTGATCAAAATGAGCAAGTGCTAGTGTGTACGCTAGGTGCCTGGGTGTGGCTCCAAGTGAGAATGACCCCCTTGCACCGTGAGCCCTCTTGGAATTTATAGTGCATGCCAAGAGACAAGGGCGGGCCCACGTGACTAACTAGTACTATTTGTGTGTCATCTGATTGAGATACACTATACACAATGTCATGCATGAGGTAATACAAGTATACTGCATAGTGTTTGATATTTCCTACATCGTCTGGTACTGGTTGTACCAGTGGCATGGTAGCAGTGTCTTGGGTCTTGTCTATTGTATTCTTGTTGTATGCTCGTCTGGAATCCAATGCAGACCAGCTGGTCGAGTAGTAGCAGCTAGGTCTTGATCGATGTGGAGGGGAGTAGCTATAGCGGTGAGGCTAGATGGGGGCCTGCCGACTGGTGCAGTCGAACCAGCCAGGAGGTGCCAGGTACCAGTGATCCGACTAGGTGAGCCGGTGGCGATCGGGAGCCTGGGAAGCGGCGTTGGCCAGGGGCCTAGCCGGGAGACAGCCCAGCCAGGAGGAGAGCGTCTGGCCAGCCAGAAGTGGTGCATCAGGCCGGCTGGGGGATGCTAGTCGGCCCAGGGCGCCCGGGACTGCTGTCTTCTCTTTGTCTTTTATCTGTTTTGCCTGTTTTATCTGTTCGGAGCGCTTCTTTGGGGTACCCGGGGATAATCCCCCCGGCAACGTGGCTTGGGGCTTACAAGTAAGAACCGATCTTACCTACGAACAAGAACCACAATGTTTATAAAAGTGTTGTCAGATGCTAATTGTAAATTGAATCTTAACTATGGTGGGAGAGATAGACTCCCGCAAAGCCACTTATGCAATGCAAGTTACACATCAAGCATGGAGCAAGTCTCATGTGCGATGACATGTATGGTTAGCCCGAGCCGCTTCATCCCACCATCCTGCAAGATGCAAAGTACACATGAAGACAATGACAACAAAAGCATCAACGCCCACAAAACCATTGTGTTCTACTCGTGCAACCGATCTACGCATAGACACGGCTCTGATACCACTGTTGGGTTCGTAGAATGGAAAACAAAACATTTCTACCGCAAGAATGAACAAAACCAAGATCCAATCTAGGAAAAACCAAGATCTAATCTATGTGATAAGTGCAACAAGATAGATTTGTACTAACCCTTGTAGATCCGAAAGCCTTTTGCAACATCGGATCTCGTGGTTGAAGTAGACGATCACTTGCCGATCTCAAGATTGAGTAGATGATCCTTCCGGCGGCGCATTCTGGCAGCACTTCCGCACTCGGTCACACATACGGAGTCGATGTAGACAATCCTCTCCTTGTTCCAATGGGCAGCGGAGGTGGTAGATCTCCACGGAATCCCAGCAGCACGACGGCGTGGTGGTGGTGGTGGAGAAGAGATCCTTCAGGGCTTTGATGAGTCCATATTTGCATCATGTTTTATATTATTATTTTGCACTTTAGTTGTAGGATCTTGGAATTTTACGGTGTTCGCGTGCACATTTCATGTCTATTTTCACCAAGATCATGAAAAATGATGGATACAATGGACACAATTCTTGGAGCAGTTGTATTGGGGAGAAAAGGAGTAAAAAATAACATAAATCGCTTATTTGGGAAATATCAATAACACCAGAAGAAAACCCGAAGCGATCGAGGCATCCAGAAGGTTTAACGACCAACTATACGGCGGCAATAATTTTCCAACCGTATAGTTCCCGCCGTATAGTTGGCGCTACCGCCGCCTCCTCAAATAGTTTCACCCCGTGCAACTGGATCAGAGAGACGACATATAGAATAACCAGATATCGCAGAAACCTCACCTCCGGAAGGCATATGGAGGGGGAACTCGTCCACCGGGATCCATCGCCCTGTGCAGATGTGGGAGGCTAAGGCATCGATCTTCATCATCAACTGCTGCATCACCACCATCTCCATCCATCCCATCTACATCTTGTATATATCTTGTTGTAATTTCCGTACTTGTTGTGGTTTATACAAGTACTATTCATCTATGATAGATTCCATTGTTATTGCCATGATGTTGATTGCCTCCATGTCTGAGTAGATCATCAGTTCTTGGGAGATGGAGAAACCCTAGTATGAGATTGAAATAATATAAAGTTTATTATGATATTCATCATTGTGACCATGTGTTAGATTGTCTTCGTCTTGATGTTGGGAGAAGTCAACCTCTCAATATTTTCCTCTTGTGGGGACTTGATGGAGGGAACTACTTGTTGGTAGACGGAGGTGTGTTAGCACTTACATTGACTATAAAGTTGTTGGTACCCCTTATGTATCAACTTGGTAACCAAGGAAACTCACGGAACACTATCCATGCCATGGGATACGTCCTACGGGATTAAGTCCCTTAATAGCACAGTAATTCGATTAATGTCGATTGTTGTGGTTATGAGGATGATGTAAGCAGTGGTTTCTGCCTATTTGTCCAAATATGGAGTTCCTCCCACACATGCATAGTTGAGAATGTTCATGATAATAATCTTTACTTTAGCTCTTTATAATGCTAGAGGTGTATCCGCTACTCCCTGAGAACACTTTTTCCCATTGTAGTTCAAATCTCTTTTACATACGCGATACTTACTTTCTGTGTTCAGATGTTTTACTTTACTTACTATTCTCTTATACCAAAAACCCAAAAACACCTTTTTACACAATACTCGCATTTTATCTTGTGACTTAGAACTTTATTTAGCATTTCTATTTTAGTATCTAATTCAAGAGTTATTAGACTTTAGACTCCTGCTCATTGTGGGATCGATATATTTATTTCGAAACTAGCTACAAACGATATGTGCACTTGCAGCCATCAAGCTATTTTCTGGCGCCTTTGCAGGGGAGCTAAGCACTGTAGATCTTTTAGTTTTTGCTTATTTATTTTTGTATTGCTAAGTTTTGTTTGAGTTACAAGTTTCCACAAACATGATGGAGTTTGAGAATATGGCTAGTGCTAACCCACTCAGCCACTTTGGGAAGCCCTATGATATTAATAAAAGAGACAACTCCAACGAGATGATAAGGGGGTTTGAAATTAATCCTCTACTACTTGGTATTCTACACAAGAAGCAATTTACTTGAGATGAAGAAGATCCTGATCCATATGAGCATATTGCATGTTTCAAAGATATATGTGGCACTTTCCAATTACCAGGATATACTGCTAATGAGGTAAGGGTTAAAAAATTTAGTCATACTTTGACTAGTACAACTCTCTCATGGTATAGATCTCTACCCCTAGAAGCCACTACTACTTGGGATAATTTAGCCTGTGAGTTTCTAGCAAAATATTATCCATTATCAAAATCTTTTGGAATCAGGCGTCTTATAAAGACTTGGAGGAACCGTCCTAATGAAGGACTAGTAGGAGCTTATATCAGATTTAAAGATTTACTTAATCAATGTCCTTATCATGATTTGCCGGAATGGTATTTATTGCATATCTTTTATGGCGGTTTAATTGAACCTAATAAAATTGAACTAGACTCTTTCACGAGAGGAGCTTTTATGAATCTTCCTATAACTAAATCTTGGAGTTTACTTAATAGAATTTGCGATCATAGAGTTTCATGGAATTTTGGTCTAGGAAGTGAAGGAGGCATAGAAATAGATTATGATTGTATTCATGACTCTAATAAAAAGGGCCATGTTAACGAATTATCTAAAGAACTTTATTTGGATTCAGATCTTGTGTTGCATGTTGTAGAAGATTTTAAAGAACACATCAGAGCTCCAAAAGAGGGTTTGTTCAAGTATGATCCACCACCTGAACCTGAGAAGAAAAGAGAAGTTAATGCAACACTGGCCTCCCTAGAACTAATATATGAGATACCTTTCCCTAACACTGCACAGAAGCATATTTTTGAATATGAACAGGTCAAAGCAGTACAGGAGAAGAAGGAAGAGGAAGGTATTCCAGAAGTTGAGGAACATCTGGAAGAAACCAAAGAGGAAGAGGTAACCAAGTAAGCAATTATGGCTATGTATGCACATTGTAACATAGTTGAACTTGATAAAGAGACTTCCGTATTGGTTGAAGGTAAAACAAAGGTAAAAGATGTGGGTAAGCCTATTCTTCCCTGCATATTTAAGGAAACCTCGTATTTTGGTTTATGCGATCTTGGCACCGAGGTTAATGTTATATCTTATGATTTCTACTTAGAAATAAAAGAATAAATAGAACCGGCTACAATTGAATATACTGATATGACAATCATGTTAGCCAATAAAACTCTTAGAATTCCAATGGGAGTAGTTGAAGATGAAACAGTCATAATTAGCAATAAAAACTTTCCTATCACTTTTGTAGTTGTTGATATGCCAGCTGACACTCTTTGCCCAATTATATTTGGAAGAAACTTTTTGAGTGATGGAGGTGCCAAAGTTGATTTCAAAAAGGCGATTGTGTCTCTTAAGCTTGGGGAAGCGGAAAAAGAATTCCACTTTTCCAAATTTAAAGATAGACATCTACAAATACAAAGAAGAAGAGAAAGAGAAAACTATTGAGGAAATGGCAGCTCTCTTCTTTAGTGATCAAAAAGAAGAAATAAATGAAGACTCAAATTATGAAGAAATAGTTATAGAGGACAAGTCCCTAGAATAACTAGAAGGTGAATTCGATTCACTTCCCATTATAGGGCCTCCAACTAATGAGGCTTTTGAAGAGCCAGAAAAGAGAGGGGACGAGGGATTACCACCCCTAGAATTTAAGACTCTACCATATAATCTTAAATACAATTTTTTTAGATGATACAAATAAATTTCCTGTTATTATTAGTGCTAAACTTTCAGGAGATGAAGAAGAAGAACTCATGAAAATACTTAAGGAGTATTGCAAGGCCTTTCGGTACTCAATGGATGATTTGAAGGGCATTAGTCCCATGATAACCGTCCATTGAATATTCATGGAGGAAGGTGCTAAACCAGTTGCGCAATTTAATAGACGACTGACGCCCGAAATGAAGGAAGTAGTAAGAAAAGAAATAGTACGCCTATTGGACGCAGGTATAATCTATCCTGTAAAATAAAGTGAATGGGTAAGTCATGTTCATTGTGTCCCTAAGAAGGGCGGTTTTACTGTTGTTCCTAATGAAAACAATGAATTGATACCTACTAGAACTATTGTTGGACATAGGTTGTGTATAGATTTCAGGAAATTGAATAAATAACTAGGAAATATCACTATCCTTTACCACTCATAGATCAAACTTTAGAGAGGTTAGCAAACCACACTCATTTTTTCTACTTGGATGGATACTCTGGTTTTTCTCAAATAGCTATTCATCCTGATGACCAACTTAAAACAACTTTCATCAGTCCTTATGGTTTATATGCTTACCGTCGTATGCCTTTTGGTTTATGTAATGCTCCAACTACTTTTCAAATATGCATGACTGCTAGTTTTGAGGATTTTATAGAATTGATAATGGAAGTATTTATGGATGACTTTTCTGTCTATGGAACTTCGTTTACTAGTTGCTTGGATAATCTAAAAAGAGTTTTGTAGCATTGCAAAGAAACCAATCTTGTTCTAAACTAGGAGAAGTGACATTTTATGGTCAAAGAATGTATAGTCCTTGGACATAAGGTATCATGTAAGGGAATTGAAGTGGATAGAGCTAAGGTTGAGGCCATATAGAGAATGCCACAACCTAGGGATATAAAAGGTATAATAAGTTTCCTTGGTCATGTGGGTTTTTATAGAAGGTTCATTAGGAATTTCTCTAGAATATCTAAACCTATGACTAACCTTCTAAAAAAGGGAGTAAGATTTAATTTTGATGATAAATGTCTTGTAGCCTTTGATAAACTTAAATATGATTTATCCCATGCTCCATCATTAAACCACCTATCTGGGATATGACTTTTGACTTAATATGTGAAGCTAGTGATGATGTTGTAGGAGTAACTCTAGGACAACATATAGGTCGTAGATTTAATATTATACATCATGCTAGTAGAACTCTTAATAGTGCTCAAAAGAATTATCCTAAGGAAGAAAGGGAAATTTTTGTTGTATTTTTCTCTTGCGATAAATTTCATTCTTATATAGTTGATGCAAAAGTAAGAGTTCATACGGATCGTGATGGTTTAAAATAACTCCTTGAGAGGAAAAATCATAAGCCAAGACTGATCCGTTGGATCCTTTTACTTCAAGAGTTTGAGTTGCAGATTATGCAGAGGCAAGAAATAAAGATGTTGGATGCAGTGTCCATATTTGCCCAGCAAGACACCAATCTTATTGAGAGGAACTTTAGTCCTAGTGATTTTTCTTTACGAGAATTATTAAATGAACTAAGGTCAATTCCTCCAAAAGAGAAGAAGTCTTTATTGTCGGAGGACCTTGTCATCCCTGAATAAGTAAACAGTAAGTGCAAGGTAAGTGTTCTTACTCAAATAAGTGATTTGTTTTCACAAATTTTACTTCTGAAATTTTTTGCCTTTGAATTCCTCGTGTTTTTCTGAAGTTTCTGAAGGTTTTTACCAACTATACGGTCGCAACTATATGGCCGGAGAAAAATCTCCCGCCGTATAGTTGGTCGTTAAACCTTCAGTACCTTTTTCATGAAAAAAAATTCGATGTCTAGAAACTATACGGTCGCAACTATACGGCTAGAAAATTAATTCCCGCCGTATAGTTGGCCGTTAAATTCTCAGCATTTTCGATTCTTTTTTGTTTTATTCAAAAAGAACGGTTTTGTCGGTTCGGAGTCGGTAACTTAATCGACCTGGACTCGAGATATTTGGAAATATCTGCCTAAAACCAACTATACGGTCGGAGCTATACGGGCCGCGCCCGTATAGTTGGTCGTTACGCAGCAGGACTTCTCCAAATCTGTGTTTTCTTTACCTATTCCATTAAGATTCTTTTTTGGGCATGAATTTGGTGTTTCTTGTGAGTTTTACCAACCTCTGACCCCACCCCCCCCCTTATATACTGCCATTGTGTCTCTCTCTAATCATAATCTCCAGAAACCAATCTACCTCTTATTCATACGTGAGGACACGCAACCAAGGGATAGAAGCCAGGGAGAGAAGTTCCTATGGAGATCAGGAGAAATAGCGAGCAAGGCAAGGATATCAAGATCGTCCCTATGGAGTTCCTCGACAACGACAATGAACGTCGGAAGAGGGAGTTAAAAGCCCTCGAGCTGGAGATTGAAGAGAGGGACAAGGAGACACCAGGGACACCCAAACAGCTTCGGTTGCTGCGACTTTATCTTGATAAACTTGACGAAGATATTAAGCATACAACCGAATCAGGTTTTTCTATGAATCTTAAGGCGATACAAACCCTTCAAGATAACAATGAGCACATTAAAGAACAAGTGAAAGTGCTAGAGAGGAATAATCTTTTCTACAAGATGTGTGTTAAAGAATTAGAGGCTATCAATCAATCCCTCCGTCTTAGGATAGCCCATGAAGAGAAGATACCGCGTGCCATGGCACCAAAGTGATCTACAATAATCACGGTATCAAATAATCGCAATGGATTATTTGATCCCGCCTAGCTTGATTCCAAGCTTGGGGAGATCTTTAAGACCTTGTAATCTATCTTAGTTTTACATTACTATTTTATCCAAACTAGTAATCTATCTTTAAGACCTTGTAATCTATCTTTAAGACCAACTATACGACGGGAATAATTTTCCAGCCATATAGTTCCCACCGTATAGTTGGCGCTGCCACCGCCTCCTCAAATAGTTTCACCCCGTGCAACTAGATCAGAGAGACGACATATAGAAGGCATCTGGAGGGGGAACTCGTCCACCGGGGATCCATCTTCGCCCTGCGTAGATCCGGGAGGCTAAGGCATCGATCTTCATCATCAATCGCTTCATCACCACCATCTCCATCCATCACATCTACATCTTGTGTAGATCTTATTGTAATTTCCGTACTCGTTGTGGATTTATACATGTATTATTCATCTATGATAGATTCCATTGTTATTGCCATGATGTTGATTGCCTCCATGTTTGAGTATATCATTAGTTCTTGGGGAGTATTATTCATCTATCGATATCTTTATTTCGAAACTAGCTACAAACGATCTGTGCACTTGCAGTCATCAGGCTTCGCCTAAGCCGCAGCAGGAGGAAGGAGGAGGGAGTGGCGACTAGGGTTTGGGGTGGAAGGGACAAAGGGGGGAGGCACCCCACCCCTCCTTTATATAGAGGGGCGGGGTGGCCTAGGGTTGGCCCCTTTGCCCTCCTAGGGCCGGCGCACAAGGGGAGGGGGGTATTTCTTCCCCCCAAGTTTCCCCCTTTTCTTTCTTGGTTTTCAAGCAAACTTCGTGGAACTTTCTAGAACCTTCTGAAACCTTCTAGAAGCTCCATAGAATACTCCGGAACATTTCCGAAACCCAAAAATTGATCTCCATTATATGAATCTTATTCTCCAGACAATTCTGGATCTCCTCGTGATGTCCTAGATCCAATCCGAGAGTCCGAACAACATTCAGTCTCCAAATCATATTCCATATCTACCTAAACAACATCGAACCTTAAGTGTGTCACCCTACAGTTCGTGAACTATGCAGACATGATCGAGACACCTCTCCGATCAATAACCAACAGCAGGACATGGAGATCCATAATGGCTCCCACATATTCAATGATGACTTCATGATCGATAGAACCATTTACATACGGAACCAATTCCCTTTGTCACACGATACTCTACTTATCCAAGGTTCAATCCTCGGTATTATCATACCTAGTTCTACCTCGTTACCGACAAGTATTCTTTACTCGTTCCGTGATATGGCATCCCTTGTGACCTACTCACATACTTGCAAGCTAATTAGATGACATTCCACCGAGAGGGCCCAGAGCATACATATCCATCACTTGGATGGACAAATCCCATTCTTGATCCATGTGCTTCAACACATACTTTCAAAATACCTAATGCCACCTTTATAACCACCTAGTTATGAAGCAGCATTTGATGTCATCAAAGCACTCATCCGGTGATGGTGATTAACACAATCTCATGGTCTAAGGATTAGGTTACCATGTATTTGAAAGCTTGTAGCAAAATGAACTTAATGACTTGATCTTATGCTATGCTTACTATGGGTGTGTGTCCATCACATCATTCTTCTAATGATATGATCTTGTTATTAATAACATCCAATGTCCATGATCATCTATTAATCAACAAGCTAGTCTTAACAAGAGGCTTACTAGGGACTCTTTTATGTTTACAAAACACACAAGTATTATTGTTTCCTAATAATACAATTATAGCATGGGATGTAAACATTCATCATAAATACAAACATATAATAATAACCATTTTGTTATTGCCTCTTGGGCATATCTCCAACAGTAAGAAATTATGCATTTACCCCTAGCACTTGTTTTTGATTGTGTTGTGCTCAAAAATTACTTACGCGCTTTTTGTCTATGCTTTTCGTTTACCTGGCTTTTCCGCTTTGTCCCTTCCATGAGCGGCCAACCTTTAGCACGGAAACACTTCCGAGCAACGGAGCTCAATTGCTAAACTAGTTTAAACCTGGAAATAGAGCCGACTTCTAATACCAATAATTCACTACTCATAAAATGCATGTGTCCAAGCAATCTGATAAAAAACAAAGTCTAAACAGAAAAAATAAGACTTACAGCAGAAGGTAGAATTTTTATAGAATCAGAAATCTAATCAGAACACACATGAGCATAAAGTACTTTCAAGCATTCTGAGATTTTCGAGTTTGACATGATTATTCGGAAATAAGATGGTACTAAAAACATCTTAGAAAAAATATTGAGGGAACCAATACTTTATTTCACTTTGAACATGTACATATATATGATTATAAGAAAATGAAACTTAAGAATAGAAGGTACGTAGCTGAGCAATGTTCCATCGACGATCTAGCTCATCCGGATTTTTACTACCACCAGCTCTCTTTATTTTCTGAGTATCATGTCTTGACTTGATTGGTCCCATATTAGTTAAATAATATAACCCGTTGTGCAGTACTCTGCTAATTATGAATGGTCCTTCCCAAATCGGGGAAAGTTTGTACTTTCTTTGTTGCACTAGTCGGAGAACTAAGTCGCCCTTCCCAAAGGAAAGAGTTTTGACTCTCTAACTATGGTACTTGTGTAACTTCTGTTGATAGGTTGCAGATCTCTTTTGAGCAATGACACGAACTTCCTCAAGTATATCAAGGTCATCTTGTCGAGAAACTTCGGCATCCTTTTCGACATATGCAGCAACTTAGGGAGAAATATGGATTAAATCACTCGAAATTATTGCCTCTGCATCATAGACTAAGAAAAAAGATGTGTATCCGGTTGACCTGTTTGGAGTAGTATGTAAGTTGCAAATAACAGATGGTAATTCTTCCATCCAAGCCCCCATAGCACGACATAGTGGTTCTTCGAGATGAGGTCAGAGGCCTTGTAAGATTAGGATTTTTCCCCTTTCGACTTGTCCATTGGCTTGTGGATGTGCAAACTATGCAATATCGAGTCGGATCCCTTGTCCTTCGCAAAACTTGAGGAGTTCTCCCATGGAGAAATTACTCGCGTTGTCTGTGATGATGCTATGTGGGTAGCCGAATCGTATGACAACATCCTCGACAAACTATATGGTTGTGGATCCATCACAACTTGTTACGGGTTTAGCCTCAATCCATTTGCTGAATTTATCCACCATCACTAGTAGGTGGGTACATCAACTTTTTACCCGTGTAAATGATCCTACCATGTCAAGCCCCCAGACCATGAAGGGCCATGTAATCGAAATTATTTGTATTTGATCAGCTAGAACATGGGCTTGTTTGGCATATTTTTGGCAGACTTTGCACGTCTTGACCAGTTCCTCGGTATCTCCCTTATCTATAAGCCAGAAAAATTCATGTCAAAAAGCTTTTGCTAGTCAGGATCTGGCTGCGGCATGATGCCCGCATTCGCCTTTGTTGATTTCCCTTAGGATTTCCACTCCTTCTAGAGAAACACAACGCTGAAAGATGCTAGACACACTCCCCTTATAGAGCTCGCCATTGATTATCGTGTAGGGTTTTGCTCATCGAATGATCTGTCGGCTTAGAACCTCATCTCAGAACCTCATCTTTGGGTAATTTACTGTCTACTAAGAAATCAAGCTAGGGTTTTGTCCAGCTGGTAATAATAGCTAGTACTGCTGTGAGTGGTGAGTCAGATTTATTTGGATACTCCTCGTCAACTCCTGTGATAGAGGGATATTTTAGGTGCTCAAGAAAAGCACCATCCGGGACTTGTTTCCATGCGGAGCCTAATCTTGATAGTGCATTCGCTTCCTCATTTTCTTCTCTATGGATGTCTTGAACCTCAAACCCTTCGAACAATTTAGATAACTCATCCATAATAGCTTCCTCATTTTCTGCAAGTATCAGATTACAGTGCGTGTTTGTCCTACGGTGATCGGATACTTGCAAAGAAACCAAATTCGAATCTTCGTAGCACATGATTTGGTGAACGTAGATGTCTTTAGCGATCTGAAGTCCATGCAATAGTTCTTCATATTCGATAATATTATTGGTTGTCATGAAGTGAATATGTAACACAATAAACATTTTATCTCCTTGCGATGATTTGAGCACCACGCCAGCCCTCGAGCGCTTTTGACCAATCGAAATGGAGGGTCCAGTATTCCGACTCCGAGGTACTAGTGTTTTTTGCCACCTCTATCCAATCAGTGACAAAATCAGCAAGGATTTGGGAATTGATTGTTGTTCGTGGCTTGTACTCAATGTCGAAAGCTGCTAGCTCGATTCCCCATTTGGTGACACGTCCTATGGCATCGCTTTTGTTGATTATCTCTCTCATGGGAGTTGTGCTCACCATTGTGATCTCGTGCCCTTGAAAATAGTGTCATAGATTTCTAGCGGCAAGGAATATGCCATAAGCTAGCTTTTGATAATGTTGATATCATTGTTTTGACTCTATAAGGACCTAGCTGAGATAGTAAGTCGGATGCTGCACCAACTGCTCCTATTTTCCCTCTTTTCTCTCCACTACTATAACGATGTTGATGACTCTGTTTGTCACAACAATGTAAAGCAACATGGGCTCCTGACATTCTGGTGATGCAAGAATAGGGGGATGAGAGTAATGCTTTCAGGTCCTAGAGGGCAGCTTTAGCTTCTTCAGTCTAGACAAATTTATCGGCTTTCTTCAAGAGATTGTATAATGGTGCGTCTCTTTCACCGAGCCGGCTGACAAACCGACCCACTGCTGCTATGCAGCCAGTAAGCCGTTGTATGTCCTTCAGGCAAGTAGGCCTGGTTATGTTGAGTATAGCCTTTATCTTGTCTCACTTCTATGCCTCTTTGAGACACAATGAAACCTAACAATTTTTCGGCTAGGATCCCGAAGAAGCATTTTTTCCGATTAAGCATTATGTTGTATTTTTCAAGATTAGCGAACATTTCCTCCAAGTCGTAAATTAAAGTTTCCTTCTTTTTGGACATTACCGCTATGTTGTCCACATATGCATGTACACTGCGTCTGATTTGAGTGTGGAGGCAATGCTGCATAGTAACCGATATGTAGCTCCTGCGTTTTTAGGCTAAAAGGCATTGTTACATAGCAGAAGGTTCCGAAGGGGTTGATGAACGAATTCTTCAGTTTCTCCGACTCTTTCATTCGTATTTAGTGATAGCTGGAATATGCATCGAGAAAACAGAGGAGTTCTAAGCCTACTATTGAGTCAATAACTTGATCAATTCTAGACAAAGCGAACGGATATTTGGGACAAGCCTTGTTCAAGGCAGTGTAATCAATGCACATTCTTAAATCAACAATGTCCTATTTAGGGACCATTATAGGGTTAGCCACACACTCAATATGGATGACTTCTTCAATAAACCTGGCTAGTTCTAGTCGGGCTAATTCTTTGGCTATAGCCTTGCGCTTTTCATCAGCAAAAAGTTGCAAGGACTATTTGACGGGTCTAGCATCAGGGTATACATTGAGCGAGTTCTTGGCAAGTTCCCAAGGTACTCTTGATGGGGATATGCCAAAGGGGGTACGCCCAGTGGCAACGACTGCTGTGGCCATTTCCACGACAGTGGCGCCCACCGAGCAGAGTATCACCTAGAGTCGCCAGGACCATGCGCCAAGAATCGAATACCTAGGGCGAGTCGCCCTGGTAGTCAGGCCCAAGGTGGCCGACTACTGGCTTCCCAAGACACTAATGGACGGTAGGAGTTCCATCAACATCCTGTACCTGGACACGTTCAAGAGGCTCCAGCTCCCAGAAGGAGCCATTGAGCCAACCCTAACGACCTTCCACATTATCGTCCCTGGTCGAAAGGCGTACTCGATTGGGAAATTGACGCTGCCAGTCACCTTCGACACTCCGGCAAACTACCGCACAGAGAGGATCATATTCGAGCTGGTGAACTTCCGGATCCCCTACCACTGCGTCCTGGGTCGCCAGGCATTCGCAAAGTTCATGGCGAGCCTACACTACGCCTACAACATCATGAAGCTCCCCGGGCCAAGCGGCATCATCACCATCCACGGCGACCCCGACATGGTCGTGGAATGCGAGGACAAGGGCGCCAAGCTCGCCGACGCCGTCATCGCCGCGGAGACCGACCATGCGGAGGAGCTCGCAAAATACGCGGGCAACATCAACAAGGACGACCCCACAATCTTGAAGAAACCAACCGCCACGAACTCCACGTTCGAGGCGACCACGCACACCCGCACTGTCAAGCTCGTCCTAGGCGACTCCAGCCAGACGGTCACCATCGGGGCGCACATGAGCCCCGCATAGGAAAGCACGCTCATCGGGTTCCTCCATGAGAACCGCGACATCTTCGCATGGAAGCCATCTGACATGCCAGGTGTCCCGAGGGAACTCGCTGAGCACAAACTCAAAGCCGACCCCAAAGTGCGACCAGTAAAGCAGTCACTACGGCCCTTCAATGAAGAGCGCCGTCGAGCAATCACCGAAGAAGTCCAGCGCCTGCTAGCCGCAGGCTTCATCCGGCCAATCAAATACTCCAAGTGGCTGGCAAACCCAGTCCTGGTTCTAAAAAAGAACAACACGTGGAGAATGTGTATCGACTACACCAACCTCAACAGCGCCTGCCGGAAGGAGGAGTTTGTCCTACCGCGCATCAATCAGATCATCGACTCGACCGCGGGATCGGATTCGTTGTGCTTCCTTGACGCTTACTCTGGTTATAACCAGATCAAGATGGCGGTCGAGGACGAGGAGAAGACGGCGTTCATCACGCGATTCGGCACCTTCTGCTACACGGCCATGACATTCGGCCTCAAGAACGCAGGCCCCACATACCAGAGGTGCATGCAGGAGTGCCTAGCGAGCCAAATTGGCCGCAACATTCACGTCTACATCGACGACGTGGTGGTAAAATCCACCCGCCAGGACGACCTGCTCGCCGACCTAGCCGAAACCTTCGCAAACCTACGGAGGTACAACATCAAGCTGAACCCCGGAAAATGCACCTTCGGTGTCCCCACCAGATAGCTCTTGGGATATGTAGTCTCCAAGCGAGGCATCGAAGCCAATCCCACCAAGATCGACACCATCGCGCGACTAGGGAAACCCGAGTTCCTGCGCGACGTCCAGAAGTTGGCAGGGCGAGTCGCGGCCCTCAGTCGCTTCATCCCCCGACTAGGCGAGAAGTTAATGCCTGTCTACCGCCTGATGCGCAAGAACCCCACGTTCCAATGGGACGCGGAGGCCGACGACGCACTCAAAGCACTCAAAGAAGTGCTACTCGCGGCCCCACTCGACAAAGAGCCAATGCTCGTCTATGTCGCGGCCTCTACTCGAGTCGTCAGCGATGTGATGGTCGTCGAACGACCAGAGGAGGGCAAGGAGCGCCTCATACAGTGCCCTGTCTACTACATCAGCAAAGTCCTGACGGACTCTCGATAGTGCTACCCGCAATACCAAAAACTGGTGTACACGGTATTCCGAGCACAGCGGCGACTCTCACACTACTTCTAGGAGCACCCAATCACGGTGGTCTCCTCCGCGCCCCTGCAAGACATCATACGCAATCGCGAGGTGACCAGGCGAGTCGCCAAGTGGGCTGTCGAAATTGGCGTCCACAACATCAAATACGAGCCCCGCAAAGCGATCAAGTCACAAGTCGTGGCTGATTTCCTTGCAGACTGGGAAGAAGCACAGCAGCCAGAGAAGCTCCAGTACCTCCACTACTGGTTGCTCCATTTTGACGGCTCCAAGAACACCGACGGTGCAGGGGCTGGGGTCATACTGACCTCTACCAAAGGAGACAAGCTCCGCTACGTGCTCCACCTCAACTTCAAGCCCTGCACCAACAACATGGCAGAATACGAGGCCCTCCTTCACGGCATGAGAGCCGCTAAGGAGATGAACGTCAACCGCCTACAATGCTATGGCGACTCCGACCTAGTCGCGGCCAAGTCGCCGGGACGTGCGACGCCATCTCCCCAACAATGATCGCGTACCGCCAAGCTGTCGACCAGTTGGGAGGACACTTCGATGGCTACTCCGTCGAGTGGATCGACAGGTGAAAAAACGAGGAGGCAGATGCCCTTTCCCGCATCGGATCGACCCGACAAGTGCCACCAGTAGGCGTCTTCCTCGACATCATCCACAAACTGTCGGTCAGCCTACCAAAAGAGATCGATGTCGGGATACCACTGCAAACCAGAACCGGCCTTAGTCGCCATGCTTGTGGAGCCTAGCGACTGGATAGCACCATGTGTCGCCTTCTTGGAGCACAAAATCCTACCAGGCAACAAGACGGAGGCGCGAATGATCGTGCACCGCTACAAATCCTTCGTCATCATCAACGGCGAGCTCCACAGACGCAGCGTGACCGGCGTGTTCCAGCGCTGCGTACAGCTAGAAGAAGGCCGCAAGATCCTCCAGGACATTCACGCCGGCGACTGCGGTCATCATGCCGGCGCCAAGTCGCTAGTCGCCAAGGCTATGTGCCACGGTTTCTACTGGCTCACCGCACATGCCGACGCCACCAACATTGTCCAACGATGCGTTGGGTGCCAGAAGTACGCCCACCAAACGCACCTCCCTGGCTCGGCACTCAAGACCATCCCCATCACATGGCCATTCGCCGTATGGGGCATGGACATGGTAGGACTATTCAAGAAGGCCCCGTCTGGCTTCACTCACCTCCTGGTCGCAGTCGACAAGTTCACCAAATGGGTCGAGGCCAAGCCAATAAAAAAGTGTGACGGCAAGATAGCCACTAAGTTCTACCGCGAGCTCATCTACCGGTATGGCTACCCGCACAGCATCATAACAGACAGTGGCACCAACTTCGCCAAGGGGGCCATGGTGGAATTTTGTGAAGAACATGGCATACGACTCAACCTCGCGTCAGTCGCCCACCTAGAGTCAAATGGCCAAGCAGAACGCGCCAACCAGAGCGTCCTCCACGGGCTCACGCCGTGACTCCAGGTGCCCCTCGAGCGCACCCCAGGATGCTGGGTCGACGAGCTCCCCTCTGTGATATGGGGGATCCGCACCTCCGTCAATCGCTCCACCGGGTTCACGCCCTTCTTCATGGTGTATGGCGCTGAGGCCGTAATGCCAACTGATCTAGAGCACGACTCACCTCGAGTCGCCAACTACGTCGAGGTGACCAACGAGGTTACCCGCCAAGACAGCATCGATCAACTCGACGAGGCACACGACCTGGCTCGCTTCCGCACCACCATATACCAGCAAGGACTCCGCCGCTACCACAGCCGCTGAGTGCAAACTCGCACCTTCCAGGAAGGCGACCTAGTCCTATGACTGGCTCAAGACAAGAAAGGCATGCAGAAACTCTCCCCCCATGGGAGGGGCCATTCTCCATCGGCCGAGTCCTTGGCAATGACGCCTACTATCTCATCGACATACAGGGTGACGGCCAGCTCGAGGTCGGGAGGCCATGGAATGTAAACCTCCTCAGAAAGTTCTATACTTAGAACCTCACATTGTACTCCGCTGGCATATATAATGAAATTCATTCGGATCGCACAAATTGTGTCCACTCGCCATATTCTTGTGCCACTCGCACTCGTACATATTAGCAATACGCTACTCACGGAAGTCAACCTCTGGTCGAGCGACCGACACGGCTAAGTAGTGTGGCACAAGGGCACCAGAAATATTCAGGCCTTGGGTCGTCCACGAAAACGCCAACCCGGAGCTGCCATTGGAGTCGCCTAGCCCGACTGGCCCACCGGGCCAAGACAACCAATATACGCTTCTCACAGCGACCCGTCCCTCCCATCCTCGTGCAAAGCGACTCGAACGGTTAAGTACCACGCACGGGGACTCCGCAAAACAGGAACCCCACGCGGCTCGGGAACACACCAAGTAAGAGAGCTGCCTTGGACTCGCCAAGTGACTGGCTCTCCGGGCCAGGGGAGGAGACGCATTACAAACAACGCATTCACAACCTACAACAGGAACATGACCAATACGGTCGAGCATCACGCTCGGGGACTCGCCTACAAATCAGTCCTACTCGCGCCCAGGGACTCGCCACTCAGAAGACGCGAGAGATAAAATAGTTGACAACCAAAAGAATACACAAAAGTATACAATCGAGTTATACTCCATTAAAGGGCGGACATGCTCGGGGACTCGCTCAACCAAACACACCACACAATCCTAGTCGCAATACGAGTCGTTTGACTCCCCTTGCCATACATTACAAAATACATTACAGCAGTCGCCACTTGGCATACATCACAAGCTGTACATTGTTTATTCCACAGGCCATGATGAAGAAGCAGCGCCACCCCCCTTGACACGAACAAAAGGCTGCCACGGGTTCATCGGGTACGTCATCAGTGACTTTGACAACGACGACCGGAAGGGCTGCTCCGACTTCATATCGCGATGCTCCGGCTTGGGATCGCTAGGCGCCAACACCGTCTCCTGGTACGGCAGCAGATCCCCCATAGCCAGGGCCTGATCGGTGTAAGGGGCGGCCTTTGTGGTCAGCTTCAGCACCTCTGACATCTCCACCGTGCCGGTCGCCGATGGGTAGCCACTCGTCACGTCGTCAAGGTCGAAGTCGTTGAGGAAGTGGGCGAGACCTAAGCTCAACGCCGTGGTGACCCCGCGCCTGAACGCCGAGTACGCCATCCACTCCACGACGACAGGCACCTCCTCCAGATAGCGCCACACCTCCGTAAGCCCCCCGGGAATAACTTCGGTGGGGGACATGCCTTGAAGAGCCGCTTGGACACATAACCCTGAAGCCGTGGCCGCGTTCACAAGCGTTGTAGGTCTGAACCACCGGGTCACTTTGGCCAATCACAGCTGCAAAATCAGACATCAGTGAAACTACGGAACTCCCCAATCAGGGACTTGCCAAACAAGTCAAGCAAGGACAGAGACTCACCAAGGAGTTTGCGGCAGTTCTCCGTGGCATGCTTCTCTAAGGCGGTTTGCTCGTTGTGCAGCCCCATGATGATCGAATCCGTGGCTTTGCGTTCTTCCTCAGCCGCAGCAATAGCAGCCTTCGCTTGCTCCTCCAAAGAAACTGAGGCCGCTTTCGCCTCCTCCAAGTCTTGGACCAGGGAGGCAATTCGTCCATTCGCCACGTCCAGCTCGGAGACTAGAACATACCCTTCACGGGCCTTGGAAATCGCAGCTGAGAAACCATCTGAAAGAGAAGCCATCAACGCGCCATACACAAACAGTTTGTACCTGACAGAGGAAAGGACAGAAAAGCAGATACTCACCAGTAGTTTCCTGAAGCCGCTGGTTTGCCTCCTGCGCTTCACGCAGATCACGCTCCAAGCGCTCCCTCGCGGCATGTCGGTCGGTCGATTCCCTTTGCAAACCCTGCAAACAAACAACACACCTCAGCATTTACCAAAACAAACTCCCAGTTCCTAGCCGCCGAAATTCAGCGACCAGGAACTCGGGGACTAGAGAGTAGGAAAAAAAGTTCAATTCCTAGCCGCTGAAATTCAGCGACTAGGAATTCGGGGACTAGAGAGTAGGAAAAAATTTCAATTCCTAGCTGTTGAAATTCAGCGACTAGGAACTCGGGGACTGGAGAGGAGAAAGAAGTTCAGTTCCCAGCCACTGAAATTCAGCGACTACGAACTCGGGGACTAGACATACCTGAATAGCGGTGCCAAGCATCCTGTGAAGTTCCCCGGCATCAGTCGACGGGATCGTGAAGGAAGTGCGCCCACCACGGGACCCAATGTCCGCATCCACGATCTCCGGACTCTGCGGAGACTGGGTGTCCGCCACGCCTAGAAATCCCCTAGCCATGAAGCGCGGGAACGTCGCTGACGCTCTGGAGGGGTCACTGGTTGTCGGGGCCGGTGCTTCCGGTGCGACCGCAGCCAAGACTGGCTCCGATCACACCGCCACCACTTCTTCGGCGACTGTCACAACGTCAGGCTCCACGGCGCCGTCCTTGGCTGCGGCATTGTCGGAAGCCCCCTTCTGCTTCTTCGCGCCTTCCACGGTCGCTACATCTTCGGCGACTTTTCTCTTCTTGGGAAGATCGCCTTCTCCCGTGGTGGCGGCTGGTGGAATCTTTGCCACCGACGGACGGCCAATCTTCTTGGCTCTAGACCTGCCAGAATTCCCACAGTCAATATAACAACAATACAAAACAAGAGGCGAATCAGAGTGAAGAACCAATACTCACTTTGCGACCGAAAGAACGCGAAGCCCGATGCTGATATGCGCGGGCTTGTCCAATTCTAGACCCAGCCTGCGAGTGAGCCCCCTCTCGAAGACGTCTGAAGCCCACGACACCGCGGGCTTCCTCGACGATGAAGCCGCAATCGCTGGAATCTCCGCCTCCAAAGACGCGGCCGCTCTTGACAGCAGTGGCGACTTAGACGTCGCCGCCTCAGCCGCCTCTTGGTTTGGAACCCCCGAGACCGTCGGTGCAATCGCCGCCAGGGGAACCTCTACTACTACCTCGGCGTCCTCGCCCTCCAACCCCTTCGTCGGGATCGCATCCTTTGGGGCTTTGTGCGAGACTTCAGGGGAATCTTCATCATCAGAGTCGTCATCCGACTCGAACACCACCGCCGATTTGGATGGTTACATTGGCTTCTTCGCTGGTGACTTGGGCTTGCGTGCGGGCTTCGACGACATAGCAGTACGCCGGGACGTGTGCTCCTGCGTGACCTCGTCGCCTCCGTCGTGTTCATCTAGGCTGCGGCTCGCCTCGAACTCACGTTGTTTCTGCATGCGGGTCTTGCAAGCCACAGGCGCTGGGGGAGGAACCTCCTCCTCCTCCTTGTCGCTGTTGGAAGAGTCTCCCTCGAAGTCTTCCTCCAGTTCCTGGGGAACCTCTTCATCGAGCGGAGGGAGCCAGCCCTCCAACACCTGAAAAAGCTGAGAACCACCACGAGTAAAACACCAAATGCAGCGACTGAGGATTGAGGTGCGGAAATAGCGACTAGGAAGAAAACTTACTGTGGGGGCTTCGTTCTTCACGGGAGTGTACGGGGCGAACCCGACCGCCACGCTGGTGAACTCGGCATCAGTGATCTTTTTTAGGGCGTCCTTGTACACCTCAGCCTCCCATGATTCCTTGCTGGTTCGGGAGGGGTCGTGCTTCCCGCTGTATTCATACATCCAATGCGGCCGAGCCGCCAGCGGAACCAGACGCCGCCTGAGCCAACAGTTGTAGAGGTTGATCGAAATCAACCCCTGTTCCTTCAGCTTCTGGATTTTGTCCATCATTTCCGTGACGGCCATCCGCTGGTCTTCGGGAAGCTTCTTCGGCGCCAACCGGCGGGGCTCGCTCCTCTCGGCGAAGAACTCGGGAAGTGCCACCTCGCCGGAGGGAGTGGATTCTTTTACGTAGAATCAGCTCTTTTTCCACTCGTTGGCGGCCTTTTTCGGTAGGAGGAGCTTTACGAAATTGGCCTTGGGCTTCAGTTGGAACGTGACACCGCCTGCGGCCAACATCAAGCTACCGGACGCATCACGCCCGATGCGGCCATGGAAGAGCTCCAACCACAGCGGGAAGTACGGCATGCAGCCGAGATAGCACTCGCAGAAGGTGACAAAGATCGCCAGCTGCTCGATGATGTGCGGGCCGAGATCCGATTGTTTGATCGTGCAATACACGCAGAAGCGGCGGAAGAAGAGCGAGGTGGGGAATCCTAGACCCCTCTCAAGATGGCTGGGGAAGCAGATGAATTCGCCGGGTCGCGGCTTTGGCTCAGTCTTGGAGGGGAGGAACCCGCTAGTTCCCCTTGTGGAGGACTCCGGCGTCTTCGAAGGACTTGAGCTAGGCTATGGTGCACTTGGATTTTCCCCATGAGCCTTTGGGAGGCACCATCGGGTAGGACGTGGAATCGCATGGTGCGGAAAGGACGAGTCGGAAGGTTGAAGGCAGGGAGATTGAAGACAGGAAGAACGAATATGGAAGAATGAAGAATGCGGAGAAGATTTGTAGAACTGAATCATCACTCCCCTTATATGGGAACACCACCCGCCAAAATCGGGATAGCCGTTACTCATGGTAATTGTGCCGAAGTTACCATTAGAAATACCAACTGATAGTTTGACCAGAATTGATGGTCCAACTCCTCCATTCCACCCGCTACCCGCTAGTCTTTTCCACTCGCCGAAGCAGCGACTTGGCGGCAGTAACATTCATTGGGGTGGCGAATGGAAACATGGGGAAATTCTCCTTGGTTCTGAAGGAGTCCATCGCCGACTCGGCTGGACGTCCAAATTGGGCTCGCCTACTCCGAACACCAAAGGGACGCATGCGCCTGCATCAACGATGGCCTCGGGGACTACTGATGGGGATATGCCAAAGGGGGTATGCCCAGCAGTACGTTCTGATTGGGCCGAAGGACCTGTGAGTGCGCCCGAAGGACGGCGACTGGACTACGATGGAAGGAGAGGCCTGGCGACTAGAGACTGGAGGTCTAGGAGCGTAACAGAAGCCCAGTCGGATTAGGTCAAAACCTCTGAATCCTTATCTTGTTCGATTGTAGCTTGTAAACCCTAGCGAGGTGCCTCATATATAAACCTCCCTAGTGTATCCTAGAGACTCACGTTCCATCATACACCCCCTCAAGCGACTCGCTGCTTAGACGCCGAGCTCGCCACCCCTGTAACTCGCTCTCCAATAATCTAATCTAGCAGGAGTAGGTCTTTACCCTCCGGGGGGCCGAACCTAGGTAAACCCATGTGCATCCGCCCCCATCTCGCACCGCAGATGGCCGCCAACTCTTCCTCACGATACAATCAATCGCTGCCAGTGGCAGCGACTGCCGTGGCCATTTCCATGACAACCCTGGTCATGTTAGAAGGTTGCCATGCAAAGATATGTTTATTAGCTTTGTGGAACTCGATGAGTGTGCTTTCCTATGTGTGATCTAAGCCTATGCCTATCTGTGTCACCTTGGACGGGTCATCATTCTTCAGCGGAATTTTCTTTGTCTCTTCTGATGCCTTGAACTCTGGAGTCGGCTTCAGCACCTCCTTCTTCATAGCTACCATCTTGGACAGGTTAGTGTTTTTCTTGATATCTTGGTACTCCTCGGCGTGTAGCACGGCTTCGGCAAAGGCGGCAGCTCCATCTTTCAACTCTCGTGGTTTCTTCGGATTGTGATGATGTCACGAGGACCCAGAAGCTTCATCATGTTGTAGATAAAGCAGAGTGGGCCATGAACTGCTAGTAGGCTGGACGCCTGAAGATGGCGTGATATCCGCTCTTGAACGGCACCACTTCGAAAGATAATGGTTTGGTCCGGTAGTAATCCACTGTACCTAAAGTGACGTCAAGAGTGATCTCACCCATAGAGTTTGCCTATCTCCTTGGGACAATGTCGTGTAAAACCACACTACTATAATTCAGTTGGGTTTTTGATATCTTCATGCGGTGCAGCGTCTCGATGTAGAAGATGTTGATGTTGCTGCCACCATCCATGAGTGTCTTGGAGAACTCATAGACATCATGGAGAACTTCTGAGTCTTGGGCGGATGATTACTTCATTCAAAGGTGATTTTTACTTCCGACTAGTCCAGATATTGGGGACAACTGAAACAGTAGAATTGAGCTCATGGAGAACTGCCTTTCTGACCTTAGTGGGCTGATATTTGAGGAAGCAGACGTAAGTGTATTTCTTGGTTGGCTAAGCATTCTTACCATCTGACTTAGGGTTAGTCGTGTCTGTCTCTTCCATGTCAGAATCTTCCTTTGGCTCCTTATCTTTATCGAAATTTTTCTTTCCTTTCCTTTGCTTGGCTCTGTAGCCAGCGGCTTCATCTTTGTTGATGTCAATGTTGAAACGACACTCAGTATTTGTGTAGGAAGATCCCTCTTTCCCGTCTGGGTGATGTACGCATGGGTTATTGGCAATGTCGGACCGTGAGTAGGTTTTGGTGGGTTGTTGATCACCCCTACCCTGGATCTGGGAAGCTCTATGACCTCTTCCCCGGTTGCCCCCGCACCCTCCGTGACCTCTGGTCCCGAAAGTTGCGATGCCAGTTACATTTTTCAGGTTGGTTTTGTCCTTAGAGGTGTTCTTGCGCTTTTGGGGCTGTTGTTTCGGCTATTTTGATGAGTTTGGCATAGCCAGACCGTTAAGCAGCCATGTGAATCATCATCAGCACCAACATATTTGCTTGTCGTCTCTATCATCTCACCCAAATCGGTAACCTTGTCACGCTTCAGTTGGTGGCGCAACAACCTGACTAGGAGTCCTGCAATGAAAGCTTCAATCGCGGTTTGGTCGTTGACTCTTTGCAGGAGTTTTTCGTGTCGATCCACCATCCGAGGTAGTCCCGGAAAGTTTCTATGGGTTGCTAGAAACAACATTGGAAGTCTCCAACTGTGCAGGGTCTCCTGTAAGTACCCTCGAAGTTCCGAAAGAACATACTTTGCATGTCATACCAGTTGTAGAAGAACACAATTCCGCAGCATGAGGGGGAGATATCAGACTGTGACCAACCTGTTTCTCCTTTGGTGATGCAGTAAACCTGAAAAAAATCTTGAAGCCAAGTATCTGGCTGAGCCATGTTGTCGTAGGGTTGAATGTACCTCGGAATAACAAAGTTCTCCGAAAAATACGTTTGGCGGATCCGTGGCCGGAAACATTTTGGGCCCATGTATATGCCGTTCGTCTTGTAGCGTCACGCTTCTATGTTTGAATTGTTGTGGTTCTAGGTGTCGCTTGGTGATAGCGAACGTTGTCTCGGATGTTTGTCGTGCCTGTGGAGTTGTGGAGTCATATATATGCTTCTTCTACCACCTCCTCCGCCTGGCATCCTCCCTGGCTCCCTTGGGAGTCGTTATGGTCACTTCCTGGTGGGGACGAAGGTTCTGGTGGGTTGTGTCGGCTGAAAGTCGGCCTCCCGCTGAAGCATCCTTATGTTGGCTCCGAGGTGGTTCTTCGTGACGATGGAAACCGTACCGGCTTGGGTCGACGTTGTTTTCACCGTTTAGTCGTCCAACTTTGTCGTCATTGTGACAAGGTTCAGCTTGACAGCTTGTGTGCCTAGGAGGTGACATTTGTTACCGATCTCGCTCCCGCCACCATGCTTCTTCATCCCCGTGGCTGTTAGATTGCCTAGGGGCAGGAGTCGGGGATACAGCGCTGCTATGGCACCTCGTGATGCAACCGGAACAACGTTGCTCCAATCTCATGCGGTCCTATGTCACTGGCCTGAAGATCCAGTTCTTGAGTGAGTGTCATCTCGTGGGTCGGAATGGTGACGCTGATCCGGCTCCCTACGGGGTCTTGACTCGTCATGCCTATCCACATCAGTGCAGCACTGGTTGGATTTTGACACCATCTTGCCTCTAAAGGACGTGGCGGCCTTTCATTGCTCCAAGCCTTTGGTGAGTAACATGATGAACCGCTTGACCTGTTCTAGCCTTGGGTTGTTTGCAAGGATCTCTCGGGCCACAATAGTGTTCCCTACCAGCGTACTATAGATCCGGTTTCCTTTATTGTCGAGCCGAGGTTGTCCTATGATGATGTCGTTGTTTATTCCCTCGAAGAGGTTTTTGTGGACATCTGGATTTTGATTGGCCGGTACAGGGCCATTTCGGGTCTTCTGATGCTGCAGTGAGTTGAGTTGTTCCATATCTGCAACATTGGTGTTAAGGCATTGTTTCTCCTCAATGAGATGAGCCGCTTCATCGAGGATTTGTAAACGCTGTGCTTCTAGGGTCTCAGCCCTTTGCTCCAACTCCTCCGGTGTGAGCTATGAGGTAGTTGGGATTGGTGTTTTTAGTGCTTCTTCGTAGAGTTCAGAGGCACTTGGAGTAACCATGTGACCATTCACCGGAGATTCTTTTAGCTTATCGGGAATCAGAGCGTTGTCCGAGTCCTCCATATGGATATCCTCATCAACCTCCTCTTCCTCTAGAAGATATGGTTTCGGATTATTGTTCATCTTCTTATTCCTTGCCCTGTAGACCTTTTGATTAGTACCAGTAGCAAAGACGGCTTTTGTTCTTTTTCCTTGAGAGAGGCTCCCATTAGTACTTTTGGACACTGGGACCACACGGATTTTCTCCAGGATCCATTTTATCTTGCGTGTCGGGATGGTCATTGTCATAACCCTCATCCATACTATTGTACAAACTCGGATGTGATCCTTCTCCTTCTTGCGCACCTCTAGAGTTGATTTCTTCTTTGAATTCTTCTTCATACACCCTGAAATTTTCCGACATCATAGACTCCCCTAGGAAAACAGGTGTGTCGGTGTTTGTTATGATGGCCTCATGTACTAAGTCATTGTCGTCTCCAGCATTAGCAAAACGGATCCAGATCAAATATAGCCTATGAGTGAGATCCATGTGCTTTGAAGTGGGTGAGGCTTTCAGCATTGGATTCCTCAAAACTTATGATGGTTTCGAGAACAAGATTGACATGAGCACGCAACATCATCTGCCTCATTTTGTGCCTCAGAAGAGATTTTCCTGCTCCATCATTGGTAGAGCCATATCTGGAGCTGCTATAGCTTTGGTCTTCCTAAGATTCGACCTCCACAAGGAGATCTTCTTCATATTCAACTTTCTCTTTCTCCACGATCTCTAGCTTAGGGGTGAGCTGGGTGGGATTAGGGTTTTCTAAGATACGTAACTCTATGGCCTCTATGGACAAAGTAGATCTAGAAGTTTCTTCTGCCTCTATCATCACCGTTGGGGTGGGTTTGGTAGGTTCAGCAAAATCGAGGTAGATGTCGATCTCGCTAATCAGCAGGATTGTGTAGCTCGTCACTGCCTCCCTAGCCAAAGTCTAGGTCTTGTTGAGGAGGATGATAGGTACATCACCAGCATAGAGTACGCGATTGATGGAGATTGTCTCGTTGATTTCTGCACGCGTAGATTCCGCCCAGAACGCAGATCTGAAGGTCACTTGCCCCACGATGGGCGCCAACTATAGTTGCATAGAAGACAAGTATGCCATGAGGAGGGTCCTCGAGGTGTGGGAAAATGTGGGGTGTAATACGTACGGTGATTCAGTATGGTAAGCACACAAGTTTACCTAGTTTCAGATCCGACTGCGGTGGCCATATCCTACTCCTACTGGCAATCTAGTATATCGGTAGAGCCGAAGGTTTACAATGGATTAAAAGGTATCGCATGTGCGAGTTGAGATTGGTTGGGCCCAAAAGGCTGGCCCCTAGGTCGGCTTATATAGTCATCCGACCTAGGGTTTACGGGAGAATCCTACCCGGCTACAATAGAGTCGGTACAGAGTACATTTTGGACTAAAAGTATATCTACAGGCCTAAGTCGTTAAGTCTTCCGGGCCTTCCCATAGCCGGATGGGACTCCATCTTTTTTCCGTGACTGGGCCACCATGGAGCAAAGCTCTAACCCGGAAGTGGGTCACCCTATTTAGTGAGGAATCGTGCATATACCCCGAAATTATATCCCCAACCATTGGTATACCAACGGAAGGCTCATTCGAAGATATACCAAGGTCCATGAAGCCCATGAAGATTCAACAGATATGAAGCCTACAAGGACACCAACTCCAAGCACACAAGACAAGGAAAGTCCAAGATAGATTACATAGAAACTCTAACTTGTAACCGACTGAGATTGGTACGTGAGACCTAGCCTCCCCATATATAAAGGCTTGGAGGGGCCAACGAGGAGGGCAACCAACCAATCTTATGATACACACGCCCCTCTCTATCAGCGAGATCGCATCTAGTCGACTCAACGAGTTTGTACTCTTCATTGATAGTACAAACATACAAGAAGGAAGTAGGGTTTCCTGTACGAGGGCCTGAATAATCTGGGTAAATCGCCTCCCTTATTTGTCTGTTAAGCCGATAGATTCACCAGTGCTCTCTCTTCCCATAAACCCAAGTCTATAATAATGAGCATTGCCGAGGTCACCCTCCATCAATTGGCGTCATCTATAGGAACTCTGGGCACTTGAGTCATGAATTCAATGGTCCTCTTCACCGAGCAACAACTCGACGATCGAGAGCGTCAGATCTATGTCAGCTCCGCAGACTTCCTTTGACTGCGGTTGACACGCTGAATTTCATCACAACCAAGATGGGCGCGGGGGCTCCACGTCAACACTACCCTTGCGCTCAGCTGATCGAGCCAAGACCGATGGTTTTCTATGTACCGCCTGTAGTCTACCGTGATCCAAGTCACGGCCTATCGAGGTGACCAATTAAATCAACCCATTGTCGTTCCGTGATGGCTCGATTACTCAAGTCGCTGCAACGGACTTGAAGATCCTAAGGCAGGGCTACGTCCTAATTCACATGTATGTGCATGGATTTTTGCAGCTAGAGCGCTACTGCTTGGGTTCTGTGGCAGGAATCTCTAATCACGTGTACTAACGTGAGACCAATCTGCAAAATCAAAAGAGTTTTGTATCGGCTGACCCGCCGAGTTGGAATTTCAGTTGAGATCGGTGGCGTGGAGAAGCTGTTCGCTTTCCGACTTACTGTATTTTCCTAGTCGAATCGGTGCAGCCCGACCAAATTTCGATTACACGGGACGTCGTGTAGTCAAATAAAAAAAAAGACCACCGTTTATGCGGCTGGCAGCCTGATCAAAGTACGAAGACTGAGATAAAAAGCTCCCTGCAAGCAAACTCAGGAGCCACGTTCTCACGGGCCAAAAAAAAAAGAGCTACTGACGTGAAGTAGCAGTGAAGATTCCAAATCATATATTACTTACAACTAGCGAGTATAGAAGGAACTAGAAGGACCTTGCGTGCTTTGCTGCGCCGTCTTCAATTGTCGGCGTTTTTCCTGTGTGACATGCATACAGCTGGCTTCACCTTGGATTATCACCGGGTGTTTCTGCGGGGAGTTTTTGTTTATCTGTCAATACAGCTAGTAGTCGGATTAGTTGTATCACCACTTGGTATGGGTGGCGTCTAAAAAAATATTTATCGTGCAGCACCATTTTTTACCGAGCCAAGTTTGTTTTCCAATTCATTGCGTGTTCCGATAAGCTGATTGTGGCCCTTTACCTTGAAAGGGTTGCCAATCTGCTTTCTTTCAGCTCGTCAACACCAAATCAAGCATAAAAAAGATATAGAATTAGCTAAACATCTATTAGTAAGAAGAATGGAACATACTACAAATGAAAAAAGAGGGGAGAAAATAGCCAAAATCAATGTCGAATCACCGTGGTATAGCAGCAAGTCTTGGTGAAAAAAGTTGATGCACCAACACATCAGCACATGGTGATTTCTAGTGACAAAAAGTAGAACATGAAGAGAATGTTAACATAAATATTTGGAGATAAGATTCTCAACAATTTGTTCCAATTGTACCTTCTGTAGACCCGATCCATGTGTGTCTCTCACATGTAGTATATAGTCGTAACCAGGCTTCTTGGTAAATACTTAACCTTTTTGTATCCATATTGTTGCATAGATAGCAAGTTTGAATTAGTATACACAATACTAAACCAATGACTATTCATGATTCCATCCATACTGGATCAATTTTGTATACCACTTTGCAATGAAAAGAGGAATGTTGTTATAGTTAAACTTCATTTAAAATGATGTGGTAGAAAGCAACGGGCGACCTTAAGGACGTGATCGATTGTGGATTTTGCTATCCACCATTTTCCATAGTAATGAAAATGCTCTTGGCTCGACATCAAGGCTCCATAGGCCTGTTATCTTTTTCTCCCAACCTTACATCCAAAACTAAAAAGGGTGACCTTAATCCATTTATAACTTTGGATGCACACTATTGGCAAAAAATCGTAGTACATAAAACCAAAATATGCAAGTATCCTCTTTTAGAAAGATTCCAATGGGAAAAAATCAGTTGATGAAGTAAAACATTGAATGATCAAATATCGCATGACGTATATTTTCATGGTAGCATGTCATACCTGATTTAGGGTAAAATTATCGTGCCTACAGAACTTACTAATATATGGCTTGCAAATAACCAATAACTATCCATGGTTCACTAAATAAAAGTAGATTTTAGGTTGGAACCATGGCTAAGATTGGTTATGAAAACTACAAAAACATGGCGACATTGGCATACTGACCTTGAAATTATATGACTTCCGTTTGTGCCCATAATTGTTATTTTCCGCATGGATCTAAGGTGTTTTGGATTTTGAAAAAGCAAGTTCAATAATTAATTCATCTTCATAGGTCCATGGATCCTCGAATAATGCAGCATACACCCTGATATGTTTCATTTTCTATAACCCCCAAAGTATTGTTGCTACCAGCTCAGATCTCACAAAATATGATGCATAATATAAAGTATGGCAAAATGGGAACATCCCTTGAGACAACTCTCATCAAACTTCTACCATAAAGTCATCGTGATTTCCCATCTGGTGTCATCTAGGCTATTCTAGTGTAAAAGTTGTAAGAACTGATAGAAGAACTCGAGATTGGTCCACCAAACTTAGTCACAAATGGTATATGCAACTTCAGCTAGCCTAGCTAAATGGATATTTTTAGGGACATTGATAACATGTAACCCATGCGCCACCAAGCTGCAGCTACACCCTGAGCAGGATCAAAGCCGAAGCTAGCCTTTGGGCGCGGGCAGGAGCATTAGGGCTTAGGGTTCTGCTGCCAATCAAATGGGATGCACGCTAATTCTATAATTTTCAGCTCATGGAGAAATCTGTAAACAGTCCTTCGTAGGCTTGTAGATACTCTTATACCTTTTCTATAAAACGAGACGTAATCCTTTTGCATTTTCTCGAAAAACAAACCTTCCACATGCACATTTAGAATTCTCATATGTGATGTTAGAAATCAGAATCATAGGCAGATGCCAAACAATACGGCCATGGTACACTAAGACACTGGTTCTTTTTTTGAGAAAACAATTGATGAAATTTCAGCAATGGCGAAACCGATTATAAACGACTCCAGAAAAAAAGGAAAATACAACATGAACCCAAAAGACCACACACCGTACTTCCAAATCGCGATCAAGCCTATCGTCATCATCGTCACCACCCAACTACCGGGATCGGAATCAGAAGCAGCACATCTTCTGCCACCATCGAATCACCGTCGCCACCTTCGCCACATTGGGCTTTGAACACCGCAGGAGTGCCCACCCCGAGGGGTGAGAGCTAAGAGACTTTTCCAGACCATCGGGCAGGCAGGAGATGGTGAAGACCAGGCAGTACCTCCAATCCAAGATCCCCGAGCAGAAGGTCCCAACCATCGACGCCACGTCGAGTCGCCTCCTTCCCTCGCCACCATGGCCGGCCAGAAGAAGCTTCAAGACGCGACAGTCGTATCTCAAAAAAAGACCATACAAAACCCTAACAAGCAAGGCATTTGTACCATCCCCTTCCACTCCCTTGCCACCACGACCGGCCGAGGGGAAGACAACATCAACAGCAGCCCTCCGACTCTCGAAGCTCCACGGCAGAGTCGAAAAACGACCGCGCCCGGAGAGACCATCCTCCCTAGATCCGTAGATCTGAGAGGATACTAGGCCAGCAGCTCGCCGACGCCGCCACAAGTGGCCTTGCCAAGATGGGGAACGAGCTCCAGCACCCTTATTCTGACGCGACGTCGCCTCCGCCATCCCGACGACGTCTCCCAACACCATAGCAGAGCTCGGGCCGTTACCACCGCCGTCAGGGGCAATCGCCGTCCACACTCCGGCGCAAGGTCTTCGCGCAGCAGGAGCCGCGCCGGCGTGCCCCTCACCGAGCAGGCCGCCACCATGGCAACCCGGCCTGCGCCGTCGCCTCCATAAGCGAGGGAAGGGGGCCCCCCGCCGCCAGCGCCCAGGCTTTGCCTGGCGATGCCATCGGCGGCGGCGGGGAGGAGGAGGGAGAGGGATTAGGGCTGGCCAGCGGTGGCGATTGGAGATCGTCCCCGTCGCCCGCGCGGGGGGCGACGTGGAACAAGGGCGGCGGCGGCTAGGTCAGGTGTATTCCGTTAAGACACTGGTTCTGATTATATAAAATCAGCTAGGTTTAGAGTTAAAAATAGAGACATTGATTTCTGCATTATGCACAAATTACTTCTTGACCAGACCGAATTTGGGTTACCTGTCTCATTGTCTTGGTGCGGCCATGCTCTTCTACCTTCTTCCAGCCGTGGCCGAACCTGAAAACTACAATAATTAACAACTGGTTCGGTGAGGATTCAGACTTGTTCAAGGGCTGAGCAGAACAGAGCAAACCGGTTCAACAGTGTCTTGTTGAACTGACCTGAGCAGGTCATCAAGGAAGCACTCGTATCACCAGAATCTGGTTCAATAGCTACTCCTAGTGCCGTTCCGAGCGTTTCTAGTTGGATTATATTCCTACGGGTTCCCTACTTTGTCAAGCAGCATTAAACTTATGCGCTATATAATATGCATAATCACAAGAACATGTATCACCAGATACCAACGTGAACCCTTGGAGTTGCCAGTGCAATTTTTGAAGTTACTTTGTGATATGTTTCTTTGCTTTGGCTGAGATACCACCACCGATTTTTTTATTGCCAGTTCATTTACATGTTATCAAAATCCACGTAACTAATTTCTTGGGCATTGAGTTTGCTATGGAGCATACGGTTCCTCTCGTCTTCCCATTGCTCACAGTACACAAACTCAAAGTCTATCTACACTATCTTTCAAGGATACACAAGATACCTGTTACTATATTCAGTTGATCAATTGTTCTCTCTGTGTAGCAATTAATATCTCAACAAAACCACTGTCTACTTCTACAATAAGACTGAATCAAAGCCTGCTATGACAGTTAGATAATGAAAATGTAAAGTATCACCCTGAATATCAAATGCGATTCATTCAGTTGGGCTGGGACAGACTGCATGAATTAATGCCAGCTCCAAAGAGCACTTCATGGGATGAACGATCCTACTAAGAAAACCAGTTCTACATCACTCCCTTCCGACTCCAGTGCCCAAACAAAACAACCCAAAAAAGACACTTTTGATTTCAGTACCCAAACAAACCAGGTGACAACATTCCATCTTAATCTTGGTACCCAAACAAATCAGTCGTCGATAGTCTCTTAGGTTGCAACAGCTACAATCCAATCTGCACAAACACTTCCATCTCTGCAATCTAAAATTGAGTGGCCTCCTAGAGAGAGCGAAAGAAGAGAGTGATGAACCTGGAGTACCTGGGTCGGAGTCAAAGAGGTGTGGTCACCACTATAGCACTACCGTCCACTGCGGTTGCGGCATGGACAAGCCGCCTACGTCTTAGGGTAGTGTTGGTTGAGGTAGTAGCTGAAAAGTAGTGGCCGAAGCCGCAGTAGCCAAACCCCACCGGGTTACTTGTGAGGCGGCGACCCCCACCATACGTCCAGCCGGTACCGGAACTGGAGGCGCGTACGGGCGTGGAAGAGGCGGAGCATGAGACCAGGCAAGGAAGGAGGCCATGCAGATGAGCATTACAGAGGCCGGAACAGCTGCGAGACACGACGCCGATGACCGCTGGACGGCCATATCGGCGAACCGAGCCCAGCTAGGGTTCGCCGTAGGGTGGAAGATCGATGCGGCTGTGGGGAATCAACTGGGAAGAGTGAAAGGGATACGGGCTGGTGATTGATAGCACCAATTAGCGGTGGAGGCGAGGAGCCTAGAGTCATAGGCCTGTATCGGTGAAGTCGATTTTGAGAGAGCGGAGGGGATTCACATGTAGCCACAAAAGATGTGCGCTCCATGTCAGTGCAGCGAGGGGTCGGGGTCGGTGGCGGAACTTAAGCCGCGCTGATAGGCGGGCCGCGAAATCACCATCCCCGTTCGAAGCAACCAGAGCTCCTCAAAACTAGGGAGCTTAGAGCTCTTAAGGATTCCATGGGCACATGTGCATGCGGCCAGACTGAATAGCATTATTTTTTTTAAAGTCGGCCAAAAGGGCCGATGTTTAAATTAATAACGCCAAACGCCCGAAACACACACAAAGTGCTGAACCCAATTTACATGGCAGAACTGCACACACATACGCACGAACCTAGGCCTACAAAAGGTGCTACAACCGAAAAGAGGATAGGTCGGCGACTATTACAGTAGACTACGCAAGGGAGGAGCAGACGCTAGATGGGCTGCGTGTTGGACCGGTGCTCACGCTACGCGGGCGAACCGACAGCCACCAGTCGAGATGACTCCACCGTCGCAGGGAACGCCACCAGAGGCCGGCCACCACCAGGAATCAGCCGACTGCTCACCACCGAGGAGCAGCACTAGGGACCTGCCAGACGAGGAGCACCAATAGTGCAGAACACAAAGCGAGCTTTGTCGAGGAGAGTGGGGTGAAATCACCCAACCATCGGAGAGCCGCTCGTCGTGAGGCTCCAAGGCGGTATCTTCAAGAAGATAACGACGCAGGAGCGCCGCTACCGCCCGATCCGAAGATCTTGGGTTTTCACCCAGAGAATGCAAACAAACCAAGCACCGCCACAATGATGCCTTCAAGAAGGGAACGATGTCTGTGGACGCCACTGTCGCAACCCAAGGGGAAGGGTTTCCCCTGGCAAAGGCGCTCAATCATCCGTGCTGGAAATCGACCGTCGCCAAGCAATGGCTGAAACCGCCATCACGCCACGCGACTCACCGGCACCACGTCGTCCACACGACCGAGGAAACCGACCAGCACCGTAGCCTCTAGCACGCCCGCTAACCAAGAGGACTCCCACCGCCCAGGGCTGCCACCCCGGAAACCAAGCCGTGAACAACGAAGAGCTGGGGAAACGCAGGGAGGCACCACTGTGAGGACCCCGGAGGCCAAAGAGACGACAGAGAGGGCTCCATTTCCAGATCGACGGCATGTGCCCCCCGTCCGCCCGCGCCTTGCAGATCTAGGCGAAGAGGAAGGGAAAATGGCCTAGGGCCCCTGCCCCGGCCCTAGTCCCCAAGCCCTTGCCAGGAGCGCGACCCGAAGCTGTAGAATCGCAGACGGCTAGGTCGGACCCACGCGCGCCCCGCTCCGACGAGCTCCCGCGCCGCCCAAATCCTTGGAGAACCAGCTCGCGCTACATGCATCCGTCTCTGCCGCGAAGCGCCGCCACTGCCACTTGCACGCCTGTACCAGGAGCCACCACACCGGTGTCGTGCCCTCCAACCAGCGCCGCGCCCCCGTCCACCGAGGCCACCCGCGTTGCCACCGCCGAACGAGGGAGAGAGGAAGGCTCCGACGCCGCCTACTCCACCGAGGATTCGCTTGGCGACGCCCACCGGCAGCGGCGAGGGGCAGGGAAGAGGTGGGGAGTGGCGGAAGCGGCACGAGCTAGGGTTCGCTCGTGTCCGTCCACGGGAGCGGACCGAGCGAAGCGATTTTTCCCCTAGTCTCCAAGAGCTAATCTCAGTGTGTGTACTTTGTGAATCACTGAATATCATTATGATGCAAAGAAGATTATTCCATCGCAGAGCCAAGGATTCACGTTTTGCCATTGTCCACTTCACTGACTCCGTGTCCCCGTAGTGTTGACTCCATTCCTCCGTGTCGACTACACACCGCTACACCACTCCCGACCGCCGCATCGACTACTCGTCTGCCACGTCGGATACGCTCATTCGCTGAGCCAATTTTGGATAACAAAAACCTGACGAGTCCGCGCCAACTCCGTCCGCGCCCCGATTCCACCACTTCAGCTCCGGCAAGCCGGGGGCTCCTTCGGTTGCGGCGGCCAGCTATAATCTTTGGTTGCGGTGACCTGTTGGCTCCATCGACTACATCAACCCATTGTGGTCTTTGGCTTCGGGGTCCTAGGGGCTCCTTCGGCTGCGACTACTGCAGTCTTGGTTGCGGTGACCCGCTGCTATCTTTGGCTGCAGCAACCCATTGCACTCCTCGACTACGGTGACCTATTGAAATCTTCGGCATCCTGCGGCTACATCAACTTCGTCCACAACAACTACCAATAAGCTAAGTTTCCCTCTACTTGGAGCTAATCCTTTTTTAACTCGCACTCGAAACACTCAAGGATTGCGCCCTCTTTGAGTAACCTAAGTGCCATCAACTCCGCACACTCGAGCACCTCATACGTGACTTCCCGAGTAGCTGACTCTGCCAGAGCATTGGATCCTTGAACTCTGACCTAGTTGTAGCCCAACTGACATGTCGTCAAGGTATTGAGACTAAGGGCATCAGGCTAACTAAAAGGTCTCGTTTTACAGTGTAGAAAAGTCGAGTTTGATGGCACCAGAAAATGTTATAGTGAGTTAAAGGCAAATAATATTTACAACATACAAGTACTTCACAATTTTTTATGTTTTTGCAAGGATATCAACTACATCTAGCTATTCTATCGGATCCTCCAACGGAGTGGACTAAAGCCAGCCGCATCAACTTAGGCCAAGACCTGAGTTGAGTACCTCCTTGAATGAAGAGATTCTTTGAGCCTATGCTCAGATGCAAGCATCCAAACATAGCCTCAAGGGGCTACTCCCATCGGTAGCGCTGGCCACGCACCCGATAGAAACAACTCCTCCAATGGGGTCAACAGGAAAATATTTACCTCTATAAGAAAGAAGACTAGAGTCGAGTACCTCCTCGAATGAAGATGGTTCTGGGCCTACGCTTGTAAGCAAGCACCCGACCATAGCCTCAGGGGCTACTCCCATCAGGAGCACTGGCCGTACACCCGATGAAAATATATCCTCCAATGGAGTCGATGAAAACAACTTACACCTCTACAAACAAGATCCGAGTAGAGAACCACCTTGGATGAAGATCATCTTCGAGCCTATGCTCGGCTACAAGTAGTCGACCATAGCCTTGGAGGATACTCCCATCAGAATCGTTGTTCGTGCACCTGATAGAAAAGGTAAAATCCTCCTACAGAGTAGATAAAAACTTCGAGTTTTCAGACCACATCCGCCACGATAACATGTATGAATGTTGTGTTTACAACATGGAGATAAGACCCCGAGATCTATACTGTGGGCCTAGTAATCACACACGAATGCGCTCTACTAGTAATTTTCCATATCTACGATATGATGAAAAATCCTGACAGACGCATTGGGTACCCGAAACATAAAAGTGGAATTCATTATTCGATAAGACCTTCGTGGCCCGAACTGAGCTACGCTAGTATATAGCACGTTCGAGTCTGGAGACTTGAGCTTGAGAAGGTTCACGCTATTTTTTTTCCAAGATCGATTATTTGGTTCCCGATCTGTTGGATGCACAATACTCGTTATACAAAAAACCCCATGACAAACTTATTGAACTTATAGTTCGCGTAAAAAAAATTCCTCCTATAGAGTCGACACAAAAGAAAAGGTACAAGAAGAATAACCGTAAGACTACACTCGGATGCAAGTATCCAAACATAGCCTCTAGGGCTACTCCCACCTGGAGCATTGGTCGTGCACCCAATAGAAAAAATAAAAATCCTCCAACAGGAGTCAAAGGAAGAATATCTACATTGATGAAGAATAACTTTGAGCCTACCCGAGTGTAGCCTCAATGGTTACTCCCATCGGGAGCGTTGATAGTTCACCCGATAAAAATGCCAACATCACTTCAAGAATAAGGAAACTTCATCCATTGCATCAGCCAAACAAGATAGTCGAGAAGTTCACACATCCGAAGAAATCTTTGAGTTCACCTTCCGGGCATATTAAAAAAGGACTTGGAGACTCAACCCGAGTATGTGACTCAAATAGAGCCTCGGGGGCTACTGACATGGGCACCCTTTGGGTGCCCACTATTGGTATATATGGTACGACCCAACAGAAGGATCACTCAAATATATACCAAGATCCATGAATCCCATGATGATTCAACAGATAAGAACCCTACAAGGACACCAACCCAAGCATACAAGACAAGGAAAGTCCAAGACCTTATTACATAGAAAAACTAACTTGTAACCTACTCAGATTGTTACCTAATACCTAGAATCCCCATATATAAAGGCTAGGAAGGGCCAACGAGGAGGGAAATCAACCAATCATACGATACACATGCCCCTATCTCTCAGCAAGATCACATCTAGTCGACTCAATGAGTTTGTACTCTCCATTGATAATACGAACAGACAAGCAAGAAGTAGGGTTTCCTCTACGAGGGTCTGAACCTGGGTAAATCGCCTCCCTTGTTTATTTGTTAAGCCTACGAATTTACCAGCGCTCTCTCTTCCCATAAACCCAAGTCCATAACAATGGGCATTGCCGAGGTCACCCCTCGTCAATGGTTTTTCTTTATATTTGAATGATATGCTTCATGGCTTTGCACCTGTCCATGACGGGTTATGTATTTTGAATCTTGATGGTGAATTTATCAATAACATAAATGTGAAAAGGTTGAAACCAAATGATCTGAATATGACTTACTTTTGGCACTATCGACTTGGTCATATAAGTTGGAAACACATGAAGAAACTCCATGATGATGGACTCCTAACTTTATTCAACTTGCAGTCGTTCAAGACCTGCAAATCATGCCTACTTGGCAAAATAACCAAGAGACCTTTTGCAAAGAGTTGTGAAAGGATATCTGACTTGTTGGGACTAGTACATAGTGATGTATGTGGCCCGATGAGAATGACAGCTAGAGGTGGGTATGAGTACTTCATTGCTTTCACTTATGATTTGAGTAGGTATGGATATATCTACTTGATGAAACACAAGTCGGAATCCTTTGAAAAGTTTACGGAATTCTAGAATGAAGTATAGAATCAACTCGACATGAACATAAAGTTTCTTTGATCGGACTGAGGAGGCGAGTATACGATCCATGAGTTTGATGACCATCTGAAGAGTTCTGGAATAGTTCCTTAGCTCACTCCGCCGAGAACACCGTAGAGTAACGTTATGTTGGAATAGCGAAATCGGACTTTGTTGGACATGGTATAATCAATGATGAGTCGGACATATATTCATTTATCATTTTGGGGTTATTTTCTAGAAACTACACTATTCACACTAAATAGAGTACCATCAAAGTCGGTAGAGAAGACACCGCATGAGATGTGGACTAGCAAAAAGCCAAGTTTGTCTTTTCTTAAGATTTGGGGTTGTGAAACATTTGTCAAGTGACTTTAGTTGGACAAGCTCACGACCAAGTTGGATAAGTGTATTTTCATGGGGTATCCAAGGAAAACTGTGGTTACTACTTCTACAACTGATAAGAGGTCAAAGTGTTTGTTGCTCAGAACGGTGTCTTCCTTGAGAAAGAGTTTCTTAGTTGGGAGTCAATGGGAGAACGGTGAAGATCAAATAAATTCAAGAGGAACCTTCTAGTAGCGTGTCGAAAAAAGCCTTGGAGGTTGAGCTGGTCGTGGTAGCTAAGTCGACAATCGCACGTGCACCGCGAAGATCGGCCAGATTGCGAAGTGCTCATGATGTATTACTGTTAGACAATGATGAGCCGACAACTTATTCGGAAGCGATGGTGGGATTTGATTTTGAGTCGTGGCTTGGAGCCATGAGACCCAAGTTAAAGTAAATGGATGAAACTCAAGTTTGGAACTTCGTTGATCTGCTAGACGGTGCAAGATCCGTCGAGTGCAAATGGATCTTTAAGAAGAAAATTGATATGGATGGAAATATTTTTGTCTATAAAGCATGACTTGTTGCAAAGGGGTTCTGACCAGTTCAAGGAGTTAACTACAATGAAACTTTCTCACTATAGCGATGCTTAAGTCAGTTCAGATCATGTTAGCCTGTTTCGACTATGAGATATGGCAGATGGATGTCAAGACAGCTTTCCTTAATGAAAATTTAATCGAGGACGTGTATATATATAGCCCGCGGGTTTTTCCGATCTGACAGATGCTAACAAGGTATACAAACTTCAGAAATCCATTTATGGGTTGAAGCAAGCATCTCAGAGTTGGAACATTCGCTTTGATGGAGTAGTCAAATCATTTGGCTTCATCAGGAGTGATCATGATTCTTATTTATACAAGAAGTTTAGTGGGAGCAAAGTAACCTTTCTAATCTTATATGTGGATAACATATTATTGATTGGAAATGAGTTTCTCGATGAAGGACTTTGGTGAGGCAACTTATATTCTAGGATTTAGGATCTATAGAGATAGATCTAGGCGGATCATTGGATTGAGTCAGAGTACATATTTGTACAAATTATTGAAGAAGTTCAACATGGAATCGTCTAAGAAGGGTTTCTTACCGATGTCCCATGGTGTTAAACTTTTCAAGATTCATTGTCCTTTGACAACTTATGAGCAAAGTCAGATGAGTGTGATTATGTATGCTTTGGCAATTGTATCCATCATGTATGTCGTGATTTGTATGAGGTCGGATGTTTCCTATGCTTTAAGTGTAACAAGCGGATACCAAGCTGACCCTGGAGAAATCCACTAGGTAGCTATTAAAAACATCCTTAAGTACTTAAGAAGGACTAAGGATGTGTTCCTAGTTTATGGAGGTGAGGATGAACTCGGTGTAAAGGTTTACACGGATACGAGTTATCTTACTAACTCAGCTGATTCTCGTTCACAATTTGGATAAGTGTTTGTAATGAATGGAGGGGTTGTGAGCTGGAAGAGTTCCAAGTAAGAGACTGTGTCTGCATCTACGATAGAGGATGAGTATATTGCCGCCTCGGAGGCGGTGAAGGAAGCTGTTTGGGTCAGGAACTTCCTAATTTATCTTGGTTTGGTTCAGGGCTTGTATAATCTGTTAGACGTGTATTTTGACAACCATGATGCTACAAGACAAGTAACCTAGACAACACCAGAATAACCTCATGTGTTACCACCTGATTCACTAGTTTGTCGATCAAGGTGAAATCAAGATATGCAAGGTACACCTGGATGCAAACATTGCGGATCTGTTGACAAAGGCACTACCATATCCTAAGCATGAGGCACACACGAGAGTTGTGGGCATTAGATGCCTAGACATGTGATGTCGAGACGATTGACTCTAGTGCAAGTGGTCGACTATTGGAAATATTCCCTAGAGGCAATCATGTATGATGTAATTCCCAATGTATTCATAAAGTTATTAAGTCATCCTAGTATGACCATCTGATATGTATCATTGAATATGTGATTCTTTTGTGGAACTATATATTCATGTTTTTCATACTAGAATTCCTTAGTCATTGAGGTTGTGTTGTACGCACAACTTAGACTAATGTAAAAGTCGGTTGATGACTAGGTTCCACTTGTCATAGGCATGGTGATGCTATTCCAACTTACATGGACTCGGGTAAAGAGTTTAGCGAGTCGGACTGACCCATATTGAGATACAACGAACAAGTTGTCATTTTTATGTATCAATCACGGTAATCCTTAGACCTAAGGTTGTCACACAATCGGAGTTGTGGATCAACTGACTTAGGTTCTGTCAAACGCTATTCCATAATAGGGAAGTTAAAGGTAGAGTTCGGGTTGGCTGAGAATCAAGTTGCGCATTGTGGATAACCAAGATGGGATTTTGCCCCTCCTATTGGTGAGATATTCTTTCGACCCTCTCTGGTGATATGATTCGGAAAGCATGGCCATGCATGACTCGGTTAAGTGTTAATAAGAGTTTGTCGGATGAATGACATATCACAGATCGATAAGAGAGTTGGGTTATTAAAGGTATGACGATAATTTTCCTATAGCTCGACAAGGTATATCGTGAGGCAAAAAGGACTTGAATGTAAGTCACATTAGAAGGTATGTCGTCGTGACTCTTTGGTACTTGGGAGTCAACACGTTATGCTAGGAGCCGCTACTGATTGATCGATTTCCAATCTTGTCCAATTCGCCATGAGCCTACGAGGTCACACACTTAAGAGAGGAAGCAAATTTTTTGGGTTGGACATGAACCGGACATGGACTGAGTTAGTGTGTTGGACTCGTGGTGACTAATATAGGCTTTAGTGAATGGGACCTAAGTGAGTGGAGCCTACATTCACTCCCTATATACAAAGAGCACGGTTAGACCACTCCATGCATTGGAAACCTTAGCCCTATTCAGTCTAGCCATCATACCGGACCTAGCAGCCTGCTGTCAGAGCTCCCTCTCGTATGTGTGGATACCGGCAGAGGTGTTATACATTCAACACTTCGAAGATCGTGCATTGGATTGGATCGTGGGAATGCACTACATCAACCGACGTGCTTCATCAGTAATTCTCACCTGCGTCTCTAGTGGTAATCCTCGTGGCCTTGTACCTCGGCTAGATCTTGGGATAACAACGTAGGGAAAAAAGTTTTGTTTATCTCTACGTGGCCCAACAATTGTGATGTACTATGGCATAGCAAATTACAAATAACATATATGCATTTCACATGCATCATCATCCCTAAGCTTAACATATGCTCATCCTCGAGCATAAAGGTGATACCTAAATGCACTTTGTAGTTTGTTGTCAATAGATACACAATATAGAATTCATGATAGTTGATACTCAAAGTATAAAGGTTTATCGGAGTTAATGATAGCGCATGAAAGTTTCGATTGGATCTGCTATCCACGTTGCCCCGATTATTTTTTGGCCATGGGGTGGACGATAGGGAGGACACGCGGCGACATCGATGTGGAGCCCAGCTCTCACAGGGAGGCAGGCCCTGTCGCCCTAGGTTTCCTGCTGCAGGAAGCTCACGTGCCCTTTCATGCCTGCATCACCAGGTGGTGGGCCGCGTGTCAACCCCTAGGCCACACATCAGCAGATGTGGGCATCACCTCTCTCAGTGAGAGGCGTTTCGAGGGAGACGGGCACTTCGCAACTGATGGTATCGGGGGGATGACCTCCGGATACCCCAACCAGACAAGAAATACAGCAGTCAGATCGTGTCTGGTTGGCCAAGCGCAGCCGGACAAGGCAAGTCAAGCCAGCTACCATGAGGTAGCCGGATCGGCGGGAAGCAGCCGGCTACAGCAGTGTAGCCGGAACCAATCAAGAGGACAGGGCGACGTGCAGGACAGTGCGCGGTACGCCCTGTACGACGACAAGACTGGCAACTACTCGGCCATACCGAAGACTTTGCGGGGATGATGTGGGAACAGTGGCCCGGTGCTGACAACAGGCTCACACGGCGTTCACTGTGCCCAGGATAGCCATACCGCTCATACTCTGATGGGACATGGTTGTACTAGATACTGTACATGACCAGTCGTCTGGGACCCACTTGTGGGGGCCACCAGTCGGACTGGCCAGTGAGACCGTTGCCTCTCTGCCTATATAAGGAGAGGCAAGGCCTCAGTAGAAAGGGTTGGTCTATGTGCATTTAAGGCAGTAGCTAGAGAATACAGCTCGAGGAGCACTTGTAGCTCGTAGATCGCTCATAGTCAGATCGGTAGGAGTAGGAGTTTTACCTCACCACGAGGGCTCTGAACCTGGGTACTTCCTGCGTCTAGCTACGCTTGCTTGTATCTAATTCCGCCTGTGGACGCTGTCGATAGCTTCCGTGCTAGTCCCCACACCTCTATCTAACCTTCTTAGCTACTGTCGTTCCCAATACAACGAAAGTTGGCACCCACCGTGGGGCAAATGGCTTCGACCAGAGTCACGTTCCGCACAGGACCCCAAACATCAGCCGGTGAGCGTGTGGCCTCCGGCCTGGTGCTCACGCTCGACAAGTTTGACTGCGTCATCGACAACGCCTCCTGTTTTGCCGGAACCACCTTCCCGGCGAACGACTCCATCCTGCTTTTCGGCGACCTCCCCGTCTACGTTGTCACTGTTCCGGAGCGTTTCCCTAGGGAGATCGTCTCCATCACGGAGCTGCCGCATGCGGGCAGCAGTGCCTCCGTCGCTCCCTGTGGCGTCGAGGTCATGATGGCCGGCTCCAGTTCTCACCCCCGCCAGCCGCGGGAGCGGGGCGCGGATGAGGGCGGAACCTCCGCGCCTCCACAGCCTCAGAATCGGGTGGAGGAGGCCATTGATCGGCTCCTGACGCCGGTTAACCTCGGGGACAACCCGGAGGAGGCGGAAGCCAACTTCGCCATGGAGAGACAACTTCTCCTCCAGGAGGCCATAGAGCTGGCGGCAACCCGCAAGCAATTCTAGATCACCCGGTGCGAGTACGACCGCGCGCATGGCTTCACTCCGGCTACCGCGGAGCCGAGCCGGCGCGGCTAGGTGCGACACCGGGGCGGCGAGCTAGGCGGAAGGATGGGGAACCGGATCTTGCGCCCGCCCTCATCCGGCCCACCTATAGCACGCCCATCAAGAATTTGTGCACAGCTCGAGCCACAGCGGAGGAACTGCCCAACCTGGAGGGCGAGGAGCGAACCCGCCAACACGCTCGGGTGCAGGAGCTCCTCCGGATCGCGGACGAGCAGGCTGACGCCAACCGGCAGATGCAGGAGGACCCCAGCTACTCCAAGGGGAGCAGGCCACCCACCAACAGAAAGGGCGCGCCTCGCGACACCCAACAGGCGTCCTCCCCTTAGCCGGCTAAGGCCCGTAGCAAGCGCCACAGCTCTGGCAACAAGGGCCAGCCGCACCAGGAGAAAACGGTGAACAGCAACCTACCGCCTCCCCCTCCACCAACCGGAGCACCAAGACCGCCGGTTCCCGTCTCTTGGGTCGGGTGGGAGCGCCCAACCCGGATCGTCCGGATGCCCGTGACCGCATCGAGCTCCTCGCTCAAGCGCGCGTCACGGAGGAAGAAGACTCCACCGGACCGGTTTGTTTCGGACCCCGCATCCAGAACGAGCCGTTTCCAGATAATTTCACCCTGCCCAGGGACACCCCCAAGTACGACAGCAGTATGAAGTCGGAAGATTGGCTGACCGACTACGCTACAGCAGTCGACATCGCCCATGGGAACAAGCCACAGTTGTGCTCTACGTCCCCCTTATGCTAACCGCGTCGGCAAGGACATGGCTCGATAGCCTTGCGCCCAACAGCATCAACGTCTGGCCAGACTTCGAGAAGGTGTTCGTTCGCAACTTCAATGGCACATACAAGCGTCCGGGACGCCCACGCGACCTAGCCTTGTGCGTCCAGGGCGACCGCGAGTACCTCGCCAAGTGGACGGAGCTGCGCAACACTTGCGAGGGCATCCTGGAGAGCCAGGCCATCAGCTTCTTCATCGAGGGATGCCGAGAAGGCACCATGCTTCGCCACCGGCTACTGTGTGACGAGCCGAAAACCATGGCGGAGCTCATGATGGTAGCGGACCAGTACGCCACAGCGGATGCCACCATGAAGAAGCCCCTCCAAGTAAATGTTGACGGGCGTCCGACTCCTATGGAGCCGGCTCGCGACCGTCCGAGCAATCTGGCTGGAGAAGCCGGATCCTCCAGGCGCCACGGCAATGACAACCGATTCCATGGGGACCGCCAAGCCGGACAGCAGAAGCCATGCTACCATGCACGGCAGGTCAATGCTGTGGAGGGTGCGCCCGACACACCAGCTAATGATGCAAGAAGGCAGAAGCTGCGGCTCACCTTCGACCAAATGTTTGATGGCCTGTGCAAGTGGCATAGCGCTCCCTTCAAACCGGCTACGCACACCACCCGGAACTGCAGCTGGACTCACCAGCTAAAAGACCAGGGCAACCAGCTGAAGGGATACGGGTAGGCTACACTAGCGTAAAATCAAAAATTTCTACCGCGTCAACCAGGAATACTATTGTCATAGATCACGGGATTACCGCTAGACGCGCAGGTGCGGAACTCGATGAAGCACGTTGCGGCAGTGTAGATGTTCTACGTCTCCTCCTCGTCCTCGTCCCACGAGCAGCTCCCCTTTGCGCGGCTCGTCCAAGTGCTACAGATGTAGCACCTCCGAGGTATCCACACGTCCGGAGTGGAAGTCGTCACACGCCAGACTGCTAGGTCTGCGCGTGCAACACAGGCGGAAGAGGAGTGGCGGCTGGGTGGAATGCTCTCACCTTTTCAGCTCGCCTCACTCCCTCTTATATAGGCATCCCTGGTGGGCTTCTACATTAGCAGCCCATTAGCAGCCTAAGCCTGGTCTAATTCGGATCCAATCCTCATTAGGCTTCCAGCCCCTAAAGTGTGTGACCCTATAGGTTCATACACGTATAGACATGACGCGAGTACACTTACTCCGTCAATAGTTGGTAGCGGCCTCTAGCAAGACGTGCCAACTCCTAAACGCATATAAAGATCATTCGGACGAACCATCACAAGGTTGAGTACATGTCTTTCCCTTTGCCTCACGATATTTGGTCTAGCTCTAAGCTGACCTCTCTTTCTCGATACTGTGATTCAGAATCCCTTTACTAGGTTAACTCTTAACCATATGTAGCACGGCCATGCATTTCTGGATCCGATCACTCGAGGGGCCCAGAGATATCTCGCTCAAGTAGAGAGGGGCAAATCCCATCTTGATTGACCGATGCCTTGCAGCATGTATCAGGACAAACCCGAAAGCTACCTTTATAACTACCCAGTTACGGAGTAGTGTTTGATAGCCCCAAAGTAGGTCGATCCACATCTCAAGTACATGCGACAATCTCAGGTCTAAGGACAAAACGTACACGATGTGTAGAGAGAGCTGCAAGTATTATTGCTAGTCTCATGTTGGGTCAGTCCAACCCCATGTTCATAACATGTGTCCACATCATTGGTTTGACATATCCATGTCAATGACTTGCGAAACATAGTCATTAACCAATCGATGTGCTAGTCTAATATTCACGTGTGTCCTCGCATGAACTCCGACTAGGGACAATTATTAGATAACCATACAAGTAAAGAGTTTCACAAATAATTCACATAATTGCCAATCAATACAAGTTGCCTAGTATATGGATATTCAAGGAACATTATAATAACTCATGGATACACATGAAATACAATCATCTCTATGATTGCCTCTAGGGCATATTTCCTTCAGTCTCCCACTTGCACTAGAGTCAATCTAGACAGTATCTAATACCTATTGCTCTTGTGTGCGCTTCATGCGCAGGCTGCGGGAGTGGCTTAGTCAAGGGATCAGCAACATTTGAGTCCGTATGTATTTTTCATAACATGACACTGCCTTCATCAATGAACTCACGAATCAGATGGTAGCGCATGCGAATATGTTTGTTCTTCTGGTGCTGTCTAGGTTCTTTGGCTTGTGCAATAGCACCATTGTTGTCACAATAAACGTCCAAGGGATTGGACGAGCCTTGAACCACACCAAGAGCGATCAGGAAATTCCTAATCCAAACAGCTTCCTTTGCAGCCTCCGAGGCAGCAATATATTCAGCTTCTGTTGAAGAGGAGGCCACTGTATCTTGCTTGGAACTTTTCCAGCTCACAGCACCACCATTCATGACAAACACATAACCTGATTGCGATTTCGAGTCATCTGAGTCATTAAGGTAACTCGCATCTGTGTAACCCTTTACACTGAGTTCAACCTCACCTCCATAAACTAGGAACATATCCTTAGTCCTTCTCAAGTACTTAAGGATATTCTTTACCGCTATCCAGTGAATCTCACCTGGATCAGCCTGGTATCTGCTCGTAACACTTAGAGCATAGGAAACATCTGGGCGAGTACATGTCATTGCATACATGATGGATCCAATAGCCGAAGCATATGGAATCCTACTCATGCGTTCTCGCTCATCAGTGGTCGAAGGACACTGAGTCTTGCTTAGTTTAATGCCGTGAGACATGGGCAAGAACCCCTTCTTAGCCTCTTCCATGCTGAACCGTTTCAACACTTTGTCAATATACGTACTCTGGCTTAATCCAATTAGCCTCCTTGATCTATCTCTATAGATCTTGATACCCAGAATATATGCCGCTTCTCCCAAGTCCTTCATAGAAAAACTATTTTTCAATGAGGTCTTAACAGACTCGAGCATAGGAATGTCATTTCCAATCAATAATATGTCATCCACATATAAGATTAGAAACACAAGTGATTTCCCATTTTCTTTCTTATACACACAAGGTTCTTGTTCGTTTTTGGTGAAGCCAAACTTCTTTACAACTTCATCAAATCGAATGTTCCAACTCCGAGATGCTTGCTTCAGCCCATAAATAGACTTTTGAAGTTTGCATACCTTTCCAGCATTGTTTGGATCGACAAAACCTTTGGGCTGCATCATATACACGTCCTCAGAAAGGATTCCATTTAAGAAAGCCGTCTTGACATCCATCTGCCATATCTCATAATCGAAATGTGCAGCAATGGCTAGAATGATCCGTATAGATTTAAGCATCGCTACGGGCGAGAAAGTCTCGTCGTAGTCAACTCCTTGAACTTGTCGAAAACCTTTTGCAATAAGTCGAGCTTTATGGATGTGAACATTTCCATCCATATCAATCTTCTTCTTATAGATCCACTTGCACTCGATGGCTTTAAAACCATCAGGCAGGTCAACCAAGTTCCAAACTTGATTGTCTCCCATGGACTCTATCTCGGATCTCATGGCAATCAGCCATTTCTCAGAGTCTGGGTCCACCATCGCTTCTGCATAGGTCGCAGGCTCATCATTGTCTAACAATAATAATTCTCGCGCTTCGCGGAGCCTCGCCGACCTTCATGGCTGTGGTGCTTCTATTGCCACGGGTTCCTCAACTTGTTCTGCTAGAATAGCATCACTCGTAGAAGCATCCCCGACTGGCTCATCTTGAACTTCTTCAAGTCGCACCGACCTTCCACTCGTTCCCTTTGTGAGAAACTCTTTCTCTAGGAAAACACCGCTACGAGCGACAAAAACTTTGCCCTCTTCTCGGTTGTAGAAGTAATACCCTAAGGTTTCCCTTGGGTATCCCACAAAAATGCACTTATCCGATTTGGGTGTTAGCTTGTCCGACTGAAGTCGTTTGACAAATGCATCACATCCCCAAATCTTTAGAAAAGACAAACTGGGATTCTTTCCAGTCCACATCTCATATGGTGTCTTAACTACGGATTTAGATGGTACCCTGTTTAGTGTGAAAGCTGCTGTTTCTAGCGCGTAACCCCAAAATGATAATGGTAAATCCGACTGGCTCATCATCGATCGAACTGTGTCCAACAAAGTTTGATTACGCCGTTCAGAGACCCCGTTTCTTTGAGGCGTTCCGGGCGGCGTGAGCTGTGGAACAATTCCGCAACTCTTAAGATGATTGCTAAACTCGTGACTCAAATATTCACCTCCGCGATCAGATCGCAAGGCCTTTATTTTCTTGCCACGTTGATTCTCTACCTCATTTTGAAACTCTTTGAACTTTTCAAAAGTTTCAGACTTATGCTTCATCAAGTAGACATAGCCATATCTACTGAAATCATCAGTGAAAGTAATGAAGTAGTGATATCCTCCTCTGGCTGTCGTGCTCATTGGTCCACATACATCAGTATGTATGAGTTCCAATAAGTCTATCGCTCTCTTGGGAAACCCCGTAAAAGGCGTCTTGGTCATCTTTCCAAGTAAACAAGCTTGACATGTCTCGTATGATTCAAAATCAAACGAAGTTAGAAGACCATCACCATGGAGCTTCTTCATACGCTTTTCACTTATATGCCCCAAATGACAATGCCATCGATAGGTAGGACTCAAATCATTTGGCCGAAGCCTTTTAGCACTAACATTGTAAACACATGCATTATCAAGATTTAAAATAAATAACCCATTCACAATGGGAGCATCAGCCACAAACATAGTATTCTTAGAGATTACACAACCATTGTTTGTACTCGCGAATGAATAACCATCCCTCATCAAACATGAAGGTGATAAAATGTTTCGACCCATACTAGGAATGTAATAACAATTATTCAACTCCATGATAAATCCTGACGGAAGGTGAAGTTGCATGACGCCGACGAACAATGCAGCAACCCTTGCTTTATTTCCGACGTGAAAATCCACTTCGCCTTTCTGCACTTCTCTAGTCCTTATTAGCCCCTGCATCGAATTGCAAATATGAGCAACCGATCCGGTATCAAATACCCAAGAGTTAACATAAGAATCTGCGAGAAAAATGTCCACAACATTTACAACAAGTGTACCTGAGTGGGAAGTACTCTTACTTCCACTTTTCTTCAAAGAAGCCTGGTACTTGCTGCAGTTTCTCTTCCAGTGGCCATATTCGTGACAAAAGAAACACTCAGTGTCTCCTGCAGGACCAGCCTTTTGCTTGGGTGCAGGGTTTGGCTTAGGGATCGTATCCTTAGCCTTGCCCTTCTTCTTCTGCCAAGAAGTGCCCTTTTTCTTGAAGCTAGGCTTGTTCTGCACAGCCATCACATGGCTATGCCCTGCACACTTCTTAATGTCACATTCTTCTGTTTTCAGCATCCCACATAATTCATTAAGGCCCCTCTCCACCCCATGCATATGGTAGTTCGAAATGAAATGCCCATAGCTAGATGGAAGAGATGCCAAAATGAAGTCAGTGGCCAACTCTTGGCCTAATGGAAAACCAAGCTTTTCCAAAGTCTGACTGTAACCAACCATTTTGATCACATGGGGGCCTACAGCTGCTCCCTCTGCCAGCTTGCATTCCACAAAGGACTTAGCGACATTGTACCTCTCAGTCCTAGCCTGAGTCTGGAACATGTCCTTAAGCGCAACGATCATATCGTACGCTTCCTGATCCTCAAACTGCTTTTGAAGATCAGGTTCCATGCATGCAAGCATAAGACAACTAACCTCAAGAGATTCATCACATGCTTTCTTGTAGGCATTCTTAAGGGTAGCAGTTGCATTATCAGCAGGTTCATCCGGGATTGGGGTATCCAGAACAGTTTCCTTTTTCTCAGCCCTGAGAACAATTCTCAGGTTACGGACCGAGTCTGAATAGTTTGTTCCATTTAGTTTATCCTTTTCAAGAATCGAACGCAAAGAAAAAGGTGATGAATTGTTCGGTGCCATTGATCTACAACAAAAAAATATGCAAAATACTAAGCCATGTAACCATGAAAGAGTAAAACATATTAAACAATTTAATAGCATATACTCCCACTTAAATCAACATCCCTCTATTGATACTAAGTGATTCAAGATCCACAATTAACAAGTCGACTAGTGAGCTTTAGCATCACTGCTAGAAGACAAGGTAAATTGGTAAGCAACCTTTGCTAATCATATCACATATGACTCTTGTTGTTGGGTGACATCTCTATGTCAAAACTAGGCGCCCAACCTTTATGCCCCAAGGTCCTTAACTGTTAAGATGACCTTGTTAAGCTCACCAACCCTCATGCGTGTAGGTATCTGATACAAACCCATCCAGCCAAGGAAAACCGTGGCACCCTAATTTCATAGACCCACCAACGATTGTACAGGGCATAGGATGGTGCAAGGTTTGGTTGGGAGGGCATGGTTTAACTTAAACTTTGTGAGGGATCGTTCTACTTCTATCATCTAAGCATGCATAGTAGTAAAACGTATAAGAATAGCATTCACATAGATGTGATACAGTATGGCCCATTTTCTCATGGTGATCTCCATCGCCATAGAACCTGTCCACCATGATGATCTCCATCTTCATGCTCTATGCGAGCCATCCTCCAAGTGATGTGTTCTCCAAGAAATAATACAAGCTATTACTCCTAACATCTAGTAATCAAAATTACATTGTATTGGGATCATCACAAGTTGGCACGCAGGCCATTACAATAATTGACAACACATATGGCTCCAGCCGTGTTGCCCAACTCACGACACGCAGGTCATGAAAAATACATACATGCATCACATACATTTTTGGGCCATACTGATCACATAAATCCTGCAAAAACAAGTTGTGCATAGAATCGCATTCTATCGGATCATGTGAAATCGTACCACCTATGAACCTTAACGAGATACAAAAAGGGGGGCTACGACTAAGGGGGGTCCAGGGGGTCTCCCCCTGCGGGGTTCGAAGGGGCAGCGCCCCTCGCGGTACCTTTAAGGATTTTGATCGGCAAATCCAATTTTGTGAAAAATGAGAGATCAAATCTATACAATTTTCTTTAAGGATTTTGATCGGCAAATCCAATTTACCATAAACCGACCATAGTTCCGATTTGACCAAACTCCTTTGATCACGGTACGTCGATTCAGATCTAATTCCCGATTCGATCAATCATATTGATCTTCGCGTGATTCAGAAGGATTTATGTGTCACTGTCTACCCCGATGGCGGAAACCGACCGGTAGGGGTAAGTCGTTCGACGACCTTAGAATCACGATCACGGAAAGTAAGATCATAGATCAATCCAGAAACACCGCCATACAAATGATCATATCATTCATATCAATCTACATATCACCATATGCAAACTTCCCGAACCTATGACTGAATAGCATCGGCTCTGATACCACTGAAGGGATACAGGTAGGCTACACTAGCGTAAAATCAAAAATTTCTACCGCGTCAACCAGGAATACTATTGTCATAGATCACGGGATTACCGCTAGACGCGCAGGTGCGGAACTCGATGAAGCACGTTGCGGCAGTGTAGATGTTCTACGTCTCCTCCTTGTCCTCGTCCCACGAGCAGCTCCCCTTTGCGCGGCTCGTCCAAGTGCTACAGATGCAGCACCTCCGAGGTATCCACACGTCCGGAGTGGAAGTCGTCACACGCCAGACTGCTAGGTCTGCGCGTGCAACACAGGTGGAAGAGGAGTGGCGGCTGGGTGGAATGCTCTCACCTTTTCAGCTCGCCTCACTCCCTCTTATATAGGCATCCCTGGTGGGCTTCTACATTAGCAGCCCATTAGCAGCCTAAGCCTGGTCTAATTCGGATCCAATCCTCATTAGGCTTCTAGCCCCTAAAGTGTGTGACCCTATAGGTTCATACACGTATAGACATGACGCGAGTACACTTACTCCGTCAATAGTTGGTAGCGGCCTCTAGCAAGACGTGCCAACTCCTAAACGCATATAAAGATCATTCGGACGAACCATCACAAGGTTGAGTACATGTCTTTCCCTTTGCCTCACGATATTTGGTCTAGCTCTAAGCTGACCTCTCTTTCTCGATACTGTGATTCAGAATCCCTTTACTAGGTTAACTCTTAACCATATGTAGCACGGCCATGCATTTCTGGATCTGATCACTCGAGGGGCCCAGAGATATCTCTCTCAAGTAGAGAGGGGCAAATCCCATCTTGATTGACCGATGCCTTGCAGCATGTATCAGGACAAACCCAAAAGCTACCTTTATAACTACCCAGTTACGGAGTAGTGTTTGATAGCCCCAAAGTAGGTCGATCCACATCTCAAGTACATGCGACAATCTCAGGTCTAAGGACAAAACGTACACGATGTGTAGAGAGAGCTGCAAGTATTATTGCTAGTCTCATGTTGGGTCAGTCCAACCCCATGTTCATAACATGTGTCCACATCATTGGTTTGACATATCCATGTCAATGACTTGCGAAACATAGTCATTAACCAATCGATGTGCTAGTCTAATATTCACGTGTGTCCTCGCATGAACTCCGACTAGGGACAATTATTAGATAACCATACAAGTAAAGAGTTTCACAAACAATTCACATAATTGCCAATCAATACAAGTTGCCTAGTATATGGATATTCAAGGAACATTATAATAACTCATGGATACACATAAAATACAATCATCTCTATGATTTCCTCTAGGGCATATTTCCTTCACCAGCAACGTCTCCCCCTGCCCCCTCCTGGTGGACCACCACCACCGGCTAGGGGAGCCAGCAATGATGGTAATGGCGGCAACGGAGGCAACAACAACAACGACTACCCCTAGCCGTATGCCGCCTACCACATCTTCGAGACGGAGCTGGACGACAAGCACAGCCGCAGGCGACGCTCCAAGGAGGTCAATGTCATCGTCTCTCCGGTCCCCCAGTACCTGAACTGGTCAAAAAATCCCATCACCTGGAGCAGAGAAGACCAGCCGGAGCAGCTGCCGACTCCCGGGGGCTACGCCATGGTACTCGACCCCCTCATCGTCTCCAACGAGCGCACCTGCAGTTTCTCTCGTGTCCTCATCGATGGAGGCAACAGCCTCAACCTCCTCTACCTGTCTTCGCTAGAGAAGCTAGGTGTCGTTGTATTGGGAACGGTAGTACCTGAGGAGGTTAGATAGAGGTGCGGGGACTAGCAGGGAAGCTATCGACGGCGTCCGCAGGCGGGATTGGATACAAGCGAGTGTAGCGGGACGCAAGAAGTACCCAGGTTCGGGGCCCTCGTGGTGAGGTAAAGCCCCTACTCCTGCCAGATCTGACTATGTGGAATACCAGGACTACAAGTGCTCCTTGAGCTGTATACGCTAGCTACTGCCTTAAATGCTGTAAGACCAACCCTTTCTACTGAGGCCTTGCCTCTCCTTATATAGGCAGAGAGGCAAAGGTCTCACTGGCTAGTCCGACTGGCGGGCCCCACAGGCGGGTCCCAGCCGACTAGTCATCTACAGTGTCCAGTATGGCTTGTCCTGTCGGAGTACGAGCGGTATGGCTGTCGTAGGTATAGTGGACGCCGTGCGAGCCTGTCGTCAGCACCGGCCAATGTTCCTGCGTCACCCACGCAAAGTCTTCGGTATGGCCGGGTAGTTGCCAGTCTTGTCACCGTACAGGGCGTACCGTGCACTGATACACACGTCGCTTTGTCCCATTAATTGAGTCCGGCTACGTCGCCGTATCCGGCTGCCTACTGCTGATCCGGCTACGGGGGATAGCCGGCCTGTCTTGCCCTGTCCGGCTGCATCTGGTCAGCCGGACGTGATCCGACTGTCTTGTTTCTTATTCGGTTGGGGTACCTGGGGATCATCCCCCTGACACTAGCCCCCGAGCGCGTGTGGATTCCGCCCTTAGGCGAAATGTGCGCGCTCTTCCTCTTGTTTTTGAATTTGTGTCCGGCTGAGCTTGGCGGTTGTGCTACCCGTGACGTCAGTGCTGATGCCGGCCACGCGCGCACGCGCCATCATTACTCTGCGGCGGGCAGCGTAACGTCCCGTCGCACGTCGCCTCGGGAAACTGCTGTCTGGCGCTTCGGTTCTTGCTCCAGGATCTTCTGCGCATCCTTCTCTGGCACACGGGATCTTAGGCGGTGGTTGGGGTGTGGGTCGCCCGGATGCGCGCCACGTGCCCCGTCGACGGTTGCCCTTCTGGCTCTTTAAAGGGACACCGCGGAGGAGGCGATTTCTTTCCTTCGCTCCCCCGCTGCAGTTCCTTCTCTTTCGTTGCTTCCGCTCCTGCGCCCTTGCTCTTTGCATCGCCCGTTCGCCGTCGTCGACGCTATGGGCCACCGTCAATCTTCCGTCGCTGCTCCCCCTCGTCAACCGGAAATGTCCGCCGATCGTGGGGCCTGGTGTGGCTCCGCCGTCACCGAGGACCAAATCGCCAAATACCACGCCACTCGCGTCCTCCCGCCGGCGGAGGAGGTGGCGGTGCGGCTGGCGTCGGCCGGGGAGGTGTCGCCGCATCCGGCAGAGTCAGAGCGCGTCATATTCCTTTCCCACCTGGCCCACGGGTTCGCCCTTCCGGTGAACCTGTTCCTCTTGACCTTCCTCGCTTTCTTCGATCTTCGCCTCCACCACTTCGGCGCCAACACAATCGGAACGTTGGCGCACTTCGTAGCTTTCTGCAAGAGCTACCTCGGGGTCCAGCCGGATCTCGGGCTCTTCTGCCGGCTCTTTTGAGTCTGGCCGCAGGTGCAATTCACCCAGGGGCCATTAGTCGTATGCGGCGGCGCCTACATCTATTCCTGCTCGCAGACCGGCTACCCCAAGTTCCGTCTTCACGATACGGTACGACTATGGCAGCAGTCGTACTTCTACATGAAGAACCTCACCAACGTCGACCGGATCAATCTGCCGGCCTTCCAGGACATCGAGTCCAGCCGGCAGAACTGGGACTTGAAGTTCCAAGGCGACAAGGCGGAGACGGATGAGCTGCTGAAGCGCATGCGCTCGCTCGTCCACTGCCGGCTGACCGGCCTGGACGTCACTCTCAGCTGGATGTCCCGGCTGATGATGTCGTTGCAGCAGCAAGCACACAAGATGTGCTACTACTCTGGCCGGCTGGACCCGAGCCGGTTGTCGCGCCGTGATCCTCGCTACCACAACCTGAAGGAGTGGTTGTGGACAATCACCAAGGAGCGGCTTCCAGAGAACTTGAAGTTCAGCCTGGGGCCCTATACTCGGGGGAACCGCGCGCCCCGGGTAAGCTCTTCTAACCGGATGCTCTTTTGGTGTTTCTTGTACTTGTTCTTTGTTTTCGTCTGGCTGATTTTTGTGTCCAGCAGATGTTCCCATGCATCATCCGCGAGGAGGGCGCGGCGGCCCTCGAGGACTTCATGCCCGACCTGCCCGAGCCGCGCGCTCGGCGGTCCGGCGAGGAATCGGATGGGGACGGGGACGCCTTCCCCAGCCAGAACGACGAGCCGACCGCCGACCCGCACGCGGAGGTGCACGAGGAGGAGGCCGTGCCGACCACGGAGCCGGCGACGCGCTCCGTGATGGACGGGGAGGTGGGTGGGAGCGGCTCCAACCGTTCCGGCTCCCGCCGCCCTGCGACGGAGGAGCCGGCGCCCAAGAGGAGCCGGTCCGGCACCCTGCCGCCAAGCCGTCTCGGCCGGAAGAAAGGGCCGCCTCCTGTTGTGCCGGGGTATGTTCTTTCTCCCCCTTCCCTTTCTGCCTGCTTTCTGTCTGCCTGCCTTTTTCCTCCTTTTCTAACTTTGGCTTGTTTTGCTCTTGTCCTCTTCTCTTTCTCCTTAGCACGCTGGTTTCCTTCGGAGCCGCGAGCCCGGCACGCGTGCCAGCCGCGTCGCCGCCCCGTACCCCGACTGCGCCGACCAGCGCCCCTCCTTCTTCTGAGGCGCAGCCTTCGCCTCCCCCTCGGGCTGAGCCGACAGCCTCCGCCCAGCCAGAAGTCCCCCAGCCGGAGGCGGGGTCCTCCCAGTCGGGAGGCTCCTCTGTGGGCGCGGGGGGGGTGCTAGCAAGGAGCTCGTCGTTGTTGGCGACGACTACTCCGACGAGGAGCCTGGGGAGGAATGGCAGACGGCGGTGGTCGCCGCGAAGGAGTCCTTGGCCGTCAACGCCGTGGACGACGACACCTCTTCCGCCGCCTCGCTGTCGGACCTTGCCGCCACGCTCGAGCTGGCGGTGAAGGAGATCCAGCTGCTGGAGGCCACAGTCGGCGGGAACCGGTCATTGGAGCAGAAGCTCGCTGCCGCCAACGGGACCTCCCAGAGTAAGTTAGCTTCATCCGGCTTCCTTTTTTTGTACTGATAGCCGGCTTTGTTGCAGCCATCCTCGTGTGCGCTCATCGTGAGATCGATCGCTTGAAGAAAGCGAACGACCGGCTGACCAAGTCCAATTCTACTCTGCGGCAGCATAACAAGGATTGGCACGCGCAGGTGGACGGTCTGGACGCCACCATCAAGGAGCGCGACGCCTCGCTCGCTTGCCGGACCGAAGCTTTCTCCCTTCTCGAGGCCCAGAACAAGGACCAAGAGAAGGAGATTAAATGGCTAGCGACCAAGGAGAAAGCGCTGGTGGAGGAGCTGATGCAGGTTGGCCACACTGCCAAGGGTGAGTTTTCTTTCCGTCTTCTTTTCTTTCCGGATCCGGTAGCCAGATCTGACTTCTCTTTTCTGACAGCCTTTTACCCCGGCATAGACCTGCTGGCCTACAACCGGCTGCAGGAGAATTGGCCGGGAGCGCAGCCGGCGCCCCAGGAGCTCGTCGTTCTCCTTGGTGAGGAAGCTGCCAAGCTTCGCCAGGTGGCACGGGACGTCTTCTCCTTCGTATGGCTGGAGGCTCCGGTTCCGGAGATAATGGCGCAGCTGGCTGCGAAGGTGGGAGAGGTGCCGGCTGCGGTGGACCGGCTGCGAGACCTGGCGGCGCGGGCCGGAGAGGAGATGGCCCTGGCTTTGATGCTCTCCTGGTACAAGGATGCCCGCGTCGAGAAGATCGACGGAGGCTTCTGTGACGGAGCTGATCTTGCCGCTATCCGCCAAGCCCATCCTGAGCTCCGCGGGTCCGCCATCAAGATCGCCGACTACGTGGACCCCGACGAGGTGCTCACCGAATCGGAGTCCATCGGTACTCCTGATGTGGAGGCCCCGATGCCGCCGCCTGCCAGCGCCGGGACCGGATCGAGCTCTGCGCGTCCTCCTCCGCCCCCAGCTTCTGCCGGTCAAGAACTCCCTCGCGGCAAAGGCCCTGTCGTTTAGTTGCTGCCCCGGGATGCCGGGTGTAATTGTCTTGTGTTATATACTTGTGAACCTTGTCTGTTTGTGCCGGCCGTCTTTGACGTCGGGTAACTTGCGAGAGCTTCGTCTCTCTTTTTCTTGTTATTGTTGAAATCCTTTTTCCTTGTGCGTTAAGTTTCCTTTTGCCATTTTGCCCGGCAAACCTTGTCCGGCTACACGCCTTTAGCTGGACAACCTACACCTCCAGTGGGGGCGCGCAAGTGCACCCACTGGGTGTAGCCCCCGAGATTCGGAGTAGCTGGCGTAGCCAGGTGCTTCGAATCTTCCTTATTTCTCCCAAGCCTTTCTAACTTTATCCGACTAGACTCGTCCCAGTCGGCTACTTTCGTCGGCTGGATGCCTTCAGCCGGGGGAACTAACAATCCAGTGGGGGCGCGCGAGCGCACCCACTGGGTGTAGCCCCCGAGATTCGGAGTAGCTGGCGTAGCCAGGTGCTTCGAATCTTCCTTGTCTTTTTCTTGCTCCAGCCCTTTCCCTCACCTGGGCTCCGAATGGTCGGCTAAACGCCTTTTAGACGGTCGGGAACCACAAGATTCCACTGGGGGCGCGCGAGCGCACCCAGTGGGTGTAGCCCCCGAGATTCGGAGCGCTTGATGAAGGCAAGGACTTCGAATCTTCTTTCCTTCTCCTGGACTCCGACTCTAAGTAGTCGGACAAACGTACATACGCATACACACATGACCACATATATTAGTAGGTTAGTCTGCCAAATTGTAGCCGAAAAACGGCTTGTTTTTTCGAAAACTGGCTTGTCCCTTTCTAGACACTTAGTCGCTTTCCCGTGCGCTCTGCTGTTTTCACTGCGTCCTTGCCGGGCAGCCGGGTTGTGGTCTGTAGCCAGAATCGAAGGGAGCTGACAGTACATTGCACACGACACTAATGGCTTAGCAGCTGGATTGGTTCGAGCTAGATGCAGGGCCGGGACACCCGATCTGTCGCTCTCCTCCCCGTTTTTCGTGTGGGATGCCTCAGGCTTTTGCTCTTGCTAGCCGGACAGCTAGGTTGCGGTCTGTAGCTGAGACGAAGAGTGGGACTCTGACATCGTCGCACAGTACTCAGCCGGTTTGTTGACTTAGCAGGCCGGGCCAGCCGGCGAGCCCCCGGGTAGGATTTGCTGGAGCCGTAAAATCATAACCGGAAAATAGATGCATACACATTTCTAGCAAGGAGCCCCTGAGATTCTTGTGGGGGTCCGCATTTTCATTCATAGGGTTTTTGGGATACATACACTGCCTGGCGACTAGGTGTAAAACGGGCGCAGCAGGCCGCGTTCCAGGGACGCTCGGTTTCCTCATCCGATTTGTCCATCTTGTTCTTGCGTGGCTGCTGCGCGTCGATGAGGTAGTACGAGTCATTGGGCAGCGCCCGGCTGATGATGAAGGGGCCCTCCCAGGGTGGCGATACCTTGTGCATGCCCTTCGTGTCTTGCACCAGCCAGAGGACTAGGTCGCCCTCGCAGAATGCGACTGGGCGGATCCGGCTTGAATGGTAGCGACGTAGTCGCTGCTGGTACAGGGCTGATCTGGACAAGGCCAGCTCGCGGGCCTCCTCCAGGAGGTCCACTCCGTCCTCCCGCGCCACCTGGTTGGCCTTTTCGTTGTAGAGGAGCTTGCGAGGGGAGTCGAACTTGATGTCGGCGGAGAGGACGGCTTCCGATCCGTAGACCAGGAAGAATGGCGTGTAGCCGGTTGACCTATTCGGCGTGGTGCGGAGGCTCCACAGCACAACCGGAAGTTCTTCGATCCAACATCCGGGTGAACGCTCCAACGGCTCGATGAGACGTGGCTTGATGCCGGCTAGCACCAAGCCGTTTGCTCTTTCGACTTGCCCATTGGATTGCGGGTGTGCGACGGAGGCGAGGTCCAGTCGGATGCCCTTGTTGCTACAGAACCGGGCGAAGGCCCCCTTGGCGAAGTTTGTGCCATTGTCGGTGATGATGCTGTTGGGGTAGCTGAAACGGTTGATGATGTCGGTGAAGAAGGTGACAACCGTCACCCCGTCCAGCTTCTGGATAGGCTTGGCCTCGATCCACTTCGTGAACTTGTCCACCGCCACCAGCAGGTGGGTCATGCCTGCGCGTGCTCGCTTGAAGGGACGGACCATGTCAAGGCCCCAAACCGCGAAAGGCCAGGTGATCGGTATGGTCTTGACTACCGAAGTTGGCATGTGCCTTAGCTGCCCGAAGCGCTGGCACCCATTGCATGCGCGGACCAGCTGCTCAGCGTCCTCGAGGGCGGTGGGCCAATAGAAACCATGGCGGAACGCCTTGGCGACTATTGCCCTTGACGAAGCGTGGTGCCCGCACTCGCCCTGGTGGATGTCCTTGAGTAGCCGGTAGCCCGTATCCGCATCAACACATCTTTGGAAGATATCGGATACACTGCGCTTGTATAGCTCGCCGTTTATGATGGTGTACGTGTGCGCAGCACCGGATTTGCCTGGCCTCCACCTCGTCGTCCGGAAGTTCTCCATCGGCGATGTAGCTCATGAAGGGTTGTGCCTAGGATGGCACTTCCCGGATGACGAGGACGCTCATGTTCTCCGGTTGACGGGTGTCGGGGGGTAATCCGGATGGCGTATCCGGAACGTCAGCCCCCGAGCCGCTAGGCGAGCCGGCAGCCCCGAGGTCTTGCGAGCCGGAAGGCGCTGCCTGGCCGGAATTGGTGTGGGTCTTCTTCTTTGGCGGTTCTGCCGGCTCCGCTTCCGCCGTTCCGTCAGCCGGAACGGTTCCTGCCCAGACAATGGAGTCTGATTCTGGTGACGGGTTGATGGATGGCTTGCGCAGGTGCTCCAAGGAGACCCCTGGTGGGATGGCCTGCCTGGTGGAGCCGATCTTGGAGAGCCCATCGGCTGCCTCGTTGTTGACGCGGGGGATGTGTTAAAATCCGCACCCGTCGAAGGAGGCGCTGAGATTCTGGATGTGGAATTGGTAGAGAGCCATGTTCGCGTCTCTGGCGTCCCATTCTCTGGATACTTGCTGCACCACCAAGTCCGAATCGCCGAAGCAGAGGATCCGGTTGACACCGATCTCCTTGGCCAGCCGGAGTCCGTGCGCCAGTGCCTCGTATTCGGCTACGTTGTCGGAGGCCTTGAAGTGGATCTGCAGTACGTATTCCAGCCGGTCTCCCTTGGGCGAGGTGAGCACGATGCCGGCTCCTAAGCCCCCGAGCATCTTCGATCCGTCGAAGTGCATCCGCCAATGGTCCGAATCCGGGACCGGTGGGAGATACTGGGTCTCGGCCTAGTCGACGAGGAAGTCCTCGTCGACTGGGCCGAGACCCAATACCTCCCACCGGTTCTGGATTCGGACCATTGGAGGATGCACTTCGACGGATCGAAGATGCTCGGGGGCTTGGGATCCGACATCGTGCTCACCTCGCCCAAAGGAGACCGGCTAGAGTATGTCCTGCAGATCCACTTCAAGGCCTCCAACAACGTAGCCGAATACGAGGCACTGGCGCACAGCCTCCAATTAGCAAGAGAAATCCGTGTTAACTGGATCCTTTGCTTCAGCGATTCGGATCTGGTGGTGCAGCAGGTATCTAGAGAATGGGACGCCTGCGATGCAAATATGGCTCTCTACCGGTTCCACATACAGAAGCTTAGCGCCTGCTTTGACGGGTGTGAATTCCATCACGTCCCTCGCACCAACAATGAGGTAGCCGATTCGCTCGCACGAATCGGATCCACCCGGCAGGCGATCCCGCCTAGGGTCTCCTTGGAACACCTGCGCAAGCCCTCCATCAACCCGTCACCCGAGTCGGATTCCATCATATGGCCAGGGCGCGCTCCGGTTGACGGGACGGCAGAACCTCCAAAGAAGAAGTCCCACGCCAACTCCGGCAAGTCCGTACCCTCTGGCTCGCAAGACCTGGGGGCTGCCGACTCATTAAGTGGCTCGGGGGCTGCCATCCCGGGTACCTCATCCGGACTACCCCCCGACGACCATCAACCGGAAAGCGGAAGCATCCTCGTCATCCGGAAATTTCTGGTTGATGATCGCCATCGGCGGGATCTTACAGATCCTACCCTGCAGCTACATCCCGGCGTCACGTCCGGTCACTCACACCGCGGTGATTCCGGTCGGCTCCATCAACCTCTTCGTCGGCTTCACCGGCGTGATCGACCCAGCCGCGACGGTGATCGTCGGCGGATCGCTGCCACACCGCGACCTGCTTTCGGAGGAGCAGGTCCGCTCCATCAGGGGCCTTGTCATCGAGTACGACTCGGCCGCCAGCGATGCGGTCGAGACTAACGCCGCCACCAACGACGACGCCCTAAACGACGACGCCCTAAACGACGACGCCGACTCCGCGACCCCTGCATCGGTCGATGGATCCATCACCACCGCATCACGGGAGGACTCCATCACGCGAGTCTCCAACCCAGAGGACTTCGAGGATCCCTCCATCCTGGGGATCTTCGACTCCGATTCCGGCTCGGAATCCCCCGAGGATTTCCGCGCCAGATCCAATCGCTTCAACGCGATCTACATGGTGGGTAGCATGGCCGCCCTGCCAGATCTGTTGTCCACGCCGATCCCGCCGACTGCGACAGCCACGGAAGTGGAGCAAGCCCGCCTGCGGCTCACGGAGGCGCAATGCAACGAACTCGCCGAGCGCGAGAAATACCGCCTCGAACGAGAGACGGCATGGGAGCTGTCGCTCTATCACCAGCGCCGCATCAGGACCCGCCTGAACTCCAATGTTCAGGGCCGCGTCCTAAACTTCAATGATGAAGGAGACCCCACACGCGTCACCGAGCGTGAATACTGTGAGAACGTGCCTCCGGGCGGGAGCAACCCCGCAAGACCACCACCTGGTGCGCCGGCAACTGGATCCCCCCCACCACCCATGGGCCGCACACCCCCGCCAGACCAACCGCGAATCATCATCTCGCCTCAAGCCCGTGACGCCAACGGGCTACCACTATACTCCACCCCGATGGACAACGTCGTCGCGGCCGACGCCGCGATCACCAACCTCGACGTCCAAGGCGACGGCGCGCTACAGATCCAATACGCCAAGGCCCTACTCGTTAGGGCCGTCGAGCAACAAGCCGCGGGAGTCAACCCGCGGGGGCGGATGTACTCCCGCTCATCAGCAAGCAGGGCGTCATCAAGCGGCCACCCCACCGTGGCTAACGCATTAGTTTGCCCACCACCCCAGCCCCTGGCAAGCCAACCACGGGCCGCCAATCCCGCGTTGTCAAACAACGAGCCGCGACCGGCGAACAACACGGTCACTGCCAACGGGCAGCCCCTCGATGCCCGAACGAACATCATCAACAATCAGGCGTGGCGGTCGCGCCAGCCCTACGAACTGCGGCACACCCTCACCAACCGTGGCGACCCGGAACCAAGAGGCTCGCTCAGCCGAGTCGAGCCGCAATGCTTCGGACCAATGATTCGCGGGGAAAAATACCCCGCCAACTTCAAGGCCCCCAAGGAGATCGAGAAGTACGACCCGATGTATGACCCCGCTGTCTGGTTGGACACATACCTCATGGAAATGGGGATCACATGCCACACCGACCTGCTCGCCACTCGCTACCTCCCCCTGATGATGGAGGGTGCGACCCGGCAGTGGATCAACACGCTCCCCGCCGACAGCATCGACTCCTGGGAAGAAATGCGGGACGCCTTCGTCAGGCACTTCGAGGGCTCCTACACCCGCGCCACCACCATAGAGGACCTAGAGCGATGCATCCAGGGACAACGCGAGTCGACTCGCCGGTGAATCCAAAGATGGCAAGAACTGTGGATAAACGCCTCCGGCATCCACCCAGACACGATGATACACTGCTTCAAGAACGCGTGCCGGTACGAACCCCTGGTCGCCAAGATCAAGAGGGTCTACCGGACGCTCGACAACATCCCCGACCTCCTCGAGATTGCCAAGCGCTATGCGGAGGAGGACCCCAACCAAGACTCCGACGATGAGTCGGGCGGAAGACGCCGCACTAGCATCCACGACAGCGGGCGCCTACGCGACATGCGCTATAGCAACACCTGCATCACTGGCAAGCACCGCATGGATGGGCGAGTCGACTTCGTCGCCAACGCCGGCTACGGCCAGCGCGACCCCAAGAACTACCGCCGCGACGGAGGAAACTACCACGCCAACAACACGACGAGGCCAAAATTCGACCCCGCCGCCCTGCTCAATCAACCCTGCATCTACCATAGTAGGGAGGGAAAACCCGCCACCCACACCACCACCGATTGCCACTCTCTCAAAGAGATTGAGAAGGCGAGACGAGCAAGGGAGGACCCCAACAACAACCCACCTCAGGACAACGGGAACGGCGGCGGCTTCGGTACCGCCGTCGGCTCGCTACATACCTTCACCGGACTCGGCACCAAGCGCGAGAAGAAGGTGCTCGCCTGCGTGGTCACCGTCAATGCAGTGACGCAAGTCGACATCCCTCGCTTCCTAAACTGGTCCGAGCAGAGCATCACCTGGAGTCGCCAGGACCATGCGCCAAGGATCGAATACCCAGGGTGAGTCGCCCTGGTAGTCAGGCCCAAGGTGGCCGATTACTGGCTTCCCACGACGCTAATGGATGGTGGGAGCTCAGTCAATATCTTGTACCTCGACACGTTAAAAAGGGTCCAGCTCCTAGAAGCAGCCATCGAGCCAACGCTGACAACCTTCCACGGCATCGTCCCCGGTCGGAAGGTGTACCCGATTGGGAAAGTGACGCTACCAGTCACCTTCGGCACTCCAGCAAACTACTGCATGGAGAGGATCGTCTTCGAGCTGGTGAACTTCCGCAGCCCCTACCACTGCGTCCTGGGCCGCCAGGCATTCGCAAAGTTCATGGCGACCCCACACTACGCCTACAACATGATGAAGCTCCCCGGGCCAAGTGGCATCATCACCGTCCACGGCGACCCCGACATGGCCGTGGAATGCGAAGACAAGGGCGCCGAGCTCGCCGACTGTAACACTCTCGAATCGGCCCTATGTAAGTTTTAGCGATTTCCGCCAAACCTGCATAGAAACGATTCAAAGATGCCCACCAGGCACTTGCGTGCGGGTGGAAAACAAAGTAATAACATTACACAGTAGTCCACGATGGAACCCACAAAACAGATATATATACAACAACGACTCAACGAGTCAAGAATACAGATATACAATACAAAGATCCAAATCACCTTGAAAACGATAGAGCGTCCGACTACGGACAAGATGCAAATGGGGCTAAGAGCCTTGAAGAATAACCAATGGCGTCCATAACCCTGCCCAGGCCAAGCCAGAAGGGTAACCCTGCTAACGATGTCGATCTCAAACCTGCTAAAACAAAAGGGGTGCCGACAAAGGGCAAAGGAAAAAGAGGAGCATTAGTACTGAGGCCAGTACACGGCGAGGCTAGAATTCGGCGGCTCTCGCCTACATAGGTATGGTGGACTGAAGCGGCAGCGAAGCATGTACTAAACAACCTATAGAGACTTAGTACAACTATTGGCTATTAGAGAGGGATAAGAAAGACCTATTCGGGACCAACTTGATACTAACACCAAACATACCCATCCCGGTATTCCCCCCCCTCGAGACCAAATGAGGAAGTCATGCCGAGGAAACCCACACAGTTGGCAGTTTTATTCATTCATTCCATGGTGGTTGTCCAACTTACTAGTCATATCAGATACAGGTCATATTATAACAACAATTCTTTAGTTATAGTTGTCTATGATCGAGAAACTGTGCTCCAAGTCGTCCATAACCGTGGACACGGCTTTTTGAAAAGATTTAACCCTGCAGGGGTGCACCAAAGTATCCACACGCACTTCGACCCTTTTTGCCAGATCAATTAACATACACCCATCGGTATGTCGGCGGGGCCTAATTCATGACGTTTCCCAGACCCAAAGCAAATACATGGGGCCACCCCACTAAGCTACCCGCAACGAAGTCGGCCGGCTCCGAAACGGACCCAGGGTTTGTGTCAATGGCTATAAACGACAGGAACCCAAAAGTGTGACTGGGCTTGTCGATACCGCGAAAACATTCCACATCCTAAACAGTACAGGTACTCCACGCACAATCTTAAATAAAGCAGTAAAGCATGGCATAAGTACAGAATAGTAATAAAGCCCCAAACTACTTGTGGCCCCGGGTACAATACTTTGAAATCAGGTAGTAAGCCGATGGGGGTGCCCACACACCCCACCTGTGGTTAGCGCGCTCGATCTCGGAACATGTGTCAAGAACTCGGGTCCTAGGTGGACACAAGTGGGCGGTTAAAAACCAAATATTTACTATTACCCACCGGTGCCTCTGCATTATATCTACCAACAACATTAATTAATAAACTGTAATTAGAATCATGATCAGCTCCACCATTAACATCTGCCAACCTCCCAACAACTGTGGAACCTCGACGACGCGAAGCAACACTTGAGCAAGCAACTACGACTCGCAGGGCCAACTATCTAACAAGCAACAGGTAATAGGAGGTGTCCCAGGCAATATAACGGCTGCATGAATGTAACTAGTAAGAAAAACTAAAGCATCACAACATGGATAGCAATAGATCGACAGGAGGAAATAAAGACTATAAATACAAAATACGTAGAAAGAGGGAGAATGCTCGCCTGGGAAACACTGCCGAAGATACATTATCCGAAGGACTTGCCGGTACTCGCATCCACTCAATGGCCTAATCCGTGAAGAAGCAAAGCACTAAAAGAAATACCGGATGCAATATTTAATACTACGGCAGAAGATCGGCATGTTTATGATATGATGCATGGCATGGCAAAGATGCGATGCGACTAGGCAATATTAAGCGGAACCGGGGTCCCGACAATTAATTAGATGGTTCATGTTGTTTAGGTACCCCGCAATTTAAATGTTGTCTTAAAAAGGCAAAACAAGGTATCGGTTCGCTACACAAATTTAAATGGAGCCAATATAAGACTAGAAAAGCTCGCATATGATCTCCATATTTAATTATTAGGTAAATCGACAAAATAACCCCAAATGACCAAGTATGAATGCAACCATGAACAATTTAAGATGCACGAGTTTATATTACATTTTATAAAATAGGGCTCGGAAAGGGGATCACACATCTCGGATCGCAGATCTTGGCCTCCAAGGGTTCGGCGGGGTTCGGTCTCTGCGGGGTCGGTCTTCGGTTCCTCGGGTTCAGGGCTTCAAATCCATGAAGGAGGTCTTGGGGGGTTCGGCATCACCGGTTCCACGAAGAAGATGTCTTGAGGTCTTGGCCATCGAGCCCATGTCGACGATGTTCGGGTTTCGGCGATTCTTTGGTTCCATCTCGGTGTTTCCTCCACTCGATACCGGTACACGGTGTTTGGGATAGGTGCAAACCTTCAAACTATCCGTATGAAGCCACAGATCAAAAACAAGACATCAACAGAAACTAAGGAGAATTCAAGCATCTAGTGAAAATGGCTAGATGTTGTTCATACAACATGTACTGGGTACTGTACAAGGTCATACCCGACTGCACACGGGTACCTGAGGCAGAGGAAAACAGAGAGGCTCCCAAAAACTGAGCAGCACTACCTGGTACTGGCGATGATGACATGTAGGAGAAAAGACGGCGGGTTCGGCCATGGCATGACGGCCTTGCGGAAGGAGGAAGGTGGCTAGACGCGGTGGAGGGGCCGGCGTCTTCTGCGGAGCGGACAGGAAGGCGAGCGGCGGCGTCGGTTGGTGGCGCAGAGGAGGAGGTCACAGAAGATGGTGAGACAGGAACCACACGGTGAGGACGGGGCGTTGTCCATTAGCAGACGTGGCGACGGGACGGGAGGCTCCACAGCAAGGATGGGCCGGCCGGAGGGCGGACGAGGTCAGGGACAGCGGCGGTGAAGGCGAACGACGGTGGCTGGCGCTGCTCGCGGAGGAAGCTCAGGGAAGGTCCAGCGGCGCTGGCTCGCGGTCGACGGTGAGAGGAAGGCAGGAGGGGACAGGGGACGCGGCCAGGGCATGGCTCCTGCGGGCGGCGGCGCGGTTCTGCTCGGCTCGCAGGGCCTGGCGTCGGTTGGTCGACGGAGAGGCGCTGGCGGCAGGGATCCGAGTCGATGAGGGCAGAGGACGGCCGAGAGGAGGTTGCTCCATGAGGACGGGAGCGGGGCGGTGACGGTTGCCCTGCGCGCGAGACGAGGTGGCCTGAGGTGCTACAGGTCCTCCAGGCCGGCGAGGTCCTGGCTCGCGCAGGCCGCCGGAGAACTGGGGACAGAGCGCGACCGGAGAGGCGATGAAGGGCGGGGGGTCTCGCTGGCTGCGCCTGGCTGAGGGAGGTCGAGAGGGCGGCGGCGACCGGAGAGGTGACGGAGCCGGGGCTGCAGAGCTGGGTGAGCCATGAGGCCCAGGCAGCGGCGGCGCCTGCCTGCGGGAGGAAGCAGGACGAGGAGGGGATGCGCGCGGGGAGCGGTGGATGGCGACGAGCGAGGTGGGGCCAGGGAGAACGTGTGGGTCGGGGAAATCGAGGTCGGGTCGCGTGGCGCTCGCGTGTAGAGTACGCGGGGTGGGGCCAGGGAATGGGGACAGGGACAGGGACGTGTCGGGGTGGGTTGGTGGCTTCGTGACGAGGGAGGAGCGGGTCCGCGCCTCCGCGGGATGGGGCGCGTGGCGTGCGGGAGACGTGCGAGGAGCGGGGCCATGGGGTGGGGTCGGTCGCTGCGCTGCAGTGTGTGTGGCAGATGGATTGGTGGTGGCAGCAGGTGGAGGCATGCGTGTTGGGTGCAGCGGGTGGCGGCAACGGACTAGGGATTAGGGTTTGGGGTGGCCTGGCTAGCTGGGCCTTGGGCCTGGCCGGCTGGGTTCCCAAAAAAATAACTTTTGTTTTATTAATTCTTGTTATATTTTAAAAGCCTTTTACAAATAGTTTTTAGACAAATAAAAGGTCCACAAAAGACCAGGGTTTTTAATTTGAAATAAAGACGGGTGATATTAAGAAAACAAACATAGGCTTTTATAAAGTAGTTTTAGACAAACTTATGCATGATGATGATGATGCTCAAATGCAATGTGGCATGGTGACATGAGCATGCGGTCATGATGATGCACAAACTAGAAATAACAAAGCGATTTTCTAGTAGTGGTTTTGCCGGGTGCTACACCGACGCCATATCACCACGGAGACCGACCACGCGGAGGAGCTCGTGAAATACGCGGGCAACATCAACAAGGACGACCCCACCATCCTGAAGAAACCAACTGCCACGAACTCCACGTTCGAGGCGACCACGCACACCCGCACCGTCGAGCTCGTCCCAGGCGACTCCAGCCAGACGGTCACCATTGGGGCGCACATGAGCCCCGCATAGGAAAGCGCGCTCATCGAGTTCCTCCGTGAGAACCGCGACATCTTCGCATGGAAGCCATCTGACATGCCAGGTGTCCCGAGGGAACTCGCTGAGCACAAACTCAATGCCGACCCCAAAGTGCGACCAGTAAAGCAGTCGCTACGGCCCTTCAATGAAGAGCGTCGTCGAGCAATCGCCGAGGAAGTTCAGCGCCTGCTAGCTGCAGGCCTCATCCGGCCAATCAAGTGCTCCAACTAGCTAGCAAACCCAGTCCTGGTTCTAAAAAAGAACAACGCATGGAGAATGTGCATTGACTACACCAACCTCAACAGCGCCTACCCGAAGGAGGAGTTCGTCCTACCGCGCATCGATCAGATCATCGATTCGACCGCGGGATCGGAGTCGCTGTGTTTTCTCGACCCTTACTCTGGTTATAACCAGATCAAGATGACGGTCGAAGACGAGGAGAAGACGGCGTTCATTACGCCATTCAGCGCATTCTGCTACACGGCCATGACGTTCGGCCTCAAGAACGCAGGCGCCACATACCAGAGGTGCATGCAGGAGTGTCTAGCGAGCCAAATTGGCCACAACATTCACGTCTACATCGACGACGTGGTGGTAAAATCCACCCGCCCGGACGATCTGCTCGCCGACCTAGCTGAAACCTTCGCAAACTTGCGGAGGTACAACATCAAGATGAACCCCGGAAAATGCACCTTCGGCGTCCCCACCGGACAACTCCTGGGTTATGTAGTCTCCAAGCGAGGCATCAAAGCCAACCCCACCAAGATTGACAACATCGCGCGACTCGGGAAACCCGAGTGCCTGCGCGACGTCCAAAAGTTGGCAGGGCGAGTCGCGGCCCTCAGTCGCTTCATCCCCCGACTAGGCGAGAAGGCAATGCCCCTCTACCGCCTGATGCGCAAGAACCCCACGTTCCAATGGGACGCGGAGGCCGATGACGCACTCAAAGCACTCAAAGAAGTGCTACTCATGGCAGCACTACTCGCCGCGCCACTCGACAAAGAGCCAATGCTCGTTTACGTCACGGCCTCTACTCGAGTCGTCAGCGCCGTAATGGTCGTTGAATGACCGGAAGAGGGCAAGGAGCGCCCCATACAACGCCCCGTCTACTACATCAGGAAAGTCCTAACGGACTCACGACAGCGCTACCCGCAATACCAAAAACTAGTGTACGCGGTATTCCGAGCACAGTGGCGACTCCCACACTACTTCCGGGAGCACGCAATCACAGTGGTCTCCTCCGTGCCCCTGCAGGACATCATACGCAATCGCGAGGCGGCCGGGCGAGTCGCCAAATGGGCCGTCGAAATCGGCATCCACAACATCAAGTATGAGCCCCGCAAAGCGATCAAGTCACAAGCCCTGGCTGATTTCCTCGCAGACTAGGAAGAAGCACAGCAGCCAGAGAAGCTCCCATACCTCCACTACTGGTCGCTCCATTTTGACTGCTCCAAGAACACCGACGGCGCAGGGGCTAGGATCATCCAGACCTCCCCCAAAGGTGACAAGCTCCGCTACGTGCTCCACTTCAACTTCAAGCCCTGCACCAACAACATGGCAGAATATGAGGCCCTCCTTCACGGCATGAGAGCCGCTAAGGAGATGAACGTCAACCGCCTACGATGCTATGGCGACTCCTACCTAGTCGCCGGCCAGGTCGCCAGGACGTGCCATGCTGTCTCCCCAACAATGATCGCGTACCGCCAAGCTGTTGACCAGTTGGGGGAACACTTTGATGGCTATTCTGTCGAGTGGATCGACAGGCGCAAAAACAAGGAGGCAGCCCTCTCCCGCAACGGATCGACCCGACAAGCGCCACCAGTAGGTGTCTTCCTCGACATCATCCACAAACCTTCGGTCAGCCCACCAAAGGAGATTGACGTCAGGATCCCACTACAACCAGAACCGGCCTTAGTCGCAATGGTTGTGGAACCTAGCGACTGGACAGCACCATATGTTGCCTTCCTGGAACACAAACTCCTACCGAGCAATGAGACAGAAGCGCGAATGATCGTGCGCCGCTGCAAATCCTTCGTCATCATCAACGGCGAGCTCCACAAGCGCAGCGTGACCGGCGTATTCCAGCGCTACGTACAGCCAAAAGAAGGGCGCAAGATCCTCTAGGACATTCACGCTGGCGACTACGGCCATCACACCGGCACCAAGTCGCTAGTCGCCAAGGCCATGCGACACGGTTTCTACTGGCTCACCGCACACGCCGACGCCACCAACATCGTCCAATGATGCGTCGGGTGCCAGAAGTACGCCAACCAGACGCACCTCCCTGGCTTGGCACTCAAGACCATCCCCGTCACGTGGACATTTGCCGTATGGGTCATGCACATGGTAGGACCGTTCAAGAAGGCCCCGTCTGGCTTCACTCACCTCCTGGTCGCAGTCGACAAGTTCACCAAATGGGTCGAGGCCAAGCCAATAAAAAAGTGGGACGGCAAGACGACCACCGAGTTCCTACGTGAAATCATCTACCAGTACAGCTACCCGCACAACATCATAACAGACAACGGCACCAACTTTGCCAAGGGGGCCATGGCGGAATTCTGTGAAGAACATGGCATCCGACTCGACCTCGCATCGGTCGCTCACCCGGAATCGAATGGCCAAGCAGAACACGCCAACCAGAGCGTTCTCCATGGGCTCAAGCCGCGACTGTAGGTGCCCCTCGAGCGCACCCCAGGATGTTGGGTCGACGAGCTCCCCTTTGTGATATGGGGGATTCGCACCTCCGTTAATCGCTCAACCGGGTTCAATCCCTTCTTCATGGTGTATGGCGTCGAGGCCGTAATGCCAACCGACCTGGAGCATGACTCACCTCGAGTCGCCAACTATGTCGAGGCGGCCAACGAGGTCGCCCGCCAAGACAGCATCGATCAACTCAACGAGGCACGCGACCTGGCTCGCTCCCGCACCACCATATACCAGCAAGGACTCCGCCGCTACCACAGCCACCGAGTGCAGACTCGCACCTTCCAGGAAGGCGACCTGGTCCTGTGACTGGCCCAAGAAAAGAAGGGAATGCACGAACTATCCCCCCCATGGGAGGGACCATTCGCCATAGGCCGAGTCCTTGGCAATGATGCCTACTACCTCATCGACATACGGGGTGACGGCCAACTAGAGGTCGGGAGGCCATGGAATGTAAACCTCCTCAGAAAGTTCTATACTTAGAGCCTCACATTGTACTCCATCGGAATATATAATGAAATTCATCCAGATCGCACAAATTGTGTCCACTCGCCATACTCTTGTGCCACTCGCACTCGTACATACTAGCAATACGCTACTTATGGAAGTCAACCTCTGGTCGAGCGACCGGCGCGGCTAAGTAGTGCGGCACAAGGGCACCGGGAATATTCAAGCCTTGGGTCGTCCACGAAAAACACCAATCCGGAGCCGCCATTGGAGTCGCCTAGCCCGACTGGCCGACCGGGCCAAGACAACCAGTACACGCTTCCCACAGCGACCCGCCTCTCCTACCCTCGTGCAAAGCGACTCAAACGGTTAAGTACCACGCACGGGGACTCCGCAAAACGGGAACCCCCACGCGGCTCAGGAACACACCAAGTAAGAGAGTTGCCTACTGCTCGCCAAGCGACTGGCTCTCCGGGCCAGGGGAGGAGGCGCGTTACAAACAACAAACTCACAACCTGCAACAAGAGCATGACCAATATGGTCGGGCGCCACGCTCGGGGGCTCGCTTCTAAGTCAGTCCTACTCGCGCTCGAGGACTCGCCACTCAGAAGACGCGAGGGATAAAAACAATGCATAAACAAAACAATACACAAAAGTATACAATCGAGTTGTACTCCAGTAAAGGGCGGACGCGCTTGGGGACTAGCTCAATTAAAACAATACACAAACAAAACACAACACACATTCCTAATCGCAATACGAGTCGATCGACACCCCGTGGCATATATTGCAAAAATATCTTACAGCATTCGCCACTTGGCATACATCACAACTTGGATAATTACATTGTTTACTCCACAGGCCCTGATGAAGAAGGAGCGCCACCCCCCTTGACGCGCACAAAAGACTGCCACAGGTTCGTCGGGTTTACGTTGTCAGCGACTTCGACAATGACGACCGGAAGGGCTGCTCCGACTTCATGTCGCGGTGCTCCGGCTCGGGGTCGCCAGGCGCCAACACTGTCTCCTGATACGGCAGCAGATCCCCCATCGCCAAGACACGATCGGCGTAAGGGGTGGCCTTTGCGGTCAGCTTTAGCACCTCTGACATCTCCACCATGCCGGTCGCCGACGGATAGCCACTTGTCACATCGTCAAGGTCGAAGTCGTCGGGGAAATGGGCGAGACCCAAGCTCAACGCTGTGGCGGCCCCGCGCCTGAACGCCGAGCACGTCATCCAATCCACAACGGCGGGCACCTCTTCCAAATAGCGCCACACCTCCGTAAGCCCCCCAGGAATAACTTTGGTGGGGGACATGCCCTGAAGAGCCGCTTAGACGCACAACGCCGAGGCCGTGGCCGCATTCCCCACGGCAGTCACGCACTGCACGGCGTTGTAAGTTTGCACCACCGGGTCGCTTTGTCCTATCACAGCTACACAGTCAGGTGTCAGTGAACCTATGGGAACCCCAAAACGGGGACTCAACTGGTCAGGCAAAGACAGAGACTTACCAAGGAGTTTGCGGCAGTTCTCTGTGACGTGCTTCTCCAAGGAGGTTTGCTCATTGTGCAGCCCCACGATGATGGAATCCATGGCTTTGCGTTCCTCCTCAGCTGCAGCGACGGCAGCCTTCGCCCGCTCCTCCGAAGAAATTGAGGCCGCTTTCGCCTCCTCCAAGTCCTTGACCAGGGAGGCTATTCGCCCATTCGCCGCGTCTAGTTCGGCGACTGGGACATACCCCTCACGGGCCTTGGAGATCTCAGCAGGGAAACCATCTGCAAGAGAAGACATCAGAGTACTGTACACAACCAGCTCACACCCGAAAGAGGAGAATAAAGACAAACCGATACTCACCAATAGTTTCCTGAAGCCGCCGGTTCACCTCCTGCGCTTCGTGCAAGTCACGCTCCTAGCGCTCTCTTGCGGCCTGCCGATCGGTCGACTCCCTTTGCAATCCCTGCAAACAAAGAACTCACCTAAACATTTGACAAAACAAGACCCAGTTCCCAGCCGCTGAAATTCAGTGACCAGGAACTCGGGGACTAGAGAAGGAGGAGAAAGAAAATCAATTCCTAGCCGCCGAAATTCAGTGACTAGGAATTCGGGGACTGGAAAGGAGCAAGAGGTTTAGTTCCCAGACGCTGACATTCAGCGACCAGGAACTCGGGGACAGGACATACCTGAATAGCAGCGCCGAGCATCTTGTGAAGTTCCCCGGCGTCAGTCGGTAGGATCATGAAGGAAGTGCGTCCGCGGCGGGACCCATTGTCTGCATCCACGATTTCTGGACTCTGCGGAGACTGCGTGTCCGCCACACCTGGAAACCCCCTCGCCATAAAACGCGGGAACGTCGCCGACACTCTAGCGGGGGCCCTGGTTGTCGGGACTGGTGCTTCCGGCATGGACACAGCCAAGGCTGGCTCTGATCGCGTCGCCACCACCTCTTCGGCGACTGGCGCAGCAGCAGACTCCGCGGTGCTGCCCTTGGTCGCAGCGTCGTCGGCGCCCCCTTCTGCTTCTTCGCGACCTTGGCGGTCGCCACATCTTCGGTGGCCTTTCTCTTCTTGGGTAGGTCGCCCTCTCCCATGTCGGTGGCCGATGGAATCTTAGCCACCGAAGGATGGCTAATCTTCTTGGCCCCCGACCTACACGAGCCCCCTCAATCAATATAACGACAATACAAAAGAGCAAGGCGAATTGGGATGAGGGAGCAGTACTTACTTAGCGACTGAAGGACTCGAAGCCCGGTGCTAATGTGGGCTGGCTTGTCCAACTCGGGACCCAGCTTGCGGCTGAGCCTCCTCTCGAAGACATCTGAAGCCCACAAAACTGCGGGCTTCCTCGATGATGAAGCTGCAGTCGCCGGGATCTCTGGTTCCGACGCGGCCACCTTTGGCGGCTGTGGCGACTTGGGCGCCATCACCTCAGTCGCTTCTTGGATTGGAACCCCCGTGGCCGTCGGCGCAATCGCCGCTAGGGGAACCTCTACCACTACCTCCATGTCCTCGCCCTCCAACCCTTCGTTGGGACTACATCCTTTGAGGCCTTGTGCGAGACTTCGGGAGAACTTTCGCCATCAGAATCGTCATCCGACTCGAACACCACCGACGACTTGGACGGCGACGTGGGCCTTTTCGCTGGCGACTTAGGCCTGCGTGTGGGCTTCGACGGCGTAGCAGTACGTCGGGACGTGTGCTCTTGCGCGACCTCGTCGCCTCCGTCGTGCTCGTCCAGGCTGCGGCTCGCCTCGACTTCACGTTGCCTCTGCATGAGGGTCTTGCGAGCCACAGGCACCGGGGGAGGAACCTCTTCCTCCTCCCCGTCGTTGTCAGAAGGGCCCCCTCGGAGTCTTCCTCCAATTCTTGGGGAACCTCTTCATCGAGCGGAGGGAGCCAGCCCTCCAGCACCTGAAAAAGCTGAGAACCACCGCGAGTAAAACACCAAACGAGGAGACTGAAAACTAAATATGGATGTAGAGATTGGGAAGAGAACTTACTATGGGGGCTTCATTCTTCACAGGAGTGTACAGGGCGACCCCGACCGCCACACTAGTGAATTCCGCGTCGGTGATCTTCTTCAGGGCAGCCTTGTAGTCCTCGGCCTCCCATGACTCCTTGCTGGTTCAGGATCGATCATGCTTCCCGCCGTATTCATACATCCAGTGTGGTCGAGCCACCAGCGGAACCAGGTGCCGCCCGAGCTACCAGTTGTAGAGGTTGATCGGAATCAACCCCTGGTCCTTCAACTTCTAGATCTAATCCATCATTTCCGCGACGGCCATCCGCTGGTCTTCAGGAAGCTTCTTCGGCGCCAACCGACGAGGCTCGCTCCTCTCGGCGATGAACTCGGGAAGAGCCACCTCACTAGAGGGAGTGGCTTCTTTAACGTAGAACCAGCTCTTCTTCCACTCGTTGGCGGCCTTCTTCAGCAGGAGGATCTTGACGAAGTTGGCCTTAGGCTTCAGTTGAAAGGTGACTCCACCTACGGCCAGCATCAAGCCGCTGGATGCTTCGCGCCCGATGCGGCCGTGGAAGAGCTCCAGCCACAATGGGAAGTACGGTCTGCAGCCGAGGTAACATTCGCAGAAGGCGACGAAGATCGCCAGCTGCTCGATGCTATGCGGACCAAGATCTGATGGCTTGATCGCGTAATACGTGCAGAAGCGGCGGAAAAAGAGTGAGGTGGGGAATCCTAGACCCCTCTCAAGATGACGGCTCGGTCTCGGAGGAGGGGGGAACCTGCCAATTCCCCTTGCGGAGCACTCCGGCATCCTCAAAAGATCTAAGTTGGGCCGTGGTACACTTGGATTTCCCCCATGAGGCCTTGGGAGGCGCCATCGGGTAGGATGTGGAATCGCACGACGCGGGAAGAACAAGTCGGAAGGACGCAGGCAAGAAGATTGGAGGTAGGAAGAGCGAATGAGGAAGAATGAAGAATGCGAAGAAAGACTGCGGAGCTGAGCCATCACTCCCCTTATATGGGAAACGCCACCCGCCAAAATCGGGATAGCCGTTACTCACGGTAATTGCGCCGTAGTTACCGTTGGAAATTCCAACGGATAGTTTGACTAGGTTTGACGGTCCAACTCCTTTAGTTCACCCGCCACCCGCCAGTCTTTCCATTCGCTGAGATGACGACTAGGCGGCAGTGACATTCATTGAGGCGATGAGTGGAAACATGGGGAAATTCTCCTTGGTTCTAATGGAGTCCATCGCCGACTCGACTGGACGCCCAAATTGGGCTTGCCTACTCCGAACGCCTAAAGGACGCTTGCGCCTGCATCAACGATGGCCTCAGGGACTACTGATGGGGATATGCCGAAGGGGCTATGCCCAGCAGGATGTTCCGATTGGGCCGAAAGGCCTGTGTATGCGTCTGAAAGACGGCGACTGGACTACGAAGGAAGGAAAGGCCCAGCGACTGGCGACTGGAGGCCCAGGAGCGTAACAGAAGCCTAGTCGAACTAGGTCAAAGCCTCCCGTTCCTTATCTTGTTCGGTGATAACTTGTAAACCCTAGCAAGGTGCCTCATATATAAACCTCCCTAGGGTATCCTAGAGACTTACGTTCCATCATACACCCCCTCAAGCGACTCGCTGCCTAGCCGCCGAGCTCGCCACCCCTGTAACTCGCTCTCTCATAATCTAATCTAGCAGGAGTAGGTCTTTACCCTCCGGGGGGCCGAACCTGGGTAAACCCATGTGCATCAGCCCCCATCTCGCACTGCACATGGCCGCCAACTCTTCCTCACGAAACACTCAATCGCTGCCAGTGGCAGCGACTGCCGTGGCCATTTCCACGACACAGCTGTGTTGTGGAGCCTCCGCACCACGCCGAATAGATCAACCGGCTACACCCCGTTCTTCCTGGTCTACGGATCGGAAGCCGTCCTCTCCGCGGATATCGAGTTCGAATCTCTGTGCAAGCTCCTCTATGATGAAAAGGCCAACCAAGAGCCACGGGAAGATGGTGTGGACCTCCTCGAGGAGGCCCGCGAGCTGGCATTGTCCAGATCGGCCTTGTACCAGCAACGCCTACGCCACTACCATTCAGGCCGGATACGCCCTGTCACATTCCGTGAGGGTGACCTGGTCCTCCGGCTAGTGTAGGACACGAAGGGCATGCACAAGCTATCGCCACCCTGGGAGGGTCCCTTCATCGTCAGTCGGGTGCTGCCCAATGACTCCTACTACCTCATTGATGCGTAGCAGCCGCGCAATAACAAGATGGACAAGTCAGATGAGGAGACCGAGCATCCCTGGAACGCGGCCTTGTTGCGCCCATTTTGCACCTAGTCACTAGACAGTGTATGTATCCCGCAAACCCTATGAATGAAAATTCGGACCCCTACGAGATGCTCAGGGCTCCTTGCTAGAAATGTGTATGCATCTGTTTTCCTGTTCATATTTTACGGCTCCAGCAACCCCTACCCGGGGGCTTGCCGGCTGGCCCGACCTGCTAAGTCAACGAACCGGCTGAGTAGTGTGCGATGATGTCAGAGGCCCACTCTTCGTCTCAGCTACAGACCGCAACCCGGCTGTCCTGCTAACAAGAGCAAAAGCCCGAGGCATCCCACATGAAAAACGGGGAGGAGATGCGAAAGGTCGGGCGTCCCGGCCTTGCAACTTGCTTAAGACAATCCAGCTACTAAGCCGTTAGTACCGTGCGCAATGTACTGTCAGCTCCCTTCGATTCCGGCTGCAGACTGCAATCCGGCTGCCCGGCAAGGACGCAGCGAAAACAACAGAGCACACGGGAAAACGACTAAGTGTCCAGAAAGGCACAAGCTAGTTTTCAAAAAACAAATCCGCCTTCCGGCTACAGTTTAGCAGACTAACCTATTAACGGGTGAGAATGTATGTGTACACATATATTTTTGTACGACTATTTCGAGTCGGAATTCAGGAAGAAAAGAAGAAGAAGATTCGAAGTCCTTGCCTACATCAAGAGCTCTGAATCTCGGGAGCTACACCCGCTGGGTGCGCTCGTGCGCCCCCAGTGGAATCTTGTAGTTTCCCGACCGGCTAAGGGCATTTAGCCGGATATCTGGAGCCCAGGTGAGGGCAAGAGTAGGAGCAAGAGAAGGAGAAGATTCGAAGTACCTGGCTACGCCAGCTACTCCGAATCTCGGGGGCTACACCCAGTGGGTGCGCTTGCGCGCCCCCACTGGAATGTTAGTTCCCCCGGCTGCAGGCGTCCAGCCAGCGGAAGCAACCAACTAAGATGTGTCTAGTCGGATGAAGCTAGAGGACTTGAGGAAAAAAAGAAGATTCGAAGTACCTGGCTACGCCAGATACTCTGAATATCGGGGGATACACCCAGTGGGTGCACTGGCGCGCCCCCACTGGAATTGCAGTTCCCCCGGTTAAAGGCGTTCAGCCGAGCGAAGTCAGCCAGACAAAGTCAGTCGGCGAAATATTGAAGGAACATAAAATCAACACAAGTTGAAAGCAAGCCAGGACGAGTCAGACTAGCATTAAAAAAGAAAAAGGAGAGGAAGCTCCCAGGAGTTTACCCGGTGCCAGAAGCGGCCGGTACAGACAGACAAAGTTTTGAAGCAAAACAGGATAAACAAATACACCCGGCATCCCGGGGTCATAGCTAAGCAGCGGGGCCCTTGCCGTGCGGAGCACCTTGGCTGGCAGCAGTCTCAGGCGGCGGTGGAGGCACTGCGGTCGATCCGGTTCCGGCGTCGCCATCAGCCGGCTGTGTTGAGGCTTCCGCATTCGGAGTGCCGACAGACTCCGAGTCGGTGAGCACCTCGTCGGGATCCACATAGTCAGCAATCTTGATGGCGGAGACCCGGAGCTCCGGATGGGCCTGGTGGATGGCGGCAAGGTCGGCGCCGGCGCGGAAACCCCCGTCGATCTTCTTGACACGGGCGTCCTTGTACCACGAAAGCATGAGAGACAAGGCCATCTCTGCTCCGGCTCGCACCGCCAAGTCTTGCAGCCGGTCCACGGCAGCCGGTACCTCCCCCACCTTCGCGGCTAGCTGCGCCATCGTCACCGGGACCAGACCGTCCGGCCACAGAAAGGAGAAGATGGCCTGCGCCGCCTGGCGAAGCTTGGCAGCTTCCTCGCCAAGAAGGACGACGAGCTCCTGGGCTGTCGGGTGCGCCCCCGGCCAGTTCTCCTGCAGCCGGTTGTAGGCCAGCAGGTCTATGCCGGGACAAAAAGCTGTCAGAAAAAAGATAGTCAGATCCGGCTACCGGATCTGGATAGACGGGAGGAGACGAAAAAGGGAGCTTACCCTTGGCCGTGTGGCCGACTTGCATCAGCTCTTCCACCAAGGCCTTTTCCTTCGCCGCTAGCCTCTTGATTTCCTTCTCTTGGTCCTTGTTCTGGGCCTCGAGAAGGTTGAAGGCGTCGATCCGGCTGGCAAGCGAGGCGACGCGCTCCTTGACGGTGGCCTCCAAAGCATCCACCTTAGCATGCCAATCCTTGCTTTGCAGCCGCAGCATGGAGTTGGAGTTGCTCAGCCGGTCATTCGCCTTCTTCAGGCGATCGATCTCCCGCTGAGCGCACACAAGGATGGCTGCGACAAAACCGGCTAACGTAGAAAAAAAGACCGGTTGGCAAACAAGAGAGAAGGGGATGATTTCGGATGAAGCAAATTTACTTTGGGAGGTCCCATTGGCAGCAGCAAGCTTCTGCTCCAAGGACCGGTTCCCGCCGGCTACGGCCTCGAGCAGCCAGATCTCCTTCACCGCCAGCTCGAGGGTGGCGGTGAGATCCGTTAGTGAGGCAGCAGAGGAGGCGTCGTCATCCACGGCATTGGCGGCCAGAGACTCCTTTGTCGCAACCACCGCCATCCTCCACTCCTCCCCCAGCTCGTCCTCGGAGTTGTCGTTGCCGACAACCACGAGTTCTTTGCCGGTCGCCGCCCTCCGTGTCCCCACATAAGAGCCGCCCTTGCTCTGCGAGGTGGCCACAACCGTTTTCAGCTGGACCACAGTGGTCGGTTGGGGACCCCCCGCTCCGGCTGAGGCAGCCGGTTCAACTCGAGGCGGTGGCGGAGGTGGTGCCTCGGAGGAAGGAGGGGCAGAGGCAGACGTGGGCGGCACGCGGGGTGGCAACCCAGTCGACGCACGCGCCGGGCTCGTGGCCCCAAAAGAGACCAACATGCTAAAAAGATAGAAGGAGAGAAAAAGGAGAAAGAAGCAAATGAGCCAAAGGCAAACAGGAAAAACCGAAAGAAGCGGAAGATAGTAAAGGCACCTGGAGAAGGACTTACCCCTGTACCACCGGGGGCGGCCCTTTCTTCCGGCCAAGACAGCTCAGGGGAAGGGCGTCGGTCTGGCTCCTCTTAGGAGCCGGCTCCTCCACGGTAGGCCGGCTGGTGCTGGAACGGCTGGAGCCACTCCCGCCAGCGCCAAACCGGCTGGAGTCGCCGTCCGTCGCGAGGCGCCGTGCCGGCTCGGGGGCCAACGCGGCCTCCTCCTCCTCGTCGACCTCCGCGTGGGGATCGGCGGCCGGCTCGTCGTTCCGACTAGGGAAGGCGTCCCCGTCCCCGTCCGACTCCTCGCCAGACCGCCGGGCGCGCGGCTCGGGCAAGTCAGGCGTGAATGTCTGAAGAGGGGTGTCGCCCTCCTTGCGAAGGATGCAGGGGAAGATCTGCCGAGTACGAGAGATTAGTCGGATAAAAAAAGAAGGGCAAGAAATACAAAAGAAAATTACGGCTAGAAGGACCTACTCGGGGCGCGCGGTTGTCACGGCTATAAGGGGCCAGCCCAAAGGCCCAGCCTTCCGGTAGCCGCTCCTTGGTGATGGTCCACACTCACTCCTTCAGATTATGGCAGCGGGGGTCGCGGAGAGATAGCCGGGTCGAGTCCAGCCGGTCGGAGTAGAAGCACATCTTGTGCGCTCGCTGCTGCAGCGGGATCATCAGCCAGGACATCCAGCTGAGGGTGATGTCCAGGCCGGTTAGCCGCGCGCTGACGAGGGAGCGCATGTGTTGCAGCATCACATCCGACTCCGCCTTCTCGCCGTCGATCTTCAAGTCCCAATGCTGTCGGCTGGACTCCACGTCCTGGAACGCCGAAAGATTGATCCGGTCCACGTCGGTGAGGTTCCGGACGTAGAAGTATGACTGCTGCCACAGTCGTACCGTGTCGTGCAGCCGGAACTTCGGGTAGCCGGTCTGCGCGCGGGAGTAGATGGAGGCACCGCCGCAGACGACCAGCGGCCCCTTCGTGAACTGGACCTCCGGCCGGACTCGGAAGAGCCGGCAGAAGAGCCCGCGATCCGGCTGGATCCCGAGGTAGCTCTCACAGAACGCTACGAAGTGCGCCAGCGTGCCGATTGCGTTGGCGCCGAGATGGTGAAGGCGGAGGTCGAAGAAGGCGAGGAAGGTGAGGAAGAATGGATGCACCGGCAGCGCGAACCCGCGGGCCAAGTGCGAGAGGAAGATCACCCGCTCCCCCTCCGCAGGATGCGGCAGGACGCGGGTGGCGCGATACTTTTGGATGTGCTCCTCCGTAACAGAGGAGCCGCACCACGCTCCGCGCTCGGCGGCCATTTCCGGTTCACTGGGGGTCGCGGCGGCGGACGAGTGACGGTGGCCCGTGCCGCCGACGACGTCAAACGGGCGGTGTGGCGGGCTACAGCAACAACGGCGACAAAGCGCGGAAGGCAGGAGCGTAAAGGAGAGGAAGGCAACTGGGAGTAGGGGAAGCGAAGGGAGGAACTGCCCTCCCCCAGGCGCCCCTTTAAAGGCCCTGAAGGGCAATCGTCTGTGGCGCCACGCGGCATCCATCGAGGCGATCCCCACCCAACCGCCGCCCAGATCCTGTGTGTAGACGCGGGGTGCGCAGAAGATCCTGGAGCGAGAACCGAAGCGCCAGGCGGTAGTTTCCCGAGGCGACGTGCGACGGGACGTTTCGCTGCCCGCCGCAGAGCAATGATGGCGCGTGCGCGCGTGGCCGGCGTCAGCACTGACGTCATGGGTAGCGCAACCGCCAGGCGTAGCCGGCCAGAAGTCCAAAACAAAGAGGAAGCGCGCGCACATTTCACCTAAGGGTGAAATCCACACGCGCTCGGGGGCTAGTGTCGGGGGGATGACCTCCGGATACCCCAACCAGACAAGAAATACAGCAGTCGGATCGTGTCCAGCTGGCCAAGCGCAGCTGGACAAGGCAAGTCAAGCCGGCTACCGTGAGGTAGCCGGAGCGGCGGGAAGCAGCCGGCTACAACAGCGTAGCCGGAACCAATCAAGAGGACAGGACGACGTGTGGGACAGTGCGCGATACGCCCTGTACGACGACAAGACTGTCAACTACTCGGCCATATCGAAGACTTTGCGGGGATGACGCGGGAACAGTGGCCCGGTGCTGACGACAGACTCGCACGGCGTTCACTGTGCCCACGATAGCCATACCGCTCGTACTCTGATGGGACATGGTTGTACCGGATACTGTAGATGACCAATCGGCTGGGACCCACTTGTGGGGGCCACCAGTCGGACTGGCCAGTGAGACCGTTGCCTCTCTGCCTATATAAGGAGAGGCAAGGCCTCAGTAGAAAGGGTTGGTCTATGTGCATTTAAGGCAGTAGCTAGAAAATACAGCTCGAGGAGCACTTGTAGCTCGTAGATCGCTCATAGTCAGATCGGCAGGGGTAGGAGTTTTACCTCACCACGAGGGCTCTGAACCTGGGTACTTCCTGCGTCCAGCTACGCTTGATTGTATCTAATCCCGCATGCGGACGCCATCAATAGCTTCCCTGCTAGTCCCCACACCTCTATCTAACCTTCTTAGGTACTGTCGTTCCCAATACAACGACAGATGGGTTGTGGGGCCCAACGGTGCTGACGTGGCAGCGGAAATCCTGCCCCTCCACGGGTTCTCACGGCCAAGAGCTGAGCTTGTAATGAAATCTCTCACAGCTCCGCAGGTGCGTCTGAGAGCCTAGCTAGTAGCGAGACTAGCCATTCACGGGTTCTCGCAGCAAAGTGGTAGTGACAAGCCACGCCGGAGGAGATATTCCATGAAGTGGCAGAGATCCCCTATAAAACATCTCTATTTTCATCTTTTGTCCCATCCTATTATCTCTTCTCCTCTCTTTTCGTGGCCCTGCCTCGTGCTGCTCTTTATCGTACAAGAACCACCAGTGCATCGCCCATGAACGAAGACTTAGATGTATTCAACGTTTGTGGGTGCCGGTGTGGTTTCTTTTAGGCTAAAGAGTCAGATGAGCGAAAGGTCAGAGTTTTGTAGTCTTCCCTGCTAAAATAGTGGTTGGTAGTTTGCGTATAGTTTGCACGTCTCGATTTCTGTCGGAGATGTGTCTGTGCCTGACACTGACCGGCACATCGTGATGCTTCGGTGTATGCGGGTAACACTGTTGACATGGAGGAAGGTATGATTTGGCGCTTTATGTGCGCCTAATAATACTCTTCTCCCTATCCTCGGTGTTCTCTACTTTTTCTCGCGACCCACGCAAAGCCGGTGACAGAAGCGCAATGGCGATGAGAGAATCGGCATTCCACATGTGCACGGCAAGAAGACTCGCGCCATAGGAGCTTCTATGGCTCGAGATGGTTAGCATGAAGATATACACTTTTTCAATCTCCATTCATTTCAGCCATGACGACCTTCCCCAGTGGTGGACGATGTGTAGGAGAAGCTTCGATGCTAGGTGAGAAGCGACATTGGCGACACTTACTTAGCAGGTTCATGTAATAGGAATGTACCATAATCCTGTAAAACTATGTTTCCCTTTCTGTTTCGCGTTGCATTCTCCATGAGAAAATTGTATGTTTCCAACTCGTATATTCCGTGAGAAATATATATGTTTACATGTGTGCGTTTATGTGCTCAAAGTGGTATGCATCGAAAATATGTATTTGTGTATTCTTGAGCGTGCCAACATGTATGCCTTACTGTGCCATCATATCTAAGCCATTGTGCTCACATTTTCTTCTTTCGGTGCCTCATGTTCTGACTTTGCTTCCTACGTCAGTTCCAAGATATAGAACTTACCATTTCAATAGCGCGCACTATTGTTTTACGTGTCGCCTACTCTAGTACCTTTGTTCGATTGTATAGATTTTCCTCGGCTTTTAGCTGCTTTTCGTGTTTCATGTATGCGACTGATGCCTGTAGCAGTTACCCGGGGGTGCAAAGAGAAATACAGTTGATAAGTAAATAACAACAAATAATCATCATATGAAGTAAAATAAAACATAAATTTCAAGTATGCATAAGAATAAAGGTAGCTTCCTAATAGTTAATGAGCAAGTACTATTGACAATTAAACAAACTTGTATGCCAAATATTTATGATTCATAAGAATGATTATGCATTGAGAATTGTTTCTATCTTTTGGTCTTAGAATAGATCTGTTTCTTTTCTTTTCTTTTTTCTTTTAAGAAACCTTTGTTTATTTGACTCAGAAAGAAGTACATAGTCCCTTCGAAGAGGGAAGCAAATATGAACATATATGAAACCATTAATATTCCAAATATCATAACTTGAGGGCATGCTTAGAAAATAGTTTATTGCAGTAAAGAACAATCAAAATCTTTCATGCTAACACTATTTAGATTTTTGAGAGTAGCTCCCATGTTTATCCCCCTCGCCTCTTTAGGCATGAATGCCTCTGGAGGAGGAGTTCACCTTATTTGTTCATTATTTTGGAACCTGGCATCCCTTTGCCTACTCAACTTCACCACTGACCTATGTAAACACGGAAAAAACCACTAAAAGTTTGAATCAAAATAAATAACACGTGAGAAATTTACTTTGAATAGCAATGAAAGCCATATATAGGTAGATATGTGTCGTCGTGGGAATGACCACGGCAGTCACTACCAGGGGTAGCGATTGATAAGATCGGGGGCGAGAGCTAGCGGCCATCTGCGGTGCGAGATGGGGGCGGATGCATATGAGTTTACCCAGGTTCGCCTCCCGGAGGGTAAAGACCTACTCCTGCTAGATTGTATTGGCGGGGAGCGAGTTAAAGGGGTGGCGAGCTCGGCGTCTAAGCAGTGAGTCACTTGAAGGGGTGTATGATGGAACGTGAGTACACAAGGAACCCTAGGGAGGTTTATATATGGGGTACCTCGCTAGGGCTTACAGCATTTACAACCGAACTAGCTAAGGATTTGAAGGCTTTGACCTAATCCGACTGGGTTTCAGCTACACTTCTGGGCCTCCAGTCTCCAGTCGCCGGGCTTGCTTCTCAGTCGCGTTCCAGTCGTCGTCCTGCATGCCCACTCGCGAGGGCTTTGGCCCAAACGGAACGTCCTGCTGGGCATACCCCATTCGGCATATCCCCATCAGTAGTCCCCGAGGCCAGTGTTGATTTAGCGTAGGGGTTCATTTGGCATTCAGAGTAGGCGGGTCCAATTTGGACACCCAGTCGAATCGACGATGGGCTCCCTCAATGAAGGAGGAAATTTCCCGACCAAATCTTCAGTCGTAGCATTGGCGAATGGATCTAAGCTTGAGTCGCCACCTTTGGCGAATGGGCCAGGCGTATCAACAAGCGAGTCGAATGGAAGAAGTTGGACCACCATCTCAGTCAAACTAGCCGTTGGGTAATCCAATAACTTCGGCGTAATTACCGTGGGTAACGGCTATCTCGAGATTGGCGAGTAGTGTTATCCTTATAAGGAGAGTGGCGAGGAGGCTCACGAATCTTCTTCCGCATTCCTTGCTCTTGTGCTCCCCAGTCTCTCTGTCTCCATGCGATCTAGAATTTCTAGACCGAGCAACCTCATTTTCTCCCCAATGGCGCATCCACGGGATCTATGGGGGAAATCCAAGTGCACCGTTGTGCAACTCAAATTGTTCGAGGACGCGGGGGTTCTTTGCAAGGGGAACTGGCGAATTCTTGCTCCCTCCGAAACCGACCCGAAGCCTCGCGCCGGCGAATTTATATGCTTCCCGAGCCACCTGGAGAGGGGCTTGGGGTTCCCCACCTCCATCTTCTTCCGGCGATTCTGCGCGTACTACGCTATCAAGCCGTTAGATCTTGGTCCGCACATTATCGAGCAGTTGGCAATCTTCATCACCTTCTGCGAGTGTTATCTTGGATGCCGCCCCTATTTCTCGTTGTGGCTGGAGCTGTTCCACGGCCGCATCGGGTATGATGGATCCAGCAGCCCCGTCTTGGTGGCAGCCGGCATCACATTTTAGCTGAAGCCAAAGGAAAATTTCTTCAAGCTCCTACTGCCGAAGAAGGCCACGAGCGAGTGGAAGAAGAGCTGGTTCTACATGAAGGAATCCACTCCCTCCAGTGAAGTGGCGCTTCCTGAGTACGTCGCGGAGAGGAGCGAACCCCGCCGGTTGATAGCCGCCAAGCTCCCCGACGATCAGAGGATGGCTATCACGGAGATGATGGATCAGATCTAGGCGCTAAAGGACAAAGGGTTGATGACGATCAATCTATACAACTGCTGGCTCGGGAGGCGCTTGGTCCCATTGGTGACCCGGGCCCACTGGATGTATCAGTACACCGGGAAGAGCGATCCTTCCCGGACCAGCAAGGAGCCGTGGGACGCTACAGACTAGAAGACCGCCTTGAAGAAGATCACCGATGCGGAATTTACCACCACGTCGGTCGGGCTCGCCCCGTACGTGCCTAAGAAGAACGAGGCTCCTACGGTAAGCCGCTCTCGTTTCCTTTGTCTTCAAGCATGACTCTTGCGGGGCAATTTTCAACCGCGGATTGTAATGTTCATTCGTGGCTCCTAAACGGACCACTCTTTCTTTCCCATTCTTAGTTGTTTCAGGTCCTCGAAGGCTGGCTTTCCCCTCTCGACGAAGAAGTTCCCAAAGAGCTTGAGGAGGGGACCGAAGGGGAATCCTCTGAGAGTGAAGAAGAAGAGAGGGAGGTTCCTCCCCCAGCACCTACGAAGCCCGCAAGACTCGCATGCAGAAACAGCATGAGATCGAGACGAGTCGCAGTCTTGAAGAACGTGATGAAGATGATGAGATCTTGCAGGATCACAGTTCGCGGTGAACGGCCACGCCAGCAAAGCCCGCGCGAAAACCCAAGTCGCCCGCGAAGAACCCGGTTTCGAAGCCGGTGTCGTACCCAGGTCGGTGGTGGCGTTTGGGTCAAATGATGAGTCCGACGATGAGGTGACCAAAACCTCGCCCAAGATCCCGGAGGGCACAACTCTGATGATGGGATCGGAAGCTGCGAACGTGGTGGTAGAAATAGAGGTTCCACTCGTGGCGATTGCGCCAATAGTCCCGGCTGCTTTGGAACCAGGTGTTGCTGAGGCTATGGCATCGAGGTCACTGCCACGGGTGGGGATGCCGCGTCATCCGAGCCGAAGGTTCCTGCAACCGCAGCCTCGTCGTCGAAGAAGTCCGCGGTGTCATGGGCTGCGAGTGTCTTCAAGAAGGGGCTCTCACGGAATCTGGGCCCGGAGCTGGATAAGCCTGCCCGTATTAGCACGGGGCTGCATTTCCTTCTGGTTGACAAGTAAGTCTAACATTCTCTTGCGTTGCCTTTGATGCTTTCTTGCGTGATTTATTTGATGACCATGGCGATTTTATAGGTCTGGCGCCAAGAAAATAGGCCGCCCTTCGGTTACTAAGATTCCATCAGTTGATGCCGAGGGGGAGGTCGATCCCTCCAATAAGAGGAAACCTGTTGCAGAAGACACGCCAGCCGAAGGTGCGATGAAGAAGAACAAGGGGGACATCACCGCCGCTGTGACGGGGGCAACACGGAAGAGGGTGACTCTGCTGCTCGTGTCGAGGAGGTGACAGTCGCTCAATCGGAACTAGCCAAGGTGACCCCATCATCAGAGCCACTGGCTCCAACGTCTAGCGCATTGGCGAGGACGGCTGCGACATTTCCGTGCTTCCCGGCGAAGGTGTTCCCTTCCGCAGCGGAAACCCAGTCTCCGCAAATTCTAGAGATCGTTGATGAAGATGTCGGGTCGCGTCGGGGGCGTACATCCTTTGTGGTTCCTTCGAAGGATGCCATCGAACTTCATAACATGCTTGGTGTCGCCATTCAGGTATGTGAAGGAGTTATGCCCTAGAGACAAATAATAAAGTGTATTATTTGATATATCTCCTATATGTTCATAATACGTTTCATATTGTGCTATAATTCTGTTAATACGAAACGTTAATACACGTGTGGTATGTAAACAAACTGTGTCTCTAGTTACCTCTAGCGAACTAGTTCATTGGTCATGAGGATGATCTGGGTTTCAAGATCATGGGCATTTATGCCAATTGACAATGAGGTCACGTCATTGGTTGAATGACGTGATAGACAAACATCCAATAGTTGTATCTCAATGAGATCTAGTTACAAAGTTCACCATTGATGATAAAACACATGAAACCTCGCAACCTTATCCTTAGACTATGAGATAATGCAAATCACCGTTTTGGAGGGAGCTTAGATGGTTATCAAGTATCATACCGTGACTAGGTGATCGAAAAGGTGCCACTCAGGTTTCCCAAAGGAGCGCGTAGAGGAGTACATATCAAGACCAGGATTTGCCAGTCCATGTAACAGATAGATACATATGTGGCCATCTCGGTGACGTTGCATTAACAAAGCTTGCAAGCGTGTGAATGGGTCACAGAATGCAACGGCATGGGAACGAGTAAACAAGTTCATCGGCAACGAGATCGAACTAAGGTATGGAGATACCGAAGATCAAGTCTCGGATGAACTAGGTATCAAGTGGCAAAGGGAACGGGAAACGACTATTCACGGTTCGAGCGATAAGATTCGTGGAATGCATGGGGTCATCATGGGCATCTAGGTCCTGCTGATGACCATTGATGTGAGAGGATTCTCAATCATGTCCGGAGTGTTCCCGAACCGAAGGATGGCACGCTTAAGGGTGGGGGCGCTTAGGGATAGATGAGGTACCGTAGGAGAAATAGAGAGAGAAACCAGAATAGTTTCGGGTAACATCCGATGGTGATCAGAAGGGGTTCGGAAGGAGTTCCGAAGTAAAGGAATATGATAATATATGTATTTGAATGTTAATTGAAGAATTAATATTAAATATATATTTTATTTTATTATTAAAGGCTTCCTAATGCTAATGGGCCTCACCTGAAGGGAGGCCCAATAGGGCAAGGTGCCTAAGGGGAGGGGGCTGGCCAGCCTTGGCTTGGTGGACCGCCCAAGTGGGGCCCACCTAGGGCCGGCGGCAGCCCCTAGGTGGCCGGCGGGTGTGGGGTTTAGTCCCACACTGCCTAGCCCCTAGGTGGTGAGCCCCCCTCCTACTATATATAGGGGTCTCCCCCCACCCCTTTGGAAGCATCCAATTCTCTCATTCTTTCTCTCATATTCCTCTGAGGACTTCTCCATAATATTGGGGAGGACCTCGAGGGATTTGAGTTCTCCACCTTCACACTACCGTCGTGTGATCTTCGGTCCGGCATCTTCTTCTTCTGCTGCTCGGCTGGATCGGAGCCCGGGAGACGCCGCCTACACCGGACGTGTGTAGTACTTCGGAGGCACCACACTTGGGGTGCTGCTTGTCTTCATCAATATACGCCTTCCTGTGTAAGGCATGCCTCTGTTTGCAAAGGTATGAATACTGTATTCATTCTCCGTTACTTATGTCTACATAGTATAGATCCTGGTATTAGTGTTCGAAACAACTCATTTCCGGTTTCTATCGAAACAACTCACGTGCTTTGCAATTTTTTCGTATGAAACATATGTGCTCCAAAATGGTGTCTGGTAACTCTTAAGTGTGTCACCCTACGGTTCGCGAATAATGCAGACATGATCGAGACCCCTCTCCGATCAATAATCAGTAGCGGGACCTGGAGATCCGTACTAACTCCTACACATTCAACAATGACTTCTGTGATCGTGAGAACCTTTAACGCTTGTAACTAAATCCCTTTGTCTCTCGATATATTACATGTCCGAGATTTGATCATCGGTATCTCCATACCTAGTTTGATCTCGTTACCGACATGCACTCTTTTCTCGTTCCCGTGATATAACATTCTAGTGATCACATCACTTGCTTGCAAGCTATCTTAATGTGATATCACCGAGAGGGCCCAAAGTATATCTATCCGTCATCGGGATTGACAAATTCCACTCTTGATCCATGAGCCTTATCATAACACCTTCGTAGCACTGAACCCATCTTTATAGTCACCCTGTTACGGTGTGACGTTTGATGTTATCAAGATACTCTTCCGGTGTTAGCAATTAACATGATCTCATGGTCTAAGGATAAAGATTACTTCGTATAGTGTTATAGTAATATAAACATAATGACTTTGATCATAATGCTATACTTCGGATGAATGTTCATCACATCATTCCACCAACGTTGTGACCTTGTTATTAACAACATCCAATGTCCATGATCAGGAAACCTTGATCATCTTGTTAATCAATAAGCTAGTCTATAAGAGAGGCATAACTAGGAACCCTTTTTGTTTATTAAACACACATGTATTGACTTTTCCGATCAATACAATTATACCATGCAAAATAAACATTTATCATAAACATGGAATAAGATAATAACCACTTTATTATTGCCTCTCGGGCATATTCCCTTCAGTCTCCCACTTGCAGTAGAGTCAATAATCTAGTTTGAAAAACTTTGCGTATTGAACACCTATGGCTTTCTAGTGTTGCATATACGCTATTGCTAGTGGTTAACATAATCTCCGGATCTGACAATTTCAGGTCTGTCTGTATTTGCATGTCTTTGCGTCTCTACGCATCACTCATTCTCAAATGAGATGGCATTGTATAAATTTGGTCCTCTGGTGAGACCTTTAGTTCGTTCGGGTTAAAATATGTTGATATTATTGTCACACAATATATCTTCATAGTATTAGCCCACTTTGAACCACACCTAGTTTGATAACCAACTACTTAACACAAATGCCCTCCTTTGCTGCTACTATAGCAGTTGTATACTTAGCCTTTTGTTGTAGTATCTGTCACAATGTCTCAACTTTGGAACTCATCCAAATCCATCATGGGACATCCTTTCCATTACATTGTGCCACCCATAGTCTAAATTGAGATAAATTTAATTTGTATCTTGTGACAAAACTAGTATCAATGTAACACTTTACAATGAACTACCTTTAACTATTTGTCACTTATACATGATATATTCTTAGTTCTTCCAAAGCTCATAAGAATATCTTTACTATCATCCAATAATCATCTTATGAATCATTCTGGTATGTGCTCATAACATTTAGAGCATAGGACATTCTGGATATATACATATCATGGTATAATCGATCAAAATCTTCATGTGATTTTACTCACCAAGTGTTGAAACACTTGAATCTTGATACAATCCTTTCCATGCAGCAAGAACCTTTCTTGTTGTTTCCATATTGAACCCTTTCAATATCTCATATATGTATGTCTGGCACAACCATATTAGCGCCTTAATCTATCCATATAGATATTAATGCCTAATATTCTGGTTTTTCCCAAGTCTTTCATCGAAATCTTATTTTAATGAAATTCTTGACTTGTGTCAATACAAGATACATCATTTCCAATCAACAATATGTCCTCTACATAATGTATTAGAAATATGTCTCAGCGCTTCCACTTAATTTCTTGCAAATGCAAGCATCTTCATCATCTCCGATGAATTTAAACTCTTTTAACAGTTTCATCATGGTGAAGATTCCAACTCCATTATGCTTACTTCAACTATTGAAGTTTGCATGCCCTTTTAGCACCCTTTGAATTAACAAAACCCTTCGGACTATGTCATGTACACGTCCTAGGTAACCGTTCTATTAGAAGAACATTGTTTTGTTTATTCAACTACCATATACCAAATTATATGTAGTGCTTGCTACATTAATCCGTCAAGACTAAATATCGCTATGAAAGATCAAATCTTGTCATAGTCAACTCCTTGAACATCGTTGTAAACTTCTTTCCGACGTGTCGACTATTTCATAGATGTTAAACATCCATCTCTATTTCTTTATAGATCCAAACACAACCGATAGGCTTCACGCCTTTCCGGAGGGTCTTCCAAGTTCAGAAATTTGATTTCTCGTGTATGGATACTATCACGGATTCTATGACTTCTAGTCATTTTATGGAGTCAGGGCCCATCATCGCTTCTTTGCATGTAGTTGGTTCATCATTGTCAAAACAATAACGACTTGTTTATCAAATCACACTATTTGATTCTTACCGACCCACATGGTTCAATAGGAACTCTAATCTCTGAGATCACAACCTTTGTAATCACAGGAGCCATGAGCATTGTGGTCGCCACCAGGACACTTTCCAATGCTGCGCTACTTAGCACATATATCTAAGGTTCAATAACCTTATCAAAGTTCTATTGTCCTCCCACTTAACTTTTCACAAAAAATTCCTTCTCAAGAAACTTGACGTTCCAAGTAACAAACTCTTTTGTCATCGGTGTTATGGAGAAATTCCCAACAAATTCTTTGGGATAACCTACAAAGACGTGCTTATCCGACTTTGGTTGTAAACATTTTACTTATGCATAGCATACCAAAATTTAAGAAAATACAATTCGGGTTTTACCCCAAACCATAACTTATATGGTGTCATTTCAACGGATCACGATGGTGCTCTTTTCAGTGTAAAAGTGGTACTCTCTAAAGCTTCAATCTTTAAAACATAATGGCAGTTTTATAAATGACACCTTTGATCTTACCATGTCAAACATGGTTTGATTTCATCTCTCGAATATGCCATACTCCTATGGTTTATCGGGAAATCCAAATCATGGAACAATTCCTCAAATCTTAGGTGTTTTGCTAAACATGTAACTCAAATATCTTCCTTTATGATCGAATCATAAACTCTTTATTTACTTGTTACAATGATTTTTCAACTTGATCTTGAAAGTCTTTGAACAATTTTCAAATATTTCATACTTCTTCCTTATTAAGTAAATATACAGATATATTCACTCAAATTTTTGGAGAAAGCATATGAAGCAAAAAAGATCCATCGCATATGACTACACATAATGGACTATGCACATCAGCATGCACAATTTCCAATAAGCTAGTCATCTGTTCCTCTCTGGCCTATGGATGGAGTTTCAATTATCTCGAGGAAAGTCTCACATGCGTCAATTGATCAAAATCATAGACTCCAAAAATCCATCAACATGGAGTTTCTTCATGTTTTCTTTCCAATATAATTTAAAACAGCGATGTCACTTCATAAGTGATATTTTAATCATTTGTCTTGCGACATTTTAGCAATAGTGTTTATGGATGTGATTTCTCCCACTAGACTTGTAAAAGTTCATCCATCCTTTATGGAATACGGTAATTATTTGAATAACCATTGTTCTTGTAATACCGGAACAAAATAATTATTATTAAAACAAATCTTGAAGGCTAGGTTTGACGACAACGAAAAACACAATAACACTTTATTTGTTTTCGATGAACATCATCACTTATTCTCTTGCTAGTTACTTAGGCCATTGCAGTTCATGAATTGCGTTGTCATGTATGACACTTCATACCAACCAATTCGGTATCCAATACCTCATAGCCACATTGTTTAACAAGCAAGGAATACTACCATAACATGTATATCTTCTATATACCTAAGCTGGACATTTCCAACTTTTCTTTTCTGCCAAATATTTTATAGATTCTCTTTTAGCAATTCCTTTTCCTTTAAAAGAATCTATCAACATCAATAGTGGTGTCATCAACATGACACATGGTACAAAGCTTGTATATAGTCAAATACTAATACCTTTGGACTTGCACTTTGAAGTGGATCACCATCATCAAATGTTTGGCATTCTTTCAAAAATCCATTCTTTAGTAATCTATTAGTGTAGTAAACATTTTACTTACATCTTCTATTCATCCTTATCATGACAACTTTCATGATCAAGCTACTATAGCCTGTAATGAAGAATCGCAAGTATAATATCAGTTCCCAAAACCTTTTTGGTAGATTAGGACGCCTAGCGTCTCCAACCTTCACAAATTCTCATACAATATGAGAACATGTATTTTGCTAAATTATACTCTATCATAATGCAACCAAAAACATTGTTTCAGATATCACAATATCTTTCACACATGATGGTTTCTGAAACAATTTTCAGCTCCAATATAATCTTGATATTAAAACAACTTTTGGATATCAATAATCATGGAGGCAAACATGATACTTTAGATACTAACATTGGAATTCTTACTCTTGATTTAATACTACTTATTAAACTTCATGGACTAAATAGAGTTTGCTGAAAGTTTGCAATAGGACTTATAAACTTTAAATTGACATTCAAAACAATACGATACCAGTTCGTAAAGTAAATATCCAGAATTCTATAGTTCTATTATCTCAAATAAAAACTAAGCATAAGGTAGAAAACGAATGCCAATGACTACAACAAACTATGAAAATTCACTTTGATTTAATGTATGACAAATTTGGTTCGACTAATCCAAATTAGAAATGAACTCCCACTCAAAAACGACATCCCTCGTGTCTTTTTGGTGATTACATGAACCAAATCCACTACACCAAGTCCGATCATCACGTGAGTCGGTGTAGCTTCAAAGGCGAGCATCTATATGGGCATCATATCAACTATATGACTCATGCTTAACCTTTCGGTCTGTGTTCCGAGGCCATGTCTGTACATGCTAGGCTCGCCAAGTAAGAACCTTAGTATTCGCGTGTGTAAAACTGTCTTACACCCGTTCCTATGAAAGTGTAGATTTGAGTACACCCGATCATCACGTGATGTCTCGAAACACGATCCACAAAACGGTGCATACTTAAGGAAGAACACATTTTTATCTTGATATCTAAAAGAGGGATCATCTTACAATGCTACAGAAAGCGCCAAGCTAGCAGTATAAGATGCTAACATCTAATGTGTAAAGTGAGATGATATGGTCCATGCATTTGATCTCTATCACTTGCATCGTGGTATGATCTCTATCATTCCTTTCTGTATAAGGCCAAGGTCTATGGAACTTACACGTTGAGTGTGTTGTAAGAGTATCTATCATACATCTACTTACAACAATACCATATCAAGACACTAGCCCAGCAATGATCTAAACTATACGCCTCTAATTTATCAATTGCAAGTTTTACGTGGCTTAGGGCTTTTGGAGATAGAACCGTTCTTACCTACGAACATGAACCACAACGAGGATAACCAAATTATTAGCAACTCATTGCAAATCAGATATTGACTATAGTAGGAGAGACAGACACCCGCCAGCCACTTATGCAAAACTAGTTGCATGTCAGTCATGGAACCGGTCTCATGTACGATGACATGTAAGGTTGGTCCGGGCCGCTTCATCCCACTATGCCACCAATATCCAAAATACATAGAATATGCAATAACATGATCATCATCACCCACATATAAACATATGTGTACTACCCGTGCAAAGCACCTACGCATAGATCAGGCTCTGATACCACTGTTGGGTCCGCAGCATAGAAAACAAAAAATTTCCTACGATGAGAACTAGACGCCAAGATCTATCTACTAGGTACAAAGCAACAGGTGGACATACATCCATCAAGAACTTACCCTCGAAGACAATGAGTTTTGTTAACGAGTAGGAACTCGTGGTTGATGTAGTCGTACACTTGCCGATCTCAAGATCGTGAGGAAGTCCGAGCGCCGCAACTCAGCAGCACATCTGTACTCGCACACACATTCAAGCCACCGGACAACCTCCACCTCCTCGCTCCAGTGATCCAGCGGAAGCAGCAACTCCTTCCAGACAAAATGCCACCGGGAACATGTATCTCGCTAATCCGAGACCATGGGGCAATAATTCTAGAGGGGGAGAGAGATCCTTCACAAGGAGGTGTGTGGATGAATGAGGAAGAGGGGGCCTTTTATAGGAGGAGGGGGTGCCCCTCCTTCATGGCCGGCGCATGGAGGAGGTGCCTCTTAACCTCCTCCATTCATGTGGTGGTAACCCCTCCACATTAAAATGCCTCTTCACATTCCCTTTTAAAGTCTCCACTTTAAATGCATTAAATTTCTCCAAATTTAATGCTCTCTCATTTAATAAAACTCTTTTATTAATTTTATTCAGAATTTTGTTAATTACTTTAATTAACAAACATTCACATAAAACCCCTTGCAATATTTCAATATCACATGCAGAACAACTTTCTGCAATTTCACCCGAAACAATTTCCGGTTTCTATCGAAACAATTCCTGTGCTTTGCAATTCTTTCGTCTGAAACATATGTGCTCCAAAATGGTGTCTGATAACTCTTAAGTGTGTCACCCTACGGTTCGCGAATAATGCAGACATGATCGAGACCCCTCTCCGATCAATAATCAGCAGCGGGACTTGGAGATCCGTACTGACTCCTACACATTCAACGATGACTCTTGTGATCGTGAGAACCTTTAACGCTTGTAACTAAATCTCTTTGTCTCTAGATATATTACATGCCCGCGATTCGATCATCGGTATCTCCATACCTAGTTTGATCTCGTTACCGACATGCACTCTTTTCTCGTTCCCGTGATATAACATTCTAGTGATCACATCACTTGCTTGCAAGCTATCTTAATGTGATATCACCGAGAGGGCCCAGAGTATATCTATCCGTCATCGGGATTGACAAATTCCACTCTTGATCCATGAGCCTCAACATAACACCTTCATAGCACTGAACCCATCTTTATAGTCACCCTGTTACGGTGTGACGTTTGATGTTATCAAGATACTCTTCCGGTGTTAGCAATTAACATGATCTCATGGTCTAAGGATAAAGATTACTTCGTATAGTGTTATAGAAATATAAACATAATGACTTTGATCATAATTGTATACTTCGGATGAATGTTCATCACATCATTCCACCAATGTTGTGACCTTGTTATTAACAACATCCAATGTCCATGATCAGGAAACCTTGATCATCTTGTTAATCAACAAGCTAGTCTATAAGAGAGGCATAACTAGGAACCCTTTTTGTTTATTAAACACACATGTATTGACGTTTCCGATCAATACAATTATAGCATGCATAATAAACATTTATCATAAACATGGAATAAGATAATAACCACTTTATTATTGCCTCTCGGGCATATTCCCTTCATTGATATGTTTGTGAAACTTTAAGGCTGTTGATGATGATCATAAAGCTATAACCATGTCATAACACTTCACTTTCGAAGTATTACTTATTGTGCTAGTATAATTACTAGACGGTAGCATAATAAGATAATCCCTCATAGTATTCCAGTTATCATATTCCCCTTGTGTGTGCACCACCAAGAAAGTTCTTCGGTATGAGGCGATCCAGGGTTACAGGCCTGGGTGTCAGACATATCTACGTTCGCATACAGTGGGTGTAAGCCATGTTGCACTATGAATACACACGAGTTAGAACTAGCGAGCCTAGCATGTGCAAACATGGCCTCGGAATACAAGAGACCGAAAGGTCGAGCATTGTCAACACCCGGATTTCTAATCCCAGATGCCCATTATGCCATACCTCGCAATCCCAGGATTACCATTTTTGCGAGACATAACGGATCGGATATCATAGTACATCATCCATTACAAACCATACTTAAGGTCTTACACAAATAAGGATCTCATGATCCAATCTTAATACAACAAGCAGCGGAAATAAAAGATAAGCGTAGCGGTGGGGTCCATCTTCAGGGGCACAGGCAATGCTGACGAAGGCAGATAGTCCTAGTTATCATAGCCGTCCTGCTGGCCATCATCTTGATAGTCTCCTTCATAGTTTGGCCATGAGAATAGCCAGGGACAAAAACCATGAGTACTCTTTAAGTACTCGCAAACTACCACTAACAAGTAGTATAGTTCTAAGTTAAAGTGTTAACTCTATGATTAACTATAAAGTTAAGTTTGAAACCTAAGCTGAGTTCAGAAGCAAAGAAAGATAAAGTAAAATTCTAGAATCACTTAAGTTGGGCAGATATTGTCATAAACACAACCCTGTTGTGGTCAAGTCAAGATTCATCATTCATTTCACAAGTTGTTTGGAAAACATCTGACAACGAAACAGTATGGCCATTCCAACTGTCCATAACCGCGGACGCGGCTATTCGAATAGTTTGACACTCTACAGAGGTGGTACACTTTCACCACAAGATTCGATACATCTGTCAGGGATAACACTGAATCATCATACTTAGTATGCAGATAATCAAACATAACTTTCCCTTTACACACCCTAGTATAAGCACCTCTCCTATGAGCATGGCCTCCCAACCATGACCATCAGTCATCTTGGGCACTGCATAGGTGGACAACATTGAGAGGTAGCCTCAGCTCAAACCTCTCCCGCGAGGGAACTAATACTAATGCATATAAATTTCCAGCTAAGCCTTACCCAATTTAGGTAGTGTGGTTGTACGGTAAATTTGGAATGGTATCGCATCCGAATCCAACCATCAATTTTATAAAAGGGTTAAGGCTCATGCCTCAACATTTTCACCATCATAAACCATTTGTGTTTCTCAACACATGTCAAAACATCTCAATAGAATGACTCATCATTCCAAGGTTTTCATAATTCATTTTCACCAAGTGTTCCCATCTAAAGTGACTCAAATTTTTGATCTACTCTAAACTACTAAGTTAAGAGTGTTCACTAACATGGAAAAGATGGGTTCAATCTCATGCCATAGAATGGCATCTAAAGGGTTTCTAAATAGGTCAAGTTTTATACTCTTTATGCTACCTTCAAAACAAAAAAAGAACTTATGGTAAAGTAAAGGAAGTAAAAGCTTGTAAATAAGACTTGGGGTACTAATAGTCAAAGTAGTGTGACCGAAGCATGCCTAAAGCATCTTTGCTAAACCATCTAGTTTAATCTTAGCTTGCTAAGCCTTATACTTGCAAGTGTTAGCTTCCATTGTTAATGGTGGCTTGCCTTGGTTGGTGCAGTGGTTGAAGTTTTCTTCTTCTTCTTGGTAGAACTCCTCCTCCTCGAAAGCTTGGTCGGTACTATCGTCTATAAATACATACTGAGTACACAATCACCAAACAATACTTAACTAGTCTAATTAGCATTCTAAGACGCACATTTGATGATCTATTATCATCTCAAGCACCACAAGTCTAATTTTAAATAGTTTCACTCCTTTTTATTTTAGAAAAGTAATTTCTGCTCATTGAAAAAATTTACTAAGATTTGGTTTAAGTTCAATATTTAATGATTTAAGGTGACTCGAAATGCCTATATAGCATTATTTTGCTACTAGTCCAAAGTCACTGCATGTAAACCTTAATATTATTACATATTTAATAGATATGATGAAATGTGATTTTTGAGAGTTGGAATCAACTCAAAACCTATCTTGGTTGATTTTATAAAAATGTTGCAAGGTGCAAATGCTTCTGTTTTGTTATTTTTACTAGGAGAGATCTATAACTCTAATTGAATTAAATCCAACAGGCTTGGATAGATCATTTCAATACCTTTCAGGCAAAATTAGTTTCATGCAATTTGGATTTGTAAATCTCTCTGAATTGATTTTCAAACTCAGAGACAGAACTAAGTTTAAACTAAAAAGGAAAATCCTAATTCAAACTAACTGAGTCGCGCGGGAAACTCTAACGGGCCAGCCCAGTGTCACTCCGCGGCACAGGGCTCAACTGACAGGGGGGTCCACAAGTCAAGGGCACATAACGTGCGAAGCGGTACGGGGCGATGTGGGCCATTAGATTAGAATGAGGATCAACGGTTGTGGCTTGTCGTCGACGACGGACCTGTCGTCGGCGAGCTCGGACCCTAGCGGCTCGGTGGGGGTGCATAGGGGGCATACCATGGCTCTAGCGACGACGGGGAGGCGGGCAAACGGACTTGTGGTCAACGTCGAGGCGGGCAAACGGACTGGTGGTCGACGGTGAGCTCAGGGACGGTCGAGGCAGCTCCGGGGGTGGTCGCAATCTACGGCGCCCTTCTCCTCCAGAGGCGGCCTGCTCCGGTGCAATTCCGGCGAGCTGCTGCTCCCCTTGCTCTGGCTAGTGATGTGGGACGGTCAGTGAGGTGAGGGGAGTGGAATGGTGTGCTTCAAATGGCTAGGGGTGCCCTCCTTTTATAGGCTCGACGGCGAGACCGAGAGGGATGGGCAGGCGACGGTGGCGACATGGCTACGGGCGGCTAGCGGCATGGCTAAGGGTGGCGTTCGATGGGCGGTCTCCTGGTGGTGCTCTAGGAACTCAATGCGGGCTTAGGGGCGGTGGTATGCAGTCGGGGGCAGCTGGCGCTCTGAGCGGCAGAGGCGGCGGTGTCCACGGCGAGCGGTGGCTGTGGTGCGTTGGGTGGCGAACGGGCGTGTTTGTCGTGTTCCCTGGGTCATGGCGGAGCGGTGGGCGTGGGCTGCGGTCGAGCGGCGGCTTGTGCACGCGTGCCGGGTGCGGCGCTCTGGTGCGTGCTCGGCATGGCGCGGTGGCACTGGGCGCGTGGTTTCCTCGGTGGTCCACTGCGGAGCTTGGCTCGGGGAGGGGACAGAGGGTGGCGGTGAGGTCCTGGCTACTTCCTAGACATGGCGAGAGAGAGGGAGATGGTCTACTAGGGTGAGTGCATGGCCGGCCGGCGAGTTGGTGCTCGGCATGGCCTTGCACTACCACTAGGGGAGTAGGGTATGGATGCTAATGGCATGGTTAGATCATGAGGGGACCAAGGGATTAAATGGAGATCATTTGGGGGCAAACCCTGTTCAAAACACTGAGCTAGGATTTAGAGTTTAACCCTGCCTGCCAAGTGTTTGATTAAATAGCCGCAAGAAATAAACTTTTGAATTTTGAAAAGATTTTTGGTGGGTTTTCTAAGCATAAGCTTGAGACTCTGTGGGTGCTTGGGTTTTGAAAATTGAGCTTGTTTGAGGGGTTTTTGAAATAGTGGGATCTTCCCATATGAAATAGATTCAATTTTAAACTGTCATTTAAAATTAGCATTTGAATGTTTTTAGCAGATCACAAAGTGGGCCTTGGTACCTCATTATGTGTACTAGCAAGGGGTGTAAAGATCCACAAAGGTTTCTATTAATTTTGGATTACTAGGAATAGCCAAAGTAGGCATGAGAGTTAATTTGGCCAAAATGACCATTCACTTTAATTATTCATTTTGAGGTATTTTTCTTTGGGAAAAGTTTGGGAATGATTTAGATGATGTTTATTTTACCTAAGAAACATTTTACAAGGAATGAATCACAGAACCATGGAAATTCAAATCAATTCCTAATTTAAAATGCACATACACATGAATGCTTTCATTTTTAATTTGGAAAAAGTTTTTGTTAACCCTAAATTTGATGATTTGGATCTTGATAAGCTTGGATCAAAGTTTTGGGATGTTACAAACCTTCCCCCCTTAAACAAAATCTCGTCTCGAGATTTACAAGGAAAACTAGGAACTAAAGAGATCTAGGAACTCTGTCCTAATGTAATCATTGCGCTCCCAAGTGGCTTCCTCCTCGGTATGGTTGCTCCATTGAATCTTAAGAAACTTGATGCTCCTGGTCCTGGTGGTTCTGTAGGCTTCTTCTAAGATACGGATGGGCACTTCTCGATAGGTCAGGTCATTGTTAATTTCTACAGCTCTGTGATCGATGTTCTTGAAAACTTCAGTCTTCTCAGGCACTTCCAAGCATTTGCGAAGTAACGAGATATGGAACACATTGTAGATGGCTGACATCTCTTCAGGCAGTTCTAGTTGATACGATACTTCTCCTTGACGGTTTAGAATCTTGAACGGCCCGATATATCTGGGGGCTAACTTCCCTTTCAAACTAAAGCGTTGAGTTCCCTTCAATGGTGAAACCTTGAGATACACAAAATCTCCGACATTGAAAGTCAGGTCTCTCCTTCTTTTGTCAGCATAACTCTTTTGTCTGGATTGGGCGGTCTTGAGGTGCTCACGGACTTTGTGAACTTTCTCTTCTGCTTCCCGGAGAATGTCGGGTCCAAAGATCTGACTCTCTCCTACTTGTGACCAATTCAAAGGGGTACGACACTTTCTTTCGTATAGGAATTCAAATGGTGCCATCTGCAAACTAGCTTGATAACTGTTGTTATATGATAATTCTGCGAAAGGCAGGCAGTCTTCCCATTTTGATCCATATTCCAACACACAAGCTCTAAGCATATCCTCTAGGATCTGGTTGACTCTCTCAGTCTGTCCATCAGTTTGCGGGTGATAAGCGGTACTGAAGTTCAACTTGGTTCCCAATCCTTCTTGGACTTTCTGCCAAAATCTTGAGATAAACTGAGTTCCTCGATCTGATACTATGGTCTTGGGGGTTCCATGCAGGCTGACAATCCTAGCAATATACAGTTCTGCTAACTTCGCACTCTGGTCGGTAGTCTTGACAGGTATAAAGTGGGCTACCTTGGACAGTCTATCAACTATGACCCAGATTGACTCATTTCCCCTACTAGAAGTAAGCAAGCCGGTGATAAAGTCCATTCCGACGGAATCCCATTTCCATTCTGGAATCTGCAATGGTTGCAACAGTCCTGCAGGTCTCTGATGCTCTTCTTTGACTCTTTGACAGATGTCACATTTGGCGATGTAGCTTTTGATTTCTCTCTTCATCTTGTGCCACCAAAATTGTTCCTTCAAATCCTGATACATCTTTGTTCCTCCGGGGTGGATAGAATAAAGAGTATCATGAGCTTCCTTCATGATAACTTGCTTCAGTTCCGAATCTGCTGGCACACAGATACGTCCTTTGTACCACCGTACTCCTTCTTCATCTTCAGTGAATCCAGGTACCTTTCCTGTACCAATACGATGTTTGATTCTGTCGATACTTTCATTCCCCTTCTGGTCTTCCTTGATTTGGCTAATCAAAGTGGGTTGAAGTTCAATGCTAGCTAAGAATCATTTGCTAACTAATTCAGTCCTGAACTGCTCCAACTCTTCATACAAACTTGGCTGCTTCTCCTTGATCATGGTGTTGAGCCTACACGGCAATCTGCTAAGAGCATCCGCTACCACATTGGCTTTGTCGGGGTGATAGTGAATGTCAAGGTCATAATCCTTGATTAACTCTATCCATCTCCTTCGCCTCATATTTAGCTCCTTCTGAGTGAAGATATATTTCAAGCTCTTGTGATCGGAGTAAATCTCAAAGCGATTACCCATCAAATAATGACGCCATGTCTTCAACGCTAGAACCAAAGCTTCTAGCTCAAGATCATGGGTCAGATAGTTCTGCTCATGCTGCTTTAGTTGTCCAGACAGATACGCGAAGACTTTGCCTTCTTGCATCAATACACATCCTAGACCAATCTTGGATGCGTCACACTACACATCAAACGGCTTCTTGATGTCTGGCATGACCAATATTGGGGCTGATATCAATCTCTTCTTCAGCTCTTGGAAACTGGCTTCACATTTGTCTGTCCATTCAAATTTCTTGTCCTTCTTCAACAATTGGGTCATGGGTCTGGCAATGCTTGAGAATCCTTCTACGAGCTTGCGGTAGTATCCCGCTAATCCGAGAAATGCACGGACTTGGGTTTGAGTGGTTGGGGCTTCCCATTCTTCAACATCTTTGATCTTGGCGGGATCAATAGAAACTCCTCCGGCAGACACAATATGTCCTAGGAATCCTACTTCTTTCAGCCAAAACTCACACTTGCTGAACTTGGCATATAACTGATGCTCTCTCAGGGTTTCTAGGATGACTCTCAGATGCTACTCATGCTCTTCTTCTGACTTGGAGTAGATAAGGATGTCATCGATAAACACAACTACAAACTTATCTAGGAAATTCATAAAGATCTTATTCATGAGATTCATGAAATAAGTAGGGGCATTAGTTAATCCAAAATACATAACTGTATACTCGTATAAACCATAGCGAGTAGTAAAGGTGGTCTTCAGAATATCCGTTGCACGAATCTTAAGTTGGTGATAACCAGTCCTAAGATCAATCTTTGAGAATACCTGGGCTCCAGTCAACTGATCAAATAGATCCTCTATCTTTGGCAAGGGGTACTTCTTCTTGATGGTGACATCATTCAACTTTCTGTAATCTGTGCACAGACGGTTGCCTCCATCTTTCTTGTCGACGAATAACACTGGTGATCTCCATGGCGATGCACTTGGTTGAATCAAGCCTTTCTCTAACATGGCATCCAACTGCTTCTTCAGTTCCACTAACTCTGAGGGGTTCATGCTATAGGGTCTCTGGGCTATGGGTCTGGTTCCGGGGATTAGTTCGATGATGAACTCAATATCCCTATCTGGGGGCATACCTGGCAATTCATCTAGGAATACGTCAGGGTATTCACAGACTACTCTGACTTGGTCTATGGTGGGCAGGGCTACACTCTTGTTGCAGTTGAATTGACGGGGTAAGGTTTTAGAGATATGCTCTACTGTTACTCTAGAGCTACTGGTCATGGTGATGGCTTTCTTAGCACTGTCTATCAGTCCTTTATGCCTTGACATCCAGTCCATACCTAGTACTACTTCCAATCCTTTGGTTCCAAGTACAATTAGGTTGGTATAAAAATCTATCCCATGTATTCTGATAGGCACAACTTTGCAAATTTTTCTAGCTTTGGTTGTTGAACCGGGGATTTGAACTATCATGACATGCTTCAGGTTGGTTCGGTGAATCTTACTAGTGCATCCAAATTCTTCAGTGACAAATGAATGCGATGCTCCCGAATCAAACAATACTCTTGCTAAAACTGAGTTGATAGAAAACATACCCAGCACTACATCTGGCGCTTCCTGGGATTCTTCTGCATTCATGTGGAAGAGATGGCCGTTGCGGTTGTGCGGGTTCCCTGGGGAAAATCTTCTCCCTGGTTGAACACGACGCTGCTGCTGAGCTGGGGCATTTACATTGGCATTGGTTGCAGTCTTCTTGGGACACTCATTGGAGTAGTGACCCTTCACTCCACACTCGAAGCAAGTGATCTGGGACTTGTCCTTGACTATGACAGGTACAGCATTGCAGCCAGTTCTGGGTGCAGTGTTGTTGTTGTTATTGTTGTTGTTGGGAGGTGCATGGTTGAAATTGTTGGCATTGCCAGAGTTGTGATTGTTTCCTCCGGCCCCATTGCCTCCACTACGGTTGGGGTAGCTTGGGCGAGACGTTGGGGGCGATTGTTCCTTGGTGCATATCCTCATGAGGGGTTGGGACGGTACTTCAGGTGACTGCTAGATCTAGATTGCTGCATCATACAATGTTTGCGGTTGTCGTTTGCCTGGTTAATCTTCCCTTCCATCTGAATGGCAGAGTCGATTAGCTCTTCGAGATCCTGGAAACGGATGTTGACGAGGACAGTCTACATCTCATCATCCAGTCCGTTCAGAAATCTCTCCTTTTCTTGGCCTCCGTGTTGATCTCATCAGGTGCATATCTGGCAAGTGAAAGGAATCAATCATGGTACTCCACCACAGTCATTCTTCCTTGCTTCAATTCGCGGAATTCATCTCTCATTCGGTTGACTAGACCTTGCGGCACGTGGGTGCGGCTGAACTTGACTTTGAATGCTTCCCATGTTATCACTTGACCATGGTTCATATTGCGGATACTATTCCACCAAGCTCTTGTATCTCCTGCTAGGTAGTGGGTGGCGAAGAGAACTTTCTCATTCTCATCAACTCTTGCAACTTCTAAGTTGTTTTCCATGGTCTGTAACCAGTCATCGGCATCTAGTGGGTTCTCAGATTGGTTGAAGATTGGGGGATTGGTATTCTGAAATTTTTTGAGTTTGGACCCCTAATGATCCTGATTTCCTTGCCCTTGGTTGTTGAGAGCCATTTGGGCGATCTGTTGGAGTGTTGCTAGGTTAGCTTGGCGCTCTGCCTTGCTTGCCTCACGGTCTGCGATGAGATTCTGCAAGATCTGCAGCATTGGGTCTTGCGACGAGCTGCTCCCTCCTTGGTTTCCACGAGTCATCTGAAGATTGAGATGGATAGAGGGGTAAGAGGGAAATTCTAAGGTTCATGGTTTTGGTTTTCAAAGCTAAAACTTTGAGTTAGACTCAGTTTTTTCAACTAACTTCATTTTCATTCATGCAAACAAGCACAGGATACAACAGACACCACAACAATCAAAAGGGAAAGCAAATGGTTTGAAGAACCATTCTGTAAGCTACGATACAGTGGGACCGATACATCTCATGCTACGACAGTGCTCTAGTGCATCTACTCATCGTGGATGAAGTCGGAGTCCTCATCATCAGTGTAGAAGTCCACGGCATCCTCCTCCAGAAAGTCATCATCGTTGCTGAGGTAAGAATCCATGTCTCCCTGGATGTCTTCACCTTCATCTTCTTCCTCTTTTGCTGCAAGCTGAGCTTCCTTCTCCTTGACTGTCTTCTCGAGTTCGGCCACCTTCTTGTGAAGACGGGCGATGGTGCGATCCTTCTTTGCATGCTGGCAGCGAAGAGACTGGCGATCCTGGACGAGCAGTGCGAAAGTATGGGCCTTCTGGTCGGCAATGGCACGGTTCTGCTTGGCTAACTCTCTAGAATTGGCCAGTTCCTGTTGTCTGTCATGAAGCAAGAAGTCAAGATTCTCCACTTGATGCCTCAACTCTGGGTGACTTGGCATCTCCATCGGCATTCCCATGAAGTCATGTCTTGCATAGTGGGCAAAACGGGTTCCTTGGATCTTGTTGACGCTGAGGGCACATAGACATGCAAGAGCTTCATGCATTGCCCTGGCTAATCCATCCAGCCATTTTTTTTCTCTCTCACGGAGAACTGAATTCTCCCGGAAGTTGGTGCTTCTATGCTTCCTCTAAGATCTGCAGTGACTAGCCACTGTAAGTATCCTCCTGGGGGTCCTGGAAGTTGAGCTCCAAGAAACTCCGGATGTGGGCGTCCCAATAACTCCGACAGTGAATCCAGATCCCTCTCGAAGATCAGCTGACCTCTGTTTCCCAACTGGTAAAACTTGCTGAACTGAGTCTCCATCTACAAGAATTAAGGATGAGGAAATTAGTGAAGTGATCAAGTGTGTCAAATTTTAAGTAGTAATGTAATAATTTTGAGGAACATGAATTTTTGAGAAAGAATGAATCCACAAGGATAAGAGAGGAGATAGTTTTTCATAAATACTCACTTTGGTTTTGAAACTAAGTTTTTGTTTGAACGTCCATTCTAACTAGGGTCTCCTATGGTCAGGATGGCTCTGATACCAACTTGTCAACACCTGGATTTTTAATCCTAGATGCCCGTTATGCCATACCTCGCAATCCCAGGATTACCATTTTTGCGAGACATAACAGATTGGATATCACAGTACATCATCCATTACAAACCATACATAAGGTCTTACACAAATAAGGATCTCATGATCCAGTATTAATACAACAAGCAGCGGAAATAAAAGATAAGCGTAGCGGTGGGGTCCATCTTCAGGGGAACAGGCAATGCTAACAAAGGTAGATAGTCCTAGTTATCATAGCAGTCCTGCTGGCCATCATCTTGATAGTCTCCTTCATAGTCTGGCCATGAGAATAGCCAGGGACAAAAACCATGAGTACTCTTTAAGTACTCGTAAACTACCACTAAAAAGTATTATAGTTCTAAGTTAAAGTGTTAACTCTATGTTTAACTATAAAGTTAAGTTTGAAACCTAAGCTGGGTTCAGAAGCAAAGAAAGATAAAGTAAAATTCTAGAATCACTTAAGTTGGGCAGCTATTGTCATAAACACAACCCTGTTGTGGTCAAGTCAAGATTCATCATTCATTTCACAAGTTGTTTGGAAAACATCTGACAACGAAACAGTATGGCCATTCCAACTGTCCATAATCGCGGACGCGGCTATTCGAATAGTTTGACACTCTGCAGAGGTGGTACACTTTCACCACAAGATTCGATACATCTGTCAGGGATAACCCTGAATCATCATACTTAGTATGCAGATAATCAAACATAACTTTCCCTTTACACACCATAGTATAAGCACATCTCCTATGAGCTTGGCCTCCCAACCATGACCATCAGTCATCTTGGGCACTTCATAGGTGGACAACATTGAGAGGTAGCCTCAGCTCAAACCTCTCCCACGAGGGAACTAATACTAATGCATATAAATTTCTAGCTAAGCCTTACCCAATTTAGGTAGTGTGGTTGTACGGTAAATTTGGAATGGTATCGCATCCGAATCCAACCATCAGTTTTATAAAAGGGTTAAGGCTCATTCCTCAACATTTTCACCATCATAAACCATTTGTGTTTCTCAACACGTGTCAAAACATCTCAATAGAATGACTCATCATTCCATGGTTTTCATAATTCATTTTCACCAAGTGTTCCCATCTAAAGTGACTCAAGTTTTTGATCTACTCTAAACTACTAAGTTAAGAGTGTTCACTAACGTGGAAAAGATGGGTTCAATCTCATGCCATAGAATGACATCTAAAGGGTTTCTAAATAGGTCAAGTTTTATACTCTTTATGCTACCTTCAAAACAAGTAAAGAACTTGGGGTAAAGTAAAGGAAGTAAAAGCTTGTAAATAAGACTTGGGGTACTAATAGTCAAAGTAGTGTGACCAAAGCATGCCTAAAGCATCTTTGCTAAACCATCTAGTTTAATCTTAGCTTGCTAAGCCTTATACTTGCAAGTGTTATCTTGCATTGTTAATGGTGGCTTCCCTTGGTTGGTGCAGTGGTTGAAGTTTTCTTCTTCTTCTTGGTAGAACTCCTCCTCCTTGAAAGCTTGGTCAGTACTATCGTCTATAAATACATACGGAGTACACAATCACCAAACAATACTTAACTAGTCTAATTAGCATTCTAAGACACACATTTGATGATCTATTATCATCTCAAGCACCACAAGTGTAATTTTAAATAGTTTCACTCCTTTTATTTTAGAAAAGTAATTTCTGCTCATTGAAAAAATTTACTAGATTTGGTTTAAGTTCAATATTTAATGATTTAAAGTGACTAGAAATGCCTATATAGCATTATTTTGGTACTAGTCCAAAGTCACTACATGTAAACCTTAATATTATTTCATATTTAGATAGATATGATGAAATGTGATTTTGGAGAGTTGGAATCAACTCAAAACCTATCTTGGTTGATTTTATAAAAATGTTGCAAGGTGCAAATGCTTGTGTTTTGTTATTTTTACTAGGAGAGAGGGAGATGGTCTGCTAGGGTGAGTGCATGGTCGGCCGGCAAGTTGGTGCTCGGCATGGCCTTGCACTACCACTAGGGGAGTAGGGTATGGATGCTAATGGCATGGTTAGATCATGAGGGGACCAAGGGATTAAATGGAGATCATTTGGGGGCAAACCCTGTTCAAAACACTGAGCTAGGATTTAGAGTTTAACCCTGCCTGCCAAGTGTTTGATTAAATGGCCGCAAGAAATAAACTTTTGAATTTTGAAAAGATTTTTGGTGGGTTTGCTAAGCATAAGCTTGAGACTCTGTGGGTTCTTGGGTTTTGAAAATTGAGCTTGTTTGAGGGGTTTTTGAAATAGTGGGATCTTCCCATATGAAATAGATTCAATTTTAAACTGTCATTTAAAATTAGCATTTGAATGTTTTTAGCAGATCACAAAGTGAGCCTTGGTACCTCATTATGTGTACTAGCAAGGGGTGTAAAGATCCACAAAGGTTTCTATTAAGTTTTGATTACTAGGAATAGCCAAAGTAGGCATGAGAGTTAATTTGGCCAAAATGAAAAGTTTGGGAATGATTTAGATGATGTTTATTTTACCTAAGAAACATTTTACAAGCAATGAATCACAGAACCATGGCAATTCAAATCAACTCCTTATTTAAAATGCACATACACATGAATGCTTTCATTTTTAATTTGGAAAAGTTTTTGTTAACCCTAAATTTGATGATTTGGATCTTGATAATCTTGGATTAAAGTTTTGGGATGTTACAAGCATGAATCACGTGGTTGATGTGATCGACATTGGGGAATGTCCACCTTTGAAACTGCACTGATGGCTGTGACGATCGGGGGAGGTGCAGCGGATTGGGATCATGTGATCACTGAAATGAATAGAGGGATGTTCGTTTGAGTGGGAGTTATTTTAGTTAAAACTTGAACTCATTATTATGAACATAGTCTAAATACTTTGCAAATCCTTTGTAGATGTCTCGCCCACCCACCTTCAACCTTAGCACTTTCCTCGAGAAGGACAAGCTGAAAACTGATGGAACCAACTTCACCGCATGGTTCCGCAATCTTAGGATCCTCCTAGTCCCCTACAAATTGACTTATGTCATCGAGGCTGAGCTTCCGGCTAAGCCTGCAGATTCTGCCTCCCAGGACGAAAAGAATGTCTGGTAGTCCAAGGCGGACGATTTCTCCCTCATCCAAGTGGAATGCTCTATGCCATGGAGTCGGAGCTTCAAAAGCGTTTTGAGAAGATGAATGCTTTTGAGATCATTGAGGATCTCAAGGTCATCTTTGCTCCACAAGCTCATGCGGAGAGGTATGATGCTTCCGAGCTCTTCTTCACTGCTAAAATGGAAGAGCACAGCAGCATTAGTGAGCACGTGGTCAAAATGTCTGGCTACGTTAAGCGCCTAAACGCCCTGGATTGCAAAATCCCAGAGGAGCTCGCTATAGATAGGGTGCTGCACTCGTTGCCCCCTATCTATAAGAGTTTTGTGATGAACTACAACATGCAAGGGATGACTAAGACCCTTGCTGAAGTGTTCGCCATGCTCAAAACTGCTGAGGTAGAAATCAAGAAAGAGCACATGGTGTTAATGGTCAATAAGACCATTAAATTTAAAAGGTCGGGGACAAAGGGCAAGGGAAATAAGCCAAAGAAGGATGGTAAAGCAGTTGCCAACACCTCTAAGGCTACTAGGCCCAGCCCTAGGTCCGGTACCACGTGCTATTACTTCAAAGGGGATGGGCACTGGAAACGCAATTGCCCCAAGTACATTGAGGACAAGAAAGCCGGCAATATTGCCGCCAAAGACAAAGGTATATGTGATATACATGTTATAGATGTGTTCCTTACCAACGCCAGGAGCAACACCTGGGTATTTGATACCCGTTCTGTTGCTCACATATGTAACTCCCAACAGGAGCTACGGAGTAAGAGGCGGCTTAGAAAGGAGGAGGTGACGATGCGTGTCGGCAATGGCATGAAAGTCGATGTGGTGGCCGTTAGCACGTTATCTTTACATCTGCTGTCAGGATTGATTCTAGTTTTGAAAAAATGCTACTATGTACCCGCATTGAGTATGAATATTGTAAGTGGATCTTGCTTGTTGCAAGATCGTTATTCATTTAAATCTGGAACAAGTGGTTGTTCTATTTATATGGATGGCGTCTTTTATGTTCATGCGCCTGTGAGTAATGGTTTATTCTTACTAGATCTTGATTGCAATACTCACATCCATAATATTGATGCTAAACATTGTAAGCATAATGATGATAATTCCATGTTTATGTGGCATTGCCGTCTTGGTCACATTGGCGTAAAGCGCATGAAGAAGCTTCATTCAGAAGGACTTCTTGGATCATTAGATTTAGAATCTCTTGATACATGTGAGCCATGCCTTATGGGCAAGATGACCAGGACACCCTTCTCCGGCACGATGGAGAGAGCTGTAGACCTACTGGGAATCATACATACGGATGTATGTGGACCAATGAGTGTCTCAACACGCAATGGTTATCGTTATTTTGTTACCTTTACTGACAATTTGAGTAGATATGGATATATCTACTTAATGAAACACAAGTCTAAAACCTTTGAAAAGTTCAAGGAATTTCAGAAGGAAGTAGAGAATCAACTTAACAAGAGAATCAAGCATCTTCGATCGGATCGAGGAGGCGAGTATTTGAGTTATGAGTTTAACATGCACCTAAAGGACTGTGGGATAATCCCACAACTTACGCCAGCCGGAACACCACAGCGTAATGGTGTGTCAGAACGACGTAACCCTACTCTATTAGATAGTGTGCGGTCCATGATGTCTTTGACTGATTTGTCCGTATCATTTTGGGGATATGCGTTAGAAACCCCTGCTTTTATTTTGAAACGAGCACCATCCAAATCTGTGGAGACAACCCCATATGAGATATGGTATGGCAAGAAGCCAACGTTGTCATTTCTGAAAGTTTGGGGATGTGAGGCTTACGTCAAGAAACTACAGCCTGACAAACTCGAACCTAAATTGGAAAAATGCATCTTTGTGGGGTACCCAAGGGAAACAATTGGGTATACTTTCTACAACAAGGCCGAAGGCAAAACGTTTGTCGCGAAAGCCAGCACCTTTCTCGAGAAAGAGTTTCTTGCCAAAGGAATTAGTGGAAGGAAAATTGAGTTAGATGAAGTTGTTGACCCTTCTCTCCAAATTCCGAGTAGCGCAACGGAAGTTGTTCCGAAAACGCTCTCCAACATGGAGGAAGATCCCAATGATGATGATCAAAACAACGACGTCGAGACTCTTGAGGTTCGCTGGTCTACAAGAGTTTGTGCCACTCCTGATTGGTATAGTAGCCTTGTGATGTCTATCATCCTAGATGAACAGGAAGAACATGCAAACTACAAAGAAGCAATGGATAGTGCTGATTCCGAGAAATGGCTAGAAGCCATGAAATCCGAAATAGGATCCATGTATGAGAACCAAGTTTGGACCTTGGTAGATCTTCCCGAAGGTCGCAAGGCCATGGAAAATAAATGGATCTTTAAGAAAAAGATAGATGCGGATGGTAATGTGACCATTCACAAAGCTCGACTTGTCGCAAAGGGGTTTCGACAAATTCAAGGAGTTGACTACGATGAGACTTACTCTCCCGTAGTGATGCTTAAGGCTGTCCGGATTTTACTAGCAATTGCTGCCCATTTCGACTATGAAATTTGGCAGATGGATGTCAAGACCGCATTTCTCAATGGTCACATTGATGAAGAGTTGTATATGATGCAACCGGAAGGTTTTGTTGATCCTAAGGATGCTGGAAAGGTGTGCAAGCTTCATCGGTCCATTTATGGATTGAAGCAGGCATCTCGGAGCTGGAACCAACGTTTTGATCAAGAGTTTTGGATTTGTCCAAAATCAACAAGAGTTCTGTGTTTACAAGAAAGCGAGTGGGAGCTCAGTTTTATTTCTAGTAGTATATGTGGATGACATATTACTCATGGGAAACAACGTGGATCTTATGAGAAGCGTGAAAGCATATTTGAGTAGTCAATTTTCCATGAAGGATCTAGGTGAAGCTGCGTACATATTAGGCATCAAAATCTATAGACATAGATCAAGACGCCTAATTGCATTAAGTCAAAGTACTTACCTTGAGAAGATTTTGAAAAGGTTCAAAATGGAGGATGCCAAAAGAGGTTTGGCACCTATAACAAAAGGTAGCATACTGAATTTATCTCAATGTCCGGTAACGGATGCCGATAGAGAAAGGATGTCTTACATCCCCTATGCCTCAGCCATAGGTTCTATCATGTATGCAATGCTAAGTACTCGACCTAATGTGGCATTGGCTCTCAGTTTGGCGAGCCGATACCAAAGTAATCCAGGAATGGGTCACTGGACAGCTATGAAAAATATCCTAAGGTATATCAGGAAAACAAAGGATATGGTCCTAGTCTATGGAGGCAATGATGAAGCTCTAAACATAACTGGTTACGTGGATGCGAGCTGGCACTCAGATCCTGATGACTCGAAGTCTCAGACAGGATTTGTGTTTTTGGTGAATGGTGGGGCAGTGAGCTGGAAGAGCAAGAAGCAACCGGTAGTTGCAGAATCTACAATGGAGTCAGAATACATCGTTGTTGCTGATGCGGCGAATGAGGCTGTTTGGCTAAGGAATTTTGTCATTGAGCTGGGAGTTGTTCCAAGTGCACAAGATCCCGTGACAATCTATTGTGATAACACGGGCGCTATTGCAAATGCAAAGGAACCAAGAACTCATTCCACAGCCAAACACATCAAGCTACGATTTCACGTCATCCGGTAGAACGTTGATGAAGGTGAGATAAAGATTTGCAAAGTACACATGGATCTGAATGTGGCAGATCCGTTGACTAAAGCTCCCATACAAGCCAAGCACGGACAACACCGGGATGCCATTGGTGTTAGGCTCCTGTCTATTGTAAACTAGATTAATTTGTACTGTAGTGCAAGTGGGAGACTGAAGGAGTTATGCCCTAGAGGCAAATAATAAAGTGTATTGTTTGATATATCTCCTATATGTTCATAATACGTTTCATACTGTGCTATAACTGTGTAAATACGAAACGTTAATACACGTGTGGTATGTAAACAAACCGTGTCTCTAGTTACCTGTAGCGAACTAGTTCATTGGTCATGAGGATGATCTGGGTTTCAAGATCATGGGCATTTATGCCAATTGACAATGAGGTTACGTCATTGGTTGAATGACGTGATAGACAAACATCCAATAGTTGTATCTCAATGAGATCTAGTTACAAAGTTCACCATTGATGATAAAACGCATGAAACCTCGCAACCTGATCCTTAGACTATGAGATAATGCAAATCACCGTTTTGGAGGGATCTTAGATGGTTATCAAGTATCATACCATGACTGGGTGATCGAAAAGGTGCCACTCAGGTTTCCCGAAGGAGCGCGTAGAGGAGTACATATCAAGACCAGGATTTGCCAGTCCATGTAACGGATAGATACATATGTGGCCATCTCGGTGACGTTGCATTAACGAAGCTTGCAAACATGTGACTGGGTCACGGAAAGCAACGACATGGGAACGAGTAAACAAGTTTATCGGCAACGAGCTCGAACTAAGGTATGGAGATACCGAAGATCAAGTCTCGGATGAACTAGGTATCAAGTGGCAAAGGGAATAGGAAACGACTATTCATGGTTCGAGCGATAAGATTCGTGGAATGCACGGGGGTCATCATGGGCATCCAGGTCCCGCTGATGATCATTGATGTGAGAGGATTCTCAATCATGTCCGGAGTGTTCCCGAACCGAAGGATGTCACGCTTAAGGGTGGGGCCGCTTAGGGATAGATGATGTACCGTAGGAGAAATAGAGAGAGAGAAACCAGAATAGTTCTAGGTAACATATGATGGTGATCGGAAGGGGTTCAGAAGGAGTTCCGAAGTAAAGGAATATGATAATATATGTATTTGAATGTTAATTGAAGAATTAATATTAAATATATATTTTATTTTATTATTAAAGGCATCCTAATGCTAATGGGCCTCACCCGAAGGGAGGCCCAATAGGGCAAGGCACCTAAGGGGAGGGGGCTGGCCAGCCTTGGCTTGGTGGGCCGCCCAAGTGGGGCCCACCTAGGGCCGGCGGCAGCACCTAGGTGGCCGGCGGGTGTGGGGTTTAGTCCCACACCGCCTAGCCCCTAGGTGGTGACCCCCCCCCTCCTACTATATATAGGGGTCTCCCCCCACCCCTTTGGAAGCATCCAATTCTCTCATTATTTCTCTCATATTCCTCTGAGGACTTCTCTGTAATATTGGGGAGGACCTCGAGGGATTTGAGTTCTCCACCTTCACACTATCGTCGTGTGATCTTCGGTCTGGCATCTTCTTCTTCTGCTGCTCGGTTGGATCGGAGCCCAGGAGACGCCGCATACACCGGACGTGTGTAGTACTTCGGAGGCACCACACTTGGGGTGATGCTCGTCTTCATCAATATACGCCTTCCTGTGTAAGGCGTGCCTCTGTTTGCAAAGGTATGAATATTGTATTCCTTCTCTATTACTTATGTCTACATAGTATAGATCCTGGTATTAGTGTTCTAGTAGATAGAATTTTTTTGTTTTCTGCTACGGAACCCTTTTAGTATGTCCAGTCCCCGAGCGCCTAATCGCTGAATTTCAGCGATTCGGCGCTTAAATATTCTAGTTGTCAGGCCCCGAGTGTCTAGTCGCTGAATTTCAGCGGCTAGGCACTTGAGTTCTTGGTTGTCCAGTCCCCGAGTGGCTAGTCACTGAATTTCAGCGGCTAGGCACTTGAGTTTTTGGTTGTCTAGTCCCCGAGTGGCTAGTCGCTGAATTTCAGCGGCTAGGCACTTGAGTTCTTGGTTATCCAATTGCTGAATGTCGTTCTGTTGGCAGGGCCTGCAGAGGGAATCGTCTAATCAGCAAGCTGTGAAGGAGCGCCTGGAGCGTGACCTACGGGCAACGCAGGAGGCCAACCCACAACTCCAAGAAACTACTGGTGAGTTGTTGTTCCGTTTGGCGATCTCGAGCCATTGCTGCTTACGTGAGGCTAACTTGTGTTCCCTTGCTTCGTAGATGGACTTTCGGCTGCGATTTCCAAGGCCCGTGAGGGGTATGTTCCAGCTACTGAACTAGATACAGCAAAGGGGCGAATCGACTCACTAGTGAAGGAGTTGGAAGAGGCGAAGGCGTCTATGATCTCTTCTGAAGAGAGGGCCAAGGCCATAGTCGCTGCGGCGGCGGGGGAGCGGAAGGCCGTCGACTCGGTCATCCTCGGACTGCAGGGTGACCTTGGTGCCCTTGAAAAGCATGTGGCGGAGAACTTCCGTAAGGTTCTTGGTAAGTGTCCCTTCTTTTCTTTCTTGTATGCGGCGAGTCCCCGAGCGGGGTGGTCCTTAGTGACGCTAGGTTCCTAACATTGCATCCCTGATAGGTCAAAGCGACCCGGTGGTGTAGACCTACAATGCCTCGCAATGCGTGACTGCAGTGGTGAACGCGGCCACCGCCTCAGCTATGTGCGTCCAGGCCGTGCTCCAAGGTATGTCCCCCACCAAGGTTATTCCTGGTGGGTTGACTGAAGTTTGGCACTATCTAGAGGAGGCGCCTGCCGTTGTCGAGTGGATGATGCGGTCAATCTTCAGGCGCGGGGCCGCCACGGCATTGAGCCTTGGGCTCGCTAATTTCCCCGACGACTTCGACCTCGATGATGTTACTAGCGGCTATCTGTCGGCGAGTGGCTCGGTGGAGATCTCAGATGTCCTGAGGTTGACTACCAAGGCTGCCCCGTTCGTGGAACGGGTGTTGGTGATGGGAGATCTGTTACCCTACCAGGAGATGGTGGTGGCGCCGGGTGACCCCGAGCCAGAGCACCGAGACCTGAAGTCGGAGCAGCCCTTCCGATTTGCGTTGTCGAAGTCGCTAACGATGTACCCAACGAATCTGTGGGAGCCGTATATCCGGGTCAAGGGTGATGGCGGCGCTTCCTCGTCAGAGCCTGCAAAATGAGCTGCTTCCATAGGGGGCTTTCGTAAGTTATGCCGAGTGGCCACTTGTGTAATGTGAACAATATTTATGTATGTAAGTAAGAGGAGTCGAACGACTTGCAATGCATGGTTAAACATGTTTGATGTTGATTTTTATGTGGGCGAATCCCCGAGCGCATCTGCCCTTTAGTGGGGTTTACCTCGTTTAAGTGCATGCGTGTTTGCTTTGAATTTTTATTATGATTGGTGCTGATTTGTCATGGCGTATGGGGCCAGTCGCCTAGCGGCTCCGAAGAGGCTCTGTACTTAGCTGTTTTCCCTGGTGCGAGCAGCGTCGGTTTAGCCGAGTCCCCGAGCATGGTACTTAGCCGTTCTAGTCGTACGCCCATCGTAGGTGAGGATCTGATGTGTTGTTTATAACCCTGGCTCGAAAAGCCAGTCGCGTGGCGAGTCCAAGGCAGCTCTCTTACTTGGTGTGTTCCTGAGCCGCGTGAGGTTTCTTGTTGCGAAGTCCCACTTAACCTTTCGAGTCGCTTTGCACGAGGATGGGGAGGACAGGTCGTTGTGAGAAGCGTTTATCAGTTGTCTTGGCCCGGTAGGCCAGTCGAGCGAGGCGACTCCGATGGTGGCTCCGAGGTGGCGTGTTTGTGGACGACACAAGGCCCAAATATCTTCGGTGCCCTTGAGTCGCACTACTTAGTCGTGCCGGTCAGACGACCAAGGGTTGACTTCTATAAGTAGCATATTTCTGAACATACGAGTGCGAGTGGCACAAGGAGATGGCGAGTAGACATAATTTGTGCGATCCGAAATGACTTCATTATATAGCCATTGAGTACAAGGTTTAGTTCTATGTATAGAACTTCTGGAGGAGATTTACATTCCATGGCCTCCCGACCTCGAACTGGCCATTGCCTCGTATGTCGATGAGGTAGTAGGCGTCGTTGCCAAGGACTCGCCCTATGGCGAATGGCCCCTCCCATGAGGGAGAAAGCTTGTGCATGCCCTTCTTGTCCTGGACCAGTCGTAGGACCAGGTCGCCTTCCTAGAAGGTGTGGATATGGACTCGGCGGCTGTGGTAGTGGTGGAGTCCCTGCTGGTAGATGGCGATGCAGGAGCGAGCTAGGTCACGGGCCTCGTCGAGCTGGTCGATTCCGTCTTGGCGGGTGATCTCGTTTGCCACCTCCACATAGTTGGATACTCGAGGTGAGTCATCCTCCAGGTCGGTTGGCATTATGGCCTCAGCTCCGTATACCAATAAGAAGGGCGTGAACCCCGTGGAGCGGTTGACGGAGGTGCGGATGCCCCATATTACGGAGGCGAGCTCTTCGACCCAGCATCCTAGGGTTTGCTCGAGGGGTACCTGAAGTCGCGGTTTGAGCCCGTGGAGGACACTTTGATTAGCACGTTCTGCTTGGCCATTCGAATCTGGGTGGACGACTAAGGCGAGGTCGAGTCGTATGCTGTGCTCCTCGCAGAATTCTGCCATGGTGCCCTTGGCAAAGTTGGTGCCATTGTCCATTATAATGCTGTGCGGGTAGCCGTACCGGTAGATGAGATCACGGAGGAACTTGGTGGCGGTCTTGTCGTCGTACTTCTTGATTGGTTTGGCTTCGGCCCACTTGGTGAACTTGTCGACCGCAACCAGGAGGTGGGTGAAGCCGGATGGGGCCTTCTTGAATGGGCCGACCATGTCCATGCCCATACGGCGAATGTCTAGGTGATGAGGATGGACTTGAGTGCCAAACCAAGGAGATGCGTCTGTTTGGCGTACTTATGGCACCTGACGCATCGTTGGACGATGTCGATGGAGTCGGCGTGCGCGGTGAGCCAGTAGAAGCCATGTCGCATGGCTTTGGCGACCAGCGACCTGGCGCCAGCGTGATGGCCGCAGTCACCAGCGTGGATGTCTTGGAGGATCTTGTGTCCTTCTTCTGGCTGTACGTAGTGTTGGAACACGCCGGTCACGCTGCGTTTGTGGATCTCGCTGTTTATGATGACGAAGGATTTGCAACGGCGCACGATCATTCACGCTTCTGTCTTGTTGCTTGGAAGGACCTTGTGCTCGAGGAAGGCAACGTATGGTGCGGTCCAGTCGCTAGGCTCAATGACCATGGCGACTAGGGCGGGCTCGGGCTGCAGTGGTATCCCGATGTCGATCTCCTTGGGAAGGGAGACCAAAGGCTTGTGGATGATGTCGAGGAAGACTCCTGCGGATGGCGTTTTCCTAGCCGACCCAATGCGGGAGAGGGCATCTGCCTCCTCATTTTTGCGTCTGTCGATCCACTCGACCGAGTAGCCAGCGAAGTGCCCTCCCAGCTGGTCTACCGCTTGGCGGTATGCTATCATTGTTGGGGAGATGGCGTCACAGGTCCCCGTGACTTGGCCGGTGACTAGGTCGGAGTCCCCGTAGCACCGTAGGCGATTGACGTTCATCTCCTTAGTGGCCCGCATGTCGTGAAGGAGGGCCTCATACTCGGCCATGTTGTTGGTGCAGGGCTTGAAGTCGAGGTGGAGCACGTAGCGGAGCTTGTCTCCCTTGGGGAGGTCAGTATGACCCCGGCCCCGGTGCCATCGGCGTTCTTGGAACCGTCAAAGTGGAGCGACCAGTAATAGAGGTATGGGAGCTTCTCCGGCTACTGTGCTTCTTCCCAGTTGGCGAGGAAATCGGCCAGGGCTTGTGATTTGATCGCTTTGCATGCTTCATATTTGATGTTGTGGATGCCAATTTCAACGGCCCACTTGGCGACTCACCTAGTCGCCTCGCGGTTGTGGATGATGTCTTGCAGTGGAGCAGAGGAGATTATCGTGATTGGGTGCTCCTGGAAGTAGTGGGGGAGTCGCTGCTGGGCTCGGAACACCGCGTATACCAGTTTCTGGTATTGCAGGTAGCACTGCCTTGAATCCATTAGGACCTCGCTGATGTACTAGATGGGGCGTTGTACAGGTGGAGGCCGCGACGTAGACGAGCATTGTCTCTTTGTTGATTAGGGTGGTGAGTAGTGGAGCCGCGAGTAGCACTTCTTTGAGTGCCCTGAGCGCGTTGTTTGCTTCTGCATCCCATTGGAATGTGGGGTTCTTGCGCATCAGGAGGTAGAGGGGCATTGCCTTCTCGCCGAGCCGGGGGATGAAGCGACTGAGAGCCACAACTCGCCCGGACAACTTCTGGACATCGCGCAAGCACTCGGGTTTCCCGAGCCACGCGATGGTGTCGATCTTGGTGGGGTTTGCCTCGATGCCCCGTTTGGAGACTACGTACCCCAAGAGATATCAAGTAGGGATGCCGAAGGTGCACTTTCCTGGGTTGAGCTTGATGTTGTACCTCCGCTGATTTGTGAAGGTCTCGGCCAGGTCGGCGAGTAGGTCGTCCTGGCGGGTGGATTTTACCACCATGTCGTCGATGTAGATGTGGATGTTGCGGCCAATTTGGCTCGCGAGGCACTCATGCATGCACCTTTGGTAGGTGGCGCCGACGTTCTTGAGGCCGAACGTCATGGCCGTGTAGCAGAAGGCACCGAATGGCGTGATGAACGCCGTCTTCTCCTCATCCTCGATCGCCATTTTGATCTGGTTGTAGCCGGAATAGGCGTCGAGGAAGAACAATGACTCTGATCCCGCGGTCAAATCGATGATCTGGTCGATGCGTGGTAGGACGAACTCCTCCTTCGGGCAGGCGTTGTTGAGGTTGGTTTAGTCGATGCACATTCTCCAGGTGTTGTTCTTTTTCAGAACCAGGACTGGGTTTGCCAGTCACTTGGAGTACTTGATAGGCCAAATGAAGCCTATGGCTAGCAGGCGTTGTACTTCTTCGGCGATTACACGGCGGCGCTCTTCATTGAAGGGCCACAGCGACTGCTTCACTAGTCGCACTTTGGAGTCGTTGTTGAGTTTGTGCTTAGCGAGTTCCCTCGGGACACCAGGCATGTCGGATTGTTTCCATGCAAAGATGTCGCGATTCTCACGTAGGAACCCGATGAGCGTGCTTTCCTATGTGGGGCTCATGTGCGCCCCGATGTTGACTGTCTGGCTAGAGTCGCCTGGGACGAGCTCGACGGTGCGGGTGTGCGTAGTCGCCTCGAAAGTGGAACTCGCAGCGGTTGGCTTCTTCGGGATGGTGGGGTCGTCCTTGTTGATGCTGCCCGCATATTTCGCGAGCTCGTCCGCGTGGTCGGTCTCCACGATGATGACGGCGTTGGCGACCTCGGCGCCTTTGTCCTCGCATTCCACGGCCATGTTGGGGTCACCGTGGATGGTGATGATGCCGCTTGGCCCTGGGAGCTTCATCATGTTATAGGCGTAGTGTGGGGTCGCCATGAATTTGGCGAACACCTGGCGCCCCAGGACACAGTGGTAGGGGCTGCGGAAGTTCACCAGCTCGAAGACGATCCGCTCGGTGCGGTAGTTCGCTGGTGTGCCGAAGGTGACTGGCAGCGTCACTTTGCCAATCGGGTACACCTTCCGACCGGGGACGATGCCCTGGAAGGTTATCAGGGTTGGATCGATCGCTGACTTCAGGAGCTGGACCCTCTTGAATGTGTCCAAGTACATGATGTTGATGGAGCTCTCACTGTCCATCAGCGTCTTGGGTAGCCAATAGTCGGCCACTTTGGGCCTGACCACCAGGGTGACTCGCCCTGGGTACTCGATCCTGGGCGCGTGGTCTTGGCGACTCCAGGTGATGCTTTGCTCAGACCAGTTGAGGAAGCGGGGGATGTCGACCTGCGTCACCACATTGACAGCGACTGCGCGGGTGAGCACCTTCTTCTCGCGCTTGGTGCCGAGCCCGGTGAAGGTGTGGAGCGATCCGACGGTGTTGCTGAAGCCGCCGGTGTTGCCGTTGTCCCTTGGCGGGTTGTTGTTGGGGTCGTCCCGTGCCCGCTTTGCCTTTTCAATCTCCTTGAGGGAGTGGCAGTCGGTGGTGGTATGGGTGGCGGGCTTCCCCTCCCTGCTGTAGTAAACACAGGGCTGGTTGAGTAGGGCAGTGGGGTCGAATTTCGGCCTCGTCGCGTTGTTGGCACGGTAATTCCCGTTGTCGTGATAGTTTCCTCCGTCGCGGCGGAAGTTCTTCGGGTCGCGTTGGCCATAGTCAGCATTGACGACGAAGTCGACTCGCCATCACCGCGGTGTTTGCCGGTGAGGCGACTATTGCTCTAGCGCATGTCGTGTTGTCGGCCGTTGTCGTGGCAACTGGTGCAGCGTCTTCCTCCCAACTCGTCGTCGGAGTCCTGGTTAGGGTCCTCCTCTGCGTACCGCTTGGTGATCTCGAGGAGGTCGGGGATGTTGTCGAGCGTTCGGTAGACCCTCTTGATCTTGGTGGCCAGGGGCTTGTACCGGCACGTGTTCTTGAAGCAGTGGATCGCCGTGTCCGGGTGGATGTCTGAGGCATTGATCCATAGTTCCTGCCACCTCTGGATCCAGTGGCGGGTCGACTCGCATTGCCCCTGGATGCATCGCTACAGGTCCTCGATGGTGGTGGCGCGAGTGTAGGAGCCCTCGAAGTGTCTGATGAAGGCATCACGCATCTCCTCCCACGAGTCGATGCTGTCAGGGGGAGGGTGTTCATCCACTGCATGGTCGCTCCTTCCATCATCAGGAGGAGATAGCGAGCGGCGAGCAGATCGGTGTGGCTGGCGACTCCCATCGCCATGAGGTACGTGTCCAGCCACACCGCTGGGTCGTATGTCGGATCGTATTTTTCGATCTCCTTGGGTGCCTTGAAGTTGGCGGGGTACTTCTCGCCTCGGATCATTGGTCCGAAGCACTGGGGGCCAACTCGGCTTAGCGAGCCCCTTGGTTCGGGGTCGCCACGGTTATTGAGGGTGTGCCTCAAGTCGTTGGGCTGGCGTGCCCGCCAGGCCTGGTTGTTGACGATATGCATGTGAGAGTTGACGGGCTGACCATTGGCGGCAACAATATTATTTGCCGGCCGCGACTCGTTGGTTGAGAGTGCGGGGTTGGCGGCCCGCGGCTGTTGCGGTAGTGGCTCGGGCGGTGGGCAGTTGGCAGTGTTAGCGACGGTTGGGTGGCCGCTTGAGGCCGCCCTACTTGTTGATGAGCGGGAATACATCTGCCCTCGCGGGTCGACTCCCGCGACTTGCTGCTTGACGGCCCTGACGAGCAGGGACTTGGCGTATTGGATCTGCAGTACGCCTTCTCCTTGGATGTCGAGGTGGGCGACCGCGTCATCTGCCGCGATGACGTTGTCCATGGGGGTGGAGTACAGCGGGAGCCTGTTGGCGTCCTGGGCCTGTGGCGAGATGATGATTCGTGGCTGGTCCGGTGGGGGGCGTGGCCTATGCGGTCGCCGGTGCGCCGGGTGGTGGGCGACTGCTTCTGCCGGGTGGCGCATTCTCGCAGTATTCGCGCTCGGCCGCGCGCGTGCGGTTGCCCACGCCGTTGAAGTTCAAGACGCGGCCCTGGACGTTGGAGTGCAGGCGGATCCTGATGCGGCGCTGATGGTAGAGCGACAGCTCCTGCGCCATTTCCCGCTCGAGGCATAATTTCTCGCGCTCGGCGAGCTCCTTGCGTGCCGCCTCCTCCAGGCGCAGGGTTGGAGACCCACGTGATCCTCGAGTCCTCAGGGTTGGAGACCCACGTGATGGAGTCCTCCTGTGACGCGGCGGCGATGGATCCGTCGACCGAGGAAGGGGTCGCGGAGTCGGTGTCGTCGTGGAGAGCCGCATCATCCGTGGCGGCGTTAGTCCTGACTGCGTTGCTGGCGGCCGAGTCGTACTCGGTGGCGAGGCAGCTGATGGAGCGGACCTGATCCTCTGAGAGCAGATCACGGCGTGGCGGAGACCCGCTGACGATCATCATCCCCACCGGGCCGACTACGTCGGTGAAGCCGACGAACAGGTTAATGGTGCCAACCGGCATCACCGCGTTGTGGGTGATCGGCCGCGGCGCCGGGATGTAGCTGCTAGGCAGGATCTGGAGGATCCTGCCACTGGCGATCATGCGGCCGGTGGCGATTGGCCAATCGATTGGCGAGTACGGTCTCGCCGCAGAACTCAGGCCAGTCCGGCTAGGCCCCACGGTGGGTGCCACTGTCGTGGGAATGACCATGGCAGTCGCTACTAGGGGTAGCGATTGATAAGATCAGGGCGAGAGCTGGCGGCCATCTGCGGTGCGAGATGGGGGCGGATGCACATGAGTTTACCTAGGTTCGGCCCCCGGAGGGTAAAGTACTCCTTCTAAATTGTATTGGCGGGGAGCGAGTTACAGGGGTGGCGAGCTTGGCGTCTAAGAAGCGAGTCGCTTGAAGGGATGTATGATGGAATGTGAGTACACAAGGAACCCTAGGGAGGTTTATATAGGCGTACCTCGCTAGGGTTTACAGCGTTTACAACCAAACTATCTAAGGATTCGGAGGCTTTGACCTAATCCGACTGGGTTTCAGCTATGCTTCTGGGCCTCTAGTCTCCAGCCGCCGGGCTTGCTTCTCAATCGTGTTCCAGTCGCCGTCCTGCAGGCCCACTCGCGAGGCCTTTGGCCCAAACGGAATGTCCTACTGGGCATACCCCATTCGGCATATCCCCATCAATATGGTGTATAGAATTAGAAATAACTTAGTCCAAGGTTGTTAGCCACTATATCATGCTTAGTACGATAAAAGGATAACAATGGGGAGAATTTGACCACTAAGAATAAGCATGCATAAGTGTCCATAGTACTACTCATTTCCTAACATGAAAGACAAATTTAAACTTAAAAATACAAGAGGTAAATAAGTTCTATTACTACATGTTATACTTGCAAAATATCATAAACTCAAGAATAAAACATCACACAAGGTGTAAATCTAATCATGAGTTCCTCTTATGTAACTATTCATCCCTTTACCTTTATTTTATAGCATCCACACTTGAACTTTGTTTTATTAATGTAGATAAATGATAAACAATAAGCACATCTACAAGTGGTGGTATTTTATTCAAAATAAATATTGAGAAACAAAATGTAAAAATTAAACTAGAAAAAGATGCTCCAAGTATTTGCGAAAAATCGTATGTTGCTCGAAAAACAAAGTTTAAAGATGTCTAAAATAATAGTTTGATAGATCTAGTGGGGTTCCTTAGGAATCCCCAAGTTTTTGGTTTTCACCATTATTGGATAGATCCTTGTGTATTGTTTCTTCATTCCCTGTGAAAACACTTCAACACAAACTTTTCTCCCATTTCTTTTCTATGGTGTGACATTAGTGGCACAAAGAGAATATCCTAGATGCTATCTAAACTTAAAATAAATTGGGATATGAAATTTCCAGAGATTTATTAAGTAGAAAACATTCAAAATATTTTAAATGACTCAAAAAGAATCAAACAAGAGCTCAAAGAAGGAACTCTTGCATCATAAGACAAATCTGTCTAGAAAACCTACTGTTGGAAAACGTATGGATTTGGGCCACTTAAAAGTGTCAGGACTTTGCCAATTTTTGTGCATATATATGATGCAAAATTGCAACTCTTGTAGAAATTTAACCCAATCGGAGCTACCAGTAAAATCAGATAATATTTTTTGCGAATAGTAGCATGCAGGAAATTGCAGCTCCGCGTATGTGTTTTCAAACTTATCATCCAAAATGGGTAAAACTTGATACTTTATTAAAAACTTAAAGTAAGGAATCAAAGTAAAACAAAAACAACCGGGTTGCCTCGCGTAAAAGCACTTCTTTATAGATATATAGCTATAGGCTTCGTAGCTTGTTTTTCAAGAGGGGTATGAATCATGTGGGAACTTAACTTTGGTGACCACCTATTTATTTTTGGGAAATGTTTCATTACAAAATACCAGGATCCCAAGGTGTTCTCAAACCAATCAAAGTGATAATCAAGTAGAAACATGATAAAGAGTGATACAAAGTATATAAATGGTAACAACAAAATCTAACTTTCGTCCTATGCATTGCTATTTTGTATATGACTGAATCACAAAAAAAATATAGGGTTTTCTATTTTCGTGTCCTTGGTTCGTTTGTTGTACTTAGTTTTCTCCAGACGCTTAGTTTTTCCTCACTTTTCCCCTTACTCTATTCTGAAACCCTCACAGGCGCTCGAACGGGGGGATGCCGCCAAGTCAAAGGCTTGACTGTTACATGCTGACTGGTGGGACCGTGTTGGGGAAGGTCGTGCGTTGAGCGTTACGTTACGTCGTCTCGACAGTTACATACTGACAGGTGGGGCCAGGATACACGGCGGACCATCCATCCATCTCTCGCAGATTATGGGGGACGTGGTGTGGGACCATGCGGGGCGCGTTTGGTGGTTATGTGCGCCTTGTCGCCCAAATTGGAAGTTTCCTTTTTTGTTATTTTTATGATTGGCCTTTTTAAGAGTGTCTTTTCCCCCTCTCTCTCGCTAACAGTTATGTATTTTTGCCCAAAAAGGTAGTGAATCTAGAGCAGCTTCTCTCTTCATTCATTGTTCCTTTTGGTCCTCGTTTTTCCCCAATCTGGTAGCAAATCTAGAGCAGCAAATCTAATCAGCACCATAAATAAATTCAGTAAATAGAGTATATGTAGATAAAGCAACTAATATAGGTTATATAGTACGGTACTTAACGAGGTTCAACAATTAGGCTTCTCAGCAGCAATAGCGGACAAGTTCAATATAGACAAGATAAAAGAAACTGCTTTACAGCAGCAGCATAAGATCAGTGGCCCCTCATAGCCTCCGCCTCCTCCCTCTGGCGCCTCATCCACTTATTGCTGCCCAGTCCCTTGACCTTGGGCGCCTTGGGCTTGCTTAGGGGCATGCGACCCTCCTCGATGGCCACCTTCTGGAGGTTGCAGAGGTGAATACCGAGCACCTGGTGCTTGGCTCTAAAGCCGTGGACATTCACGGACTCGTCGCAGGTCCTCACGTCCTCGGCATGCTTCACGAGGGAGTTGAAGTCGGTGGCGTGGAGCCTCCTGGTGGTGCAGAAGGGGCACCTGTAGATGTCACCGGCGAAGAAGTTGTAGTACTAGCCGGACTTCAGCCTCCTCAACACATGACGAGTCTTGGTGTTCTTGGACTCGTTGTCGCTGCAGACTTCGCTGCTATCCTCCTGTTGGAGAAAACAGTAGAGTGCAATAAGGACATGATTGAGATACTTTGATTGTCGGGATTGATTATTTGCATAAATTAACCAATTGAGATCTCGTGATTATTCCCCAAATCTCAAACCAAATCGAATACTGATCCCAACTACGAATAGGGGGATTCAAATACGAACAGGGGGATTCATCGAAATACGAGATCTAACACAAGAGGATTAGCTACTGTAAAAATACGAACAGCCGAACTCTAATAACATACGATCTAGCATCCAACAATGGGAATGGGGGAAGAACAAGGGAAGGGGAGAAATCCCTAGTTACCTCCGACCATGGGTCGGTGATGCTGGTGTCGTAGGGGTTCTCCTGCCTTATGTAATCAGCCTCCTCGTAGGGGTCCGAGCGGGATCTTCCCAAGACCGGTGGGGGCCTCTTCATCAGCGGATGCAGAGACGGGGACAGTGGCTGCCTTCGATGTCTATACGGGGGGCCTCCTCTCCGGCGGCCTTGGAGGCACCGATGGCCACCGCGTCGTTCTTCTCCATCGCCGACGTGGTTGGGGTTTTCTTCGGGGTTTGCAGAAGGTGATGGGACAGTGGAGACGGTTGAGTGAGCGAGTGAGTGATGAGTGAGAGTGAGGAGTCCTCTATTAAAGGAGAAGGGAAGCGACGTTTTGTTGCACCATCGTGCACCGCGTAACCGCGTACTCTACTGCATCATGCATGGCCACACGTGTCCACTACCGCCCCGTGCACCGCACACACGTACCGTGAGTCACGTTTTTCCCCTCGTGTCTAACCCTGGTGACTTAGTTGTGCTCAGTTTTGCCCTCAAGTGGAACACTGGCAGTTTGGTTGTACTCAGTTTTGCCCTCCAGTACTAACACTGTCGTGTGCAATATACTTAGTTTAACCTCCATTGGTTCGTCAACAGAGAGTCAACGAATGGGTTTTAGCTAGCTAATTGAGTCATTTTATGCACAACAAATTCAAAAAGATCAAGACATAGTAGCATCTACCCAGGGAGTCTTATTATGTGACCTGTCATCATAAGAAATGTATATAAATCAAGTTTTAACCTAAATCACCACTTCTCTAATCACCTACTATCTATGAAGGTTCATGGCTTTCTACTCAATCCTCTTCCCAAAACATCCCTCCCCAAAACATAGTTTGTTTGACTGAGGCAATAATTGTCAAACTGGTGTATATTTGAATTGCAAATAGTTTGATGTATGTCAAGATGTATTTTATTGTATAAAAGACGCAATTTCCATTTTTAAATCTCTTTCTATTTTCTATTTGAATTCCTTTGTCAATCTTGCCCTTGGTTTTTAAGTTCTACTCAGTTTTTCCCTTGGTTCTTAAGTTATACTCAGTTTTCTTCTCTCTTAGTCACAATCTCTCACACATGTGCTTATCTTCGCTGCTACTCTCTGATTGGTTGAGACAGTTGTCATACGGATCGTTCCCATCAACCGTTGATCCTCTGTGATCTACTGGACATGATAACCCCTATATTTGTCGGGGCACCCCTCTATCCATGCAAAATAACGAGTTTGCCACCGATACTTTAACTCCATAAACAAATGAACTTGAATATAATTTGAAGGGAACATGTTCAAAGGTGTATAATTTGTGCATTACATTCCACTCTATCAAAATGATAATCTCTCAAGGTTTTCTTAGCACAATATTATCACGTATTAAGTGTGATTTCAAAGAGTTCAAATGTGTATACTTTCTGTATATGCAAGTTTATACATTACATTCCACTCTATGAAAATGGGGGGAGAAAATGATAATCTCTCAAAAATGTCATTATCTCGTTATTAAGTGCGATTTCATAGTGTTCAAAGGTTTTAAATTTTTGTATACGCAAGTTTATGCATTATATTTCACTCCATGGAAATGATAAATGATCGGGATTTTATTAGCACAATATTATCATGTCTTAAGTGTGATTTCAAAGAGTCCAAAGGTGTATAATTTTCGTATATGCCAGTTTATGCATTACATTCCACTATATGAAAATGATAATCTCTCAAGATTTTCTTAGCACAACATTATCACGTATTAAGTGCGATTTCAAAGAGTTCAAAGGTGTATAATTTTCATTTATGCAAGTGTATGCATTACATTCCACTCTATGAAAATAATAATCTCTCAAGATTTTCTTAGCACAACATTATCATGTATAAGTGCGATTTCAAAGAGTTCAAAGGTGTACAAACTTCGTATATGCAAGTTTATGCATTACATTCCACTCTATGAAAATGGGGAAAAATAATAATCTCTCAAAATTTTGTTAGCACATCATTATCACATATTAAGTGCGATTTAAAAGTGTTCAAAGGTTTATAATTTTTGCATATGCAAGTTTGTGCATTACATTCTACTCTATGAAAATGATAATCTCTCAAGATTTTATTAGCACAACATTATCACGTATTAAGTGCGATTTCAAAGAGTTCAAAGGTGTATAATTTCCGTATACACAAATTTATTCATTATATTTCACTCCATGGAAATGATAAATGATCAGGATTTTATTAGCACAACATTATCATGCCCTAATTGCGATTTCGAAGAGTTCAAAGGTGTAGAATTTTCGTATATCCATTACATTTCACTATATAAAAATGAAGCTAGACAAAGGGACGTCGTCACCGGAGAAGAAGAAGAAGAAAAAGAAAGGGGAGGCGACGGCATGGGCGCGAGCGCGAGGCTGGCTCGGGATACCATCTTGCAACGCCAACCTAGGTAAGTTGTGGGTCCGGCACTCACGTGGATAAGCTGCGGGTTTGGTGCTCACGTGGATAAGTTGTGGGTCCGATGCTGATCTGAATAAGTTGAGAGAGGTATTCACTACGGGAACCGACTGAAAGCGGCCCCACTTGTCAGCATGTAACAGCAAGGGTCCACTACGGGACCCAACAGAACACGGCCCCACTTATCAGCACGTAACAGTGAGGGTCCACTACGGGACCCGACTGAACGCGGCCCCACTTATCAGCACGTAACGGCAAGGCTGACGAACGACGAGTTTCAGACCATGTGAGATGGGCAAAATGGAGTAAAAGTTAAGCGGCTAGGGAAAACTGAGTACAACTAAGAAACCGAGGGCACGAAAATAGTGTTGGAGATATGCCCAAGAGACAATAATAAAAGTGGTTATTATTATATCTTTGTGTTTATGATGAATGTTTACATCCCATGCTATAATTTTATTATTAGGAAACACTAATACTTGTGTGTTTTGTAAACATGTAAGAGTCCCTAGTAAGCCTCTTGTTGAACTAGCTTGTTGATTAATAGATGATCATGGTTTCCTAGTCATGGACATTGGATGTCATTAATAACAAGGTTGTATCATTAGGAGAATGATATGATGGACACACACCCATAGTAAGCGTAGCATAAGATCAAGTCATTAAGTTCGTATTGCTATAAGCTTTTAAATGCATAGTGACCTAATCCTTCGACCATGAGGTTGTGTTAATCACCATCACCGGATGGGTACTTTGATGACATCAAACACCGCTTCGTAACTGGGTGGTCATAAAGGTGTCGTTGGGTATTCTGAAAGTATGAGTTGAAGCGCATGGACCAAGATTGGGATTTGTCCATCCATACGACGGATAGATATGCTCTGGGCCCTCTCGGTGGAATGTCATTTAGTTAGCTTGCAAGCATGTGACTAGGTCACAAGGGATGACATATCACGGAACGAGTAAAGAGTACTTGTCAGTAACGAGGTAGAACTAGGTATGGAGATACCGATGATCAAACCTCGGATAAGTAGAGTATCGCGAGACAAAGGGAATTGGTTTCGTATGTTAATGGTTCAATCGATCACGAAGTCATCGTTGAGTATGTGGGAGCCGTTATGGATCTCTAGATCCCGCTGATGGTTATTAATCGGAGAGGTGTCTCCGTCATGTCCACATATTCACGAACCGTAGGGTGACACACTTAAGGTTCAAGTTGTTTTAAGTAGATATGGAATGTGCGTTGGAGACCGAATGTTGTTCGGAGTCTCGGATTGGATTCGGGACATCACGAGGAGCTCCGGAATTGTCCGGGGAGTAAGATTCATATAATGGGGATCTTTTTCTGAGTTAGGAAATGTTCCGGAGTGTTTGTATGGGGATTCTAGAAGGTTTCGGAAGGTTCTAGAAGATATTTTGGAGTTTATTTGAAAACCAAGATAAGATAAGATAAGATAAGGGAAATTTAAAGAGGAGACTTGGGGGGGAGGACTCCTCCCCCCACCTCCTTGGTGCGCCGGCCCTAAGGGGTGGGCCTAGGGGTGGGAACCCTAGGCCGCACCCCTCCCTCTATATATAGAGGGGTGGAGGCGCCACCCCCTTGCCCCTCCACTCTTGCCCCTTAGCCGCCTCTCTCCTCCTCCTTCCTTCTGCTCAGGCTTAGGCGAAGCCCTGCAGAATTCTCTACGCCACCACCACCACCACACCGTCGTGCTGCTGGGTTTCCGTGGAGAGATCTACTACCTCCGCTGCTCGCTGGAACAAGGAGAGGAAGGTCTGCTTCGACTCCGCACGTGTGACCGACTGCGGAAGCGCTGCCGGAACGCGGCGCCGGAAGGATCGTCCACACGATCTTGAGATCGGCAAGTGATCGACTACATCAACCACGAGATCCAATCTCGTTAACGCTTTCGGATCTACAAGGGTTAGTACAGATCTATCTCGTTGCACATGTCTAATAGATTAGATCTTGGCTTTTATCTAGATTAGATCTGGGTTTTGTTCGTTCTTGCGGTAGAATTTTTTTGTTTTCCATGCTACGAACCCATCAAATAGAAATCCCAAAAATATAAGTGGTACAATGCATATAATCAATAAGTAATTTCATTTTCAAATTAATAGAAACATAATGAGTGCACTTATCAACTGCTCTTTCTTAGTACTTGCAAGCATTGAAAGAAAATTCAACATTGTAAGCACTGGAAGAATGTAAGTTTGCAAAGTTTGTTATATAATGAGGATAATTATAATTATCATGGTATTTATTATCCTTCTTTCCTCTTTTAAAATAGTTGCTAGTACTATTTTAAATCTTAATATCATGGTTGCAATAAGATTCTTGAAATAAAGGTAAATACAACTCACATATATAGTTTCTAGCAAGTTCATATTTATACTTTACCGTAAAGCTAGGAGAGTTCAAGAATAATATAGGAATCTTACTAATAAGAGTATCATCATGAACAAGAAGTATACTATTTTTATTTGTATTCTCTCATGAAGAAATAATTGTTATACATGGAAGATTATCAAGAAACATAGGACCATCATCTAAAGCATTATCATATAGCATATTTAAAATACACTCCTCATTATTATCAAAGTCAATAATGGGCACATCTAAAGTTTCAAGATCAGAATCATCACAATATTACAGCCTCTATCAGTAATAATAGACTTATTTAAAGTTTGATCATGCATAAGAATGAAGTTTTGAGTTAGAGAGCTACTATCATGTTTTAATGGAGAGGGTGGATGTTCCACCACATCCCCAAGCTTAGGTGAGACCATGGATTATTTATTCTCTTCCTCACATACTTCCTCTTCTAAGCTTATGTCTTTATTATCTCCCTCCTACAAAAATTGGTACTTTTTTGGGGAGAAAAGTCTCTCTTGTAAAAGTCAACAATGTAAGCATTATCTCTGAAACTTTCGATGCAATAATTTAGGTTATTAGAACTAATAATCGTATACTTACGAGCCACATCACAAGTTTCATATTTTTCATCAATAAGGGAATCTACCTTAAAATCTCCAAAGAAAGCTACAAATTGTTTTGCTAGCTTTATGTCAATTGTGTATAAATTTATTATGTGGATAAGAGGAATTTATAAAGTTACTATTGGAGTTTCATTTATAAGAAAGATGCTTATAATGTAGTTCATTGCAGTAGGATATATCATGTAATTCACATAATTTTTTGGCGATTCCATTTAAACATCTCATCAAACTTTCCATATATAGTCCATCTTCAAAGAAACTGTACTACGTAAACAACTGAAGAGCTTGTATCATATCATATTTTTCAGACATAGGGGTTTTGGTAAGCCCATCCATACTTTAGCATACATAATAAATAAAGCTACACTAATATTTATGCGTTTTTGATATATGAAAAGTTATTACAAATACAAAAATTAAAATAAATATTCAAAATTAAAAGATTTAATCTAGAAACGGTTGCATCTTTCGTGTGCCTGCATGTCCACATTCGGTTGATTGAAGCTCCAGTCTATACCTGGACATGTTCCGGGCCGGGCCTGACAAAGCCGCCCGTGCAAAACCTAGGCCCGAGCCCGGCCCGGCCCGGCTGGCAGGCTGAAAATTGAGCCCGAACCTGGCCCGTGGCACACTTATTTCTTCGGGCCGCGGGCCGGGCTTCTTCCTATTTTTAGCTTTCCTCAGGCCCGAGCCCGGCCCGTGCATCCTTTGGGCCGCAATTGTGAAGCCCGGCCCGTCAGGCTTTTTTCAGGCCGGTCAGGCCGGGCTACCCATGCCCAGGGCTGCTCCAGTCTAACCTTCATGGGCCTTTTTGGTCTTCAACCTGCCTGAGCCTGACCTGAAGAAATAAAGAAAAACAAGAATTGAGCTACCTCCTCGGACTTATATTAGTTGACTTGGATTTATCTAGATTCGGATGAATCTAATACTAAAATATGTCTAGATACATCCGAATCTAGATAAATACAAATCAGCTAATATGGATCGGAGGGAGTACATTAAGGGTCTTGGGTTGGCGAGACTATCGTGCAATCGAGTCTGGCTTCTAGGACGGCGAGGATCTCCAGCACGGGGCTCACAACGAGCACAAACTTGAGGTCTTTGTCCTCCATGACGTCGCAGCCGAAGACGAGCTCATAGAGGTTTGGAAGGCGGCGTCACGTGAGAGGGTAGCCGTGTAAGGGAACACCGAGGCGCCTATCTAGAGCCAACGGAGGGAGGCGCAGCTGAAGAGCGAGGAAGGGAAGTGCAGTCCGGGGAGGGGCCATGGACGATTGACGAAGACGAGCGCATCGATGCCCTTGGTGGCAAGGAGCTAGAACCAACGTGAGTACGGGGCGGTCTGCCCGTAGACTCCCTATTGCTTTCTAGACTCATTTTTATTGATATAAATCTGACGTCTCTAATTGTCTCTCTCCTCATTAATTAGTTAGTTAGAGCATCACTAACAGACACCGTAAACAGGCCAAACCCGCAAATTAACTTTCATTTTACACTTTCAGATGGAAAGTCGGCACAGATCAGACACCGTAAACAAGTTGATCCCTAAAAAAAATTAAGGACCAGGACCGAATCCGCTCATCGACCTCTATATTCGCAGGTTGGGAGGGGAAACTGTAGGCAACCCGCACTCGTCTAGCCATTTGCACGCGAGGGAGCTTTCCCCTCTTCCCCATTCCCGCCCACGTGTCGCTGCCGCTGGCGCCGATCTACGCGCTCGTACCCTCTCCTGCAACATCGTGGCCGGACCTTGGCGCCATGAATCTCAACTCGTCCCCGCCGGCCGCTAGAGGCATCACGCAACATCAACCACCGTCCCGCGTGCTCACCATGGCTCCTGTGGTGGGCGGTTGTCTGCCGACCTCCGGTGACGTTGCCAACATGATTGCTGCCACAAACATCAAGAAGCGGAAGCGCGCGGGTTCACACTTGGTCCCGCAAGCCATGGCGGGCACCGGTGCTGCCCCAAGGTGAACCCCATCGCGGTCCCTGGCCCTGTCTCGACGTCGAAGTGAAAGGCGCCTTGCGTCAAGTCGAAGTCGACGAGGCCTGCACGAAGAAGCTGGTCCACCGCAGCGCCCTGCCACCTCCGGTCATGGTGCCTCCCATGCCTCCACCTTCCATTGTCCACAACACCAACGATCCCCTCCCGCCCCCTTTTCGGCGATGGGTCTACTAGGTAAAGAAATTCTATCTTTGAGTCTGATTGCCTAGGATTAGTTAGGTTACAGTGGCCTTTATCTCCGATATAGCAACAATGCACATGATTCGTTCTTGGAACTCCTAAATGATTCAGAAGTTAACATTTCCGATCCACAACTCGGTCCATTCAGCATGAGGTGACCGAGATCTCGGAGTCGATACCGATGTTTGATGTGTGCTAGGTGACAAGAGGCAACTTTTTGGGTCACTAGCGGTGATGATCATGCATTGATGTAAAAACTATACACTATGAATCAATTGTTTGCATATCAATCTTGCATTTTACACATTCATCACGTCGGCAGTTTCCGACCCGTATAAACAGATTTACCGCGACCTGTAAGCTACATTTACACCTATAAGCTACCTTTACAGTTTCCCTATATACGGTGTATGTTAGTGATGCTCTTATCACATCATCTTTTTTTGCCGAGTTGGTATACATGTTACTTGATTCCTACTGATCTAAGCCGGTTGGCGAGGAGTGATTTAGATCCAGCCGAACCATCGAACCATCTTTCCACCTGCTCGGTCCGACGAGAACGTATCAAAGTTTATACTCCCTCCGATCCAAATTAATCGACTCGAATTTGTCTAGATTTGGATGTATCTAGACATATTTTAGTGCTAGATATATCCGAATCTACACAAATCCAAATCAATTAATTTGGATCGAAAGGAGTAGAAAATCTTGAAAATAACTTATCATGTACTCCCTCCGTTTTAAAATATAAAACATTTTAGCTTTGTGAAAGGAGTGTATCTTGATCCCTTTTAGTGTGTAGGTTCATTCTAAATCTCAATGAACCTTTACACTAAAAATGAGCCAGATAAATTCCCTTCACAAAGCTAAAACATCTTATATTTTGAATCGGAGGGAGTATATGTATAGTGTATATCTATGACGCCAAAAATAATAATTTAAAAATTCTACCAAAAACTCTAGAATAAGCTGGGGACAATGCGACATGATGTTTATCAAACTCCTTCCCGTGAGGTTATGAGCAACCAAAAAAGGTACCATTATACACATGAGTGAGACATAATGTTGTGTAAGAGGTGCTGTACCATACAACGGCAATGGGTGAATTCTAAGTTGGCAATCAGCTGAGGTTCAAAAGAATATGCAACCGGACATAACTTAAAATTACAAGCGATTTTACAACAAGGAACATTTCAAGTTCCCATTGACGTGGCAGATGGCATATTCATGCCTCGTCATTTACTTAACAAATCTTAGGGGAAATTGAAGGTGTTGTCATCACTCAGTGGAATAGCAATGACACTAGTCCACACACGAGAGTAATCAAAGCAAGCAAGCTGCTTCTAGCTCTTTGGCCACCACTTGCAACAACTTCTCGCTGGGGGACGCCTTGGCAAGAAAGCCCTAGCTTGCCTTCTTTGCACTCGTGGGCAAACAAGCCTGGTGGGTACTTGCCGTAGAGGTTGATGTAGCTGAACATTGTCGATGCACAGTCATTGCTCTCGTCATTGATATACGTAGTAAACGGGCATGCAAATTCCTTGAAAGCATCGCAACAGTTCTTAGCAGGAAATTTTGGCCCTTTGCACTGGCTTGTGATGATCGTGTAGTTTTGGAACTCAAAGTTCATTGGGCAACCTGATAGGCACAAAGGTATGAGTAAACAGAAGTATACTAGATCAAGATGCCAAAAGTCTTAAACATGGCTACATGTATGCCACAGAGAGCACACATTACAATGATGATTTAGGATCTATCTTGATGTTACTTGGTACTGCAGTTTTAGCTATGTGTATGTATTGTTAAGTGAACAATAAATACAAGAATATGTGCTTAGGGGCTGCCCCTAAACATTTTGGTTATTTTGCAGCTAGAAGCCTAAAACCAACTTGCCAACTAAATTTTTGTTAACTTGCAGAAACATGCTATGATCACGGCAGCTAATGCATTACAATGGCATAGTGCTTCTAACCAAACAACAGAATACAGGCTTCGGTATCTGGACATTGCTTGTCTCACTGTACAACATAGTCCTGTATTTATCATCACCAGCTGAACAAATATCCTTTCCACTATTACCTTATTTATTTCAGTCTAATATGCTCTCTATCTAAGGATGAGCATCTTAGTATCAAGACACAGCAAGTATCCATGCATCTAAAAAATGGTAGCAGCAAACAGCAGTTTGGAAACAGCGCATCAAAGTTAGTAAGTCGGCCTCTAATCTCTAAATTAGATGCTATATTATCCAATTAATTAACAAGCATGTGTGGTAGTATGTACAGTGTGCACACCATCAAAACCGGCTGGTCTGTAAACAATCTCAGTAATTTAAAATACTCCCTCCGATCCATAATAAGTGTAGCTGATTTAGTAGGAAGCTATAGCCATCATCCATGCATTCAACTCATGGCAACCCAATTCCCCCACTCGTCTACCTCAACCATCAAGCTGTTCTGGTGCTTTGCTTCTCAATCCTCAATCCTTATTCCTAAATTGCTCACTATCAACAGGGAATAATAAAATCAATCCAATTCCAAGCCACCACCAATCCTCGTCGCTACCCCGATCTGACGACATGACATGCATTTCTTCGGCGTAGAACGGATCACGGAAACAGTACCCCACGCATCTAAGCGGAGAACACCACTCAAATTTCCACCTCGATTTGAGAACAAATCCCGAAACCAGGTACGCGTTAGAGGTTTGAACTTGGCGAGGAGGAGGAGGAGGAGGAGGAGGAGCTGGGGATTCTTGATTGGAGCTGAGCTAACCAAAGCCCAAAGTCGTATCTCTTTGGTTAATAAAATCCAAAAGGTTTATCGATCCCAATTGCGGCCTTATAATGCAATCTCATTCTCTGGTCCAATCGCTGTTTTTGTTTCTGTATTCCTTATTTATCCACTGGGGCAATCCGGTTGGTTCTTTGCGCCGAGTTTTGGGGTAGCAGCGATAGTAGGAGGAGGAGGAGGAGGAGGAGGAGAAAGGAGACGTACTCTTCTTGGCCTGCAGCAAGCTCCTCCCCGTAGATCCAGCGCTCCCCTGGAACACTCCGTCTGTCCAAGCATCAGAACAAACAGAACGAGGAACCCGTCAGAAGCGAACGATGGAGGCAGCAAATGAACACCGAAGCAGGAACTCCCACGCACCGGAGATGAAGGGGGACGCGGAGGCGACGGCGGCCAGGAGGGCGGCCGAGAAGAGGAGGAGCGAAAGGCCACGAACAGCGGCCATCGCGCGCGCGCGTGCCTCCCGCCCGGCACGAGTGTGGAACCCGGCAGATCGAGCACGACGAGCCGACGACGGTGGCGGTGGACGGCGCTGGGCAGAGAAGAGGAGAGGCTGCAGACCCACGTGCTCGCCTCGACGTTCCTCGCTGGTGCTTCTAAGCTCTACGAAGAGGCGTGGTTGTGCTACAGCTGCCTGCAGCTGCAATTATTAGTGGCAGGGGCAGGGGACAAGGACGACGCGACCACGCGGACGCGTTTTGTTCGGCGGTGTTTTCCCATTTGTTTTTCTCCCTGACGGAGCGAGCGAGCGAGGTTACGGTAGACCTGGACCACGACAGAGAGACACAAGATTAGGGAAGCGGTCAAGATTTTCATTTGATGATTGATATTTCTTGTTTTTTTTATGCAAGAAAGATCTTCATCGGTAGCTGCACAAATGGCAGATGATAGGTTGATCAGGAGGCAAAAGCAAAATACACGAGTTAAAGCTTCTGGGTTCATGTTTTGTTTTGTTTTGTGGAGATTGAAGCTTAACATGTGCATCTGCAGCCAGATTTACTTGCCTATTTACCTGAATGATAGGTTAATTTCCTGCAGCCTGACCGTATGGTAAATGTGAGGAATGAACGCACATAGTAATCTGTTATGGACGAGTCAAAAAAGTGGTTGAACCTTTCAACAGCTCCAAACTTTCTCCCATGACGACAATGCCATCTTCACTCAGGCAGCTGGCTACTTCCTACTAATAGCAAACTTAACCGCAAGGACGACGTGCCACTTGCCAGCTAAGTCTGATGTATATCTTCTAGTGCCCCACAGCTCACGGCACGACAGGATACCACTTCATGAACATGCCATCCACCAACGGTGCTTGTACCAATCAACTACGTGGTCAATAAAAGGCAGTAGTGCCCAATTTTGTCAAACATGAGGTGGCCGAGCCAACACAAGACCGTTTCTCTTGGTTGAGAATTGGCTTTGGCCTGTCACATAACAAGGGATGAAATGACACTATTAAAGAGCAACACTGAGGTCACTTTCTGTCTATTTCACCATATGAAAAAAAATGTTGCAGCACCATGCCCTGCTTGTTTGCTTTGTTGCAGCATCAGGTCATGCTAGAAAACTTTACAAATGAAAGGGTAATGCGGTGACAGAAAAAAGAAAAAAGAAACCAAGTATAAAATAGGGGACAAGGGCTATATGCATTGACTCTATAACCAAAGAATGGTGTTAATTATGAGAGCCAAGCCTCGACTGTTCTGACAACTAAATATGCCCAGGAGCATTGCAATACATACAGGCATACAGCAGATCAGGAGGCTCAAAAGGGGTAGAGGAAACAGAAAACAGACAGAAGATGAGCTGTACGTTGGGGTTCCTCTTTAAACTTTCATTTGGTCTATAAGCCAGGCTATATTCAGTAATCTTCCAGGACGCTCTTCTTGTCCATCCCCCCTGTTTTTCTCGGGTCACCAGCTATCTATCCTTATTGACAGTAAGCATCACTCATCTTTTTTATTGACCAAAAATGAAAAGCGAGATAACCATATACAACGCAATGCTGATTAATTCTCTGCCGGAAAGCAGGCACTGAAGCCGCCATCTCTATTTCTCTTGTTCATGTACATTGCTGTAAGTTTATTATGTACAAAATTTCCTTCTCTGCACCAAACCCCCAGAAGAAAAACAAAGCAAACTTTAGTGTCTAGCAAATTCAATAGCTAATATAAACCATAAAGTAAATGCGAAATGCATACTGCCACACGTGTCCAGTAGAGATAAGTAAAACACTGAACATGTCCCTTTTAGATCCAAATTCAATATTATTGTAGGTTGAAGAATAACTCAACAAATGGTATCCAGCGTTGAAATTTTCAATGTGGAATTCTTGCAATTACAACTACACAATATGGTATTTGCTTACCCTATGATCAGACTCCTTCACAGACTCCAATGTCTCAGCCATCTGCATTTGTTTGATCACCGTTGCATGCAATACCTGGAAGAGCAGATCCAAAAAACGATACATAAATATACGAACATTTGAAATACATGAACAAAGGAACACAAGATCATCAGTTAAATAAAAAATGGATATCTCATGAATTATAACTCAAGTCTGCACTCTGCTGATAGCAGGTGCTTTTTTATACAGAGTAATATGTTATGCAGTTTCATTCTAATGGGCCCCACGATAGCAGGGGAATGATTTCAAAGTTACAAAGTGCACTGGGACTATTTGTCTAGTGGTCCCTAAAAGATAACACTTGGTGAATTCTGAACTTAAATAAGTTAGATTACTGGATCTTTATATGCTTGAAACAATTTTGCAAATGCTGGAACTCGGATTCTAGCAAACTCCTTGCACTTCTTTTTGGACTAGGTGCTCAAAAGTTCAGGCATAAACCTGCATACTTCAATTAATTGAGCCTACATTTTTCATTTTTCCAAAGAAATCAAGTGGAACACAGGTTTATTTATCATGGAGCAAAACACTTACTAGTAAAAAGCATTGTACAATTCTAAACCATGAATCCCGAAACAGCTGAAAGCACCATACGGCTGTAACACCTGGTTAGAAAGTACCTTCTTTGTCTTTTCAAGATCATATTCAATGGATTTTATCCTATCAAAAGAATCCTGTATAGCACGATCCTTATCCTGTGGGATCTCCGGAGGCTTTCTGCTGAGTTGATTACACATCGACTCGAGTCTTTCAAGACGCTCCAGACAAGGATTTACTCGGTCTTCCTTAACTATCTGAAGATTTTCTTCATTACTGGGTACATTGGCAGTATGCGGATGAACATTTTCCAACTGTTGCCGACGGCGAGTGAAAAAACGAAAAAGAGAGAGTACTTTCAGAATTACAGCAAGAACTTTTCTTGAAAATAATTTCAAAATTCCTTCGCCTGCATCGCCTTCATGGTCATTCGGGACACGGCCTGCTAGTTTCAACTCACATTTTAAGCATCAGAAGAACTATAGCCACCTTAGTGAGAAAGCGGAATTGAAATATTAACAGCGCCCAGTGAGCTTTTGTTTAACTAGTGCATACAGACTATGATTAGATACCTGGCTCAGGTGAAATTCTATTCATCAATGAATTTTGTCGTGTATTGTACTGCCTCAGTACATTTCCAGCAAGGTTGTATCTTTTATTGGAATCAACAGCTTTATCCACTGAAAGAGACCGGTCATCAGAACGGCTGTATGTTGTTGATCCTGATTCCCTGGCCTACATGATAAAGACATGAGATGAATTTGGTTAAGAAATGCCATGGCGTGGTTATGATGCTCTATATAGCAGGAACAAACCACTTCTGTTGTGAGGAAGAAACGACCTAAATTTCAGATTTAGACATGTGGGAACAAAAACGAAATATCTTCTATTTCCTTAAGTTACTTTGATTGAATATAGAGTTAGGTAGTTGGTAACTGACAACATAACTTATTAAAATATAATGGCAGAATTAAGGGAACAATGATTTACTTCCTCACGGACTGGAGCCAAACTATGATATTCAACATCTTCAGGGGCTACCGGGGATCCAAGATCATCAACATCTGAACTTGATTCAGCATTTGATGTATCACTAATTCTTTCTGGCAACTGAAAACAGGAACAACACATAAGAAAACATTAAAAGTGAAAAACGGATTAACTGACTGTAAATGAGAGCTCGGAAATAGAACATTCATAATCTTGCCTTGAGTGCACGCAATCTTACGGAGCCTGTAATTGTTTCTTCTATATCAGATATTTGCGCAATTTCCCTCAAAGCAGATGATTCCATGCTATGTACAATCTGTAATAAGAAGTAAGTTCATATGCAGCTGCAGCAGATAAGTTAGTTGTCCTCTCGTACCATAGGGAATATGATACAGTAAGAAGATCAGAAGATCCGGGAAAAATACCTTCATAGTTAAAGGATCACTCCAAGGGCCTTTGTTGGACCTCAGGCATCCTCCCTGGTTAGAGCACGTACACAAACCACCAAAAAAATCTGGTAATTGGCTGCAGATATGATCTGGTAAGCCTTGTACCACAAGCGCAAAAACCAATCTTAAACTAAAGGATCCAAACAACATATAAGATTCAATCACCAACCTTGCGTCAATAGCGTCAAGGAGCCTGCTTTGGTATTTTGTTCCTAGAACCTGTTTTTGAAGATTAGGTATGAAGCAACAGAAACATCAAAATGTGGTATACTTAGAAAGCTTGCAAGAGTTTTACATGAATTTTAGATGATGTTTTGGGGTCAAGAAGTCCCTTAATAGTGCTCCAGATCAGTTTGAAACCAGCTCCAGCATTTACAATGAACATTTGATGTAGTGTCTGCATAATTCACAACATGCTTGGTAATCAGGAAAGGTGGAACCACAGGGCTATATTGCATTTGTAGGTAGAATTTACCTCGGGATAATAATCACCATCTATTTTCTGCATAAAACGCACTAAATCCCTTGCAATCTTACCAAAGTTCTTCCAACCCTACACAACAGGAAACGGAGCAAAAATACCAACACTTACAAAAGTCATTTTCAACTATTTAGCAGATGACACAATATAATAAACAGCACCGTCAAAGATACAGTTTAAAAATTATTATGTTACAAAAGACAACTCCTGGTCCATACATGCTTAGTTGGACTGAAATAGCAGAGCTACTTGACCAAAGCAATTCTAGCAATATCAAAAGTTATGAGGAAATTGAACCTCTACATTATAGCTGTATCGATGCCATTGTAATTTGGAATGGGTGAATTTATTCCAAATCCTTTGGAAGTGTAATCTAAGTATTACAACCAAGTCCATGGTGGCTGAACTACGGATTCCATAAAAGAAAGATGTTGCTGTTTTCTCTGTAACTTCAGAGGATTTATCATGCCCCCAAACAGCCTAGTTGATTTAGTCACTAGGGTTTTTTAAAGAAATTTCTCGGTACTATATAGGATTTTAAATCGTGAACAGCTTCACTAATCACAATGTAACAATTTTGTTAGACCATATACCCTAAGAGAGTAAGAGTTGTTACTTCTGCCAAAATTTCAAATTGTGTGTCATATTATCTTATGAGAAGATGTCTTTCATGACTGGGGAAACAATGTTTCTAACTTCTTGTAACTACAGTACAGCCGAAGTACAGATTGTAAGCATAACAAATAATTTAAATAGAAAGTTCTATCAACAAAAGGTAGTTTATAAAGAGCAGTATTGTAAGGATAAGCAAATAATGCTTGTTGTTGTTAGTTTTTTACATCTCTAGTGTGTAGGAAAAAATTACTGGAATGAAGAAACCATATTCAGGCGGAAGACAATCAACATACCACACCATGGACATCCAATATTGTGGTTGCTGTATCTATGTGCTTTTTAGCAGCAATTGAGCAGGCAGGAAACTTCTCACGGAATGCTCTCTCAAACTCTTGTACATGGTACTTAATATACCGTTCCACGGTTGTGGTTTGCACAAGCTTATTGGGTTCAACTTTCCCAAGCAACTCGATATAGACAGGCCTTCCATCCTTGTCAACCCCATGATAACCCTGGGGATAATACTGCAGCACCTCCTCTAGCTCATGAAATTCAAAATCCTTCAATGGTAAAGTCACTGTCATCAGTATACGCAAAAATGCAAGGCAAATTATATGGCAGGCAATCTTTCAAATTCATACTGTGGATGTAAGTGCGTCTAAATCTGAACAGAGTTTCATATATTTTCATATCAACTTCTGAGAATAGACGGCATTCTTACTTCCAAAATTGTATCCGTGCCAAACTCATTCCTCCATTGCAGCATCTCATCCCACATTTGTGCTGCCTTTTCGAAGTCAAACTTCCTAGCTTTCAAAAATCTGGATGGCAGATATATCAGAATGAGTAATCACCAACTGGCATTTGACAGCTGAAAACACCAATATGAGCAAAGTTCTATCTGATACTAACCTAAGCATCATATGGTAATCATCATGCCGCTCGGGCAACAGGCTCCTAGCAAACAAAACCTCCCGGAACGAGCTGACGGCCTGCTCTTCCTCTGCATCTCTGACATCCTCTATCGCTATTCTCGGCACTCTGCAGTCCACTTTCCTCTTCCCCCTCTTCTTCAGCGAATGTGTCAGCTTAGTCGACGCGTGCAGTGCCTTTTTCCTCAGCGACCGCATTCTCCGGTGCTTTGGCTCATCCTCAGAGTTCTCGGTGTCCGCTCTGTCCCTCCTCTCATCATTGCTGACCGATATCTCTATGCCATCGATATTGCTCTCTGAAACAGCACGTCATAATAACCCACATAACATTAGCTACATTGCTTGATCCGCTAAACCTACAGAACAATCAACAACTGTCCATACCTGACATTCTCCCCAAAGGCAGCCCAAATGATCAGGGTACAGGCTTCGCACTCCCTATTCTACAACTGATCACTGATCCGACAGTCAGTCTATGTATATATACAACCACTCGAGCCTGCACCCTGCCACAAACAAATATGGATAATTCATTTACTTTTTCAAGAGAGATAAACAAATGCATATTATAACTCATTGAGAGAGTTGTACTGGAAAACATCAAACTCGTAGCTGCAGAAGCCGAGGCAACAACCCCCAAAAAACGGTGATTCCAGAAAGGAAAGGCGATCGCGTAATCCGCAATAAATGCTCCCGCCGCGAGATCCAGTGTAGGCCGCGCCCCCAACCGCCTCGGGAATCACGCAGATACCGCAGCTAGATCCAATCGTTCCGAACTAGAGACGCGAACAAAACGGAAATCGGAACTCGGAAACTGAACCACCAATTCGTACCTCGCCACACGGGATGGAGATCCGCCGCTTGGTAGAGCACCCGCTCGCTCAACCTCGCGATCCGGATCGGCTGTACGACGCGAGCTCCGCCTCCTCCGCCGCCGCGGGACGGAGGAATCGAGGAGGCCGCGGCGAGCGCTCCCGATCGACCCAACGGAATTCCAGTCGGTGCGCGCGTGTGTGCGTTTGTTGCGTTTGATCCGCGCGTCGCTCTCCGCCTCCCTCGCGCTTACGCTACCCTTTCCGCCTACTCCTACTGCGCCTATACTGCTGCTGCTGCTGCTAGTGCTTCTCGGTTGCTACTGGGCGTTTGTTCCTCGTGTCTTCCGGTTTTTTCTCGGGGGCGGGCGCTTTCGCGCCGGGGCCCAGTCGTCGGTGGCGTGCGCGGTGGTGCCGGGTACGCCAGGAGCGTGCCCGCGTCGCTATTGACCGGGATGGCTGGCCGCTCTCTCCCGCGTCGCTTTTACGTGACTGCGTAACGCAGGCCCCGGGAGGCGCCGACGCTCACGTGCGATCGACGGGCCTGATACGTGGGGCCCTAGGTGGGCAGACCGGTGGTGATGTCGTTATGGATGGATGCGCCTTATATTGCGTGCGTGATGCCAGGTACGGCACCTCCCCGGCTCTGGCTTTTTACGCACCCCGTTCGGTGGAGTATCATGCGCCATTCGTGAGCTTTGATCCATGCTTCGCATGTTTAAACTAAAAAATCAACTGATTTTGGTGAACGTGGATATCTCTATGTCGATCGAGATTAGATTAAATTTCGGTCGACCGGTCCTCCCACTCCTCCGCGATTTTTTGTGCAAATCTTTTAACTAGGTCTTTTTAGTAGGGAAAAATGACACATGACCATTGCAATCATAGGATTATGAAAAATATAATAACACGAACAACTTAAAATTGCACATACGTGCAACTACATATTTCACGTGCAATTACGCGTCTACACGCAAAAAATTGCATAGATTTTTCTGGTGAACAAAATGAACACATTTGACCGATCAAAAGTCAGTCAAAAGATCAAAAGCCTAACAAAAAGAAAGCCTAGCAAAACAACAATAAGCTTTAAATTTAAAAACAAGTGGATTACATGCCTACCCATATGAGAAAAAGTCATAGACAGAAAACCAAAACTGCAGCCAAAACGAAAATCTAGACAACAAATTGGACAACCGATAAACCGAGCGCTAACAAGATTCTCGGGCCAGGAGCATAAGGGAAAAAAGAAAAAAAGAAATGTAGACTAGTACAAGGCCTACAGGAAACTAGTTGAACAAACACCTCTCCCTCCTCTAAAATTAACCCGTTACTCCAGCAACCCAATACAAATGCTATAACATGGAAAAATGAAACAAGCCGATCCAAACAAGAGGATAAGATCGTCTTCATCAAGCTCAAGTGGAATGCTCAAGGCAAAGGTATGATCTTGATAGGTTTTAAATTATGCTAGTCTCATGTTGTTAGTTGAGAGACCGGGTTTAGATATATAGCTGTACTATCAAGAGGGGCTCTTGAGTGAGTAACACTATCGTATCTTTCGAAGAGATCTAAAACTTTTGCATAGTTATCGTCATATTTATCGGTTGTTATTTTAATACTATCCATGTGAGGATTTCGAGTTTGTGGTTATCTTCATGACAAGCTCTAGTTCATCAAAAAGAGACTTTGTATGGAAACCTTGTTCTATTTTTGATGTTGTGGTCTTTATCATTTCTTCTATGAGGAGATTCCTTACCTCTAGCTACTTGGTATATTGGTTTGATTCCATTTGCTTTTATATTTTCATCAAAATTGGTTTCATCACAATCAGAGTTCGCAAGCTCAACTTCTTGCATTTTTTATATCGGAGGTTTTAGCGGTTCCTCGCTTTTACAAAGGTCAAACCTTTCATCATTTCGTTTTATACTCCCTTGTTTACTATGATGTTTATCAGCATGATCTTGTATATCTTGTTGTGCTCTTCAAAACAAGCACAAGTTCATCAAAATTGGAGTTTGTATGCAAAAGATATGATCATTTTGGTTTTACTATTAGTGTCGAGTTTTGCCCCCGGAAATTTGGCTAAGGACCAAGTGATGCGCCACTTAGTAAGGGGTGCAGAAAATATAGGATGGAAATTTTGAAGGGGCAGAAATTTCGTCCCATGGCCAAAAATTTCGCCCCCGGGCCAGAAATTCTGCCCCTAGTGCCGGAATTTTTGGGGTAAAATTCCTCTAGCGGTCATATTTCGTTGTGGGGGCTATAAAAGGCACCCTTATTCCCCTTGGGCGGGTTGCTTACTCTCTCTCTCTCTCTCTCTCTCTATCCTCCATTGTTTTTCCTCTCAAGAGCTTGCAAATCCCGTCTCTCCCTCCCATAATTCTTGAATATTTTTGAGGTATTTGAAAGGGAATTTCTAGATCTACAACTCCACTGATCCATCTCTCCTCTATGTGAGGGAAATATTTTGGGATATAGATCTTCAGGTTTCTTTTGTGGATTTCCTCTTGTGTTCTTCCTTTCTTATTCCCGTAGTAACTTTTGTAGCTTTGGTGAAATTTGCTAGAGAAGGATTTGAGCACTTGTGTTCTTGCCATTGCATTAGGTGCATCGTTTAAGTTCTCTATGGAGAATCAGCGAGTAAAAGCTTATGATCTTGTTACTCTTGGGTTCTTGGAACCCTAGACGGTTGTATGGTAGTGGTGGTGTTCTCTTGGGACCTCTAGCTGAGTTGTGGAGATTCCTCAAGCTAGAGGCCTTTGTGGTGATTTTTTGGAGCCTCCAATTGAGCTGTGGAGATTGACCCAAGCTTATATGGATTCGGTGAACGCCCTCAAGTGTCTCATAGTAGATCGAGTGCCCTCTTTTTGTGGTACGCACTCAAGAGAATAACGTGAGACTTTTGTGGCATCGGTGAGTAGTGTGCCTCCGCATCTTGGGGAGGAGAAGGGGTCCGAGTAGGTCCTCCAAGTTGATAGATCTCCTCCAGGAAGGAATTCTCATCCCAACACAATGACGTGATGAAGAACATAGTGGCGGTGACGAGGGGTAACCTCAGAAATGTCCATGGTGATGGACTTACGGTTTCGCGGAAAAGAGAATGCTGGGGATTTCGTCAGATATAGGGGAAACAATGGAGTCAAAATCGCCTGAATATTGAGTAATCGCACTATTACAAGTTGCCTGGGAGATTTTCCTGGTACATATTGTCTAGATCTAAAGTTGGGTATAACGTCTATTGTACTGTGTTCCTCCCTCCTCGTTGGCCCCTCCTAGCCTTTATATATGAGGAGGCTACGTCTCGGATACCAATACGAGTTGGGTTACAAGTTTGAATTTGTATCTAGTCTAGTCTTGGACTTCCTTATCTTGTTCCACCAGGATTCTGTGTCCTTGTAGGCTTCGTATCAGCCAAACTATCATGGGCTTCATGGATCTTGGCAAATCTTCGGGTGAGGCTTCCGTTGGGCTGCACCATATATACCAATAATAGGCACCCAAAGGGTTATGCTCATGTTAGTATCCCCCGAGGCTATGTTTGGATGCTTGTATCTGGACATAGGCTCAAAGTCCTTTTCAACATGCTCGGAAGGTAAACTCGAAGATTTCTTCGAATGCGTGAATTTCTCGACTACCTTGTTTGGTTGTTGCAATGGATGAAGCTGTCTTGTTCTTGAAGTGATATTGGATTTTTTATCGGGTGCTCCCGATGGGAGTACCTTTGAGGCTACACTAGGGTAAACTCAAAGTTATGCTTCTTCATTGTAGATATTTTTTGTTAACTCCTGTTTAGAGGATTTCTATTTTTTCTATCGGGTGCGTGGCCAGCGCTCCCAATGGGAGTAGCCCCTGAGGCTATGTTCAGGTGTTTGCACCAGAGCATAGGCTCAGAGATCTTCTTCATCCGAGAATTTCTTCGTGTAGATAAAATAGGGACCCTGGAAAAGAACATGTAGATTATGTAAAGTCAGCCAAAAATATAGCTTATTGTAATTTCTTTCGGATGTGTGAATTTGGAACTTTATATATTTTTGCCGATGTCTATGGAATTTGCGCCCCTCGCGAGACCTTTTCTTTAGCCTGATGCTCATTGGGCTGGATCAGCTACTCGGGTCAAAGCATGCGTTTGACGTATTTTATGGTGGAGCCAAAGATTTTTTAATTTGCGCTGAGTAGCAAAGCCCCCGAGCATCGGAGTATGATCATGTAATAATTTATTCGACTGATCCCCCGAGTATCGGGTGTAATAGAGTATTGAAAAGTAATCTCGGTTAAGAGAACTTAGCTTTATTGATATTGGGCATGTGAAGGTGATCTTTATCCGAAGAATCTCTCGACTCGGGTCTTGATTTTTATCGGGTGAGCATAAGCTCGAAATCTTCTTTATCCGAGGAGGTATTCGATATAATAGCTCGATGTAGATGACATCCTTGCAAAAAACATAGAGAATTATGAAGTACTTGCATCTTGTAAAAAATATCGCCTTTCAATTTGTCATAACATTTTCTAGTGCCATGGGACCTGACACTTTTGCACTGTAACATGAGACCTTTTCATTATCCTGACGCCCTTAGTCTCAGTACCTTGCCGACCTGTCAGTTGGGCTGCAACTGGGTCGGAGTTCAAGGATTCGATGCTCAGGCAGAGTCAACTATTCGGGAAATCGCGTATGAGGTGCTCGAGTGCATGAAGTCGATGACACTTAGGTTACTCGAAGAGTGCACAGCCCCCGAGTGTGTTGAGTGTGATTAAAATAAAAAAGAAATCAACTTGAAATAGAGAACTTAGCTTTGTTTGTAGTCGACGAGGTTGATGTGGTCGGAGGAGCTGGAGCCGATGATTGTAGGGGGTTACCGGAGCCGAAGATTTGTAGAGAGCTAGGGCGACCGAAGATTCAGCATATTGCCGGAGCTGAAGATTTATAGTGGGTCGCCCGGTGGAGTCAGCAGAGCCCTGACTGTAGAATCGGCATGGTTGACATAGTCGTGCAATGTACGTGGAGTTGACGCAGCACCAAGTCGCGGGTGGACGGGTGTGGATCTGCTTTCGTCGGGTTGATGCTTCATGGAGAGCGGTCCGTCGAATCCATGGTTCGTGCCAATTGACGAGGGGTAACCTCGGCAATGTCCATAGTGATGGACTTAGGGTTTCGCAAAAAAGAGAACGTTGGGGATTTCGTCGGATGTCAGAAAAACAATGGAGTCAAAGTCGCCTGAATATTGAGTAATCGTACTATTACAAGTTGCCTGGGAGATTTTCCTGGTACCTATTGTCTAGATCTAAAGTTGGGTGTAACGTGTATTGTATTGTGTTCCTCCCTCCTCGTTGGCCCCTCCTAGCCTTTATATATGAGGAGTCTGGGTCTCAGATACCAATACGAGTTGGGTCACAAGTTTGAGTTTGTATCTAGTCTAGTCTTGGACTTCATTATCTTGTTCCACCAGGATTATATGTCCTTGTAGGCTTTGTATCAGCCAAACTATCATGGGCTTCATGGATCTTGGCAAATATTTGGGTGAGGCTTCCGTTGGGCCACACCATATATACCAATAATAGGCACCCGAAGGGTTATGCCCATGTCAGGCGGTGAGCTCCGATTTGGGAGGGGCAGAACGAGAAGAAGGATGGGGAATGGAGGCACTGACAATGTAGTCTACATGACACCTAGCTAACAACGAAATAATGACGGAAAACTGATAAGGAGGGCCAAACTAGAGGGACGGTACATATATATTTTGAGTTCAAATGTTTTCTCCGGTGTTAGATGAATTCATGCTAAAAATGTGCCAAAAATGTCTATCTAGGCCATTTGCCTGACCAATTCTAGGTAGCTCAATCCGATAGGGCCAACTTGTTAAACATTATACGTATGTATTGTACTAGGTCGGTTTGTATATGTAGAAGTACTTCCCGATCCTGCTAAGTCAACTCCTATAATATCATGTATCTGTCCGATGCATATATATACACCACACGCGGACCAAGTTTGGTATCATTACATATCTCGTTTTTACATGGTATCAGATCCAATATTCCTAGTCGCATATGATAAATCGCCATGAGCTTCTTCTCATCCTCTTCGGCGCATGCGATGGCAGGTGGATTGCTTGGAGGGTTCGTGAACAAGAAGCTGATGAGGGATAACTTTCAGATATGGCAATCCGAGGTCTTGGCGGAGATTCGAGGTGCCCAACTCATGGGGTATCTAGACGGATCGGTGGCAGAACCGACAAAGGATATCAAGACAAAGGATAAGGACGGGGTCGAGGTGTCGATCCCAAATCAGGATAACACGGGATGGATCGCTCAAGATTGGTTCATGCTTGCTTACCTTCTCCGGAATATGATGAGAGAGATGCTCACACAGCTGGTAGGACTCACGATTTCGTTGCTGTCTGGAAGAAGGTGAGGGAGATGTTCTTGTCACAATCAAAAGCTCGAATAGTGCATCTTTGCACCCATCTTACTCAGACCAAGAGGGATAATTTCATGTTGGGTGTGGCCTATTTTGATCACATCTAGTGTAGGAAAGCCTCAAGATGATGATGGTGTCACCTCCTATGTGCTCGCCGGACTGGATGATGAGTATAATGGCTTCGTGGCAACAATCACAACCTTGATCATTGCTCAACAATCTACGAGCCTCGGTGATCTATATTCATAGTTCTCTCATATGAATCTCGCCTTGGTACCAAAAACCTTCGCAATGGTAATGGTGGTGATCCCTCTACCAATGATGTAACTCGCGGAAATTTGAACTGCAACAAGGGTGGTTGAGGTGGTGGGCAAGGCAATTTTGGTGGTGGTGGTCGTGGACAAAAGTCACAAAATGGATGTGGAAACCACTACTATGGTGGAAATAATCAAGGATGGGGCAATATTTATGGTGGCGACAACTATGGTGGCTAAGATTATAGAGGCTACTAGTAGCAGCGCCAAGGTGGAGGCCATCCCAATGGTCAGCAGGGTCTTAACGTCACATGCCAGATTTGTGACAAAAAAGGACATCCTATGTTTCGTTGTTGGAAAAGATTCAACAAGAATTTTCAGAGTCCTCAATGCTCTTCTAATGGAGCTATAGGGTCATATGTGTACATCCTGCTTGGTACACTGATATGGGTGCCACTAATCACATAACAGGTGAAAAGGGAAACAAATGTCGCCTAGAGGAGGGTTGAATAGGCATTTTAAAATAATTATGTTTAGGCTCTAATAAATATGGAATAAAACTAATGTTTAATTTATTAAGCCAAAACCTATATCCATTGGGTTAAACTAAGTGCGCCAACAACCTATGCTAAGCAAGTCAATCAACAAGGTGATATCAAGATAAAATACTTCAAGCACGATGGCTATCACAATGTAAATTTCATAAGTAAAGGGCTCGGTTGAGAGATAACCGATGGACGCGAAGACGATGATTTTATCCCGAAGTTCACTTCCAAAGAATCTATGTCTCCGTTGGAGAGGTGTGATGGCACAATGTACTTCGAACACCACAATGGCTCTAAAGGGAATATACCCTAAGAGGCAATAATAAAGTTGTTATTATCATATTCTGTCTCGGTATTGCCGACGAGTACGTCATGGAGGGTTCCTCGGAGTGCGTGTTTAGAGATGTGGGGTAAGGCGGAGAGTTGGCGGGTATGAGGTAACACAGTTTATCCAGGTTCAATGTGGTGAACCAGTATACCACTACATGATGTAGTACACTATAGTCATTGACATAACACCGATGAAACACTGTTCACTAGTATTACATCCCTTAGAGTGGTACAACAGGAACACAACAGGTCCAAGAGATGACTATAGATTACAACTCGACTCTTTACAAAAGATCCAGAGAACACTCTAGGTTAAAGAGCAAGAAAGAAACTTGTTACAAAGAAGAACCAGAAATAACAACTTAGAACTATCTAGCTAATAAGACTAGCATCTAAATTATCTGACTTGCAACTGCTACTAATGCAATGCTCTACAGAAGTAGGTTTTATGGCTAGAGAATCTACTCCTATCTACTGAGGAACTTCGTCTTCACTTTGATTGATGTATATGTCGACTTCGTTGACTTTATTGAAGAACTTGAGCTGTCGATGATGGTTTCTTGAGCACAAAGTTGATGTTGATGACGTCTTCCATGACTTAGAACCTAGCAAGGGTTAAGAACGCACGGTTGAGTACGACCTTACTCAGCAAGTTTATTAAAAGGGAGTATTTGATGCACTATCTACAGCCACAGACCATAGGTCGTAGAAAATGCAGGTTTTCGTAAATATTTCTTCAAAGGTTGCTTTTATTTTGAAAACTATGTCCGTCAGCCTTCACAGGTTTACCAGAACTTTCGTGGAGTTCCTTTCCTGCCGCGTTCTTAGCTCCTTCCCAGAACAGGGAGTAACAAGTTATAGTTCTGACACTCTGTAGAGGTGCGTTGCTTTACCCATGAGAGACCAAATCCTTGTTGCACAATCGGGCGATCTTCCTGTCCACACTTCCTTCGTGTGGGGCCCAGTAGATGATCCAAGCCAATCACTGCCCCTTCGCGACCCCTCATGTCTCCTTGGTGTACGCGATGCCCACATATTGAATTATGACAATGGTTAGTACAGAGCATTCAGATGCCAGAACTATCGTGGGACGTTGAGGGTTCCCACCCATATGCTGCATATCCTCTACGAAATACCAATAAATGCACGCTACAAGGATAACAGCCATGACCCGCACATCCGGCTACATGTGAAAGGAATAGGATACATCTGACTTCTCCGTCCCATTCCAAATCTCATGGTTAACGTGTAATATACGGTGCTAGAATCACTAGCAACATTGGTTGTTAAGTCCTAGGTATTATGTTCCTTTACCACTAGAACTGTATCATTAGATTATTACCATGTGGTAAATAATCCATAATCATATTATTATGAAAATAGCGTTTTCTGACCTTTTTGAAATGCAGGCGATGACAACATTTGATAGAAAATAACCAAAGTACATGAGCAAGTGTGAACTTGCCTTTTATGATTGCAAGATTATGCAATCACGGTCTTCAAGACAATAGAAGATCCAAATTATGCAAACAACATCATTGGTCCAGTAAGGACGAATGTTTAAAGAAGTAAGATGCAATTATGCATAAGTAATGTAATGCAATTGGATAAACATGAATCCCCGAGATAAGAATTTATGATCTAGGGTTTGCAAGCTTGTGGTGATATCCTTAGAATGAGTTCCACTTTTATACCAGCTTCACACTTGTACTTCTTGTTAAGGCTTGTGAGAGTGTGTGAAACAATATGTAAATATAACAAGTAGCATACAATACTAAAGCACTCAAATGGGGCATGGTATCTAAAAGATTTCTTAAGCAAGATTATTAATTAATTAGAGCCTTTATAGAAATGCTGAAGGATTACTTTTAATTTTTATTAAAAGAATAACCTTTTAGGAAAATATTACTTTACAAGGTAAAAGCATTTAAGTGTTTAACATGCAAAGTATAAAAGTGAAGTATAATAATATTCTAAGATTGTGAGGAATTGCTATCTAGTAATTATGATGGGATTTATTATGTTAAGTTGTTAAGAGTTAAGGGACTTATTATAAGATTTTTTTTTTGAAGTGGCAAAACGAATAAATTTTGAAGAAAATATTTCTTTCTTAAAGTTTAAACAATCTTTGTGGTTAATCGAATGTGATCAATGTTGTTTACGCTTATCCGATAAGCTTGGATTTGAGATGCCTTATGACTTAATTTGGAACAGACAAAAGTTAACTATAAGAACATAAATATTCTTTAGGAATTATGCATGACTTGGTGTATCAAAGTTAACTTTAAACATAAGTAGACCTAGGATGTGGTGTTTTAAAGTATTAATAGCTTTTAAGCTTTGTAATAAGCATGTTTAAGAGTATGAGATCATTCACTTTCAGTTTAAGTGAGGGATGATTCTAAATATGACTTGTTATTATGAATATAATTTACCTTTTAGGGAAAGTAAATTTAGATGATTTTAATAATCTATTAAAGTTTGAAATCATGAATAGTTAAGAGATAAATAACATTCACTTTTATTATAGGGTTTTCTATTTTCGTGCCCTCGGGTCCTTAGTTGTACTCAGTTTTCCCTAGCTCCTTAGTTTTTCCTCAGTTTTCCCCAAGTCCTTGTCTGAAACCTATAGAAGGAGCTCGGACGGAAGGAATCCGTTAAGTTGACCGTTCCGTGCTGACGAGTGGGGCCGTGTCGTTTGTGGGGCCGCGTCGTGTGGGGCTGGTAGGAAGGGACCGCGTAGGACAGGATGAGACCGTGTTTGTGTGGCCATAGCGTGTGGGGCCGTAGCGTGTGGAGCCGTGTGGGTCTGGGACGTGGGCACGAGTGGTTTCTGTCTCTTTCACCCAGATTAGCAGTTTTCAATGTATCTTTTTCCTCTCTCTCGCTCGATCTCATTCATATTTGATAGCCCAAATTGGTAGCAAATCTAGAGCAGCTTCTCCTTCTGTTTTTTAACGCCATTCATTTCTTTATGCCTTCGTTTTTACCTAATCAGGTAGGAAATCTAGGGCACAAATCTAGAGAAAATATAGGATAAGCTGCATACAGCAGCCAACATAGCATAGATATATTCACGACAGATCCAACAGTAGTACCGATAGATACAACATAAGCTACATTTTACATGACTTTAAGCTGCTCTACAGATAGAGCAGTCACATACAGAGAGTGCAGTAGGCACGTTCAACGCCTCCAGGTAGCGCCTGTGACTCGCTTGGAGGTTGCGCAGGTGAATCCCAAGTGCTTTGTGTTTGGCCATGAACACATGCACGTTCACGGTCGTTCCAACTCTAGCGCTGCATTTGTCAATGGATTCAGCATGGTTCACCAGGCAGTTGAAGTCGGTGGCGCGGAGCTTCCTGTTGCAGAAGGGGCACTTGTAAATGCCTCGAGCAAAGGGGCTATCGTAATGGCCGGACTGCAGCCTTCTAAGGATGTGACGAGTATTGGTGTGGAAGGACTCGTCGTCGCTGTCGACGTCGCTGCTCTGCACCTGTCACGTAGCACCAAAGATCATGCAAAAAACACGGAGTTAATTGCAACGATGATGGAACAGAGAGTGAACAAAGATCATGCATGATAATATGGGATCGAAAAAAAGAGGTAGCCTCAGTTACATTGGACACACTTATATCCAGGATTTGAGTCAGTAAACCAAAGATCATGCACAACAAATTTGTACACACCAATTGTTTACTGACCAAACCCTGAATCAATTTGTGCCCAAATATTCATCATCATCGACACAAATCTTAAACAAAAGCAAATCACAAACACTAATAACGCAAGATCTAACACAAAAGTATTAAACTAGGAACAGACGAACCCTAATAACGCTAGATCTAACACAAAAGGATTGAAATGGGATAAGAACAAGGGAGCAAAGGGTTACCTCCAGCTCGTCGTCGACGATGCTGGTGTCGTAGGGGTTCTCCGGCGCGACGTACGAAACTGGTTCGTACGGGTTCCAAGCGACGGGGGCCTGGACGGTGGCGGCGGCCGATGCGCCGGCGGCTGATGCGCCGGCTGCTACGTTGGAAGCAGCGACAGGGGCCTGGACGAGGGCCGTGGCCGATGTGCCGGCGGCTGATGCGCCGACAATGGGCATCTCATTCTTCTCCATCGCCGGCGGTTTTCTTCGGGGTGTTTTCTTGGGCTCTTCGGTTGTGGAGAATATGATGGGACAGGAGAGGCGGTTGCAGTGAGAACGTGCGTCGAGGGAGAGAAAAAGGGCTCTATAAAGACGAAGGTGGCGTGTACCGCAACACGCGTCCGCTATGCACGGCTGCAGCATGCACCGCGACACGAGTCTAACCCTGTGACGTTTGGTGTACTCAGTTATAACCTCGGGCCTTATACAGAAATTTTATCTGTACTGAGTTTTCCCCTCGAGTACTTAGACTAGCAAGTGCAATATACTCAGTTTTACCCTCAAGTAGCTTGTCAACAGAGAGTCAACAAATGAGATTAACATAGCTAACTGAGTCATTTCATGCGCAAAAAAATCCAAAAAATAAAAACATAGTGGCACCTACTCATGGAGTCTTCCTACGCAACCTGCCACCTAGAAAACCTTAACAAACATATATAAATCAAGTTTTACCACAAATTGCCACTTCTCAGAATCACTAGTGTAGCTATGAAGATGCATGGTTTTCCACTCAAACCCCTTTGCAAAACATCTTCCCCAAAAACATAGTTTGTCTAAATGATGCCATAATTATCACACATGTATATTTGAATTGCAAATAATTTGATGTAGCCCAATATGAATTATATTGTACAAAACACGCATTTTTCATTTTGTAATTCTTTTGTTTGAATCCCTTAGTCTATTTACTATTTATGTGCCCTTGGATTCTTAGTACTACTCAGTTTTGCCCTCAAGTTCTGTCACAAATGTTCTCAGAAGCCCAAACTTATCCTGATTGGTTGAGCCGTTGTCACACGGATCGACTCCACGAACCGTTGATCAACTGATCTAACAGGCAGTATACCCCTCTCCGTCTCTTCGTGGCCACCCCTCTCTCTCTCTTCGTGGCCACCCCTCTCTCTCTCTGTTGGTGGAGAGTGTCACCCCTCTATTTATGTGCAATAACGAGTTTGCCACGTAATATAGTTTGCGGATTTCGGTGAATGCATTATTTGTCACCCCTCTAACAATTATCAACTATCTTTAGCTTTCCTTTTCTTTTAGGGAATATAGTTTGGGATATAGTTTTGGTAATTTTAAACGGCCCAAAAGTGGTATAATTTTGGTATAAACATGAGGCATACATATTTGCGGATGAATGCATTATTGTCACCCCTCTAACAATTATCAACTATCTTTAGCTTTCCTTTTCTTTTAGGGAATATAGTTTGGGATATAGTTTTGGTAATTTGAAACGGCCCAAAAGTGGTATAATTTTGGTATAAACATGAGGCATACATATTTATGGATTTTGGTGAATGCATTATTGTCACCCCTCTAACAATTATCAACTATCTTTAGCTTTCCTTTTCTTTTAGGGAATATAGTTGGGAATATAGTTTTGGTAATTTTGGTAGAAACATGAGACATACATATTTGGCATATTTGGGGGATTTCGGTGAATGGATTATTTGTCACCCCTCTAACAATTATCAACTTTCTTTAGCATTCCAATATAGTTGGTAATTTCGGTGAAACTTCTAGCGCCTGGTGAGCAATGATAAGAATCTAATCGCAATTATACAACAGAAAAAACAACCAGCCATCAGATTAGCTTGCTTCTTCAGCTCGATCAGCTGCCTTAATTGCTTGTTCATTTTCTTCAGTTCTCCCTTCACTTCCACCAGTCCTGCATTGGGAGCATTAGGCATAATCGGAACGGCTCCTCTCTCCGCCGCATTCTCTACAGCAAGTCCCCCCCTCCCAAATTGCGCTCCCCAATAGCGCCAATTGATTCCTGCAATTGAAGCCTCTGAACGTACACATCGATCCACTTGAAATGCCTGCATTTCTTCAGGATCTGAAAACAACAACGTGAACCCTAAATCCCAAATTCGAGGGAATAACAAGAAAATCAAAAGAAAACAGAGAAATTGGAGCGAGATCTAACCTTATCCCCCTCTCTATATGGCAAGCTCTCGCATGCAAGGAACTCACGTCCACGGTTGCCGTTGTCGTCTGTCTTACAGTTCGACCGCTTCAGAGGCTCCTGGTGTGGGAAGTCAGGACATCTTGTCAAAGGCACGGGTCCATACTGCGGCCATGAAGAACGGGAGGTCGAAGAGAAACTAGACATCACCCGCCTGCCGAAGAAGGGCTGCCGCTGGCGGAGAAGAAGAACAATGGGGCACGGGGAAAGAAAGGGGAAGCAATGGCACGGGCACGGGCGCGGGGCTGGCCCAGGATCCCATTTTGCAACGGTCACCTAGGTAAGCTGTGGGTCTGGCGCGCTAACGTGGACAAGTTGTGGGTCCCACGATGATCTGGATAAGTGGAGACGTGTCCACTGCGGGGCACCAATAGCGGCCCCACTTGCCAGCACTAACCAACGTCAACTAAACAGGAATCCTCCGTCCGAGCTCCTTCTGCGGGTTTCAGACAAGGGATTGGGGAAAACTGAGGAAAAACTAAGGAGCTGGGGAAAACTGAGTACAACTAAGGGTCCGAGGGCACGAAAATAGAAAACCCTTTATTATAAGTGAAGGATGATTAAAATTTATTCAAATTATTGGTTTATCTTGGAGTTATGGTTTTAAAGAGTTTTCTAAAAGTTAATAGTTTACTTTTAAGTATTATTATAGACTTAAGTTACGGTTTTAGAAGTAATATTTAAATGTACAAGATTTATGGTTTTATATAAAATTTTGATTATTTCTTACTTAAGAAATGTTTTTAAAGAATTTACCAAATAGATAATAAATAAGGATTTATTTCTTAATAACCTTAAAATATGTTGGAATAATATAATTAGTATTTTTCTAGTAAAACATACTTACTTAAGATCTTAGAAGTGAATTTATTTAATTTTAGGTGTTATCCTTATTTTTATAAAATTCCACAAAGGATTATATATCTTTAAATATTTGCTTCAAGTCTTATTTATACACAAATTAAGTTAGTATTTTTATAAATCAGTATATTCATTTTCATATGGAAAAATGATTTTTATTCATTTTTAGGACTTTCCCTTAATTTATGAAATATCACTTAGACTTTAGTGGTGTTAACATTTATTTGTATTTTATTTAACTTAAATAGGTAAAGTTATATTTTTCTTAGGTAGATATTATTTTTGTGATCATTTCAATATGTCATATGTATTTTTAGGGTTTATCTTTATTGTTTTAGAGCTCAAATGAGTTTAGGGGTATTTTGGTAATTATTAAATAGAATTTTTTTGGCAATAATTGAGCTGAGGCATTGTTGAGGGAAACTGGACCTAGTCTAATCAGACCAAGTGGTTTTGGCCTAGTAGGCCGGCCCAGCTCGAGTTGGGGTCAAACCCCCACCTCAGCCCCTCTCTCTCGCACACGACCGAGCCGTCGCCGCTAGCATCGCCTACCGCTACTACGGCCATTGCCGGCTGCATCTGGTGCAGCGGCTCATCGATGCTGCCTCGCCACCTCCTCATATTTCTTTTACTCCATTGATTTGTCTCAATCACGCCCTCGTGCGCGCCCGGTTGAATCCCTAGCCGCCACGACTCGGGGTCACGACGCGGCTCCCGTGCTTGCGCCTCCGGCTGCTACTCATGGAGGACCATGATCCCTGGTCCATCTACCTCGACCTCTGGTGCTCATGCTCGACATGGCTTTCCCATCTTCCCCATGGTGGTGAATAGTACAGCTACTTTGAGTTGTTGCCTCCATGGTTGGTCGTGGTGTGCTGTTGCGCTGTTGCGGCCATGTCACCAACCCTCTGCCTCGAGCCCCTACTCTATCATGTCCTCCTCGAGTTGACGACGATGGGACGACGCTGACAATGCAACCCTGGTCTCTTCGGTGCTTCCTCTGATGCGGTGATGGTGTTATACAAGAAGTGCTCCTTGCCTCCATCAAGCCTAGACTCTAGGTGCTCGGCACCCTTGGTAAGTTTTGCCCCTTTGTGACCAGCCTTTGCACTGATGTGCTGCCCTAGGTTGAAATTAGGGTTCAATGGTGATGTAATGGCTATAAGCCATGGGTTTGTGCAACTTGGTGATGATGATTTGCTCCTAGTGTATGTGTTATACTGATTATTGTGATATGGTGATGTATGCCTTGTTTTGATACATTCCATATTGATTATCTAATCAGTGTTTTGATCTATAGTTTTCTTGCTTATGTACGCATTTTAGTCCTGCCTAGTAGATACCCATGTACATCTCTGGCATACATGATTTTGAAAAAAAAGAATTTATAGGTGGTATTCTTCAAGCAAGATGTAAGAGTGCGAAAAAAATATGCTTGAGCTAATAGTTGTGTAATGTCAGGGCTTATCAATTTGTGATAAAACATGCTTCTGTTTAGTTGATTTAATTATAGTCAAATGCTTCCTGGAATCATTAGTTCACTGCTAGCCTTATAGAATGCAGTGACATGGATTAGTTCTATGTGCTACTACACTGTGGTACTACATATTCTTAATTGAACCTTCTACTTAGGGTTGCCTGTTATTTGGTATAGTTTACATGATACAGGAAGCTGATAGAAATGATCCCTAGTACATACGATGATGCTGCGGTGCTCTTGAATGAGTACTTATCCTAGCTAGATGATTTTCTTATTATAAATACTAAGTATTTATAGCTAGGTTGTAGCTGTAGCTTTATGAATAATGGCTTCCCTAATTGCATATAATCCTAGAGGATTTCATTAAGATGTGTACCTTCACTTATACATATGGTTTTGAGTGTTATCAATTGCTGGTTTGATGTGTGTTCAGGTGATTGCTCCAGTGGTTCCCTTTTTTGATATACATGCTATTGTAAGCCTGCAGTATTTTATTCATGAGTTGAGTTCTACTATTCCAGGTGATCTTATGGTCACCAAGATGCATGTGAGATGTTCCTAATCATGGATATACTTTGTTAGAGGACTCTTGGTGTAGATGATGTGATATGGTGATTTCAATTGCTCGGATCCTGCTACAATAATTTAGTGGCTTCTGCTGTTATTAGATCTACTGTTGTGGTGCCCCCTTGAGGTGAGTGCACAGCAGTGGATCTAATAAGCATGACTTGCTGCTACGACCCTACCAATATAGGTCGAGGCCCGAATTTGTCATTAAGAACATATGCTATTGTTGTCCCAAAAAGCTCTAGGATGAAATGGGCATAGCACCACTATGCTAAACTGAGAGCTCTCTCACCCCCAAAACCATTTTCTAATGCAACTGGTAAGAATAGATTCTAGGTCTAATTTATTACCTGCAGATGTGTGGCCTCTGTATTGTAGCTTGGCTTCTTATTCTACTTGCCATTAGATTGAGAATCTTCTGAGGTGTATCTGCTCCTCCTGGTATTGCTGTGTTACCCTTGATTAGCTTGTTCACGAAATTCTTGTTCAGCTACTACTGCTCTGGTGGCTTTCTCCCTTTTGCCTTCACCTCTCAACTCCTACTGCTGACTCCATCTTATTCTCCTGGTAACTATATATGCCTTTGCTTCCTTCTAAGAAATCATAGGAATGGTAGTGGTTTACTTGGAAGAATTGGTGTTCTTAACTATAGTAAACTAAGGACTGGAGGTGATTTGGTTTGAGGGTCTAAGTGAAGTGTTCTTGTGTTTCAGTAAAGAACTATGGTGAGGTGGTACTTGGTTATGAAAAAATGAGCAGGGAGAAAAAGCTACGGCTATCTCTTCTTATCCACCCATTCTTGGACTACTTCCTTGTGTTGACAGCACACACATGCAGTCAGGTGCATGCGCTGTGTGCTTGCTTGCTTCAACGATGTCTGGATGAGATCAAGTAAATCCTAGATATTTTGTTGACTGTTTACCTTTTTATGATCTACTTGCTCGGTGAAACTTGCCCCTCGATATATTTCCAGTGATGGTGTGTTGAGGCAAACTATGCACTGATAAGAATGGATTCACAAATTGGTGAAGCTTACCCCTAGAAGATTAGCTCAATGATGAAATGATTATAGTGCATTACACTATTTATTCTGAGAGCAATCCAATCTTTAACACCTACTATTTTATTTTGTGTGTTATGCAGGAACAAAAGAATAAGAAAAGAAATGAAAAGATCCGATAGGAAATTTAGTTTAGGCTTTTCCTTTATACTTTTGTAATCTTTCTTTTCTATTTGGGACAATTGTAAATACATTGTAATATTTGTTTTGATTAATATAGTTAATATTTTCCTTCAATTCCGATTTGTACATTGTTGTTTATTCCTTTATTATAAAGGACAATGTAATATTTGTATTCATTTTATATTTAAAAATTATCTTTTATTTCATTATTGTAATACCATGATTTTTGTATTACTTGTTTATTATTATAATGTCATATATTATTATCCAATATTCAAATTTGTGACTTATATAACATTTGTATATATTTAGTTATACTTTTAATATTATAGAATTGTGCAGTTTGAATTCAAACTGAAATCCCAAAAGCAAGTTTGTATTACTTCCCCTCAAAACACAAACAATGCTTCGAGGTCATGTTGAAATACATCGCAGTTGTGCTGACGTTTCCATCAGAACAAGAGAGATCCTGATCCCTCTATAGCTCTTTAGCTTTGCACGAAAATTCCCCGGATTTTCTTATGCATGAATGCAATGCAGACACCTATGTCCTCTCTATTTCTAGGTGCTAATCATGGGATGTTACATTCAAGTCCCACAACGGTGGTGGAACTCTACTCCTTTTATAAATCACTATAATGGCAATACACTGAGTTACAGAGATCAGTTCGTTGTGTGAGGTGTTGTACCTTTCGTGCCCCTAAAGGCTCCCAGAGGTCCGGTTTATAAAGGCACCAGAACCTAGGGTTACAGGGAAAGGACCTTGCTGGACAAGGTAAAGAGTACCACACTAATACCAACTAGTTTTTCGTGTCTTGCACTCCAAGGCTCCGAGTACGTTGGTGACTCCTGTGTAGCCTTCCTTAATCCGGCATGGGCCTCCCTTCTGGATCCGGCTAGCTGGGCCACCCAACAGACCATAGGCCTTGCTACAAACTATGGGCCACCCGGGTTAGCTGGATTAGAGACATGCTATGATGATACCCATTTAGCATATCCCCAATAGTAGCCCCCGGAGGACTTTGAAATCTTGTGTCGTCTTGCTTATTGATCTTGAATTCTCCGTCTATGTGATGCTGGCAATCTGTCAAGCAATATCTCAAAGGTCTCCCAAAGAACCCTGCAATCCTCTCCGTCTTCGCAATGTAGCCAAAGATTCCTTGAGTCTTCATTTATAGAGCCAGACATCTTCCACCCTCGATGGAATCTTAAGACGTGACCTCTCCTCTGCAACTGTCAGGATGATGATGTAGGGCACAACCTACGCTACCTCGAAACTCATAGAAGGCAAGGAATTAATCATTAGCTGTTTTTACACGCGTGAAATCCGAAATAGTAAAGCGGCAAAGACGGAGGACATGGCGAATTTACTGTGCATGCTCATCTCCATGTTGGCAACACTTCGTCCATTGGATCCTTCCGCACGAATCTTGACACTAGGTCTATATATTTTGACTATGGCTAGATTATTTTCTTTTACCCACATTCTCCCCTGTGTCTTCGTCTTCCTCGAGCCGCACGGCCGTTCGAGCTCCTCATCGGAAAAACCTAGCCAGAGCTTCCCCTTTTCTCCATCCACTCGTAGTTGCACAATGGCATCTAGCAGCTATGCTCCTTCGATGGCAGCGACTCCCGAGGCTACAATGGAGCAAATCCAGGGAGTGACGGTCCCGCCGGAGGGGGTCGTCATCCCTATCACTATCGTGGTGGAAACTACCGGGGACGACCAAGTGATGGCTCAATGCACGGCGCCCAGAAAAATGCTTGATGGCGGTGTTGATGTAGAGGTCGTTGGGAACCCCAATAGGAAGGTATGATGAGCACAGCAGCAAGTTTCCCTCAGTTATGAAACCAAGGTTTAATCGAACCAGTAGGAGCAAGGAAACACCCCAAAGGTGTTACTAGCTGAGCTTTGGCAGGGCGCACTACCGGTGCTAGTAGCAACGTGGAGACCTGCACAACACAACCATAGAACTTTGTCCCCAACTTGCGATGAGGTTGTCAATCTCACCGTGTTTTGCGGAAAACAAAGGATTAAACATATCGAATGGAAAGAAGTAATAGTTTGCAGAAAGTAAACACAAAGCAGTAAACAGTTTGTAGATTGTATGTAAAAGAAAGGACCAGGATCCATAGTTCACTAGAGGTGGCTCTCCTAGATAGATAACATGCTGGGTGAACAAATTACAGCGGGGCAATTGACAAATAGCGAGAAAGCAATACATGCATATACTAATCATCTTGACTCCTTTGAGACTTGATTGGGCATTACAACATTATACATAGACCGCCATCCAACTGCATCTATGACTAATAATCCACCTTCAGGTTATCATCCGAACCGCCTCCAGTATTAAGTTGCAAGCAACAGATTATTGCTTTACGAACTGCATGTAAAGTAAACAATACGATTGTTCTATGAACAAAGGATTGTTGTTTTCTCCCTAGTAGCAACAACACATCTAGTACCTTAGAGATTTCTGTCACTTTCCCAGATTACTAGAGGCATGAACCCACTATCGAGCATAAATACTAACTCTTGGAGTTGCTAGCATCTACTTGGCCAAGATAGATACTAACAACGGAAAGCATGCAAGATCACAAATAACAAAGACATGATAGAATCAATAATCAATCTGAAATAGCATCTCACTATCCATCGGATCCTCGCAAACACAACATGTATGATTACAAATAGATGATCTTGATCATGAACGGAGCTCACAAGATCTAAACATGAAAGCACAAATGAGGAGAACCAGCCATCTAGCTACTACATGGATCCGTAGTCCAAGGATGAACTACTCACGCATCACACCGGAGGCTTGCATGGTGATGAAGAAGGCCTCCAGGGTGAATTCCCCTCTCCGTCAGGGTGCCGGGAAGAGCTTCAGATCCCTCCCGGTCTAGGGATGGAGATGACGGCGGCTACAGACTCTTTCGTGGATTTTTGATTGGGCCCATAGGGTTTTCGTCCCCAGGGCAATATATAGGCGGAAGGAGAGGCCGAGGGGGTGCCTAGGCTGGCCACACCACCCCCTGGCGCGGGCCAGGCCAGGTGGTGTGGCCACCCTCTGTCCCCTCTCCGTCTTGTATTCTGGCACTTGATGACATCCGGAAAAATAGGCACTTTGGCTTTTGTCCCGTCCAATTCCGAGAATATTCATTTTCTGACTTTCCTAGAACCAAAAACAGCAGAAAACAGGCAACTGGCACTGTGGCTCTTGTTAATAGGTTAGTCCAAGAAATCATATGAAAAGTACTCCAAAGTTGGAACAAAACACAAGAAAGTGGATAAAACCAAGCATGGAACATAAAAAATTATAGATACAATTGCAATGTATCAACATCCCCAAGCTTAACTGTTGGGTCTGCAGCATAGAAAACAAAAAATTTCCTACGATGAGAACTATACGCCAAGATCTATCTACTAGATACAGAGCAACGGGTGGACATACATCCATGGAGAACTTACCCTCGAAGACAACGAGTTTTGTTAACGAGTAGGAACTCGTGGTTGATGTAGTCGTACGCTTGCCGATCTCAAGATCGTGTGGAATTCCGAGCGCCGCAAATCAGCAGCGCATCCGTCCTTGCACACACGTTCAAGCCACCGGACAACCTCCACCTCCTCGCTCCAGCGAATTAGCGGAAGCAGCAACTCCTTTCAGACGCAAGGCCACCGGGAACATATATCTCGCTAATCCGAGACCATGGGGGAATATCTAGAGGGGGAGAGAGATCCTTCACGAGGAGGTGTGAGGATGAAGGAGGGAATGGGTGGCCTTTTATAGGAGGAGGGGGGTGCCCCCTCTCTCCATGGCCGACGCATGGGGGGGGTGACCCCTCACCTCCCCCATTCATGTGGTGGTAACCCCTCCACATTAAAATGCCCCTTCACATTCTCTTTTAAAGTCTCCACTTTAAATGCATTAAATTTCTCCAAATTTAATGCTCTCTCATTTAATAGAACTCTTTTTTTTCAGAATTTTGTTAATCATTTAATTAAAAAACATTCACATAAAACCCCTTGCAACATTTCAATATCACATGCAGAACCACTTTCTGCAATTTCACCCGAAACAATTCTGGTTTCTATCAAAACAATTCCTGTTTCTATCGAAACATTTCCTGCGCTTTGCAAACTTTTTGTCTGGAACATATGTGCTCCTAAATGGTGTCCGGCAACCCTTAAGTGTGTCACCCTATGGTTCGCAAATAATGCAGACATGATTGAGACTCCTCTCAGATCAATAATCAGAAGCGGGACCTAGAGATCCATACTGACTCCTGCATATTCAACGATGACTTCTGTGATCGTGAGAACCTTTAACGTCAGCAATTTAATCCCTTTGTCTCATGATATAATACATGTCCGAGATTTGATCATGGGTATCCAAATACCTAGTTTGATCTTGTTACCGACATGCACTCTTTTCTCGTTCCCGTGATATAACATTCTAGTGATCACATCACTTGCATGCAAGCTATCTTAATGTGATATCACCGAGAGGGCCCAGCATATATCTATCCGTCATCGGGATTGACAAATTCCACTCTTGATCCATGAGCCTCAACATAAAACCTTCATAGCACTGAACCCACCTTTATGGTCACCCTGTTACGGTGTGACATTTAATGTTATCAAGATACTCTTCCGGTGTTAGCAATTAACATGATCTCATGGTCTAAGGACTAAGACTACTTTGTATGATGTTATAGCAATATAAACATAATGACTTGATCGTAATGCTATACTTCAGATGAATGTTCATCACATCATTTCACAAATGTTGTGACCTTGTTATTAACAACATCCAATGTCCATGATCAGGAAACTTTGATCATCTTGTTAATCAACAAGCTAGTCTATAAGAGAGGCATAACTAGGAACCCTGTTTGTTTATTAAACACACATGTATTGATGTTTCCTATCAATACAATTATAGCATGCAAAATAAACATCTATCATATACAAGGAATATATAATAACAACTTTATTATTGCCTCTCATGGCATATTTCCTTCATTAACTCCTGCTCGTCCTCGAGTAGGTAAGTGATAAAAAGAAAGAATAATTTTTGAGGTGACATGCACTATCAAAGACTTGATCAAAGTATTTGTAAAACATTCAAAGCTGGGATCATAGTACTTCAATCATAACATGAAAGACAAAGTTCTAGCAATAAGCAAAGAAACTATGATGCAACATGAAAAGGCACAAACAAAAGATTCATGAATAACAATGCTTTGCAAGACGTTTGTTTGTTTCACATAAAGAAAACATGGCATAATAGGATTCAGCTTGTCCCTCAATAGAGTAGCAAATATAAATGCATAGGACACCTTCAAAGTTCATAAGAGTGACTAGATACAATAGTTTAAAACAAGCAATATCAAGTTATGCATCAATCAACTAGTCTTGGGACAATGCACATGGAACTAAGAATGGCCACTATGCTCTCAAAGTAGGTGCATAAAGTTAGAAGGTGGAGACTCAATATAATGGTGGAAGAAGGGCCTTTGTAAAAGGAAGTAGGGATTCAAGTCTCATAAAGAGCTTCCAAAAATTATGGTACTTATAGCTTTCAGCTCTCATTCCCCCTATCATAAGCATCTTTAATGTGATTAAGGTTAAAGTGACACAACTAAGAGGATATGCTTGACAAGTTATAAACCGAAGTCTCATGCCCCTTACTTACGAAGACCAATCCTCATGCTACTCAACTTTAGTCACAAGTAAGCTCTTGTCATTGTAAGTACATGTGTATCATTAAGGACCGCCAATGGGGTACCCCTTGCACATGATACAGGAGCTTTCCCATAATCAAAATGACAAGGCAAGCAGACAATGAGCATCTCAGCGATCTTTTTATTTGCTATTTGCATAGGTTTTTATTGAGGATGCTTCATAGAGTGCTCATTATGGTGATGCTGCAAGTTTCCACCATGATTAGGCATGACTTAGGCTAGCGGCCCAAGCGTTTCTCTAACACACATACAAACTCCATGATCTTACAAGTTCCACTTTTATTTCACACCGCCGGGATCCGTAAGCAAAAGAACATGATATCAACGGGGTACAAAGTACAAGTGCAATGTTGAAAGCGTTCCCCATGAAACATGGTTCTGCTAATGTCAACTTATAAAGCACAAGCATATACGCAACAAAGAAGGACCCAATGGTTCAAGTTTATTAGATGCAAAAAAGTAAAGTGTGCCATCAAGTTCGTGAGAGCTTTAATCACTAGTTTTCTCATAACAAGTTTAATTTGGAAGGTAAACAAAAGCATGAATATACTTGGAATAGCATAAGATAGTAGGTAGGTATGGTGGACTCTTTGGAATAACTTGGTTTAGGGAGTTGGATGCATGAGTGGAACTCATACTTGGTTGTGGAGGCTAGCAAAAGACTGGGAGCGACAAACTAAGAGAGCAATAATGGCCATAATCATGCAGAGCGACAAAACATCATTGATCAACGCATAAAGTGATACTACAAGGTTAAAACTAAAGGATCATAAAGGCTATGGTGACTTGATATAGTCATAACATGGTGTGAGCATGCGCCAAGTCAACCCAAATAAAGCATCAAAGGAGAATACGATTATACTATGCTTTAATATGCTAAAACAACGCATGATTCATCCAAAGCACATTAAGCAATCTCAATTGTTTATAACAAGTAATGCTACAGCAAATAATACTAAGCATAAAGCCAAAACAATATCAAGCATGGCATGACAAAGCATAGGCCACAGTAAAAAACGAGCTCTTTTTACCACATAAGCATGAACTTTTCTACTCTTTTCCAAACCAAACCAAACTATTTGCAAACCAATGTATGAAAGAGGGGGTCCAACCAATTTATTCAGAACTAAGCAAAGCAAGAAAACTAAAAACCAAAACAAAAACGAAAAAGAAGACGCTCCAAGAAAAACACAACTATGCATGAAACAATAAAAATGAAGCGTTTGGAAGAAACCTGGGATTTTTATTGATGAAGAAGGGGATGCCTTGGGCATCCCCAAGCTTTGACACTTGTACTTCTTGGATATTTCTTGGGGTGACACGCGTGGCATCCCCAAGCTTGAGCTTTAGTCCATCCTTCATCTCATTACTCATTCCTTCCATACACCTGAAATTTTTCCTTCATACAAAACTTCACACAATCTTTATTAGCAACATTAGTGCACTCGAGATAAATAAGTCTTAAGTTTCAGTTCTAACACCAAATAAACTTCCATTAGAACACTAGCTACTGTAGAACTTCCCTCAAAAATCTCAATTCCCTAAAAGAACTCAAGAAGGAATCAACAAGAAGCCAATGCAGAAAATGGCAGAAATCTGTCAAAACAGACCAACAGGTAAAGACGATTTTTTCCGAAGACCTTCTGTTGCTCAAATCAAAAAGTGTTGAACTAACGCAAGTTAGACAACAACCTAGGGCAGAAGCACAAACATTCACCCCTCAAAAAGATGTTCAGAGATTTTACACGAATTTTTACGGTGAAGCACAGAAATCTGTTTCGGGATAGCAACTTTCCCAATCATTACTTCTCTCTCATTAGAGGTTACTCTTGGCACAAAAAGCAAATAAAAAGGATAAGGAGAGGTTATTACAGAGGTAATAACTTCCAATAATCATCTAAAACTTTTGGGTTATCTCCCAATAAGTACTTTTCTTTAACGCCTTTAAGTTAGGCATAAGAAGCAAGAAAAAGAATCAAGTGTTCTCAAATAAAGAAGCATTAAGACCAAATTTTGTTTTCATAGGAGAAGCAAAAGAAATCTTTTCTCTCTTTTTACGGAAGTGTTCTATACCTTTCTTGAGTGGGAGTTGATATTTAATGGTGCCTTCTTTCATATCAATGATGGCACCAATAGTTCTAAGAAAAGGTCTTCCCAAAATAATAGGACAAGAAGCATTGTATTCAACATCCAAAACATAGAATTTTTCATACCTCGGCTTTGCCGGGTCAACAAACTGTTTCAGCATCTCTTGAAGATAGTGTGCCCGTGCCTGATATGATGCTGCATTTTATCGAACAAGCAGGGCAACATTAGGCCGAACTTAAGAAGAAGGATGATGAGCTCACCCTTCTCCAGACCAAGGATGATGAAATTGCCAAGCTTAAGGAAGAAATGAAAAAACTCAAGGCGCTCCACAAATCCGAGATGGATAAAGCTGGCCAAGATTTTACTGAAGAGCGAGAATGTCTGAACCTCCAAATTGCCAAAGATCAAGAACTGCTGAAGGAGGCCGGCGCTAATCTTGAGTCGGCGAAAGCTGAACTTGTGCAACTATGGAAGAGGCATGAAAACTTCACCAAGGAGCTGACCCGGATCCATAGCCATATTTCTCGTAAGTTCTTTTCCTTCAGCCGGCATGAATCTCTCCGGGTTAACCTCCTTCTCCTATTTCACTTGTCTTGTTTTGAGACAAATTTCTGGAGGGGGATGCCATTGCAACCACTGCCGTTGCCAAGTTCCGCCAGAAGAGGGGTACCCCAATTGGTCCTGGTGCAGAAAACATTCCCTATGACATGGAGGACCTGCTGGTCAGCTTATCTTCTCGCGTCGAGATTGTGAAGAACTATGGTAAGGATATCCTAGATGTAGCAGTCCGGATCTTCAATGCCTTTTGGCCTGATGAAGATACTCCGGAGGGGTCCACTGCTCTAATCAACAAGTTAATGGAGTGTGAGACCCAGCTTGACCTCTGGAGGGAATCCGCCGGATGCACCGGAGCTGAAACCGTCCTCCACTACGTCTCACATGGTACGAAAAAATAAACCTGAATCTTCTCGAGCGCATGCGCACCGGATCAAGGTGGTCCAATGATCCGGATTGGATAGCTCGGCGCAAGGCTTGCGCCCATAGCCTCATTCAGTATGCCCCCATCCATCAATGGAACAAGGGACCAAGCTTCCTTGGCGCTGTTGACGATGAATATGTCAAAGAAGATTCGGGTGAGGAGGAAGAGGGTGAAGCCTCGGACGTCAAAGAGAACGAAGATGATGCTGAAGCTGAGGCCGAAGTTCCACCTGCTGGCGCCAAGTTACCTCCTTCTGCTGCCCCTTGATCACCATCAAACACTTTGAAGTTTATCAGATCCCCGGTATGGCGGGTGCAAATGTATTAAGCACACTGATCATATTTTGCTACTAAGTTGCTCGTGCCGGATTAACTGGGGCGTAGTCCCCGAGTTTCATTTTCTTGTTTCTCCAATTTCCTAGCTCGGCTCGTGTCTACCTTGATTTGGTTTTATGACTTACGAGTCCGAGTATCAAAAATTGGCTTAACAATACTTGGAAACTTTAGGACTAGCTCAAAATAATTCAGCATAGTAAATATAAAGTAAGCATAAGGTTAGTCCGAATAACAAATGTCGGCTTGATTACGTTCTTTTCCTTAGTCGTTTTTCGTGTGCTACGCAATTCCGAACTTGTTCTCTTTCTTGACATGAAGCCAAATCTTGTTGGACAGTCGCAAGTCGAAGAGTTGAGTTTTTGGTGCTCACACACTACTAATCCGGCTTAGGAAGAAGCAACTTAAACCAGCCGACATAAAAATAAATAACAAGTACAGAAGACAACGAATATTACTAAGGCAGTCCCCGAGTTACTGCTCGAGGTGCCACGATTTCATTGATAAACTCATCGCCGACATACATACCGACGTATGAGAGACTCGGATACACATACTTCTTTGCTAAGTGTAGAATGGACAAAGTAGAGCTACATTCTATGGACGCTTAGATTCCTCGCCGGACCTGTCCGCCTTGTTCTTCTCCTGTGGTTTTGCATCGATGAGATAATATGAGTCATTGTGCAATGCTTTGCTCACAATGAATGACCCTTCCCATGGGGGGATAGCTTATGCATGCCAGCAGTACGTTGTACCAACCGGAGTACCAGATCACCTTCTCGGAAGACTCGGGGGTTTACTTTCCGGATATGATAGCGTCGGAGATTTTGCTGATATATGGCGGATTTGGACAATGCGAATTTCTCTCGCTTCTTCCATCAGATCAACATCATTTTGCCGGGCTTCTCGCACTTCGGCTTCTGTGTATTGGGTGACCCTAGGTGAGTCATGCTCTATGTCGGGTGGTAATACAACTTCTGCCGCATATACCAGAAAGAATGGCGTATAGCTTGTTGATCAATTCGGAGTTGTTCTTAAACTCCACAGTACCGCTGGTAGTTCTTCTATCCAGCACCCGACTGATCTTTGCAGCGGCTCAATGAGCCGGGGTTTTATCCCGGATAATACTAATCCGTTCGATCTTTCCACTTGTTCGTTCGATGCAGGGTGGGCTACCGAGGCAATGTCCAGCCTGATCTTCTTATCTTGGCAGAATCACGCAAATGCTCCTTCAGCAAATTGGTGCCATTATCTGTTATGATACTGTGAGGATAGCTGTATCTCAAGATGATATCTTTGAGGAATGTAACGGCCGTAGCTCCATCACATTTTCTTATTGGATTCACTTCAATCCATTTTGTAAACTTATCAACCATGACTAAGATGTGGGTCATGTTCCCTCTCGCTGGTTTAAACGGGCCAACCATGTCCAAACACCATACAACAAATGGCCAGGTAATTGGTATAGTCTCCAGCTCCGACATTGGCATATGTGTCTTGGTAGCATACCTCTAACAACCATTGCACTTTCTTACTAGATCTTCTGCTTGTTCTAAGGCACTTGGCCAATAGAAGCCATGCCGGAAAGCTTTTGCCACTAAAGCTCTAGATGAGGCGTGATGCCCACATTCCCCTTGATGTATATCCCGGAGGATGTCAAGCCCTTCTTCCGGGTCAACACATCGTTGGAGGACGTTTGTGACACTTCTCTTGTATAGTTCGGCATTGATAATTGTGTATGCCTTTGCGCGCCTCTGAATTTTCCTGAAAAGCACCTCTTCACTGGGCAATGTTCCATCCTTCAGGAATTGAAATATGGGTAGTGCCCAAGCCGGTATAGCTCGCATTGGAAACACACCCTCATCTACTTCCATTTGCTCCACCGGCATAACCTCGGCCAGATCTTGCTGCGCAATCCCCGGGTTCTGCGAAGCAGTCCCCGGGTTTCCTGAACCACTTCCCACGTCAATGTCCATGGGCACAGCTCCAGACTCCAGATTTGCCAGGATGTAGATTGAGTCGGTATGGCCTGATAGATGGTTTTTTGAGGTGTTCTAGTGCTACACCCGGTGGAATTGCTTGTCGGTTTGATCCGAGCTTTGACAGTACATCGGCAGCCTCGTTTTCTAGCCGAGGTACATGGTGAAACTCGCATCCCTCAAAGTACCCAGATATCTTTTGCACATGGAATCTGTACAATGCCATGTTTGGATCAAGAGCGTCCCATTGCCCCGTGACTTGCTGAACTACCAAATCCGAGTCGCCAAAGCATTGGATCCGACGTATTCCAATCTCTTTTTCCACTTTGAGCCCATGCGCAAGTGCTTCATATTAGGCGACATTGTTTGAAGCTGCAAAATGGATTTGCATCACATACTTCAGCTGGTCGTTCTTTGGCGAGGTAAGTACAACTCCGGCGCCTAACCCGGTTTTTGTTTTTGATCCATCAAAATGCATTCTCCAATAGTTTGGATATGGTAGCGGTGGTTCGTATTACATCTCGGCCCAATCCACGAAAAAGTCGGCCACAGCCTGAGACTTGATCGCATCTCTCCTGTCATATTGCGGAGCATAAGGGGCTAGCTCAATTGCCCATTTTGCGATTCAGCCGCTTGCATCCTTGTTACTCATTATCTCAGATATGGGGGCTTCACATATCACTTTGATTGGGTGTTCTTCAAAGTAGTGTTTTAGCTTCTTTGCTAACATGTACACACCATATGCCATTTTCTGATAGTGAGGATAGTTTTGCTTCGATGCGGATAATACCTCACTCAGGTAATAAACTGGCCTTTGCACTGACTTACCCTCTTCATCGCGCTCTACCACCACCACTGCACTTACAACTCGGTTGGTTGTGGCTATATAGAGCAACATTGGCTCTTTTGATAGTGGAGAGGCTAAGACTGGTGCAGTGGCTAACATCTTCTTTAATTGGATAAAGGCTTCGTTGGCCTGCGGCGTCCATACGAACTTGTCTGCGTTTTTCATTAGTTGATAGAGAGGCAATGCCTTTTCTCCCATCCAACATACAAATCGACTTAAAGATGCCAGGCAACCAGTGAACTTCTGGACACCGTTAAGACACTTTGGCAGCTCCATTCGCTCTATGGCTCAGATTTTGGTTGGGTTAACTTCGATACCTCGGCTGGATACAAGAAAACCGAGTAATTTTCCAGCCGGGACACCGAAAGTACATTTTTCTAGGTTAAGCTTCATTTGGAATCTTCTTAGGTTCGCGAACGTTTGCCTGATATCATCAAGGAGCGTTTTGCTTTCCTTGGTTTTTATAACCACATCATCCACATACACTTGCACATTTCGGCCGATTTGGTCGTGTAAACATTTTTGCATACATCTTTGGTACGTTGCCCCTGCATTACGTAAACCAAAAGGCATGGTGCGATAGCAATAAGCCCCATACGGGATGATAAACGCAGTCTTTATTTGATCATTCGGATTCAGAGGTATCTGGTGGAAACTAGAATATGCATCTATGAATGATAACAGTTCACACCCAGCAGTAGAATCTATGACCTGATCTATCCTTGGCAATGGGAATGGATCTTTTGGGCACGCCTTATTCAGGTTCGTGTAATCAATGCACATACGCCAAACCACTGCCACATTCGGATCATCTTTCTTCTTTTCCACTAGCATCGGATTAGATAGCCAATCCAGGTAAAGCACTTCCATGATAAACCCAGCTGCTAGGGGCCGAGCTATCTCATCTCCAATGACTTTTCTCCTATCTTCGGCGAAGCGGCGGAGAGGTTGTTTCACCGGCTTTCCTCCGGGTCTTACATTCAAAGAGTGCTCGGCCAACTCCCTCGGAACACCTTGCAAGTCCTGTGTGGACCAAGCAAAAATATCCCGATTCTCACGGAGGAAGTTGACGAGCTTGCTTTCGTATTTGTCATTTAACCCGACACCAATTGTTACGGTGCGCTCTGGGAACAGATCATCAACAGACACTTTCTTCGTATCTTTCGTTGCTTGAAACGAAACACTTCCATGCGGGTTACTCAGCACCGGCATATACTGCTGAGTGGATTGAGCCAATGCCGCCACCTCCTGAATCTTTCTCTTTTCCTGTGCGATCACGAGTGACTCGGCCAGGTTAGACCCGGCCGACGCACACTCAATGGAACGTCGGAAATCTCCCGCTATAGTGATTACTCCCTTTGGCCCGGGCAACTTCATTTTCAGGTAACTGATGTGACAACTCGCCATGAATTTGTTCAGGGCTGGCCTGCCGAGTAACGCGTGATACGCACTTTCTAGGTTCACAACCTCAAACTCCAAGTTCTCTATTCGGCAGTTATCTCGTGTGCCAAATAACACATCAACCCGGATCTTGCCAATGGGTTCACAAGAAATGCCTGGCACAATACCATGAAACGTTGTTCTCGTGGCTTGGAGCATGTTCTCCGAGATACCCAACTTGCGCATTGTATCCACGTACATAATATTGATGCTGCTACCATTATCAATCAGCACCTTGGAAAATCTCACATTTATATTTGGCCCGATGAACGTTGGGTCCAGCACCAACGCATATGAACCAGGGCTTGGCATAAGCTTGGGGTTATCCTTGATATTCCAGGTGATTTCCTGATCTGACCAAGGCATATACCTCGTCACTGCGGGCATTACCGCATTCACTTTCATATGTCGGCGCTGCAAACTCTTTCTATATGTTTCCTCTGTAGTAAACACACAATAACTCTGGTGATGCTCTTTGTATTCATTTCTCCCCTCATTTCTGGGTACCTTTGATCTGGCTGATGCTGATTTTCCACCTGATGCACTGCATCCCTTCTCTCATGGTTTTCATACCTGAGCGGAGGTGGTGGCAACATTAACTGTTGCGTGTTCGCTCCGGAGAGCAATTGCTGCCGGGGTAAATCCTACCGAGGTTGATCGTTCCGAGGTGCCTGAGCATTCCCCAAACCAGTTTGTTCTATCTTCCTCATCCACTCACATTGCCGAGTCGTGTGACCCGCCGGGTTACTCGGATTTGGCGTGTGAAACTTGCACGGCTGATCTAGCATTGCCTCATAGGTATACCTCGGATGGTCCTTCTTTTCTTGCCACTGTTTCTTTTGCCCTAGCGTCCAAGTTTTCTTGCCATCATTTCTTGGAGTCCATTGCCCTCCAGTTTTCTGGCGCTGACTACGCCCTGCTCCGGGTTGGTCTTGATTTACAGGAGCAACTTGTTGCGAACTGTATCTGTAATCCCGCCTATCATCTCTTCTCTTACCCTGGTAGTCATTTCGCCAGGATGACCCGGTTCCATCTCGCTAGTAGTACTCCTCATTTGCCTCGTTTGACGTAAGCCGGGGTTGAGTCGGATCCCCCAAGGCATACGAATCAGCAATCCAGATCGTCTCTGCTAGTTTAGTTGGCATATCCCTTTGTAACCTTTGCCACAGCATGCTTGCATATCTGCACCCTTGAGCAGACCAAGCTATGGCCCGTGACTCAATTATGCCCTCAAATGAGTTTTGCACATTGCACCAACGGGTTAAGAACTCCCGGTCTGTTTCATTTGGTCGCTGCTTGCACATTGCTAGGGTCTGCGGCCTATTCGGCCTCTGATACGTGCTCGAGAAGTTATTGATGAACATTTCCTCAAAATCGATCCAATAGTTGATACTTCCTGGCGGTAAATTGTTTAGCCATACCCTTGATACATTGCAAATGTATCTATAATTTTTGATGTTCCACGCATAGTTTTATCCACTTTCTTGTGTTTTGTTCCAACTTTGGAGTACTTTTATAATGATTTCTTGGACTAACCTATTAACAAGAGCCATAGTGCCAGCTGCCTGTTTTCTGCTGTTTTTTAGTTCCAGGAAAGTCAGAAAATGAATATTCTCGGAATTGGATGGGACAAAAGCCAAAGTGCCTATTTTTCTGGAAGGGATCAAGTGCCAGAATACGAGACGGAGAAGGGCCAGGGAGCCACCACACAACCTGGCCGCGCGGCCAGGCCTGGCCCACGCCAGGGGGTGGTGTGGCGGCTCCCGGCACCCCCTCGGCCTCTCCTTCCGCCTATAAGTTGCCCTCGGGACGAAAACCCTAAGGACCCGATCAAAAATCCACGAAAGAGTCTGTGCTGTCGTCTCTGTCCCTAGATAGGGGGGATCTGAAGCTCTTCCCGGCACCCTGCCGGAGAGGGGAATTCACCCTGGAGGCCTTCTTCAGAACCATGCAAGCCTCCGGTGTGATGCGTGAGTAGTTCATCCTTGGACTACGGATCCATGTAGTAGCTAGATGGCTGGTTTCTCCTCCTTTGTGCTTTCATGTTTAGATCTTGTGAGCTCCGTTCATGATCAAGATCATCTATTTGTAATCCATACATGTTGTGTTTGCGGGGATCCGATGGATATTGAGATGCTATTTCAGATTGATTATTGATTCTATCATGTCTTTGTTATTTGAGATCTTGCATGTTTTCCGTTGTTAGTAGCTATCTTGGCCAAGTAGATGCTAGGAACTCCAAGAGTTAGTATTTATGCTCGATAGTGGGTTCATGCCTCTGGTAATCTGGGGAAGTGATAGAAATCTCTAAGGTACTAGATGTGCTGTTGCTACTAGGGAGAAAACAACGATCATTTGTTCATAGAACAATTGTATTGTTTACTTTACACGCAGTTCATAAAGCAATAATCTGTTGCTTGCAACTTAATACTAGAGGGGGTTCGGATGATAACCTGAAGGTGGATTATTAGTCATAGATGCAGTTGGATGGCGGTCTATGTATTATGTTGTAATGCCCAATCAAGTCTCAAAGGAGTCAAGATGATTAGTGTATGTATGTATTGCTTTCTCGGTGTTTGTCAATTGCCCCACTGTAATTTGTTCACCCAGCATGTTATCGATCTAAGGAGAGCCACCTCTAGTGAACTATGGATCCCGTTCCTTTTACTTTACATACAACCTACAACTGTTTACTGCTTTGTGTTTACTTTTTGCAAACTTTTACTTCTTTCCATTCGATATGTTTAATCCTTTGTTTTCCGCAAAACACGGTGAGATTGACAACCTCATCGCAAGTTGGGGACAAAGTGTTGGAGATATGCCCAAGAGCCAATAATAAAGTGGTTATTATTATATCTTTATGTTTATGATAAATGTTTACATCCCATGCTATAATTGTATTATTAGGAAACACTAATACTTGTGTGTTTTGTAAACATAAAAGAGTCCCTAGTAAGCCTCTTGTTAAACTAGCTTGTTGATTGATTGATGATCATGGTTTCCTGATCATGGACATAAGGATGTGATTAATAACAAGGTTATATCATTAGGAGAATGATGTAATGGACACACACCCGTATTAAGCGTAGCATAAGATCAAGTCATTAAGTTCGTATTGCTATAAGCTTTCAAAATGCATAGTAACCTAATCCTTCGACCATGAGGTTATGTTAATCACCATCACTGGATGGATACTTTGATGACATCAAACACCGCTTCGTAACTGGGTGGTTATAAAGGTGTCATTGGGTATTCTGAAAGTATGTGTTGAAGCGCATGGACCAAGATTGGGATTTGTCCATCCATATGACGGATAGATATGCTCTGGGCCCTCTCGGTGGAATGTCATCTAGTTAGCTTGCAAGCATGTGACTAGGTCACAAGGGATGACATATCACGGAACGAGTAAAGAGTACTTATCCGTAACGAGGTAGAACTAGGTATGGAGATACCGACGATCAAACCTCGGATAAGTATAGTATCGCGAGACAAAGGGAATTGGTTTAGTATGTAAATGGTTCAATCGATCACGAAGTCATCGTTGAGTATGTGGGAGCCATTATGGATCTCCAGGTCCCGCTGATGGTTATTGATAGGAGATGTGTCTCTATCATGTCTACATATTCACGAACCGTAGGGTGACACACTTAAGGTTCGAAGTTGTTTTAAGTAGATATGGAATGTGCGTTGGAGACAGAATGTTGTTCGGAGTCTCGGAATGAATCCGGGACATCACGAGGAGATCCGGAATGGTCCGGAGAATAAGATTCATATATTGGGGATCATTTTCTAAGTTAGGAAATATTCTGGAGTATTTGTATGGAGATTCTAGAAGGTTTCGGAATGTTCTGGAAGCTTCTAGAGGATTTCTTGGAGTTTGCTTGAAAACCAAGAAAGGATCAAAGGAGTCCTGGTGGGGCAAGACACGGATTCATGGGGGAGGAGGACTCCTCCCCCCTTCCCACCACCGGCCAAAGGAGGGGAGTTCTACAAGGACTCCCCCTCCCCAGGCGCGCCCTCCCCCCCTTAAATAGAAGGGCAGGGGCGCCCCCTCCTAGCTCTCTCCCATAACACCCAATCTCTGCCGCCTCTCTCTTCCACCTTTCTTCTGCACAGGCATAGGCGAAGCCCTGCAGAATTCTCTACTCCACCACCACCACCACGCCGTCGTGCTGCTGGGATTCCGTGGAGAAGATCTACTACCTCTGCTACTCGCTGGAACGGGGAGAGGAAGGTCTGCTTCGACTCCGCACGTGTGACCGACTGCGGAAGCGCTCCCGAATCGCGGCGCCTGAAGGATCATCCACTTGACCGACTGCGGAAGCGCTGCTGGAACGCGACGCCGGAAGGATCGTCCACACAATCTTGAGATTGGCAAGTGATCGACTACATCAACCACGAGATGTAATCTCGTTAACGCTTTCGGATCTATGAGGGTTAGTTCCTATCTATCTCGTTGCTCATGTCTAATAGATTAGATCTTGGATTTTATCTAGATTAGATCTGGGTTTTTTTCGTTCTTGCGGTAGAATTTTTTGTTTTACATGCTACGAACCCTTCAATGGTATCAGAGCCGTATCTATGCGTAGATCTGTTGCACGAGTAGAACACAATGTTTTTGTGGGCGTTGATGCTTTTGTTGTCAGTTTCCTAGCGTGTACTTTGCATCTTGCAGCATGGTGGGATGAAGCGGCTCGGGCTAACATTACATGTCATCGCACATGAGACTTGCTCCATGCTTGACGTGCAACTTGCTTTGCACAAGTGGCTTTGTGGGTGTCTGTCTCTCCCACCATAGTTAAGATTCAATTTACAATGAGCATCTGACAACACTTGTATCAACGTTGTGGTTCATGTTCGTAGGTAAGATCCATTCTTATTCGAAAGCCCCAAGCCACGTAAAACATGCAAAGAAAATTAGAGGCGTCTAACTCGTTTTTGCAGGGGTTTTGTGATGTGATATGGCCATTATGTGATTGTGATTATATTTGATGTATGCAATGATCCTTATTGTAATATGGCAACCGGCAGGAGCCTAATGGTTGTCTTTAAATTTTGTTTAAGACCTGCGTGTCTATTTATCATGTAATAGCTTTATTCCAAGTAGTTGTAATAGTTGTTGGTGGTGATGGACAACCATGAAGCGGCGCCACGGACCTTGACGCCACGCTAGTGATGATGGAGATCTTGTCCATGCTTCGGAGATGGAGATCAAAGGCACAAGAAGAAAGGCCATATCATATCACATATTATGAATTGCCTGTGATGTTAATCCTTTATGCATCTTGTATTGCTTAGATCGCAACGGTAGCATTATAAGATGATCCCTCTCACTAAATATCAAGTAATAAAGTGTTCGTCCTTAGTTGGCACCGTTGCTAAGACTCGTCGTTTCGAAGCATCTTGTGATGATCGGGTGTGATAGACTCTACGTGTGCATACAACGGGTGCAAGCCAGATTTGCACATGCGGAAACTAAGGTTAACCTTGACGAGCCGAGCATGTACAGACATGGTCTCGGAACACGGAAAACCGAAAGGTAAAGCATGAGTCATATGGATGATATGATGAACATGTTGATTGTTCGCCTTTAAAGCTACATCATCTCACGTGATGATCGGACTTGGTGTAGTGGATTTGGTTCGTGTAATCACTAAAACAACTTGAGGGATGTTGTTTTGAGTGGGAGTTCATTTGTAATTTGGAATAGTCGAACTCAATTTATCATAAACACAATCAAAGTGAATTTGCATAGTTTGTTGTAGTCATTGGCATCCGTTCACCACCTTACGCTTAGTTATAGTTGAGATAGTGGAACTATAGAAATTCTGGATATTTACTTTACGAACTGGTATCGTATTGTTTTGAATGTCAATTTAAAGTTTATAAGTCCTATTGCAAACTTTCAGCAAACTCTATTTACTCCATGAAGTTTAATAAATAGTATTAAATCAAGAGTAACAATTCCAGTGTTAGTATCTAATGTATCATGTTTGCCTCCATGATTCTTGATACTCAAAAGATTGTTTTTAATATCAAGTTTATCTAAGAGCTGAAAGCAATGTTTCAGAAACCATCATATGTGAAAGGTATTGCGATATCTAAAACAATGTGTTGGTTACAACATGATAGAGTATACGTCCTCATATTTGATGAGAATTTGTGAAGGTTGGAGACGCTAGTCGTCCTAATCCTCCAAAGGTTTTGAAAAAGAAACATTATACTCGCAATTCACCTTTATAAGCTATAGCAGCTTGATCATGAAAGTTGTCATGATAAGGATGAATAGAAGATGTAAGTAAAATGTTTACTACACTAAAAGATTACTAAAGAATGGATTTTTGAAAGAACACCAATCATTTGATGATGGTGATCCACCTCAAAGTGCAAGTCCAAAGGTATTAGTGGTTCACTATATACGCTTTGTACCATGTGTCATGTTGATGACACCACTATTGATGTTGATAGATTCTTTTAAAAGAAAAAAAATTACTGAAAGAGAATCTATAAAATATTTGGCAGAAAATAAAAGGTTGGAGATGTCCAACTTAGGCATATAGAAGATATACATGTTATGGTTGTATTCCTTGCTTGTTAAACAATGTGGTTCTCCGGTATTGGATACCGAATTGGTTGGTATGAAGTGTCATACAGGACAACACAATTCATGAACTACAATGGCCTAAGTAACTAGCAAGAGAAAATGTGATGATGTTCATCGAAAACAAACAAAGGGTTGTTGTGTTGCTCGTTAACATCAAAGCTTGCCTTCAAGTTTTGTTTCAATAATTGTTATTTTGATCATGTATTATGACGACAAAAGGTTGTTCAAATAATTACCGTATTCCATAATAGATGGATAATATACAAGTCTGGCAGGAGAAATAACGACCATAAAACTAATGCTAAAATGTCGCAAGACAAATGATTGAAAGATCACTTGCGAAGTGACATCGCCGTTTAAATTGTATTGAAAGGGATACATGAAGAAACTCCATCTTGATGGATTTTTAGAGTCTTTGATTTTGATCAAATGACGGTTGTGATACTTTCCTGGAGATAATTAAAAACTCTGTTCGTAGGCCAAAAGAGGAACGGACGACTAACTGATTGGAATTTGTACATATTGATGTATATAGTCCATTATGTGTAGTCGTGGGCGATGGATTTCAACTTCATATGCTTTCTCCGAAGATTTGAGTGAGTATATGTATATACTTACTAAATAAGGAAGAAGTATGAAACATTTGAAAACTGTTCAAAGACTTTCAAGATGAAGTGGAAAATCATTGTAACAAGAAAATAAAAGAGTTTATGATTGGATCATGAAGAAAGATGTTTGAGTTACAAGTTTAGCAAAACACCTAAGATTTGAGGAATCGTTCCATGGATTTGCATTTCCCAAAACACCATAGGAGTATGGAGTGTTCAAGATATGTAATGAAACCTTGTTTGACATGGTAAGATCAAAGGTGTCATTTATAAAACTGCCATTATATATTAAAGATTAAAGCTTTAGTGACTACCGCTTTTACACTGAAAAGAGCTCCATCGTGATCCGTGGAAATGACACCATATGAGTTATGGTTTGGTATAAAACCCGAATTGTCTTTTCTTAAATTTTGGTATGCTATGCATAAGTAAAATGTTTACAACCAAAGTCGGATAAGCACGTCTTTGTAGGTTATTCCCAAAGAATTTGTTGGGAATTTCTCCATAACACTGAGGACAAAAGAGTTTGTTACTTGGAACGTCAAGTTTCTTGAGAAGGAATTTTTCGTGAGAAGTTAAGTGGGAGGACAATAGAACTTTGATAAGGTTGTTGAACCTTAGCTATATGTGCTAAGTAGCGCAACGCCGGAAAGTGTCCCGGTGACGGCCATAATGCTCATGGCTCTCGTGATTACAAAAGGTCTGATCTCGGAGATTAGAGTTCCTATAGAACCATGTGGGTCGGTAAGAATCAAATAGTAAGATTTGATAAGCAAGTAGTTATTGTTTTGACAATGATGAACCGACTACATGCAAAGAAGCGATGATGGGCCCTGACTCCATAAAATGACTAGAAGTCATGGAATCCGTAATAGTATCCATACACGAGAAATCAAGTTTCTGAACTTAGAAGACCCTCCGGAAAGGCGTGAAGCCTATCGGTCGTGTTTGGATCTATAAAGAAATAGACATGGATGTTTCAAATCTATGAAATAGTCGACATGTCGGAAAGAGTTTACGACAATGTTCAAGGAATTGACTATGATAAGGTTTGATCTTTCATAGCGATATTTAGTCTGGACGGATTAATGTAGCAACCACTACATATATTTTGGTATATGGTAGTTGAACAAACAAAACAAGTTCTTCTAAAATAATGGTTACCTAGGACGTGTACATGACACGATCCAAAGGGTTTTGTTAATTCAAAGGATGCTAAAATAGTATGCAAAACTTCAATGGTTAAAGTAAGCATAGCGGAGTTGGAATCTTGACCATGATGAAACTGTTAAAAGAGTTTAAATTCATCGGAGATGATGAAGATGCTTGCATTTGCAATAAATTAAGTGGGAGCGCTGTGACATATCTCTAATACATTATATAAAGGACATATTGTTGATTGGAAATGATGTATATTGTATTGACACAGGTTAAGAATTTCATTTCGATGAAAGACTTAGGCATAACCCAAGAATTAGGCATCAATGTCTATATGGATAGATTGAGGCGCTAATATGGTTTTGCCAAATGTACATAGATAAGATGTTGAATGAGTTCAATATGGAAACAAGAAGAAAGGTTCTTGACGCACGGAAAGGACTGAATCAAGATTCGAGTGTGTTGACACGCGATTCAAGTGTTTTGACACTTGGTGAAATCACAAGAATATTTTGATCAATCATTTTTGAGATGTACACATCCAAATATGTCCTATGCTCTAACTGTTATGAGCATATACCAGAATGACTCATAAGATGATCATTGGACAATAGTAGGATATTCCTATGATCTTGGGAAGAACTAAGAATATATTATTTATATAGTGGTGACAAATAGTTCATTGTAAATTGTTACATTGATACTAGTTATGTCACAAGTTAAGTTTATCTCAATTTAGACTATAGGTAGCACAATGTAATGGAAAGGATGTTCCATGATGGATTTGAATGAGTTCCAAAGTTGAGACATTGTGACGGATACTACAACAAAAGGCTATAAACTGCTATAGTAGCAGCAAAGGAGGGCATTTGTGTTAAGTAGTTTGTTATCAAACTAGGTGTGGTTCAAAGTGGGCTAATACTATGAAGATATATTGTGTGACAATAATATCAACATATTTTGAGCCAAAGGAACTAAAGGTCTCACCAAAGGACCAAATTTATACAATGCCATCTCATTGGAGAATGAGTAATGCATAGAGACGCAAGGACATGCAAATACACACGGACCTGGAAGTGTTAGATCCGAAGATTTTGTTTACCACTAGCAATAGTGTCTATACAACACCAGAAATCCATAGGTGTTGAATGCACAAGTTTTTAACTAGATTATTGACTCTAGTGCAAGTGGGAGACTGTTGGAGATATGCCCAAGAGGCAATAATAAAGTGGTTATTATTATATCTTTATGTTTATGATAAATGTTTACATCCCATGCTATAATTGTATTATTAGGAAACACTAATACTTGTGTGTTTTGTAAACATAAAAGAGTCCCTAGTAAGCCTCTTGTTAAACTAGCTTGTTGATTTATTGATGATCATGGTTTCCTGATCATGGACATAAGGATGTGATTAATAACAAGGTTATATCATTAGGAGAATGATGTAATGGACACACACCCGTATTAAGCGTAGCATAAGATCAAGTCATTAAGTTCGTATTGCTATAAGCTTTCAAAATGCATAGTAACCTAATCCTTCGACCATGAGGTTATGTTAATCACCATCACTGGATGGATACTTTGATGACATCAAACACCGCTTCGTAACTGGGTGGTTATAAAGGTGTCATTGGGTATTCTGAAAGTATGTGTTGAAGCGCATGGACCAAGATTGGGATTTGTCCATCCATATGACGGATAGATATGCTCTGGGCCCTCTCGGTGGAATGTCATCTAGTTAGCTTGCAAGCATGTGACTAGGTTACAAGGGATGACATATCACGGAACGAGTAAAGAGTACTTATCAGTAACGAGGTAGAACTAGGTATGGAGATACCGACGATCAAACCTCGGATAAGTATAGTATCGCGAGACAAAGGGAATTGGTTTAGTATGTAAATGGTTCAATCGATCACGAAGTCATCGTTGAGTATGTGGGAGCCATTATGGATCTCCAGGTCCCGCTGATGGTTATTGATAGGAGATGTGTCTCTATCATGTCTACATATTCACGAACCGTAGGGTGACACACTTAAGGTTCGAAGTTGTTTTAAGTAGATATGGAATGTGCGTTGGAGACAGAATGTTGTTCGGAGTCTCGGAATGAATCCGGGACATCACGAGGAGATCCGGAATGGTCCGGAGAATAAGATTCATATATTGGGGATCATTTTCTAAGTTAGGAAATATTCTGGAGTATTTGTATGGAGATTCTAGAGGGTTTCGGAATGTTCTGGAAGGTTCTAGAGGATTTCTTGGAGTTTGCTTGAAAACCAAGAAAGGATCAAAGGAGTCCTGGTGGGGCAAGACACGGATTCGTTGGGGAGGAGGACTCCTCCCCCCTTCCCACCACCGGCCAAAGGAGGGGAGTCCTACAAGGACTCCCCCTCCCCAGGCGCGCCCTCCCCCCCTTAAATAGAAGGGCAGGGGCGCCCCCTCCTAGCTCTCTCCCATAACACCCAATCTCTGCCGCCTCTCTCCTCCACCTCTCTTCTGCACAGGCATAGGCAAAGCCCTGCAGAATTCTCTACTCCACCACCACCACCACGCCGTCGTGCTGCTGGGATTCCGTGGAGAAGATCTACTACCTCCGCTGCTCGCTAGAACGGGGAGAGGAAGGTCTGCTTCGACTCCGCACGTGTGACCGACTGCGGAAGCGCTGCCGAATCGCGGCGCCGGAAGGATCGTCCACTTGACCGACTGCGGAAGCGCTGCTGGAACGCGACGCCGGAAGGATCGTCCACACGATCTTGAGATCGGCAAGTGATCGACTACATCAACCGCGAGATCTAATCCCGTTAACGCTTTCGGATCTACGAGGGTTAGTTCCTATCTATCTCGTTGCTCATGTCTAATAGATTAGATCTTGGCTTTTATCTAGATTAGATCTGGGTTTTGTTCGTTCTTGCGGTAGAATTTTTTTGTTTTACATGCTACGAACCCTTCACAAAGTTCTGTGGTTGTGTTGTGCCACGTTGCTACTAGCACCGGTAGTGCGCCCTGCCAAAGCTCAGCTAGTAACACCTTTGGGGTGTTTCCTTGCTCCTACTGGTTCGATTAAACCTTGGTTTCATAATTGAGGGAAAACTTTCTGCTGTGCTCATCATACCTTCCTCTTGGGGTTCCCAACGAGCTCTATGTCGATCGTCGAGTGCATCAAGATCTTTTCTGGCGCCATTGCCGGGGAGTCAAGGACATCTTCACAAGGGGAGTCCCTCACAACCAATCTCTTTACTTTGTTGTTTTTGTTTTGCTTAGTTTTCTTTTTGCTTTGTTTGCTTGTTTTGTTCTTCAAAAAACACAAAAAAATTAGTTTTACTTGTTTGCTTTCTTATTCAAAAACACAAAAAATTAAGTCTCCTTTAGTTGTCACCTCTTCCTTAGGTCACCATGTTGATCCCTACATTCACCCTGAAAGACCTTCCAATTAGTAGTGGTTCTATAATTGGGAAAGATAACATTGAAGAATTCTTTAATCCTGTTAGTAAGCATGAGGATACTAAGGATAGGTCCCTCGTAGAACTTGCTCCAAACTATGAGATTGCTGCAGATTCTTTAGTTCACATGTTAGAATCTAGGTTTGTTAACCTCAACCCCTTAATGCAAGTAATGTTTCTTAAACTTAAAGAAATTGAGGATCCTGAAAAGAGGGATTTTATTCTAGAAACTTTGTTTAAGGAGTTCTATGATGTTGCCAAGGAAGCTACAAAAGTTTTTGAATGTTTCAATATGCTAGGGTCATGTGTAGATGTTGTTGGTACACGAGAAAAGATGAAGAAAACCGAACCTAATGGGGAGGAACCTAAGATACCAATACCCTTTAAACTAGTAGCAATACATGATGCTATAGAGAAGAATCTTGATTGGATTGTTCCTGCAAACCCTTTTGATGAGAATAGTAAACCTAAGAGCATTGAGAGAGGATCCTCTAGAACTTATTTGGATGATATATCTTGCCTTGTTGAAAATATTTCTGGTATTGATCTTAATGCTTCTTCATTTGAGAACACTTGATTCTTTCTTTGCTTCTTATGCCTAACTTAAAGGCATTAAAGAAAAGTACTTGTTGGGAGATAACCCAAGAGTTTTAGATGAGTCTTGGAAGTTATTACCTCTGTAATAACCTCTCCTTATCCTTTTTATTTGCTTTTTGTGCCAAGAGTAACCTCTAATGAGAGTTAAGTAATGATTGGGAAAGTTGCTGTCCCGAAACAGATTTCTGTGCTTCACTGTAAAAATTCTTGAGAGATCTCTGTATGTCGGATTAAGCTGTAATTGTTTGTAATTCTGCCCCAGGTTGTTATCTAACTTTCGTTAGTTCAACACTTTTCGATTTGAGCAACATAAGGTCTTCGAAAAAATTCGTCTTTACCTGTTGTTCTGTTTTGACAGATTTCTGCCATTTTCTGCATTTGCTTCTTGTTGATTCCTTCTTGAGTTCTTTTGAGGAATTGAGCTTTTTGAGGGAAGTGCTACAGTAGCTAGTGTTCTAATGGAAGTTTATTTGGTGTTATAACTGAACCTTTAGACTTATTTATCTTAAGTGCACTAATGTTGCTAATGAGATTGTGTGAAGTTTTGTATGAAGGAAAAATTTCAGGTGTATGAAGGAATGAGTAATGAGATGAAGGATGGACTAAAGCTCAAGCTTGGGGATGCCACGCGTGTCACCCCAAGAAATATCCAAGAAGTACAAGCGTCAAAGCTTGGGGATGCCCAAGGCATCCCCTTCTTCATCAATAAAAATCCAGGTTTCTTCCAAACGCTTTATTTTTATTGTTTCATGCACAGTTGTGTTTTTATTGGAGTGTCTTCTTTTTCTTTTTCGTTTTGGTTTTTAGTTTGCTTGGTTTGCTTAGTTTTCTGAATAAATTGGTTGGACCCCCTCTTTCATACATTTGGTTTGCAAATAGTTTGGTTTGGTTTGGAAAAGAGTAGGAAAGTTCATGCTTATGTGGTAAAAAGAGCTCCTTTTTGACTGTGGCCATGCTTTGTCATGCCATGCTTGATATTGTTTTGGGTTTATGCTTAGTATTCTTTTCTGTAGCATGACTTGTTATAAACAATTGAGATTGCTTAATGTGCCTTGGATGAATCATGCGTTGTTTTAGCATATTAAAGCATAGTATAGTGGTATTCTCCTTTGATGCTTTATTTGGGTTGACTTGGCGCATGCTCACACCATGTTATGACTATCCAAAGTCACCATATCCTTTATGATCCTTTAGTTTTCAACTTGTAGTATCACTTTATGCTTTGATCAATGATTTTTTGTCGCTCTGCATGATTATGGCCATTATTGCTCTCTTAGTTGGTCGCTCCCAGTCTTTTGCTAGCCTTCACAACCAAGTATGAGTTCCACTCATGCATCCAAAGCCCTAAACCAAGTTTTTCCAAAGAGTCCACCATACCTACCTACTAGCTTATGCTATTCCAAGTATATTCATGCTTTTGTTTACCTTCCACTTGTTATGAGAAGACTAGTGATTAAAGCTCTCACGAACTTGATGGCACACTTTACTTTATTGCCTCTAATAAACTTTAACCACTGGGTCCTTCTTTGTTGCGTATATGCTTGCGCTTTATAAGTTGAAATTAGCAGAACCATGTTTCATGGGGAACGCTTTCAACATTGCACTTGTACTTTGTACCCCGTTGATATCATGTTCTTTTGCTTACGGATCCTGGCGGTGTGAAATAAAAGTGGAACTTGTAAGATCATGGAGTTTGTATGTGTGTTAGAGAAACGCCTGGGCCGCTAGCCTAAGCCATGCCTAATCATGGTGGAAACTTGCAGCATCACCATAATGAGCACTCTATGAAGCATCCTCAATAAAAACCTATGCAAATAGCAAATAAAAAGATTGCTAAGATGCTCATTGTCTGCTTGCCTTGTCATTTTGATTATGGGAAAGCTCCCGTATCATGTGCAAGGGGTACCCCGTTGGCGGTTCTTAATGATACACATATACTTACAATGGCAAGAGCTTACTCGTGACTGAAGTTGAGTAGCATGAGGATCGGTCTTCGTAAGTAAGGGGCATGAGATTTCGGTTTATAACTTGTCAAGCATATCCTCTTAGTTGTGTCACTTTAACCTTAATCACCTTCAAGATGCTTATGATAGGTGCAATGAGAGCTGAAAGCTTTAAGTATCATAATTTTTGGAAGCTCTTTATGAGACTTGAATCCCTACTTCCTTTTACAAAAGCCTTTCTTCCACCATTACATTGAGTCTCCACCTTCTAACTTTATGCACTACTTCGAGAGCATAGTGGCCATTCTTAGTTCTATGTGCATTGTACCAAGACTAGTTGATTGATGCATAACTTGTTATTGCTTGTTTTAAACTATTGTATCTAGTCACTCTTATGGACTTTGAAGGTGTCCTATGCATTTATATTTGCTACTCTATTGAGGGACAAGATGAATACTTTTATGCTATGTTTTCTTTATGTGAAACAAACAAACGTCTTGCAAAGCATGTTATTCATGAATCTTTTGTTTGTGCCTTTTCATGTTGCATCTTAGTTTCTTTGCTTATTGCTAGAACTTTGTCTTTCATGTTATGATTGAAGTACAATGATCCCAGCTTTGAATGTTTTGCAAATACTTTGATCAAGTCTTTGATGGTGCATGTCACCTCAAAAATTCTTTCTTTTCATTACTTACCTACTCGAGGATGAGCAAGAGTTAAGCTTGGGGATGTTGATACATTGCAAATGTATCTATAATTTTTGATGTTCCATGCTTAGATTTATCTACTTTCTTGTGTTTTGTTCCAACTTTGGAGTACTTTTATTATGATTTCTTGGAATAACCTATTAACAAGAGCCACATTGCCAGGTGCCTGTTTTCTGCTGTTTTGGGTTCCAGGAAAGTCAGAAAATGAATATTCTCGGAATTGGACAGGACAAAAGCGAAAGTGCCTATTTTTCCAGAAGGGATCAAGTGCTAGAATACGATACGGAGAAGGGCCAGGGAGCCACCACACCACCTGGCCACGTGGCTAGGCCTGGCCCGCGCCAGGGGGTGGTGTGGCCGCTCCCGGCACCCCCTCGGCCTCTCCTTCCGCCTATAAGTTGCCCTCGGGACGAAAACCCTAAGGACCCAATCAAAAATCCACGAAAGAGTCTGTATCCGCCGTCGTCTCTGTCCCTAGATCGGAGGGGAGATCTAAAGCTCTTCCCGGCACCCTGCTAGAGAGGGGAATTCACCCTGGAGGCCTTCTTCGTCACCATGCAAGCCTCCGGTGTGATGCGTGAGTAGTTCATCCTTGGACTACGGATCCATGTAGTAGCTAGATGGCTGGTTTGTCCTCCTTTGTGCTTTCATGTTTAGATCTTGTGAGTTCCGTTCATGATCAAGATCATCTATTTGTAATCCATACATGTTGTGTTTGCGGGGATCCGATGGATATTGAGATGCTATTTCAGATTGATTATTGATTCTATCTTGTCTTTGTTATTTGAGATCTTGCATGCTTTCCGTTGTTAGTACCTATCTTGGCCAAGTAGATGCTAGCAACTCCAAGAGTTAGTACTTATGCTCGATAGTGGGTTCATGCCTCTAGTAATCTGGGGAAGTGACAGAAATCTCTAAGGTACTAGATGTGCTGTTGCTACTAGGGAGAAAACAACGATCCTTTGTTCATAGAACAATTGTATTGTTTACTTTACACGCAGTTCGTAAAGCAATAATCTGTTGCTTGCAACTTAATACAGGAGGGGGTTCGGATGATAACCTGAAGGTGGATTATTAGTCATAGATGCAGTTGGATGGCGGTCTATGTATTATGTTGTAATGCCCAATCAAGTCTCAAAGGAGTCAAGATGATTAGTATATGCATGTATTGCTTTCTCTGTGTTTGTCAATTGCCCCACTGTAATTTGTTCACCCAACATGTTATCTATCTAAGGAAAGCCACCTCTAGTGAACTATGGATCCTGGTCCTTTTACTTTACATACAACCTACAACTGTTTACTGCTTTGTGTTTACTTTCTGCAAACTTTTACTTCTTTCCATTCGATACGTTTAATCCTTTGTTTTCCGCAAAACACGGTGAGATTGACAACCTCATCGCAAGTTGGGGACAAAGTTTTGTGGTTGTGCTGTGCAGGTCTCCACGTTGCTACTAGCACCGGTAGTGCGCTCTGCCAAAGCTCAGCTAGTAACACCTTTGGGGTGTTTCCTTGCTCCTACTGGTTTGATTAAACCTTGGTTTCATAATTGAGGCAAAACTTTCTGCTGTGCTCATCATACCTTCCTCTTGGGGTTCCCAACGAGCTCTTCGTCGATCGTCGAGTGCATCAACCCTCGCTGGCCCTTCCAGCATCTGACGTACATATCTCACAGCCCATCTCAAGTTGCCTGTAGCAATTTTCACCGCTGTCGCATAGTTGATCAACCAGTCCGCTGCCTTGGTGCTACTGTCATATGTTTTTGTGCCTCTAGGTAGCTGAAAGTTAGGTACCGGAGGCTCCTTCATGATCCGGGGCCCAAAACACGCTGGACCCAGAGAACCTTGACACTCAATTTTCTCCGACCTATAAAGGCGATCCAGTTTTAACCTGGTGTCATCAGGCATCAAGTTCCTGCTTCCCAACCTTGACCCTATCACGTGATAGTCCGGCCTAGGGTATCCCGCGTTCACCATTTCCGAATCACCATCATTGTATCTATCTTGCTCTTGCGGAGCTTCTCTCTGTTGCATACCTTGGCCGGCACTTCGCTCTTGTCGTGGTATATTCCGCTGCTGCGGTTGCCCTGCACCTGGCGAGTTGCGCTGTCCGGCATTTCTGTTCACAGCGTTTCCCTGACCGGCATTTCCTTGGTCGCGGTTACCTCGGCCAGCTTCACCTCGGCTGACACTTCGTCGGTCCTCATTTCCCTACACTTCTTTTCCTTTCCCTGCCCTTGCTGGGTCATATGGGACTATCTATTTGTTTCTCCTTGCCGAGGTTACCACTTCTTCTCTCCTTGGGCCACCATGAGGGGATGATGCGGCTCCAGCAGATTTCTCCGGGTTACCTACTGTTGAGTGGACGACTTTGGAGGCTCCAGCTCTTGCCGGATTAGCCCTGAGCAACTCTTCATTTTGTCTGTTCACGATCCGAACTAACTCATTGACTCTTTCCTGCTGCCTTTGCCGGCTTCACCCGTCAAACCCTCTAACTCGAATGCAGCTGCATCCGCTGCTCTGAGGTTTTTTGCCGGGGTACTATACTTCGGCAGCCCCGCGGACCGAAAGTTCTCTAACTCCTCAACTCTAGTATCACCCTCCTTGTTCACTTCACTGATGAAGTTTTTCCCCTTTACTTTTACAACATCTACCTTATTTGCTCTTGCGTACTCGCGCAGTGTCATGTTCAACGACTGCTGAGCTGCTGCTATCTTTTTCGCACCCTCTAGTATTTTCTGCCTAGTCTCCTCTAACTCGGCCTGTGCCCGAGCCGGATCTACTACAGGTGCTATGGGGCTCTCTAGGCTATCGATCGCCTGCTGCAGCACATTCTCTGGCCTCTATAGTGGAGGACCTCTACTTTTCCTTGGTGCCTTTGGTGTTACCTCCGGATCTGGTGCCGGATCCTTGCTCGCGCCAGCGTCAGGCGCATTCATGATGACCTCGGCGCGTTCAGGGGAGCGAGTGATACGCGCCCCATGAGCCGCGCTAAGGGGTGGCTCGCCTCCCTCGATGATGTGCCACGGGTGAACGCACGACATATCGACAACGACATAGATCTTGTGCGCGTCGAGCTTGACGAAGAGGCCGTTCCGCGGGAGAGGTCGCTTGCCGAAGCAGCCAACATTGTCGCCGACAAAGTCCAGCACTCCAAAACGCTGAACGAGCCCGAAGACGATGCGCTCGCCGTTGCCGATGAGGTTTCTCGTCCAGATCTTCACTCCTGCTAGCACCGCTAGCCCCACAGTGGGCGCCAACTGCCGTGGTGGTGTCACGGCAGATGCCATGGATAGGATAAAGGTGGGAACAAGATGCACTAGAGGAATCCAGGGAGGGATAGTGTGGTGATTCCACACACAGATGCTTTGTATTCTTCAAGCTAGATGAGTTACAAGTGCTCCTTGAGCTGTATTGGGGAGAGGAGGAAGAAGGAACTCTCTTACTCTCACCACTAGCTAGCTCTCAGTGACCAACTAGAGATCAACCAAGTAAAACCCAACCCCCTCTACAGGTGCCCTAGCCCTCCTTATATAGGGGTGGCTAATTCTCCAATTAGGGCATACGTGGAGGCATATTCCTTCCCAAAATAGCAAACCGACCGGGTCACTTTCCCCCATCGTAAGCCATGCAGAGGCTACGTGAGCCTCTGCGGCGCCAGCGTCATTCGACATAGACTACATCACCCTTGTCGGCCACGCCTCGGTGGTCCTAGCCTCTGTCCGCTTTGCTCACGCTCCAGCATACAGTGACCTCCTTTTGACCAGCGAGATACCTTCCTTCTCTTGCAAGCCTGATATAACCCGGATCATGCCTAGTTAATCCGGCCACACTAGTACCTGGATACAAGTTAGATAAATCCTGCCGGCATACGACATACGTCAGCCAGGACTCAGTTAGGCAGACATCCTCCAGTCCGGGTTACTCCGTGATTCGGTCTTCCTTGAGGTGACTCGGCCAGCACTTGCTTTGACCTTGCCGTACCTCGGCTAACTCGGCCATTATACCCCGGCGTGACCCTACCCGGGGGTAACTCCCCAACAATGCTCTTTGGCCTACTGATCCTACTCCCAAAGGCAACACAACTTTTATTACCAAACTGATGGAATGTGAGACACAACTTAACCTCTGGAGGGAATGAAGTGCGTGCACCAAGGCTGATACGGTACTAAGCTTCGTACTTTCGTGGTATGAGAACTTGGACTTGAGGGTGCTCGACCACATGCGCACCGGGTCAAAATGGACTAACGATCTAGAGTGCATCGCTCGACGCAAGGCTTACGCCTACAACCTCATCCAGTACGCCTTCTGCCATAGATGGAACGAGGGTCCGAGCTTCCTTGATGCCATCGACGATGCTTACGTCTCGGATGGATCAAATAGTGAAGAGGTAGAGGAAGAAGTCTCGGAGCTCGGCGAGGATACTGAAGATCCAGAGGATGAGGCAGAGAACGGTCCTCCCCCTACTGACGCTGAGTTACCCCCTCCTTCGACCGATGATCCGGCTCCTGCTGCTGCTCCATGAGCTAAAAACAAACACTTTGACATTTATCAGATCCCCGGTATGCTAGGTGCAAATATATCAAGTACAATGATTGTGTTTTGATACTAAGTTTTTAACGTCGGATTAACTTGGGCGGAGTCCCCGAGTTTTCTTTTCTTGTTCCCCCAATTTTATGATTTGGCTCGCGTCTACCTTGATTCGGTTTTTGACTTACGAGTCTGAGGTTCAAAAAATTGAGTTAACAATAATTGAAACTTTGGAATTAGCTCAAAATAATTCAACATAGCATAAGTAAGATAAATACAAGGTTAGTCCGAATAACAAGTGTCATCTCGATTACGTCCCTTTCCTTAGACTTTTTCATGTGGCTTGCAATTCCAAACTTGTTCTCTTGCTTGCCATGAATCCAATTCTTGTTGGACAGCAACAAGTCGAAGAGTTAGGTTTTTGGTGCCTACGCACTACTAATCCGGCTAAGGAATAAGTAATTTAAGCCAGCCGACGTATAAAAAGTAAATACTGAAAAGACAATTATTAGGGCAGTCCCGGAGTTTCTGCTTAGGGTGCCGAGCATTCATTGATAAACTCATTGCCGACATACATACCGACATATGAGAGACTCAGATACATACACTTCTTCGCTAAGTGTAAAATGGACGAAGTAGAGCTACATTCCATGGACGCTTAGATTCCTCGCCGGACCTGTCCGCCTTGTTCTTCTCCTATTGTTGTGCATCAATGAGGTAATAGGAATCATTGTTCAGTGATTTGCTTACAATGAATGGTCCTCCCCATGGAGAGGATAACTTATGCATGCTAGTAGTGCGCTGTATCAGCCAAACTACAAGATCACCTTCCCGAAAGACTTGGGGGTTTACTTTCTGTCTATGGTAGCATCGGAGATTTTGCTGATATATGGAGGATCTGGACAAGGCTAGTTCTCTCGCTTCTTCCAGCAGATCAACATCATTTTGCTGGGCTTCTCGCACTTCGTCTTCTGTGTATTGGGCGACTCTGGGTGAATCATGCTCTATGTCGGCTGGTAGTACAACTTCTACCCCATATACCAGAAAAATGGCGTATAGCCTGTTGATCGATTCAGAGTTGTTCTTAAACTCCATAGTACCACTGGTAGTTATTCTATCCAGCACCCCGCTGACCTTTGCAGCAGCTCAATGAGCTTGGGTTTTATCCCGGACAAAATTTGCCTGTTGGATCTTTCCACTTGCCCGTTCGATGCGGGGTGGGCTACTGATGCGATATCCAGCCGAGTCTTCTTTTCTCGAAAGAACCTCACAAATTCTCCTTCAGCAAAATTCGTGCCATTATCAGTTATGATATTGTGGGGATATCCGTATCTCAATATTATATCTTTGAGGAATGTCACAACTGTTGCCCCATCACATTTCCTGATTGGCTTTACTTCAATCCACTTGGTAAATTTGTCTACCATAACCAAGATATGAGTCATGATTCCTTTTGCCAGCTTAAATGGGCTGACCATATCTAAGCACCACACCATGAATGGCCAAGTGATAGGTATAGTCTTCAGTTCCGACATAGGCATGTGTGTCTTGGTGGCGTACCTCTGACAATCATTGCATTTTCTTACAAGCTCTTCGGCTTGCTCTAAGGCACTTGGCCAGTAAAATCCACGCCGGAAAGCTTTTGCCACAAATGCTCTGGATGATGCATGATGCCCACATTCCCCCTGATGGATATCTCGAAGGATGTCAAGCCCTTCTTCCGGGTTAACACATCGTTGCATGAAACTTGTGACACTTCTCTTGTATAGTTTGGCATTGATAATAGTGTATGCATTTGATCCTCTTTGGATTTTCCTCGAAAGTATTTCATCATTCGGCAAAGTTCCTTCTCTCAAGAACTCAAATATTGGCTTTAAGCATGGAGGTATAACTCGAATGAGAAAGATCTCCTCGTCAATTTCCATCGCTTCCACCAACATAACTCTAGCCGGATCTAGCTGAACAATCCCCGGGTTCTGCGAGGCAGTCCTCGGGTCTGCCGAAGCTGTCCCCGGATTTGCTGATGTGCTTCCCCCATCTATATCCGTAGGGGTAGCCTCTGATTCGGAGTGAGCCGGGACATAAATTGAGTCGGATTCTGGTGAAGGTGTGATAGATGATTTTCACAAGTGCTCCAAAGCAACACCTGGCGGGATTGGTTACCGAGATGACCCCAATCCGTATAATACATCGGCTGCCTCATTTTCAAGCCGAGGTACATGGTGGAACTCACATCTTCAAAGGATCCACTTATCTTTTGGACATGGAATCTGTAAAGTGCCATATTTGCATCCAGAGCATCCCAATTGCCAAACACTTGCTGTACTACCAAATCCTAGTCTCTGAAGCATTGTATCCGACGTACCCCCACTTCCTTTGCTACCTTAAGCCCATGCACGAGCGCCTCATACTCGACAACATTGTTCGATGCGCTAAAATGGATCTGGAGGACATATTTCAAATGATCTTTCTTGGGCGAGGTAAGCACTATGCCGGCTCCTAGTCCTTCCTTCAGCTTTGACCCATCAAAGTGCATCCTCCAATAGTTTGAGTCCAGAAAAGCTGGTTCGTATTGCATTTCAGCCCAATCCACGAAGAAATCCGCCACTACTTGAGATTTAATCACATCTCTCCTATCAAACTGTGGTGCGTATGGGGCTAACTCAATTGCCCATTTTGCAATTCGGCTACTAGCATCTCTATTGCTAATTATTTCGGATATGGGTGCTTCGCATATCACTTTGATGGGGTGTTCCTCAAAGTAATGCTTTAGCTTCTTTTCCGCCATATACACGCCATATGCCATCTTCTGGTAGTGAGGGTAATTCTGCTTCGAAGCTGACAACACCTCGCTTAGTTAGTACACTAGCCTCTGCACCAACTTACCTTCCTCATCACGCTTAACTACTATCACTGCACTTACGACTCGGTTGGTCGCTGCTATATAGAGCAACATTGGCTCTTTAGATAGTGGTGAGGCTAAGACCGGTGCAGATGATAACATCTTTTTAACTCATGAAATGCACTATCAGCTTGTGGTGTCCATGTAAATTTATCTGCCTTTTTCATTAACTGGTAGCGGGGCAGTGCCTTCTCTCCCAACCGACTTACAAACCGCCTTAGCGATGCCAGGCAACCTATGAACTTCTGCACATCGTTAAGACACTTTGACAATTCCATTCTTTCTATAGCTTGGATTTTTTGGGGTTGGCCTTGATACCTCGGCTAGATACAAGAAGATCGAGTAACTTCCCTGCCGGCACACCAAAGGTACACTTCTCCGGGTTAAGCTTCATCCGGAACCTCCTTAGGTTCGCAAATGTTTGCCGGATATCATCAAGGAGCGTTTTGCTTTCCTTAGTTTTTATCACAACATCATCCACATAAACTTGCACATTTCGACCAATTTGGTCATGTAGACATTTTTGCATGCATCATTGATATATTGCTCCTGCATTACGTAAACCCAATGGCATCGTGTGATAGTAATAAGACCCGTACGGGGTGATAAACACAGTCTTTATTTGATAATCCGGGTTCAAAGGTATCTGGTGAAAGCCAGAATAAGCATCTATGAATGATAACAACTCACACCCATCTATGGAATCTATGACTTGGTCTATCCTTGCCAGTGGAAATGGATCTTTTGGACACGCCTTATTCATGTTCGTGTAGTCGATACACATACGCCACACCACGGCCTTATTCAGAGCCGGCATATGCTGTTGCATGGACTAAGCCCATGATGCCACTTCTTGAATTTCCTCTTCTCTTGGGAAATCACCAGTGACTCGGCCAGGTTAGATCCGGCTGATGCACACTCAATGGAACACCTGAAATCTCCAGCTATAGTGATCACTCCCCTTGGCCCTGGCAAATTCATCTTTAAGTAACTGATGTGCATACAAGACATAAACTTGTTCAGAGCTAGCCTACCGAGTAACACATGATATGCGCTTTCCATGTTCACAACCTCAAACTCCAAGTTTTCAGTCCGACAGTTGTCCCTTGTGCCGAGTAACACATCGACTCGGACCTTACCAATGGGTTCACATGAGATACCCGACACAATGCCATGGAAAGTGGTCCTTGTCACTTGGAGCATATTTTCCGATATTCCTAACTTGTGCATGGTATCCTTGTACATGATGTTAATGCTACTGTCGTTGTCTATCAGCACCTTGGAAAACCTAACGTTGATATTCGGCCCAATGAACGTCAGATCCAACACCAGTGCATATGTTCTAGGACTTGGCATGAGCCTAGGATGATCCTTGATAATCCAGGTAATTTCTTGCTCCGCCCAAGGCATATACCTCGTCAAAGATGGCATTACTGTGTTCAGCTCCATATGTCAGCGTTGCAAGCTCTTTCTATCAGTTTCCTCTATGGTGAACACGTAGTAACTTTGGTTATGTTCTCTGTACTCATTTCTACCATCATTTTCATGATATTTTTGGTCTTGTTGGTGCTGATTATTCACGTGGTGCACTGCATCCCTTCTCTCATGGTTCTCATACCTCGGTGGAGTTGCAGGCAACATTAGTTGCTATCCATTCCCCCTAGTGAGTTGTTGCTGCCGAGGTGCATCGTGCCGAGGTTCCTAAGCATTCCCTGAGCCACTTTGTTCTAGCTTTCTCATCCACTCACATTGCCGGGTTCTATGATTCGCCGGGTTATTTGGACTTGGCATGTGGAACTTGCACGGCTGATCCAACATAGACTCGAATGTGTATCTCGGCCTGTCCTTTCTTTCCTACCACTATTTCTTCGGCTTTAGCGTCCAAGGTTTGTTGCCTTCACCCTTTTGTTGCCACTATTGCCCTCCTCCTATTTTCTGACGCTGGCTAGCACCGGCATTGTGCTGATCCTAATCCAAAGCTACCACTTGTTGCGAGTTGTACCGGTAATCCGGCCGATCGTCCCTTCTCTTACCCGAAAAGTCATTGCACCGCGACAATCTGGCACCCTCTCGAGGGTAATACTCACCATTGGACTCACTTGACATCATCCGAGGCTGGGTTGGATCACCTAAGGCGTACGAATCTGCAATCCGAATCATCTCGGCCAACGTGGTTGGTATATCTCTATCATGACCCCAACCCGTTAAGGTACAAATCCTTGTGTTTATAGTTCTAGTCCCTAGATCGAATAGCTAGCACCCACAGTTTAAGATGTAATATCAAGAAACAAAGGTCATATTGCATCGCATATCCAGGAATAAAACAGTTCATTACAACTTACATAGCTCATATGGCTATCTTATTACAAGCAATAGATATAACTATAAAGCATGAAGTGCTTCATCTTCATGTGCCACAGGCAAACATGTTGGGTGCAGACTCGTAATCCCTACTCATCAAACTTCACTATCATCAAGCAATCCTGCAACATGATAAGTTACAGCCACAAGGGTCAATACGTTGAATGTATTGGCAAGTGAAACTTACACGATATATTATATACCACTATAGCACTAGCATTTCCCTAGTGTACCTCCAACTTAACATAGCCACACTACTTCCCCTAGTGTACCTCTAACTCAATGGTAACACTAGTACATCCCTAGTGTACTGCTAACACAAAATAGCCACACTAGTACATCTCTAGTGTGCCTCTAACTTAATGATAACACTAGTACATCCCTAATGTACCGTTAACATAAAATGACCACACTAGTACATCCCTAGTGTGCCTCTAATTCAATGGTACCACTAGTACATCCCTAGTGTACCCTACACTGACATGGTCACACTAGTACTTCCCTAGTGTACCCTTCTAAATCCTTGCTCCAAGACTACACACTCATCCATCGAGACAATCCATTTATAAAGCTGTTTCCATCACATCATGCATAATACAAAAATATCACTAACACATAATAGAAACAATAAGAAATTTAATGAGACCAAAGTATCACTTGCTTTTTTTGATATAAGTCCAATAACTCCTCAATAATTTATCCTTGAAGAATTATATATCCTCAATGATTTATCCTCGATTATATATTTATTTCTCGCCACTCTTCATGAAATCTATCGCAAATAATATCGTACTATAATTATACACACAAGCATAACATTCCAAAATGAAAATATTCAATGAAGGTGAAATCATGGAAAGTATGCATAAAATCCAAATGAAACTTCGAATCACTTTTATAGTCTTCAACATAACCATAAAACACTACAAGTTCAAGATATGCATACACACGATTTAATACTTAATTCAACCTTATCAAGTACGATTCATAACAGGTTGAATTAATTAAACTTTATATTTGGTGAGAACCAATTATTAACAGTAAGAACATGTTTAACAACTCAAAATATATTAAGGGTTAACCCCCAAATTTATTTGGGTATTTTTCAATTAGCATTATGTTGAATTTAAACCTAAATCCCAAGTAACATTTCATATGGTCATATATATATGGTTGTAAAAATCATTATATGTTACTGGTGGATAGGAATGGTCATGGGGTCCAACTTTGTAGAAGGAATTATATTGAAAAGACTTATAGAATTTAAGTTATGACATAAATACTAAATTAATGGTCCTGTACAAATCGTGATTTTAAAATATGCAAAAGCACCGACTTATGATTCCATGATGTTCTACTCATTTTTGTGAATCCATAGACATAAAGTTTGCAATTTTCCGATTTACGGTTTAAAAGTTATGAATTTTTGAAGTTTGACAATGTTCTTATGTCTAGAAGTCCGAAAATAGAATAATAGATGACAAGTGGCAGCTTTGTATTGGTCGATACCCCTTCGTTATGTGATCTATTGGTGGCCCTTAGATTGAGATGACACGGATCAGGAAGCCTCACCGAAAAATATCGCCAGAAAGATCGCCGGAATGGCGGGCACGGGCTTGGCGTTGCCGTTGTCGTCGCTAGGAACGTATCTGGAGTTGAAGAAGACGCGTACGACGTAGAGGACGTCGAGGCGGTGGTCTTGGATGTGATGAATAGATTTTTCGTCTCCAGTGGCGGCGGAAATCCATGGCTGGAGTGACGTACGATGTCGGGCGGCGCGGTCAACTGCAACAAGAAGGTGAACTATGATGTCCTGAAGGTAGGCAACAATGAGGAGAGTATTATGGTTCGAGGAATTGACAAGTTTCTCACCGTGGACGATAAGATCTGACGATGAACTCCGGTTTTATGCTGATCTTGGCATGGTTGGTATGTGATCTACAGATCTCATCTGGAGAAAGTCTGAGAACGAAAATGATGGAGGAGAAAGAGGTGAAGATGATGCTCTCTTCTATTTTTTCTAAGGTGGTATGTGGAGGGAGATCAGGAAACGTATGCCACCGATTGGCATTCGGGGCATCGGTTCGGTTTGATGTATTTTTACTCACCTAAATGTGAAATTAATTTCCTGAACGGAACCTTCACAAAATTCTGAACAACTTTCGTCTTTATGGTGAATGGAAATGTCCACTAGATTTTATAGGAGGAGGAGGAGAAGAGGTTGCAGAGGCTATGGCTGTAAGGTACACTCATGTACACGAGCACAAGGAAGAAGAGGACTCGGTCGGGCTAAGATGGGCTAAGAATTTCAGCCCAAGAGAAATAGAAGGAAAGAAAAAATATATATAGAAAGATGGGGTTGAGTTGGTGGGCTGGCTTGGGAAGGAATTGGGTCGTGGCCGGCTGGATCGTTGCGACTCCTTTGTTTTTTTCCTTATCGTTTTCTTCTTTCCTTTTTCTGTTTTATTTTCTTTTATAGAATTTACCTCCCAAATTCATTCAAATTTGAACTAGACTTTCTCAAAAAATTTACAAAAGAATATTTTTGAGTACACTATTCTAAATAGAGCACATCGTCACTATTTTATAAATATATCATGGCATATAAGCCTATATGTTTTTATTTCATCTTCTTAATTCTTTTTCTATATCTTGTATATTACATATCTTTCGATTTAAAAATCTCCAAAAATGGTCAGACCAATTTGTAAAGTTTTGTAAGGTAATTCTTTACCATTATATGTTATTTAAATATAATTTTGTTCCATTTAGACATAGATTTTAGTTATGGCAAATTATCTTTGCAATATTTTTTTTATTTCTTTGTCTTCTTGTCTTATATAAATCTCATCTTTTGATTTATAGTTCCAAAGGTGGTTCCAATTTTTATGATTCTATTTAATAATTCTTTACCTTTATATAACATTTAAAATTACTTTGTTTGCAATTAACATATTGATTTTTTTTCTATGAGCTTTATTGGCCGAGTACTTTCTTTTATCTTATAAAAATCATAACTTTTTATCCATGACTCCAAATAGAGTGAAACCAATTCTTGTGGATTTATAATTTTGTTGTTTACCAATATAGATCACTTAGATATGCTTATGCTCAAATTCTATATGGAACATAGCCATAGAATTGAATTGAACTTGATGTGATGATTTTCTTATTAGGGTTTAGGTTTTTGGTTTATTCTTTTTCCATTGGTTTAAAATGCAAGTGCTTAATGATCAAGATACATGCCATGCATGAATGCATTTGATCTTTTTTGAAAATTTGTTTGTTACTTTCTCTTTCAAAATTTATTTTGTTTAAGTAAGGTTTTGAATTTCCAAAAGAGGAAAAAAAAGTTTCTTTTCCCCCTAAATTTCATCCTTTATTTCCTTTATTTTTTTGATTTTTCACATTTCAAAATTTGGAAAAATTTAGGATGTGACAATCTCTCTGCAATCTTTTCCATAGCATACTTGCATATCTGCACCCTTGGGCGAACCACGCAATAGCTTGTGATTCAATGACCCCTTCACAGGAATTTCGCACATTGCACCAGCGAGTCAAGAACTCTCAGTCTGTCTCATTCGGTCTTTCCTTGCATAACGCCAGGGTTTGCGGTCTATTCGGCCTCTTGTAGGTGCTCGAGAAGTTGATGATGAATAGCTCCTCGAAATCTAACCAACACTTGATGCTTCCTGGCAGTAAGTTGTTCAACCAGACCCTTGCTGGTCCTTTTAACATTTGGGGCACATATCTCACTGCCCATCTCAAATTACCCGTGGCAATGTTCACCGTAGTTGCATAATCAATGAGCCAATCATTCGGCTTTGTGATACCGTCATATGTCTTTGTTCTTCGGGCCAACTGAAAGTTCAGCATTGGCGGTTTCCTTATGATCCGTGGTCCAAAGCACGCTGGACCTGGAGGACCTTGCACCTTAATCTTTTCCGACCTATAAATCTGGTCCAACTTCAGCCTTGCATCATCCGGCTGCAAGTTCCTGCTTCCCAATCTTGATCTAACTACATGGTGCTCTGGCCTAGGAATTCCGGCATCAGCCATCGCCGAACAACCATCATTGTACCTATCTTGACCCAGACGAGGATTTTGCTACTGCATTGTTGGGCCAATACTTCTCTACTGCCGAGGTGCATATTTCTATTGCTCTTGCCGAGGTATAATTTGCTCCGATCCCGCCGGATTACTCTGTCCGGCATTGCCGTTGGTAGCATTTCCTCGACCGGCATTGCCTTGGTCGCGGTTACCTCGGCCAGCTTCACCCTGGCTGGCACTGTGACGATCCTGATCAACTTGCTGTTGGAAATATGCCCTAGATACAAATAGTAATAAGGACTATTATCATATTTCATAAAGTTTATGATTAAGTTTTATATCATGCTATAATTGTATTGACTGGAAACATTAATACACGTTTGATATATAAACAACCAGGGGTTCCCAGTGAAACTCTAGTCACTGGTTCATTGGTCAACAAATGATCAAGTTTCCTGATCATGTGGCATTTATGCTAGTTGGAAATGGAGTCAACTCATTCTGAGAATGATATGATGAACCAATACCCAACCTAAACACTGTGACCCGATCATGTCACGAAGTTCAAGTTATGATGATTAGAAATGGATCCTCGTAGACTATTCCTTAGACCGTGAGGCTATATCAATCACTGTCTCCCGAGAGTGCTTAGATAGCATCAAGCGCCACTTGGTAATACAGTGGTTATAAAGGTGTGTTCAGGTACTCGGAGGAAACCGTAGAGGAAACATATGTCAAGAGTGGGATTTGTCCATCCACGTGACGGAAAGATACTCAAGGGCCCACTCGGAGAAGTTATATCCAATAGCCGCGCAGCGTGTGATTTGATCACATGGATATCACTTGTCGGAGCGAGTCAAGTAGCATTGTTCAATAACGAGATTGAACATGACATGGTGATGTCATTGATCATATATCGGGCAATGCAAGTATCGAGAGACAAAGGGAATAAGGCACAACTGGCCCGGTTCAAACGGCGAAAGATCTTTGTGGAACGCACAGGGGTCACATGGCCATCCATGTCCCTCTGTTGATCATTGGTTCGGGAGTGTCCTGACCATGTCTAGAGTGTTCCCGAACCGTAGGGTATCACGCTTAAGGGTTTGATGATGCTTAGAGAGTGTTTATAGGATCGGAAGAATCACCAAAGAATAATAGAGAGAAAACCGAAAGGGTTTCGGTAAGTCCGGAGGATGTCCAGAGTGGAGGTGGAAGGTGTCCAGGGTTTGATATTCTCTCTCTCGTGACCGTGGTCCCAAGTTCGGACTGCACGAATGAGAGACATCTTCACCGCGGAGCGCTGTCGTGCTGTAGGATTCGGATCTGGGAGCTCTACTTCCGCAACTGCTGCTGGATCGGGGAAGCGAGAGTCATCGTCAGGCACCGGACGTGTGTAACTCCCCGCGAGGTGTCACACTTGAGGCACTCAAGTCGTTGGAGCCGTAGGAGCACAAGGACTTCATCATGACCTTGAGGTCGGCTTCGGCTCGTCTACATCAACCACGCTCTCCTGAGCGTTGAGAACGCTTTTTGGTCTTCAAGGGTAAGTTCACGAAAAGCCCCTCCCATTACTGCATTACTAATATATAGGTCCTAGCAACATCAGGGGTTCAGGGGCATAGGGTAAAAATTATTGTTTTCATACGCGGAACCCCTACAGTGATATCAGAGCTAGATCTATGCGTAGTAATGCTAGTACGGGTAGAACACACGAGATGTAGCGTGTGGGCGTTGATCTTTTAGCTGTTACCCTCCCATGTGTACTTGTGTATACCGAAGTAATGCTTGATGAAGCGGCCCCCAACCGACTTTACGCGTTCATTTGCGAGACTGGTCCACGCTTGACATATGGCTTGTACCGTATAAAGTGGCTTTGGGGGGTGTCTGTCTCTCGCATTAGTTGGTATGACATTTGCAACGGAGGGCCCCGAAAGGGGTTTAGTATAGACAACTACTTGAGCAGCACTATGATGAAAGTTTGTAGGTAAGAACGGTTCTTGTGCGAAAGCCCATTCAACCACGTAAAACATGCAAAGATAAAGTAGATGCGTCTAACTTTGTTTTGCAGGGGGCGTTGCTTTGTGATATGGTTGTGGCAAAGGTAAAGTGATTACCTTATGTTATGTAGTAGTAGATAGTCACGGAGGTGACGAACTACCACGCCGGAAAGACACCGGTACCCTAGTGTCTACGGCGCCAGAACCCTGGTGCCGGAATCCGGTGATGATGGATGGAGATCACGACGTGAAGGACCATATCACATCGCATTTGCATTCAATGTTATTGTTTGTATATCTTATTGTGTGCTAGTATTAGGTACTCGACAGTAGCCTAATAAGATGATCCCTGTTAAAATTACCAATGATTGTGTTCCCCCTTAGTGTGCACCACCAAGAAAGTCATTCGGTATGAGGCGACCCGCGATGAGCGGATGTCAGACATATCTAGGTTCGCATACAGTGGGTGTAAGCCATGTTGCACAGTGAATACACTAAGGTTGATTTGGTGAGCCTAGCATGTTACAGAGACGTGGCCTCAGAACGTAGATGGTTGAAAGATCGAGCACGAGTCGCATGAATGGTGTGACCGACGTTTAGCGTCCACCCTTGAACCCACATTGATGGTCGTGATGATCGGGGGAGATGTGGGGAAAAGGGGTCGTGTTATCACTAGGGACCCTTCATGGGATATGTGTTTCTGAGTGGAGTTATTATTAACTCATTTAATTATAAACTTAGTCTCAATTCCTTTTGCAATGATAAATGTAGAAAAGGTTCTCCCCGATGCCACCTTTCCTGTTGACGATTGATTGGTTAGAAGGAGAGAAGCTCAGGCTAGACGGATCCAACTTCTCTATATGGGTTATGCGTCTCCATGTTCTCCTTAGCGAGAATGACATGGTTGACTACATACTCGACGAGATGGATTTGGATCAACCCAATAACCTAGAGACCCTAGAGCAGCAGGAAGACCGCTATCACCGTCGGGAGATGGCCCCCTTCATCTCAGTTACAATGTGTTTCAGAATGGTGGACGAGCTGTGGCCTGTCGTGGGTAATGCCAACCCTCGTCAGGTAATGGTACAACTTAGGACACATTTCGTGGAACAAGCGCGCATATGGGAGCATGAGATGATGGGAGGAGAACTCATCACTTGACGACTACTTGGAGCGCATGCATGATGCGTACATGAAGCCTGCATACTTCCTGGATAGCTAGATGAAGGGCTCTTCTAAAAATGGCATTGTGCTGCGGTCGCTGCTACCAAGCTACCAAGCACAAGTCAGGACTTGCATTATGAGAGGCGACACGGAATCGCATGATTTCCACAGGTTCATATCACATCTCAGGAATGTGATGGTTGAACTCGTTGTCGCTGAGGTCATCAATGACAAAGGTATATATTTGATATACAATTTTATAAATGTTATAATCTTGCAAACACATTTGTAGTGTTAAGTATATTTGATACTTGTTCATTAATGCAAATATTGATATGCCTTAAAATACCCAACTTAATGATATGTTCATTAATGAATGAAACCATTGTTTAAATTTAAAGTTATATTGATAATATGTGAAATCCATTCGATTTCTTGTCACATATAAATCATGCCTAAGTTCGGAAAAATAACTTGAACATCGTGTATTACTTGAATACAAAGTGTTTGATGAATTGTTGAAAGTAAATACAGATTCAATGTATTGAAGTTTAACAAAAATGGTAATTATCATTATATGATTGTTTAAAAGTGTAAAGAAGTTTACCAAGGAAACCTGAATATGAAACTATTTGATATGATCAAAAGTGTTTCATCAAACAAAAGGGTATTAAAGATAAATGAGAATCCAATTACTATGATTTGATCAATAGTAATGAAATTCGACTTTATAAGAATGGCATGAAAGAAAATTATGAAATGCAATGCGTTTGAAATGTCAAAATGCAAAGCATCACAATATGATATTAGATATCAAAGTGGGTAAATAGATGGCGCCAAATAAATCATTGTAGTGTAGATGTAGAGACCATTAGTTAGAAGGGCTTTCTATTTTCGTGCCCTCGGGTCCTTAGTTGTGCTCAGCTTTCCCTAGCTCCTTAATTTTTCCTCAGTTTTCCCCAAGAACTTATCTGAAACCATCACAGGTGCTGTAACGGCCGGTTGCCCGACGGTTGACCATTATCTTTTAACTAGTGGGGCCACGTAGAGCCCGCAAAGACACGTCAGACGATCCATCTTTGTTTGACCGTAAGCATCGCTGTATCCCTGACCAAAACGCGAACGAGTGGGGCTTCCGTATATCGAATGACAAGTGGGGCCATGACGCTGATACAAGGGGCAATACACGGGTAGGATTAGATTTATAAACGGAGCTCTACAGCGATGGCACGGAGGAGGTGGCCTGCGGGGTGCTGAGATGAGATCGACGTCCACAAAGAACTGCATGAGGCGAGACCAGACACATTAGATAGATATGAACTAGACGCGTTTAACCATGCAAAGAACAGAAGAAATGGTCGACGACATCGACGACTACCTCAAAACTTTGACTGACCGTGTCGGACATGAACGCGAGCAATGTAGAGAAAACTAGTGTCTCTCCTTTCTGGCGTGTATAGATGGGTGCAAGAAGAGTGTGGTGGCGAAGGGAAAGACCCCACGGTGGTCTGTGGCGTCCAGCATAGCGGGGCGGTGTGGCCGTGCCCACAGCGACGTGCATGCATGTTCGGCATTGGCATCAGCATGTACATTCGATATTGGCCTCGACGGTATCTCTGGTGTGTCAGTGATCGAATGAGGGGACGAGATTGAAGGTGCATCCCGACGGTGACCTAGCAGTGGCGGCGAGCATAGCCGTTCGGACCATGCCGATATCGGCATCAGCATCGTTTGGAGGCTGTGGTGCTCGAATCAAGGTGGGATTTGTTTCTTGTACGCCAAAATGAATTTGAAACAAGTTTCATGTTGAAGGTTAGGTAACGAAAGTTTGTAACTAAAAATTATACTAGCGCCATGGTGAGGTTCTTTTTGATAGAGCTATACGGTTGGGCAAACTTTTTTTTGACACTTTTTAGATAGGGTTCCTTGTTGTTACACGTATGGCATCTTGTATGGCAAATTTGGGGTCATTTGGAGATGTTCGAAAAAATCACTTTGCTTAAGCGCATGCTGTTTCGTCTCACTAAAACCAGCTTTTCTAACAAGGTGATTTTTTCTACCTTCTCTAAATAACCTCAAATTTCATACAGCTTATCTTCTATACATAGATAGATAGATTGTTTCGTTTTTACATTTTTCGAACTTTTTATTTCCCTTTATACTACCCAATTGATTTTCAGGTCAAAACCTCGAAAAATAGCATCATGTATGGCATCATTTTCACCCTAAATTTCAAATTTTGTGAAACTTTCCCTTTTAGATATTCCTTGTTGTTATAGGTATGGCATCATGTATGCCAAACTTGGTTAGGTCTCACTGAAACCAGCTTTTGTAACAAGTTAGGTTTTTTCGACCTTCTCAAAAGGGATTTTTTTCTACCTTCTCTAAATGACCTCAAAAATCATACAGACGATCTTCTATACAAAGATAGGTAGATTGTTTCGTTTTTACATTTTTTTGAACTTTTATTTCCCTTTATAATACCCATTTGATTTTCAGGTCAAAACCTCGAAAGTTAACATAAGTAGATGGTGAACCCTCCCAAACTTCAAATACAGAGATAGATAGATTGTTTCGTTTATCATTTTTACCGTGAATAGTAATGGCTACAAGAAATCGGTGATGGTTTATCATTTTTTGCGTGAAAAGTAATCGCTACAACAAATCGGTGATGGTTTATCATTTTTTGTGTGAAAATTAATGGCTACAAGAAATCGGTGATGGTTTATCATTTTTTGCGTGAAAAGTAATGGCTACAACAAATCGGTGATGGTTTATCATTTTTTGCGTGAAAATTAATGGCTACAACAAATCGGTGATGGTTTATCATTTTTTGCGTGAAAAGTAATGGCTACAACAAATCGTTGATGGTTTATCATTTTTTGCGTGAAAAGTAATGCCTAAAAGAGTTTATAATTTTTAGCGCATGAAAAATAATACAGAAAACCTCCCTTTAGCGTACTTAGAGGGTGGAAGCTAACCACCGACAGAGAGAGAGAGGGGTTATCCTGCCCGTTAGATCATACGATCAACGGTCGGCAGGCACGATCCGCGTGACATGGGCTAGACCAATCATGGCAATGTTGCACGTCTGCGAGAATTTGTGAAGGGAGAGGGCAAAACTGAGTAGTATCAAGAAACCAAGGGCACCTGAGTAGTAAACAGACTAAGGGGTTCAAATATGAGATTTAAAAAATGGAAAATACGTGTTTTGTACAATGAAACCCATCTTGGCCTACCTCAAACTATTTGCAATACAAATATACATGAGTGTGAGAATTGTGGCCTCATTTAGACAAAGTATGTTTTGGGGAAAGCTGTTTTGGGAAGGGCTTATTGTGGAAAATCATGCACCTTCATAGCTACTAGGTGATTTGAGAAGTGGCAATTTGTGGTAAAACTTGATTTATCTATGACTTATCTATGATTTGAGAAGTGGCAATTTGTGGTAAAGACTCCATGAGTAAGTGCCACTCTTTTTCGGAATTTTTTGCACATTAAATGACTCATTTAACTAGTTAATCTCATTTGTTGACTCTCTGTTGACCAGCCACTTGAGGGTAAAACTGAGCATATTGCAGTAGCCAGTATTAGCACTCAAGGGGAAAACTGAGCACACAAAAAATGCTAGTATAAGACTCGAGGGTATACCTGAGTATATCTAAATTTCCAGGGTTAGACTCAAGGACGCGTGTTGCGGTGCAGAAATGGAAGACGTGCAATTGTTGACGCGTAGACGCGGGTCGTGGTGCAGAAGTCGAAGACGTGCAATCGTGGACGCGTGTCGCGTTGCAGAAGTCCAAGACGTGAAACGGTGGACGCGGGTCGCATTAACCACCCCTCGCCTTTATAGACGCCTCCTCCCACTATCTCTGTCACTCTCACTCGCTCACGCAACGCCGCCTCTCTCACGTCCCATCATCTTCTCCAAAGAAAAAAACCCTCTCCCTCTCCCTCTCCTCTGCCGGCGAGATGGACAAGGAGAATGCCAATCCGATCGTCCACGACACCGTCGGCTCCAAGCGCGACGCCTCCCTCTTTTCCGCCGTCCCCTCAACTGCCGCCGCCGCCGCCGGTGCATCGGAGGCTGCTGCCGCCGGTGGCGGTCAGATCCCGCCGGGATGGGGCCCCTACGAGGAGGTGCCGTACGTCCCGCCCCCGAACCCCTATGACACCTCCATGGAGGACCCATGGAACGAGGTTACTACGGTTTGCTTCCTTTTTTGTTCCCCATTCCTTTTGAACCCTATTTTTGCTGGTGTAGATGGATCTGTAGATGGATGAGTATTGGGTTAATATTTGCGCCGATTTTATTCCATTTTGTTTTGATCCCTTCTTGATTTCGTTTAAGATTTGGGGTTCGGCGAACCATTGCTGTGTACAAATCTGTTGTGCATGAGCTTTGGTTCACTAACACCATCCCTGTAGTTATATAATCATGTCCACTCTAACTGAGGCTGCCTCTGTTTTTCCTAACTTTGTTATGATGCACGTTAGTCATCGTTGCAACTCATTCACTCATAGTTTCCGTTTGATATGGATCAGGTGTCTGACAGCGACGTCGGCAACGACGACGAGCACCATGACACCAAGACTCGCTAGGTGCTGCGGAGGCTGCAGGTCGGCCAGTACATCTCCTACTTCGCCAAGGGTGTCTACAGGTGCCCCTTCTGCACTAGGAGACTCGGCGACACTGACTTCAACTGCCTCCTCACGCATGCCGAGAACATCGGCAACACCTTTCCCAAGGTCGGCACGACGGTGAACGCCTACTCCTTCCGCGCCAAGCACAAGGCGCTCGGCATGCACCTCCGCAGCTTCCAGCAGGTGGAGATCTCCGCTGGGCGCATGCCTCCACTCAATCCCAAGGCTCCCAAGGGGAGCAACAAGTGGAGGCAGAGGCAGATGGGGTAGGCGGAGTCCTGGACGTGTGCTGCTGCTGCCTCCTATTTTGTTGTTAGCTAGGGATCCCTTGTTGTTATGTTGTTAGTATGATGGTGCTGTGAAGAACCTCGAACCTGTTACTATGTTTGGCTGCTGTATGCAGCTTATTATCTAGGGAGGGATCCCTATTATCTATCCCTATTCTACTATATGACTGTGTGAATTTATCGTACATTACCCTGTAGATTTGCTTCTAGATTTAACTACATACATATGGACCAAATGGAGTACTAGATTTGCTGCCATATTGGGCAAACAACGAGGGCCAAAAGGCACAAATAATTGAAGAAAGACAGAAATGCAAGCTTCTCTAGATTTGATACTAATTAGGTGAAAAAAGACAGAGAGAAGGAGGGGGAAAAGGTACTCTTAAAAGGGAAAATGCCAATTTGGGCCGAGAGAGACAAAACCCAGCTCCTGCTCACGTGCAACCAAACGTGGTCTCGTCCTGTCCCATGCGGTCCCTTTCTACCAGCCCCACGCGACGCGGCCCCACACGTCAGCATGGAACGGTCAACTAAACGGGAATCCTGCCGTCTGAGCTCCTTCTGCTGGTTTCAAACAAGGACTTGGGGAAAACTGAGGAAAAACTAAGGAGCTAGGGAAAGCTGAGTACAACTAAGGACCCGAGGGCATGGAAATAGAAAACCCTAGTTAGAAATAGTTAGCACTCAATTAGAATATATAGTGAACCATATGAATTCATGAGATCGGTGCCATATCTAGTATGGATCGTCGTGGAAGTTTTGGGGTTATTCGCTATAACGAAAACAATAGCGAATAAGTCCTTGTAGAGTATTCATTGGAAACTTTGAATACGAAATCCATAGCTAAAACCAAAAGAGAAGCAAAACTTGTATCGCTTGGATTTTGGTACAATTTTGAGAAAGTTCGCATTCAGTGATATTTATCAATTATGAAGCAAATGGAAGATAGTGAAACACGATAAGGATTCAAATCCCTGCATCAGAGTGTTGAGAAGCGCAACGAAAAACGTTCTTAAACAATTCTCTTCACAAAGGAAAGAATCAATGATAGTGATCATTGTGTTTTCCCCACTAGTGTTTTCACTACATGAAGTAGGATTCAAAATCTAACCCATATCTTGTATGGATACATTTGTGAATCTTTTGTCATGATTCTTGGAATATGACATACCTACTAACTACTAAGGAAATAATGGTAAACTAAAATTATGAGAAATCCCAAAGTAAAATTCACTTGAGATTAGAAAGCAATTCGTTGTTGAATCTCACAAGTAAAAGGGGTTACTTGGATTTTCCCAAATGACTGCAAAGCCATAGTGGAAAAGGGGGTGAATGACAAAAGCACAATTTGTCAAGTAATGGACGAATTCAAATGAATTTGATTCAAGTGTACTAAATGTCCAGTGGATTTAAAACTGGTAAAGTACTAGTATCTCATAGTAAATCTCCTAGTTTGATATTTGATCAAAGGATTTTGAAGTTGTTCAAATTAGTGAGTGGATATGCAATTTGCATGAAATTGAGTGGGAGCTATGAAAGTCTTCCTAAAACAATATGTGAATGACATATTTTTGAGTGGGAGCAATATAAGTCTCAAATTCAAATATGTAGGAACATAGTTTGAGTAAGAGTAGTGACTCATACCCAAATATGTTAGGAACATATTTTGAGTGGGAGCTTATAGAGTGATTCTTAAGTGTGTTAAGAATAAAAGCGCAAATACCGATAAATAATGATTTATAAGGTGTAGAAGTTGATAATAAGTGTATTATGATATTATGTAGTATTCCTTAAGGGATTCTGAAAAGGGTTTCAGAATAGAAGTTAATTAAGGAACTGGTCCTTAATAACTCAAATTAGGAATAATATTAAGTTTAACATCAATGGTTGAAAGAAAGAAAGGATGATCATTAGCCACTATGTTGAGACATAAGTTCTATCTTAGAAAACCAAGATGATAACTTAACATAATATATGATCCAATAAGGAACATTTAAAAGTGATTAAGTTTGAATCATGGAACATTGAGCTAAGTTTGTTCGCAGTGTCTATAGAGAACTACAGACATATTTTCCAAATCCGTAAAGGATGACATATCTTAAAGCATAAAGAGTTATGTTATAAGTGAATATGTTGGAAACTCCCATAATACTGATTAAAGTCAAGTAGGAAGCGAGGTGAACAAAAACATCGAAAGTTGCACAGAGTGCACTCATGTTTCGATGATTACATTTATAATAATAGATAAGGGTACCATCTAAAGTGTTGTATAATGTTATGGTGGGGCTAGTTTGCTTTTAACGTAGAATGATGTGTCCCAGGGCACAATGCCCATGAGAAAGGTCTCGAGGTTGATATAAAGTCACTATAGGCTCCTGGAATCATGCCTCGTTCTGCTGCCATAGCGACGATGCATACACACAGATGTTATCATGTGATGATAAAGTATTAATGTCAATCAAGGTGACATTAGTAAGTTGCAAAGGATTCGGGACTGTAAAGTACATGCCCAAGACTCAACCTATTCCATGAGCAAGCATGTATAGGGTACCGGATATATGGTGCCAATGATTAAGAACAAATGCAACTAGTTTATTTGTACTCTAGTGCAAGTGGGAGACTGTTGGAAATATGCCCTAGAGACAAATAGTAATAAGGACTATTATCATATTTCATAAAGTTTATGATTAAGTTTTATATCATGCTATAACTATATTGAGTGGAAACATCAATACACTAGTGATATATAAACAACGAGGGGTTCCTAGTGAAACTCTAGTCACTGGTTCATTGGTCAACAGATGATAGAGTTTCTTGTCATGTGGCATTTATGCCAGTTGGAAATGGAGTCAACTCATTCTGAGAATGATATGATGAACCAATACCCAACCTAAACATTGTGACCCGATCATGTCATGAAGTTCAAGTTACGATGATTAGAAATGGATCCTTGTAGACTATTCCTTAGACTGTGAGGCTATATCAATCACTGTCTCCCGAGAGTGCTTAGATAGCATCAAGCGCCACTTGGTAATACAGTGGTTATAAAGGTGTGTTCAGGTACTAAGAGGAAACCGTAGAGGCAATATATGTCAAGAGAGGGATTTGTCCATCCCCATGATGGAAAGATACTCAAGGGCCCACTCAGAGAAGTTATATCCAATAGCTGCGCATTGTGTGATTTGATCACAGGGATATCACTTGTCGGAACGAGTCAAGTAGCATTGTTCAGTAACGAGATTGAACATGACATGGTGATGTCATTGATCAAATCTCGGGCAATGCAAGTATCGAGAGACAAAGGGAATAAGACATGACTGTCCCGGTTCAAATGACAAAAGATCTTCGTGGAACGCACATGGGTCACATGGCCATCCAGGTCCCTCTGTTGATCATTGGTCCGAGAGTTTCCCAACCATGTCTGGAGTGTTCCCGAACTGTAGGGTATCATGCTTAAGGGTTTGATGATGCTTAGAGAGTGTTTATAGGATCGGAAGAATCGCCGAAGAATAGTAGAGAGAAAACCGGAAGGATTTCAGTAAGTCCGGAGGATGTCTGGAGTGGAGGTGGAAGGTGTTCCATAGCCACAGAGATAGAATAATATATGAATGAATGTTAAATATTGATTTAATCATTTATTCGTAATTATTTAATAAAAGAAAAATCAATTTAAAGGTCAAAAGGCTTAATGGGCCAATTCCGGAGGGAAGAGGGCCCATTAGGGAAAGGTAAGAGGGAGAAGGGCCAGTGCCCTAGTGGGCTAGCCTCCCCTCTTGCGGGGACCATGGGGGTGGCCGGCGGTGCCACCCCTCCCCCTCTCCTCTCCTTTAGTCCCACCGCGGGACTTTGAGGGAGGTAGTACCTCCCCTTCCCCTATATATAGTGGGGGTATTTGGCTAGATAAATACACACAATATTCAACAAAAGGTTTCCTCATTTTTGGGGAGACCTCTAATTGATATTCTCTCTCTCTAATGACCGTGGTGCCAAGTTCGGACTACACGAACGGGAGACATCTTCACCGTGGAGCGCCGTCGTGCTGCGGGATTCGGATCCAGGAGCTCTACTTCCGCAACTGCTGCTGTATCGGGGAAGCGGGAGTCACCGTTAGACACCGGACGTGTGTAACTCCCCGCAAGGTGTCACACTTGAGGCACTCAAGTCATTGGAGCCACAGGAGCGCAAGGACTTCATCATGACCTTCAGGTCGACTTCGGCTCGTCTACATCAACCACGCTCTCCTGAGCGTTGACAATGCTTTTCGGTCTTCAAGGGTAAGTTCACGAAAAGCCCCTCCCGTTACTGCATTACTAATAGATAGGTCCTAGCAACATTAGGGGTTCAGGGGCGTAGGGTAAAAATTATTGTTTTCATATGCAGAACCCCTAACTTGCACTGCTTTTCCTTTCCCTACCCTTACCGGGTCATACGGGACCAACTGTTTGTCCTTTCTCCCTGAGGTTACCACCTCCTCTCTTCTAGGGCCATCATGAGGTGATGATGCAGCACCGGCGGACTTTGTCGGGTTATTACTTGCAGAACGAACTACATGCGCTGCTCCGGGTTACGCCCGGTTTGCCTTGTTCATTTCCTCATTCTGCTAACATGCTACCCTTAGGAAATATATAACTCTCTCCTATTGCCTTTCTCTGGCTTCTCCGGTCAGACCTTCTAACTCGGATGCAGCTCCATTGGCATCCCTGAGGTTTTTCACCGGGGTGCTATACCTCTCCAGCCCTGCCGTCACTATAGTAGCCGTATGCCCTGGCTTAGGCACATAATCCTTATCTATCTCAGTGATCAGGTTCGTACCTTGGATTTTTACTCCATCTATACGGTTTTCCTTTACATACTCCCGCAGAATAATGTTCAGTTACTGCTGTAACTCAGCTACCTTTTTCGCCCCAGCTAACATTTTCTGCCTAGTCTCTTCTAGCTCGGCCTGTGCCTGAGCCGAATCTACCACTGGTGCTATAGGTGTTGCTAAGCTATCTATTGCCTACTGCAGTACATTTTCTAGCCTCTCTAGCAGAGGGAATCTGGATCTTGCTTGCTTTGGCATAGCCTCCAGCTCTAGCGCCAGGTCCTTGCTTGCTCCTGCGTCAGGCACCGTCATCATGACCTCAACGCAGCTAGCGGGGCAAGTGATACGCGAGCCGCGAGCAGTGCTAAGGGGTGGTTCACCTCCCTCGACAACGTGCTGCGGGTGAACATAGGACTCGCCGATGCCGACATAGATCTTGTGGGTGCCAAACTTGATGAAGAGGCCATTGCACGGAGGAGAACGCCTACCGAAGCTCCCAAGATTGTCGCTGACGTAGTCCATAACTCCAAAGCGCTAAACGAGCCCAGACATGATGCGTTCGCCGGTGCCGAGGGTGTTTCCTGTCCAGATTTTTACACCTACTAGTGCCGCTAGCCCCATGGTGGACGCCAACTGTCATGGTGGTGGCACGACAGATGCCATATATTGGCTAAATATGGGGCCAATGAGCACTAGAGGAATCCATGGAGGGATAATGTGGTGATTCCACACACAAGTGTTTGTATTTCTCTCTTGTTGATGAAGGATTACAGAGGCTCCTCAAGCTGTTTGTCGGAAGGAGACTAGTTCTCTTACCTCCCATAAACTAAACTCTAGGGCTCTCCCTTAGTAAAAATGGCCGACCCTCTCTATGGATCTCTTGCCCCTCCTTATATAGGGGGGACTAGGTTAAAATCAAGGGCATACGTGGAGGTATATTCCCCGAATATGCTCCTTGGTAAATGATGTTTCCGCACTTCTATTCTTGTAGACAGTTGTTGGGCCTCGAAGTGCAGAGGTTTGTAGAACAACAGCCAGTTTTCCCATAAGTGGATCACCCAAGGTTTATCGAACTCAGGGAGGAAGTGGTCAAAGGTATTCCCTCTCAAGCAACCCTACAATCAAGATACAAGAAGTCTCTTGTGTCCCTAACACACCCAATACACTTGTCAGGTGTATAGGTGCACTAGTTCAGCGAAGAGATAGTGAAATACAAGTGGTATGGATATAAAACAACGGTGCTAGAAAATAGCTTGATGGAGTGGAAGAGACTAAAGGCAAACTGAAATAAAGATAGAAGCAACCAAACATGTAATAGATCTAATAGCAAACGGTGTTTCAGTGCTTAGAAACAAGGCCTAGGGATCATACTTTCACTAGTGAACACTCTCATATAAATATATTCTTCTTTATGAAACTACGCCAAACTACTCTCCGGTTGGACACTCTAATCCATGGTAGGGCTATAACATCACTCCTCAAAGTTTGCTTTCCACATCTAGATAACCCCACACTATCACCTTGAGCACTAGATGGTTCCAACAAACACCACAATTTCATAAAGGCATCCAACTCCAAATATAACTCATAACAAGTATTTGTAATCTCTAGCCTAAGTGCCACCATGGTGTGCACACTGTCAACTTCACACACATGGGGAGAGAAGAGATCTATTAAAGCACTTGAGTAGCAAGGTAGATCTACTTGATTACAAAGCTCATGATCACAATATGATCATGCATAGAGAGAGAGAGAGAGAGAGAGATGAACACATAGCTACCGGTAGAACCCTTAGCCTCGAGGAAGAACTACTCCCTCATTATCATGGGAATCAGCAACGACGATGGAGATGGTGGTGGAGATCGATGGAGATGGCTCCAAGGGCACTTCCCTGTCCCGGCAGGGTGCCAGAACAGAGACTTTCTGTCCCCCGAATCTCCCCTTCGGTGGAAGTAGCGCTGCTGAACTTTTCGTGGCTGGAGGCTTGACGATTTAGGGTTTTTTCATCGGGGGATATATATAGGCGAAAGAGGCAAGGTCGGTGGTCGGCCAGGGGGCCTACACCATGCCCTGGCGTGGCCTAGGGGGACCCGCGCCTAGGGGTGGTTTGGCCACCCTGTGGCCCCCTCCGTCTCTCCTTCTGGCTCCGTGAATCTTCCTAGAAAATAACGACTTTGGCTTTTGTTCGGTCCAATTCCGAGAATATTCCTTTTTTTACTTTCTAGAACCAAAAACAGCAGAAAACAGGCAACTGGCACTATGGCATCTTGTTAATAGGTTAGTCCAAGAAATCATATGAAAAGTACTCCAAAGTGTGGACAAAACATAAGAAAGTAGATAAAACCAAACATGGAACATTAAAAATTATGGATACGTTAGCAATGTATCAACATCTCCAAGCTTAACTCCTGCTCGTCCTCGAGTAGGTAAGTGATAAAAAAGAAAGAATAATTTTTGAGGTGACATGCACCATCATAAACTTGATCAAAGTATTTGTAAAACATTGATAGCTAGGATCATAGTACTTCAATCATAACATGAAAGACAAAGTTCTATCAATTAGACAAAGACACTAAGTTGCAACATGAAAAGTCATAAACAAAAGATTCATGAATAACAATGCTTTGCAAGACGTTTGTTTGTTTCACATGAAGAAAACATAGCATAGTGGTATTCAGCTTGTCCCTTATAGAGTAGCGAACATAAATGCATAGGACACCTTCAAAGTTCATAAGAGTGACTAGATACAAATAGTTTAAAACAAGCAATATCAAAGTTATGCATCAATCAACAAGTCTTGGGACAATGCACATAGAACTAAGAATGGCCACTATGCTCTCAAAGTAGGTGCATAAAGATAGAAGGTGGAGACTCAATATAAAAGTGGAAGAAAGGTCTTCATAGAAGGAAGTAGGGATTTAAGTCTCATAAAGAGCTTCCAAAAATTATGGTACTTATTAGCTTTCGGCTCTCATTGCCCCTATCATAAGCATCTTGAAGTGATTAAGGTTAAAGTGAACAAACTATGGAGTATATGCTTGACAAAGTATAAGTTGGAAATCTCATGTCCCTTGAATACGAGGTGCGCTCCTCATGCTACTCAAGTTTAGTCACCGGTAAGTTCTTGTCATCGTAAGTACATGTGTATCATAGAGAACCGCCAACGGGGTACCCCTTGCCCGATGATACGGAAGAATCCCCATATCAAAATGACAAGGCAAGCAGACAATGAGCATCTCAGCAATATTCTTATTTACCATGGGAAAATTGTGCCTTTTCTCTCTTTCCTCTTTTCTCATTTCTCTTTTTTTCTTTTTCTCTTTTTTCTCAATATCTGACTCTTTTTGTATAAGAAGAATGCTTCATAGACAGCTCATTATGGTTACACTGCAGGTTTCCACCATGACAACATGGATTAGACCAGTGGCCCAGACGTTTCTCTAACACACATACATAAATCCATGGATTTACAAGCTCCCCTTTCATTTCACACCGACGATATTCATAGACAAAAGAGCATGATATCAACTAGGTATAAAGTACAAGTGCAATGTTGAAAGCGTTCCCCATGACAGCATGGTTCTTCTAATCCCCAACAAATAAGTGCAAGCATATACAACATAGACGACACAATGGTTCAAGTTTATTAAGGGCAAGAAAAGTAAAGTGTGCCAGCAAGTTCGTGAGAGCTTTACTCACTAATTTTCACATAACAAGTTTAATTCATAAGGTAGATAAAAACATGAATATACTTTGAATAGCATAAGCTAATAGGTAGGTATGGTGGACTCTTTGGAATAACTTGGTTTTAGGAGTTAGACGCATGAGTGGAACTCATACTTGGTTACAGAGGCTAGCAAAAGACTGGGAGCGACCAACTAAGAGAGCAATAATTGCCATAATCATGCAGAGCAACAAACCATCATTAATCAAAGCATAAAGTGATACTACAGGTTGAAAACTAAAGGATCATAAAGGCTATGGTGACTTGGGATAGTCATAACATGGTGTGAGCATGTGCCAAGTCAACCCAAATAAAGCATCAAAGGAGAATACCACAATACTATGCTTTAATATGCTAAAAAACCGCATGATCCTTCCAAGGCACATTAAGAAATCTCAATTGTTTATAACAAGTCATGCTACATCAAAGAATACTAAGCATAAAGCCAAAACAATATCGAGCATGGCATGACAAAGCATAGGCCACAGTCAAAAACAAGCTCTTTTTACCACTTAAGAATGAACTTTCCTACTCTTTTCCAATCCAAACCAAATTATTTGAAAACCAATGTATGAAAGAGGGGGTCCAACCTATTTATTCAGCAAACTAAGCAAATCAAGCAAATGAAAAACCAAAATGAAAACGAAAAAGAAGACGCTCCAAGAACAACACAACTGTGCATGAAACAATACAAAATGAAGTGTTTGGAAGAAACCTGTAGAACTTCCCTCAAAAAGCTCAATTCCCCAGACAGAACTCAAAAAGGAACCAACAAGAAGCAAATGCAAATAATGGGAGAAATTTGTCAAAACAGACCAGCAGGTAAAGATGAATTTTTTAGAAGACCTTCTGTTGCTCAATCAAAACGTGTTGAACTAACGAAAGTTATATAACAACCTGGGGCAGAAGCACAACCATTCACGCCTGAAAACGACATACATATATTTTACATGAATTTTTATGGTGAAGCACAGGAATCTATTTCGGGACAACAACTTTCCCAATCATTATTTCTCTCTCATTAGAGGTTAATCTTGGCACAAAAAGCAAATAAAAAGGATAAGGAGCAGTTATTACTGAAGTAATAACTTCCAAGACTCATCTAAAACTTTTGGGTTATCTCTCAATAAGTACTTTTCTTTAACGCCTTTAAGTTAGGCATGATAGTTTGAGAAGATGCTCACATAGGAAATATGAATTGAAGTAAAAGAGATCATCGAGAAGCAAATTTAAAACACATTTAAGTCTAACCCACTTCCTATGCATAGGAATCTTGTAAAGAAACAAGTCATGAAGGCACAAAGCAATAAGCATAAGAAAGAAAAATAAGTGCAACTCCAAAATTTTGAACATAAAGAGGGGAAACTTAATATTGTTGAGATACATAAAACCATGTTTCCCTCTGATACGTCCATAACATATCTATAATTTTTGATGGTTTTATGTTAATAATATGCTTTTGATACTCCTTTTTGTATAAAGTTTATGATTTATTTGGACTAACCTACTAATAGTTGCAAAAGTGCACAATGTTCTTGTTTTACACATTGATGTGTAGAAATTACCAAGAATACAAGTGGAAACCTTGTTGGAGTCAAACTGGGATTTTTCCAGAAATCTATCTCAGAACTCTTTTTGAAGATGGTAACATTTCGGGTCGAAGATGGCGTCAAACGAAAAAATCATCAACTACAACGTTGTTGGAAATTTCGTGAAAAACGTTCTGGACATAAAATTTAGCTAATTCCGAGTCCGGATGGACCTTTTAGGCCCGATTTACTGCAGCCCAAGATGGGGTGACGGGAATCCGAGAAGCTATATAAAGGGAGGAAACCTAATTCGTCCAAGCCATCTTCACCCACGAATTTGTAGCCACCAAAGCCACATTTTTGCCTCCCCCATGGATCCCAATGGGGAAGGGCTCCCAAGAAGCCATGAAGGAAGGGGGCTAAGAGGCGGTGCTCCACCATGATATCGGCGACGAGGAGTCCCCCGCGCCGCCACCGCCTTCTTCACCATCTTCACCGCCATCTCCAACACCTAATCCTCCTAGTATGCAGTGGTTCATCCTCCCACACACCTCTGTACCGTCCTATGTAAACATGGTGTTTGATGCTATAAGTTATAATCCTATGATCTATGTCATGTTTGTGTAGTTTCTTTGTTCTTAGATTGAATGGTTGAACGTCTTTGGTTCATTAGAGTTGTATGTTGATATGGTACAGTCCTTTGGTGTCCATTATATTTGTGCACGCATGGATTAAACATCATAGGGTTTGTAGTATGTGTAAAAGGAAGGGGGGAGTTCTGCCGGAGTGACAGAAACCTGAGGACGCGAACCGGAACGTTGCGCGTATGGGAGTAAGAGGACCATTAAACTTAAGGCTATGGTTGGGGAAACCTTAATGTATTGATTAGTACTTACGAATGTTTGCTAACAATCTAATCATATAGTACATGTAATTCCAAGTAGTGAAGCGCTTGTATATTTAACCTCTCCCACATAGAAAACTGCATCGAAGACAATAAACCCGATCTATTCGCTATTTAAACTTGGACAAAGCCACCACAATTACCACCACTATTCCACACTCATGGTTCTATTAGTTTAGTGTATTTTATTGCTGCAGCAACTAGCTTTACTTTCTTGTTATTTATTATCATGCAAAGCTATCTCTATTACTCATATTGTTGCTCTAGTTTTATTTCCTAGCTAATGCAAATGTTTAGTGTGCGTAGAGTTGTATTAGTGGTTGATAGAACTTGAGAGAATATTTATCCTACCTTTAGCTCCTCGTTGGGTTCGACACTGTTACTTATCGAAAAGGCTACACATGATCCCCTATACTTGTGGGTTATCACCCTCTCATAATAACTTTTAGTAGCATCTTGAATAAAATTAACAATATAACTATCACATGAAACATTCTTATCATGAGCCACATGCATAAAAGAATTAATACTCCCCACATAAACATAGTCATTCTTATTAATTGTAGTGGGAGAAAATTCAACAAAATAAAGCTATCATTATTATCCTCATCACCATAATCATCAAATATAGGAGGCATATTGTAATCATAATTAATTTTCTCCTCAATAGTAGGTGGACTGAAAATATCATATTCATCATTGTAATAATCATATATTGGAGGTATGATATAATCATAAGCAATAGAATAGCTATCTTCCAAAGCTGGGGAACTAAAAAGATCATTTTCATAAAAACTAGCTTCCCCAAGCTTAGACTTTTCCATAGCACTAGCAATAATGGTGTCCAAAGAATTCATACTAACAACATTGCTATTAGCATGCAGATAAAGTTCCATAGGTTTTTTAATTTTCTCTTCAAACACTTCATGTCCTAACTCAAGGTAATACTATAAAGCTCTCTAATTTTGTTGTTGTTTTCCATTAAGCCTAACTAGTGAAAACAAGAAACAAAAAGACAAAATTGCAGAATCTAAAGGAAATAACTTCGAGCACTCACACTGGAGGATGTGAGTACCTTTTACCTAACCTCCCCGGCAACAATGCCAGAAAATAGCTTGATGTCTACGCACTTCTATTCTTGTAGACAGTTGTTGGGCCTCCAAGTCCAGAGGTTTGTAGAATAGCAGCAAGTTTTCCCTTAAGTGGATCACCAAAGGTTTATCGAACTCAGGGAGGAAGTGGTCAAAGGTATTCCCTCTCAAGCAACCCTGCAATCAAGATACAAGAAGTCTCTTGTGTCCCCAACACACCCAATACACTTGTCAGGTGTATAGGTGCACCAGTTCAGCGAAGAGATAGTGAAATACAAGTGGTATGGATATAAAACAACGGTGCTAGAAAATAGCTTGATGGCGTGGAAGAGACTAAAGGCAAACTGAAATAAAGATAGAAGCAAGCAAACATGTAATATATCTAATAGCAAACGGTGTTTCAGTGCTTAGAAACAATATTTAGGGATCATACTTTCACTAGTGAACACTCTCATATAAATATATTCTTCTTTATGATACTACGCTGAACTACTCTTCGGTTGGACACTCTAATCCATGGTAGGGCTATAACATCACTCCTCAAAGTTCGCTTTCCACATCTAGATAACCCCACACTATCACCTTGAGCACTAGATGGTTCCAACAAACACCACAATTTCATAAAGACATCCAACTCCAAATATAACTCATAACAAGTATTTGTAATCTCTAGCCTAAGTGCCACCATGGTGTGCACACTGTCAACTTCACACACATGGGGAGAGTAGAGATCTATTAAAGCACTTGAGTAGCAAGGTAGATCTACTTGATTACAAAGCTCATGATCACAATATGATCATGCATAGAGAGAGAGATGAACACATAACCACCGGTAGAACCCTTAGCCTCGAGGAAGAACTACTCCCTCATCATCATGGGAATCAGCAACGACGATGGAGATGGTGGTGGAGATCGATGGAGATGGCTCTAGGGTCACTTCCTCGTCCCGACAGGGTGCCAGAACAAAGACTTTCTATCCCCCGAATCTCCCCTTCGGTGGCGGCGGCGCTGCAGAACTTTTCGTGGCTGGAGGCTTGACGATTTAGGGTTTTTGCATCGGGGGAGATATATAGGCGAAAGAGGCAAGGTCGGTGGCCGGCCAGGGGGCCCACACCATGCCCTGGCGTGGCCTAGGAGGACCCGTGCCTAGGTGTGGTTTGGCCACCCTGTGGCCCCCCTTTGTCTCTCCTTCTGGCTCCGTGAAATCTTCCGGAAAAATAACGACTTTGGTTTTTGTCCGGTCCAATTCCGAGAATATTCATTTTCTGACTTTCTGGAACCAAAAACAGCAGAAAACAGCCAACTGGCACTATGGCATCTTGTTAATAGGTTAGTCCAAGAAATCATATGAAAAGTACTCCAAAGTGTGGACAAAACATAAGAAACTAGATAAAACCAAGCATCGAACATCAAAAATTATGGATATGTTAGCAACGTATCAGTAAAGCAAGATGCCTCTTTTACACTTTAACTGGCTCGTTCGGACTCAGGGTGTAAGCCTCCCTGAGCCCCTCTGCGGTGCAATGTCATCCAACACTGGTGGCGTTAGCCGACATTGGCTACGTCACCCTTGCCAGCCACGCCCGGTCGGTACTCCCCTCTGTCCGGTATCGCGCACGCTACAATGGAAAGAGACCACCTTTTGACCAGCAAGATTCCTTCCTTCTCTTGTAAGCCAAGTGATAACCCAGCTAGCGCCTGGCTAAATCGGCCACTTGGGTACCTGCAAAAAAGATAGATCGAACATAGCCGACATAAGTTTTATGCCAGCCGGGTTAGCCATAGGTGAACATCCAACATGCCGGGTCATTCCGTAGGTCGGCCTGCCTTGAGGTGACTCGGCCAGCATACACTTTGACCTTGCGGTACCTCGGCTAACTTGGCCTTTTTATCCACGCGTAACACCACCTAGGGTATCCCCAAACATTTGCGTTTGCAATAGCGCTTGTGTTGTCACAATAGATCGTCACGGGGTCTTGCGCACTTGGAACAATTCCTTAGCCAAACAGCTTCATTCGCCGCATCAGTAGCAACGATGTATTCCGACTCCATTGTAGACTGTGCAACTACTGGTTGCTTCTTGCTCTTCCAGCTTATGATACGTCCATTTTGCATCACTATTCTATATCATAATTTTCCAGTTATTCATTGATATATTTCATATTAAGAGATGATACTTATGTTATTTTAGCTATTTTTGCATGGTTGATGACTTTTGGAGGATGGACCACTGAAGCTAGGATTCTCACGGAAAAGGCACCGTTTGGAGGCAAAATTCACGAAGATCAGAAAATCCCAGAAAATACATGGAAAATCCTATATTTCTAGAAGACAAAGGAAGCCAGAAGGGGGAGTGGAGATGGGCCACAGGGGGCTAACACCACCCCCTGGCACGGGCTAGCCCTAGCCGCGCCACCAGGTGGTGTGGCCACCCTGGCCCACCTATGGCTCTTCTCTTTGGCATATAAAATCCTCCTGAAACCCTAAGACTCGGGGAGCAACCATAGAAAGGTTCCGCCGCCTCTGCGGGGCGGAAACTATAGAGAGAGAAAGAGCTCTCCGGCAGGTGATGACCCACAAGTATAGGGGGTGTACCGCAGTATTTTCGAGGGAAGTAAAACCCAATTTATTGATTCGACACAAGGGGATCCAAAGAACATTTGTCAGCCTTAACAACCGAGTTGTCAATTCAGCTACACCTAGAAACAATATTGCTTACAGTAGTTTATCAGTAGCAATAGTTTTGTAGTAGGAATAGTAAAGCAGCAACAGTAATAAAGCAAAGACAGTAGTAGCAAAAGCAGTAAACAGTGGGATTCGAGTGCAGTAGGCATATGGATGGATGGACGGGCGTTGCATGGACAAGACAATTCACATAGCAATCAGAACATAGGGTAATTTCAGATAATTAAGATAAAGCATCCAAGTACTAGACAATCCTAGGCATGTGTTCCATATATAGTCATACGTGCTCGCAATGAGAACTTGCACAACATCTTTTGTCCTGCCAGCCCGTTTGTAGCGGGGCCTCTAGGGAACTACTGGCAATTAAGGTGCTCCTTTTAATAGAGCACCAAAGCAAAGCATTAACACTCCATGAACACATGTGATCCTCACATCAAAGCCTTTCCCTCCGGTTATCCCGATTTCTGTCACTTCGGGGCCATTGGTTCCGGACAACAACGTGTGTATACAACTTGCAGATAAGACCAAGAACAATACTATCATAATGAATCAATAATAAGTTCAGGTCTGAAATCATGGCACTCGGGCCCTAGTGACAAGCATTAAGCACAAAAAGTCGTAACAAAGTCATAAAGCACTAATAAAAGATACTAGGCACCATGCCCTAACAATATGATGCCATTACATGAACGATCTCATCCAATCCCTACCATCCCCATAGCCTACAGCGGGGGATTACTCACTCATAGATGGGGGAAACATGGATGGTCGATGGAGAAGCGATGGTGATGATGATGGCGATGAACTCCTCCAATTCCCAATCCCGGCAGGGTGCCAGAACAGAGTTTCTGGTGCTGTTTTGTGGAATCTGGTGGTGGCGGCGGAGCGGAACTCCTTCTGGAAAAATGTCAAACCCCCCAAAGTTTTTAGGTCAGAAGGCTCCTTATAGGCGAAGAGAGAGGCCAAGGGGATGCCTGGGGGGCCCACACCACCCCCTGGCGCGGCCTGGCCTGGCCCACGCCACCAGGTGGTGTGGCCACCCCAGGGCTCTTCTCCGTCTCGTATTCTGGCTCCTGGAGTCTTCGGGTGAAATAGGATTTTTGGCATATTTTCCGGGATTTTTCCTGATAGTTGATTTTCTGTACAAAAAGTAGACACCAAGGCAATCCTGCTGAAAACAACGTCAGTTCGCATTAGTTGCATCCAAATCACACAAGTTTAGAGGAGAAACAAATAGCAAAAGGGTTCAGGAAAGTAGATACGTTTTGGACGTATCAACTCCCCCCAAGCTTAGCTTATTGCTTGTCCTCAAGCAATTCAGTTGAAAACTGAGTGAGATAAAAGAACTTTCACGAACACATTTGCTTCATATGATGTAAATATTCTCAGCAATGTGATCAACTACTTAGACAACTCATAATACAGAGTATGCAACTGAGTCTACTTAATAGTCTTTGCAAGCTATGAAGAGATTCCAACTCAAGAATAATAAATAGCATGAAGCACGAACATAAGCAACATTACAATGCTCATAGAAAGGTATGATAGAGTGGTATCTCGCTTGCCTTTGATTATGAATGTCAAGGCACCTCTGAAGTTCAAGTGATGACTAGAAGTAAAGATATCAAGAATACAACCGTCAAAGTCATAACACAAATAATCAAGTAATGAAACAAACACAAGGAATGACAACTATGCTCTCAAGAAGGTGCTCAAAGAATGCGTGGAGACTCAACAAGTAGAGGAAAAAGGTTTTGAATAATTTGAAAGGCTTCCAAAATGCTGAAAGTATGGTACTCGTTAGCTTTAAGCTCTCATTGCCCCTATCATAGGCATCTTGAAGGTGATTAAGGTTAAAGTGACACAACTAAGAGGATATGCTTGACAAGTTATAAATCGAAGTCTCATGCCCCTTACTTACGAAGACCGATTCTCATGCTACTCAACTTCAGTCACGAGTAAGCTCTTGTCATTGTAAGTATATACGTATCATAGAGAACCGCCAACGGGGTACCCCTTGCACATGACACGGGAGCTATGCCATAATCAAAATACAAGGCAAGCAGACAATGAGCATCTCGGCGATCTTTTTATTTACTATATGCATAGATTTTTATTGAGGATGCTTCATAGAATGCTCATTATGGTTATGCTGCAAGTTTCCACCATGATTAGGCATGGCTTAGGCTAGCGGCCCAGGCGTTTCTCTAACACACATACAAACTCCATGATCTTACAAGTTCCACTTTTATTACACCGCCGGGATCCGTAAGCAAAAGAACATGATATCAACGGGGTACAAAGTACAAGTGCAATGTTGAAAGCGTTCCCCATGAAACATGGTTCTGCTAATTTCAACTTATGAAGCGCAAGAATATACGCAACAAAGAAGGACCCAATGGTTCAAGTTTTTAGAGGCAATAAAGTAAAGTGTGCCATCAAGTCCGTGAGAGCTTTACTAACTAACTTTGTCATGACAAGAAAACATTTTATTCGGAAGAAAACAAGGCATATTGAATATGCATGAAGGTAGCAAATGATGCTAATGGGTAGGTATGGTGGACACTTTGGAAATCCTTGGTTTAGGGAGTTGGGAACTTGAGTAAAACATACTCGGTGAAAGTGAAGGCTAGCAATAGTAAGGGAGCGACAAACGAGAGAGCGATAGCTGTCATTATCATGCTTGCAACAAAACATGACTACTCATGGCATGAAAGTGATTCAAGATCCTCAAGGCAAAATAATTCATCAAGGCTCAACTAATTATTACAGTCATGTGCATGCGTGAGCATGTGCCAAGTCAATCAAATGAAACATTCAGAGGAGGATACCACGGTGTCATACCAATTTATGAATAGAGTAATGCAAGCAAACATTCATGAGACATGCTACAAACTATTAGCGAGCTGGAGCTAATCATAAGAAAACAAGAACTACTAAGAATCCAAAGAAAACATACACTCTACATGAACGGACTAAGCATGCCCATAGTGATGAGTATATGTACAAAAATGAAAACAAATAGAGTTCGTTACCAGCCTCTTACCACGCCTCAAGTTGTCATTAATCCTCATTATTGCTCTTCACTTGTGTGGCTTGAATAATATATGAAACCAATAGTCCACTGAGAACTGACGAACCCTGTAGCAAACTCGCAAAAACTAAAGAAGAACGACAAATATTTTTGGTGTTTTCGATTTTTAAACAAGAACCAAAAGAGAAAAGAAAGCAAAGAAAAATCTTTTTGGATTTTTCAAATAGTTCAAACAAAGCAAAAAGGGAAAAACAAACCAAAGCAAAAAGAAGAAGCAAACCAAAGAGAAGCAACATAAATATTTTTGGTCTTTTTGTGCTTTTAGAAAGCAAAAGCAAAGAAGAACGAAAACTAAAAAGAGAATGAAAACATGAATATACAAAGTACCAATGCAACATGATATGGAGATGAGTGCGTTGTCGGCATACCTCCCCCAAGCTTAGGCTTTTGGCCTAAGTGGGTATCAATCCATGTACGAATAAGGGTTCCAAGCGGGCGGATCTTGGTAAGAATGGTCGTAGCTGGGCCCATGAGAAGAAGAGGAAGCTCCCCAATCATAAGTGGGTTGCTGATATGAAGACTCTCCCTCATTCGAGGGCTGGTCCGAATCATCCGTGACCTCCCTTCTAGTGTCCTGCTCCTGTTGGGAGAGCTCTCCCAAGTACGTGTCAAGCTCCTCCTCAGTGAGGGACCATCCTTTCCTGTTATCAAGGTTAAACAAAACAGGTGCATGCAAAAGAACAACACGCTCAGACTTGCTCTTTCTCCAACCAGCTTTGAGAAAGGATATTTCATAAGATAACTCACTCAAACTAGCCCACGAGGAAATAAATTTATGCTGTATCATGGAATTAAAATCAAGCCTCTCTATGGGAAACTGTAGGTCTAGATGATGAGGCACTAAACCATGCAATGCTAGCAAACAAGAAGCAATGAGGCCTCCACAAATTCCACCTTTCTCACGGTTAGCAGCAAGACGAAAAGCTATCAAAGCACCCAAGGTGTAAGACCTATCTCGTCTAAGAGAAGCAGAGATAAATTCTAGATCAAACGAAGATAACTTATTAGCAGTTTTCCTAGCAAGAACACACTTGGCAATAAAGTAGGCAAAGTAGCGGATGGAGGGAAGATGAATGTTACGGATTTTTCCATTCTCCTTCGAGAAGCTACTTCCTTGGCAAATTTCTGCATATAAATCCATGAGTGGTTCAGGTCTCTCCTTAATCTTTCTACATGATCCCCATTGAGGTACCTTAATAGCTGCACAAAAATCATCAAGAGGAAGGTTGATAGCTATATTGTAAATTTTGTAATGGACCATGGGGTTAGGCAAAGAGTGACTAAATTTGAAGTCCTGCACCACAAACATGGTTAGCTTCACAAACTGACAAGGTTCATCTTCCAAGAAACGCTCTAACCCTGCATTAGAAACCAAAGTGTGGAAATCTTGTAAAATTCCTGCAGCTCTCATGAACTCAGAGCATGGATAAATGGAGGGAAAAACTTCCTCCTCCCGGTGGACCTTCATGACCTCAGGCACCCAAAGCTCATGTTGGTTTAGGTGGTGTTCACTCATCTTCTATTCTGAAATTTAAACACTTATTAAACAAGTGATTGCAAAGTAAATATAATGAAGGATTCTACTCATAGGGACTTGCAAGAGGCCTAAACATGCATCAAAACTATATCTCTAAGCATCAAACAAGCTTACAAGCTCTCATAACCAGTCACCTACAACAGCAAAATACTCAACATATAATCCACTAAACACAAATCTACTTGGACAAGGGGAGGAGTCACATACCAAGGAACAATTGCTCCAAATTTCAGCAAGGAAGAAGGGTTGAGCAAGGAGATCGAAGAAATCGAGAGCAACCACAGAAAGAACACGATTTTGAGCTATGAACTGGAGCTTACTCGGGAGAGAGAAGAAAGTGGCAGGTGAGAGAAGTAGTGGGGGGCCAGGGGTGGCCCACACCAGGGCATGGCGCCACCCAGGGCTGGCCGCGCCACCACATGGTGTGCCTGCCTGGTGCCCCCCTGGTACCTACCAGGTACTCCTCTGCCCCTTTTTTCACGAAAAAAATTAATATGAATTTTCTGGAATTTTTCGAGACACTTTATTTTTGGGCATTTTCAGAAATAGAAGAATGGTATTCTGACAGACATATATTTTTTCTTTTTTTGGAAACATGATGCAAAGACAAAACAAGGCTAAAACTACAGAAGTTCTAGCATGCAAGCAACTAACAACACCAAGAAAACTAAACGAAAGCAAAAACCAAAATGCAAAGGATAGAAATAAACGGAGATAATCATAATGAAAACATTGTTTTGTTCAATGGAATCCTTTTGTTAGCAAGGTTGATCAAGTCTTGCTACCAAAACAATTGCATATGAGACAAAACTTTGTAATCCACTAATGATTATGTTACCTTAACCTTGATAGCAATGGTCCCAATCATAATAGTTTCAATTTTTTCTCTTGGTATGGGACAATATATTTCTCCAACTTGAATGCCTTCAACATGTTCAACTGAATTTAAACCATAAGTTCTTTCAATCTTCTTGGGGAAATAGACAGTATGTTCCTTGTCATTAACATTGAAGGTCACCTTTCCTTGATTAAAATTATTAACAGCTCCTGCAATATTAAGGAAAGGTCTCCCAAGAATAATAGACATATTATCATCTTCAGGCATTTCAAGCACAACAAAATCAGTTAATATCAAGCAATTGTGAGCCACCTGAACAGGTACATCCTCACATATACCCACAGGAATAGTGGTAGATTTATCAGCCATTTGCAAAGATATATCAGTTGGCATTAATTTTTCAAGTTGAAGCCTCTTATAGAGAGAGAAAGGCATAACACTAACTCCAGCTCCCAAATCACACAAAGCAGTTCTAACATAACTGTTCTTAATAGAGCAAGGGATAGTTGGAATCCCTGGGTCTCCAAGTTTCTTAGGAACCTTACCATTAAAGGAATAATTAGCAAGCAAAGTGGAAATTTCTTCATTAGGGATCTTCCTTTTGTTCGAGACAATGTCCTTGATATACTTTGAGTAAGGAGGCAATTTAATAGCACCAGTCAAAGGAATTTGCAATAATAAAGGCTTCATCCACTCACAAAACTTATTATAGTGTTCATCTTCCTTTGACTTGTGTTTCTTATCAGGGAAAGGCATAGGTTTTTGGACCCAAGGTTCTCTTTCACTACCATGTTTCTTAGCAATAAAATCTTCTTTAGTGTATTTAGTAGTCTTAGTGTGGTTTTCAGGTTCTTCTTCAACTTTTTCTTCATTAGGCACTTCATTTTCTTCATTACCACTTTCAGTTTCAGCATCAGAGATAGATATACTATTAGGATCTATAGCAGGTTCAGAGGGTTCTACAACAGTTTTATGTTTCTTTTTCCTTTTCTTACGAGTAGAACCACTATTTTTAGCTTGTTGAGAATCTTGCTCAATTCTTTTGGGATGCCCCTCTGGATATAGAGGATCCTGGGTAGCAGCACCACTTCTAGTTCTAATTTCATAAGCATGTTTTTCTTTAGCAGCATTGACTAGCAAGTCGTTTTGCACTTTAACGAGTTGATCTATTTGAGTTTGAACCATTTGAAAGTGTTTAACAATCATTTTAACATCATTAGAGGTTCTTTCCACAATATCTTTCAACTCAACAATAGCTCTAGTGTTTTCCATTAGATGATTTTGCACCCTTTTATTAAAGTTATCTTGCTTAACAATAAAGATATCAAATCCTTCTAAGCATTGATCAGGAGGTTTCAAGTAAGGGATATCACCTTCATCAAAGTGTTGGAGGGAGTGTACCTCAATAGTGGATGAGTAGGGAATAGGCTTACATAATTCTTCTATAGGAGGTAAATTCTTGACATCTGCAGCTTTAATTCCCTTCTCCTTAAGACATTTCTTAGCTTCCTTCATCAATTCATCATTTAATTCAATAACTCCCCTCTTCTTTGATGTTGGAATAAGCACAGGAATAGATGGTTCAGGTACAATTACTTCAGGTATAGCTTGTTTAGGAGGAGTCCAATCTTCATAATTCTTGCTTATTTTAGCCATTAATTCCTTAGCTTCCTTAGGAGTCCTATTCCTGAAAACACAATCAGCACTACTATCTAGGTATGTCCTAGATTCTTTGGTTAGTCCATTATAAAATATATCAAGAAGCTCATTCTTAGGTAATGGACTTCTAGCCTGTGCATGAATCAAAGCACAAAACCTTGCCCAAGATTCGGGCAATACCTCTTTTTCTCCCTGTTTAAAATCAAAAAGTTCCTGCAAAATAGCATGTCTAGCACTGGGAGGAAAATATTTCTGCAGGAAAGTACTAATCAAGCACTCAGGGCTATTAATAGATCTAGGAGGTAAATTACTAAACTAAGTTTTAGCTTCTCCTTTCAGTGAAAAAGGAAAAATCTTAGCAACAAAATAAGTACGCATCTTAATATCATCTGAAAACAAGCCACTCATAGTAGAAAGTTCATTCATATGTGCTACCACACTCTCATTCTTAGTCCCACAAAAAGGTTCTTTCTCAACAATAGCTATGTAAGATAGATCAAGAGAGAAATCATCATCTTCATCTATAATGTTTATGGGAGAAGCAGTAAACTTAGCATCAAGAGATAATTTGGGTCTAATAGTACGCCTCTCAAGGAGACTCTTAGCAGCACTCCTATCATGGGTGTTCTTACATTCTTCAATAAACTCATCGGTCATCTCAACATAATCTTCTTCAGTATCATAACTCTCACTAGACTCAGGTGAGCTAACGGGTAGGGTAGTGTTTTCATTACGAGTTTCGGTATTTCCAACTATAGTTCTAGCAATCGTAGCATTTAGGAAAGGACCTAATGAACCACTCTTATCAAGCACAGTAGAAGCAACATCATAAGTATCTGAAGTTTCAGATTCAGCAGTAGTAGCAGTGTGTGTAGCATGTGTATGTGGTGGTGGTGTAAGGAGCTTACTCATCACAGATGGTGAATCAAGAGCGGTAGAGGTGTTCAGAACCGTACCTCTTCTTGTAGTGGATGGTAAAATAGAACCTTGCCATCACGAGACTTACCCATGATGGATGGATAGCAGCGAACAATAGAGAATCCAAGTGAACTTGATAAATAAAGCTATGCTCCCTGGCGACGGCGCCAGAAAATAGTCTTGATGACCCACAAGTATAGGGGGTGTATCGCAGTATTTTCGAGGGAACTGAAACCCAATTTATTGATTCGACACAAGGGGAGCCAAAGAACATTTATCAGCCTTAACAACTGAGTTTTCAATTCAGCTGCACCTGGAAACAATATTGCTCATAGCAGTTTATCAGTAGCAACAGTTTTGTAGTAGGAATAGTAAAGCAGCAGCAGTAATAAAGCAAAGACAGTAGTAGCAAAAGTAGTAAACAGTGGGATTCGAGTGCGGTAGGCATAGGGATGGATGGACGGGCGTTGCATGGACAAGACAATTCACATAGCAATCAGAACATAGGGCAATTGCAGATAATTAAGATAAAGCATCCAAGTACTAGACAATCCTAGGCATGTGTTCCATATATAGTCATACGTGCTCGCAATGAGAACTTGCACAACATCTTTTGTCCTGCCAGCCCGTTTGCAGCGGGGCCTCTAGGGAACTACTGGCAATTAAGGTGCTCCTTTTAATAGAGCACCGGAGCAAAGCATTAACACTCCGTGAACACGTATGATCCTCACATCAAAGCCTTTCCCTCCGGTTATCCCGATTTCTGTCACTTCGGGGCCATTGGTTCCGGACAACAACGTGTGTATACAACTTGCAGATAAGACCAAGAACAATACTATCATAATGAATCAATAATAAGTTCAGATCTGAAATCATGGCACTTGGGCCCTAGTGACAAGCATTAAGCACAACAAGTCGCAACAAAGTCATAAAGCACTAATAAAAGATACTAGGCACCATGCCCTAACAATATGATGCCATTACATGAACGATCTCATCCAACCCTACCATCCCCATAGCCTACAGCGGGGGATTACTCACTCATAGATGGGGGAAACATGGATGGTCGATGGAGAAGCGATGGTGATGATGATGGCGATGAACTCCTCCAATTCCCCGTCCCGGCAGGGTGCCTGAACGGAGTTTTTGGTGCTGTTTCATGGAATCTGGTGGTGGCGGCGGAGCGGAACTCCTTCTGGAAAAATGTCAAACCCCCCGAAGTTTTTAGGTCAGAAGGCTCCTTATAGGCGAATAGAGAGGCCGCACGCCACCAGGTGGTGTGGCCACCCCAGGGCTCTTCTCCGTCTCGTATTCTGGCTCCTTTAGTCTTTGGGTGAAATAGGATTTTCGGCATATTTTCCGGGATTTTTCCTGATAGTTGATTTTCTGCACAAAAAGTAGACACCAAGGAAATTCTACTGAAAACAGCGTCAGTTCGCATTAGTTGCATCCAAATCACACAAGTTTAGAGGAGAAACAAATAGCAAAAGGGTTCGGGAAAGTAGATACGTTTTGGACGTATCAGCAGGCATAATTCTGCCGGGGAATTTCCTTCCTGGAGAGGGGAGATCATCGCCATCAACATCATCATCAAGATGGACTTCATCGGGATCATCATCATCATCATCATCATCATCTCCATCATCATCTCCACTAGCACCATCATCACCACTCCATACCGTTGTAACAATTGGGTTGAATCTTGCATAGTTCTTAGGGGAAATTTTCCTGGTGTTGATTACTTATAGTAGTTGATGCCATTGAGTGGAACCATTGAATTATCGTTTATGTCTAGATTGTTACTTATCATTGCTTCATCTCTGATCTTGATCCATATGATGTCTTGTGAGTAGTTCGTTTAGTTCTTGAGGACATGGGAGAAGTCATGTTGTCAGTAGTGGAATTGTGTTGAGAAAGATTCAATGGTTTGATATTTAAGTTGTGGTGTTATTCTTCTAGTGGTGTCATGTGAATATCGACTACATGATACTTCACCTTTAAGGGCCTAGGAGAATGCATTGTGTATTTGGCTACTAATCATAGGGGTCGCCGGAGTAACAGAAACCTGAACCCCTGTTAGGAAACCTTTGCACAAGGGAGTGTAGGATCTCAAAGTTTAAGGCTGTGGTTAGGTTTTTATCTTAATTACTTTCTTGTAGTTGCGGATGCTTGAAAGGGGTATAATCACAAGTATGTATTAGTCCTAGGAAGGTCAGTACATTAGCATAGGTTCACCCACACACCACTTATTCAAACTAAAGAAGATTAACCAACTATATGAAGCAAAAGCACTTGACAATATTCCCATGTGTCCTTGAGAACGTTTGGTCATCTTAAGTAATACAACCGGCTTATCCTTTGCTAAAGAAAGGATTGGGCCACTTGCTGCATTGATTATTGTTGTCTTTTATTTAATCGTACTTTATTTATCTGCATTATCAAAAACCCCTAAAAATCCGTTTGCTAAGTAGTTACAGAGAATTCCTGATCCATACCACTAGTCAACACCTTCTGCTCCTCGTTGGCTTCGACACTCTTACTTATCAAAAATACTGCGATACACCCCCTATACTTGTGGGTCATCAGTTACCACCCCACCATTCACCAAAAACACAAATCCTGTCTAAGACTTCGACTCATCAGGATCTGAGTGCCAGCTCGCATCCACGTAACCAGTTACGTTTAGAGCTTCATCACAACCTCCATAGTCTTAGACCATATCATTTGTTCTCTTGAGATACCTTAGGATATTTTTCCTAGCTGTCCAACGATCCATTCCTGGATTAATTTGGTATCGGCTCACCAAACTAAGATCCAATGCCACATCAGGTCGAGTACTTAGCATTGCATACATGATAGATCATATGGCTGAGGCATAGATGATGTAAGACATCCTTTCTCTATCAACATCCATTACCGGACATTGAGTCAAACTCATTATGCTACCTTTTGTCATAGGCACCAAACCTATTTTGGCGTCCTCCATTTCTGACCTCTTCAAAATCTTCTCAAGGTAAGTACTTTGACTTAATGCAATCAGGCGTCTCGATCTATCTCTATAGATTTTGATGCCTAATATGTATGCAGCTTCACCTAAGTCCTTCATGGAAAATTGACTACTCAAATAAGCTTTCACGCTTTCCATAAGTTCCACATTACTTCCTATGAGTAATATGTCATCCACATATACTACAGGAAAACCACTGAGCTCCCACTCGCTTTCTTGTAAACACAAAAATCTTATTGATTTTGGACAAATCCAAAACTCTTGATCACTTGATCAAATGTTGGTTCCAGCTCCGAGATGCTTGCTTCAGTCCATAAATGGATAGTTGAAGTTTGCATACCTTCCCAGCATCCTTAGGATCAACAAAACCTTCCGGTTGCATCATATACAACTCTTCATCAATGTGACCATTGGGGAATGCGGTTTTGACATCAATCTACCAAATTTCATAGTCGAAATGAGCAGCAATTGCTAGTAAAATCCGGACAGCCTTAAGCATCACTACGGGAGAGTAAGTCTCATCGTAGTTAACTCCTTGAATTTGTTGAAACCCCTTTGCAACAAGTCGAGCTTTGTGAATGGTCACATTACCATTCACATCTGTCTTTTTCTTAAATATCCATTTATTTTCCACAGCCTCGTGGCCTTCTGGAAGATCTACCAAGGTCTAAACTTGGTTCTCATACATGGATCCTATTTCGGATTTCATAGCTTCTAGCCATTTCTCGGAATCATCACTATCCATAGATTCTTTGTAGTTTGTAAGTTCCTCCTATTCATCTAGAATGACAGACATCACAAGGCTACTGTACCAATTAGGAGTGGTACGAACTCTTGTAGACTTGCGAACCACATGAGTTTCGATGTTGTTGTCTTGATCATTATCATTAGGTTCTTCTTCCATGTTGGAGAGCGGCCTCGTAACTGCTTCCATTGTGGTACTCAGAAGTTGGAGAGAAGGGTCAACAACTTCATCTAAATCAATTTTCCTTCCACTAACTCCTTTAGCGAGAAACTCTTTCTCAAGAAAGGTGCCATTTTTCACGACAAACATTTTGCCTTCAGCCTAGTTGTAGAATGTATACCCAACAGTTTCCCTTGGGTATCCCACAAAGATATATTTTTCCGATTTGGGTTCGACTTTGTTAGGCTATAGTTTCTTGACGTAATCCTCACATCCCCAAACTTTCAGAAATAAGAACATTGGCTTCTTGCCATACCATATCTCATATGGGGTTGTCTCCACGGATTTGGATGATGCTCAGTTTAAAATAAAAGTGGCGGTTTCTAACGCATATCCCCAAAACGACACGGACAAATCAGTCAAAGACATCATGGACCACACACTATCAAATATAGTACAGTTACGTCATTCCGACACACCATTACACTGTGGTGTTCCAGCTGGCGTAAGCTATGGTATGATCCCACAGTCCTTCAAGTGCATGTTAAGCTCATAACTCAAATACTCGCCTCCCCGATCTAGTCAAAGATGCTTGATTTTCTTGTTAAGTTGATTCTCTACTTCCTTCTGAAATTCCTTGAACTTTTCAAAGGTTTTAGACTTGTGATTCATTAAGTAGATTTATCCATATCTACTCAAATCGTCAGTAAAGGTAACAAAATAACGATAACCATTGCGAGTTAAGATGCTCATTGGTCTGCATACATCCGTATGTATGATTCCTAGTAGGTCTTCAGCCCTCTCCATTGTGCCGGAGAAGAGTGTCCTAGTCATCTTGCCCATAAGGCATCATGGCTTACATGTATCAAGAGATTCAAAATCTAATGATCCATGAAGTCCATCTGAATGAGCTTCTTCATGTGCTTTATGCCAATGTGACCAAGGCAATGCCTCATAAACATGGAATTATCATCATTATGTTTATAGCGTTTAGCATCAATATTATGGATGTGAGTATTGCAATCAAGATCTAGTAAGAATAAACAATTATACATAGGCGCATGAACATAGAAAATGTCATTCATATAAATAGAACAACCATTTGTTCCGTATTTAAACGAATAACAATCTTGCAACAAGCAAGACCCACTTACAATATTCATACTCAATGTGGGTACATAGTAGTATTTATTCAAAACTAAGATCAATCCTGATGGCAGATGTAGACGTAACGTGCTGATGACCACCAGCTCTTGCCGATATGCATCATCACCTCGTACTTCCCCAGTCTCCTCTTATTCCGTAGCTTCTGTTGAGAGTTACATATGTGAGCAAAAAAACTGGTATCAAATACCCAGGTGTTACTCCTGGTGTTGGTAAGGAACACATCTATAACATGTATATCATATATACCTTTGTCTTTGGCGGCTATCTTGCCAGCTTTCTTGTCCTCAAGGTACTTAGGGCAATTGCGTTTCTAGTTCCCATCCCCTTTGAAGTGGTAGCACATGCAGCCGGGCCTAGGGCTGGACCTAGTAGCTTTAGAGGTGTTGGCAACTGGTTTATCATCCTTCTTTGGCTTATTTCCCTTCCCCTTATGCCCCAACCTTTTCAAGTTGGCGGTCTTATTGACCATCAACACCGTGTGCTCTTTCTTGGTTTCTACCTCAACAGTTTTGAGCATGGCAAACACTTCAGCAAGGGTCTTAGCCATCCCTTGCATATTGTAGTTCATCACAAATCTCTTGTAGCTAGGGGCTGTGAGTGCAACACCCTTTCAATTGCTAGCTCTCCTGGGATTTTGCAACCCAGGGCATTCAAGCACTTAACGTAGCCAGGCATTTTGACTACGTGCTCACTAATACTGCTGTGCTCTTCCATCTTGGCAGAGAAGAAGAGCTCGGAAGCATCATACCTCTCCGCCTGAGCCTGTTGAACAAAGACAGCTTTGAGATCTTCAACAATCTCAAAAGCATTCATCTTCTCAAAACACTTTTGAAGCTCTGGCTCCATGGCATAGAGCATTCCACTCTGGATGAGGGAGAAATCGTCTGGCTTGGACTACCAGACATTCTTTTCATCCTGGGAGGCAGAATCTGCAGGCTTAGCTCGAAGTTCAGCCTTGATGAGATAAGTCAACTTGTCGGCGACTAGGAGGATCCTAAGATTGCGGAACCATGCGGTGAAGTTGGTTCCATCAGTTTTCAGCTTGTCCTTCTTTAGGAATGAGCTAAGGTTGAAGGTGGGTGGGCGAGACATCTACAATGGATTTGCAAAGTATTAAGACCATGTTCATAATAATGAGTTCAAGTTTTGCTTCATATTCCTAAACTAAAACAGAACAACTCCCACTCAAAATGAACATCCCTCTATTCATTTCAGTGATCACAAGATCCCAATCCGCTACACCACCCCCGATCGTCACGGCCGGCAACACAGTTTCAAAGGTGGACATTCCCTAATGTCATCACATCAACCATGTGATTCATGCTTGACCTTTTGGTCTCTTGTATCCCGAGGCCATCTCTACACATGCTAGTTCGCCAGTTCTAACTTGTGTGTATTCGCAGTGCAACATGGCTTACACCCACGTATGCAAATGCAGATATGTTTGTCACCCGATCGTCACGGCTTGCCTTATAATGGAGAACTTTCTTGGTGGTGCACACACAAGGGGAATACTAAGACTGGAATTTTTTGAGGGATTATCCTATTATGATACCATCCTATATGTTAACATACTAGCAAGATAGGATGCACAAAGTGACACTTCACAAAGTAAAGTGTTATGACGTGGTCGCAAAATCTTGATCTCCATCAAGAGCTCCAATGAAAGTTTCATAAAATTGTCATTCCCATGTCACAACACATACCCCTATGCAAAATAAAGATAGATGACTCTACTTTATCTATTACAATTTTTACGCTACTTTAGGGCTTTCGCGATAAAACCCCTTCCCACCTATGAATGTAGAGCCACAACACGGATTCAATGATTGCTGTTTTACTTCCCTTTTCAGGGCCCTCCAACATTGATGCCATATCAAATACTGTAGAGAGATAGACACCCCCAAAGACACTTAACTGTGGACCAGTCTCGTGAATCACCACATGAGGTCGGTTGGGGGTCGCTTCATAAACAGTGTCACGATATGAACAAGAACATAAAAGAGGGTAGTAACTAGAAAATCAACGGCCACATATTGCTATATGTTCTATCTATACGACATTTCTATCCATAGACCCGCTCTGATACCACTGTAGGGTTCCGCAGCAGAAAACAAAAAAATTCTAACTATGCGAACACTAATACCAGGATCTATACTATGTAGACATAAGTAATAGAAAGAGAGAGACAATATTCATACCCTTGAAGACCGAGGAACGCCTTATGCAGGAAGGTGTATGTTGATGAAGACGAGCAGCTCCAAGCACCCCATGTGTGGTTCCTCTGAAGTACTACCCACGTACGGTGTAGGCAGCGTCTCCCGGGCTACGATACGGCCGAGCAGCGGAAGAATAAGATGGCGGACCGAAGATCACACGACGGTAGTGTGAAGGTGGAGAACTCAAAACCCTAGAGGTCCACTCCAATATTACGGAGAAGTCCTCAATGGAAATGAGAGAGAGAATGAGAGAATTGGGTGATCCCAAAGGGGAGGGGTGACTCCCTTTATATAGTGGGAGGGGGAGGTGCACCACCCAAGGGGCAGGCGGTGTGGGACTAATACCCACACTACCCGACCACCAAGGGGGAGCCGACGGCCCTAGGTGTCCCCCACTTGGGTGGCTCACCAAGCCCTGGTCGGCTGGCCCCTCTCCCTAGGCGCCCTGCCCCTTTGGGCCTCCCCTCCGGGTGAGGCCAGAAATGGGAAGCCTATAAAATTTAAGTAAAACATATATTTAATATTAATTATCCAATTAATATACACATATTATTATATTTTTCACTCCGGAACTCCTTCTAGACCCCCTCCGATCAACATCGGATGTTACCCAGAGCTATTCTGGTTCTCTCTCTCTATTTCTCCTTCAGTACCACATCTATCCCTACGCGCCCCCACCCTTAAGCGTGACATCCTTTGGTTCGTGAACACTCCGGATATGATTGAGACCTCTCACATATCAATGATCATCAGTGGGACCTGGATGCCAATAATGACCCCCATGCATCCCACAAATCTTATCGCTCCAACCATAAACATCATTTCCCGTTCCCTTTGCCACTTGATACCTAGTTCATCTGAGACTTGATCTTCGATATCTCGATACCTTAGTTAGATCTTGTTACCGATGAACTTGTTTACTCGTTCCCATGTTTTTGCATTTTGTGACTAAGTCACGCGCTTGCAAGCTTCATTAATGCAACGTCACCGAGATGGCCACATATGTATCTATCTGTTATATGGACTGGAAAATCCTGGTTTTGGTATGCACTCCTCTGCATGCCCTTTTGGGAAACCTGAGTGGCACCTTTTTGATCATGCAGTCACGGTACTATACTTGATACCATCTAAGCTCCCTCTAGAACGGTGATTTGCATTATCTCATAGTCTAAGGATCAGGTTGCGAGGTTTCCTTTGTTTATCACTAATGGTGAACTTTGTAACCAGATCTCATTTATGATACAACAGTCGTATGTTTGTCTATCACATCATTCAACTAACGATATGACCTCATTGTCAATTGTCATAAATATCCATGATCTTGAAACCTAGATCATCTCATGACCAATGAACTAGTTCGCTAGAGGTAACTAGAGACATGGTTTGTTTACATACCACATGTGTATTAACGTTTCGTATTAATACAGTTATAGCACAGTATGAAACGTATTATGAACATATAAGAGATATATCAAACAATACACTTTCTTATTTTCCTCTAGGGTATATCTCCTTTAGTCTCCCTCTTGCACTAGAGTACAAATTAATCTAGTTTACAATAGGCCGGAATATAACACCGATGGCATCTCGGTGTTTTTCCTGCTTGGCTTGTAGGTGAGCTTTAGTTAGAGGATCTTCAACATTTAGATATGTGTGTACTCTGCAGATCTTGATTTCTCCTTCGTCAACATTCTGTCAGATGACGTGAAACCGTAGCTTGATGTGTTTGGCTGTGGTATGAGTTCTTGGTTCCTTTGCATTTGCAATAGCGCCCGTGTTGTCACAATAGATCGTCATGGGGTCTTGCCCACTTGGAACAACTCCAAGTTCAATGATGAAATTCCTTAGCCAAACAGCTTCATTCACCGCATCAACATCAACGATGTATTCTGACTCCATTGTAGACTGTGCAACTATTGGTTGCTTCTTGCTCTTCTAGCTTACTGCCCCCATTCACCAAAAACACAAATCCCGTATGAGACTTCGAGTCGTCAGGATCTGAGTGCCAGCTCGCATCCATGTAACCAGTTACGTTTAGAGCTTCATCACCACCTCCATAGACTACGGCCATAAACTTTGTTCTCTTGAGATACCTTAGGATATTTTTCACAGTTGTCCAGTGATCCATTCCTGGATTACTTTGGTATTGGCTCACCAAACTAAGAGCCAATGCCATATCAGGTCGAGTACTTAACATTGCATACATGTAAGACATCCTTTCTCTATCAGTATCCGTTACCGAACACTGAGTCAAACTCAGTATGCTACCTTTTGTCACAGGAACCAAACCTCTTTTGGCATCCTCCATTTTGAACCTCTTCAAAATCTTCTTAAGGTAAGTACTTTGACTTAAAGTAATCAGGTGTCTCGATCTGTCTCTATAGATTTTGATGCCTAATATGTATGCAACTTCACCTAAGTCCTTCAAGGAAAATTGACTACTCAAATATGCTTTCACGCTTTCCATAAGTTCCACATTATTTACTATGAGTAATATGTCGTCCACATATACTACTAGGAAAACCACTAAGCCCCCACTCGCTTTATTGTAAACACAGAACTCTTGTTCATTTTGGACGAATCCAAAACTCTTGATCACTTGATCAAAATGTTAGTTCTAGCTACGAGATGCTTGCTTCAGTCCATAAATGGATCATTGAAGTTTGCATACCTTCCTAGCGTCCTTAGGATCAACAAAACCTTCCCGTTGCATCATATACAACTCTTCATCAATGAGACCATTGAGGAATGCGGGTTTGACATCCATCTACCAATTTTCATAGTCTAAATGAGAAGCAATTGCTAGTAAAATCCGGACAGCCTTAAGCATCACTATAGGAGAGTAAGTCTCATCGTTGTCAACTCCTTGAATTTGTCGAAACCCCTTTGTGACAAGTTGATCTTTGTGAATGGTTACATAACCATTCGCATCTGTCTTTTTTTAAAGATCCATTTATGTTCCACGGCCTTGCGGCCTTCCGGAAGATCTAACAAGGTCCAAACTTGGTTCTCATACATGGATCCTATTTCAGATTTCATGGCTTCTAGCCATTTCTTGGAATCAACACTATCCATAGCTTCTTTGTAGTTTGCTGGTTCTTCCTGTTCATCTAGAATGATAGACATCACATGGCTACTATACCAATCAGGAGTGATACAAACTCTTGAAGACTTTCAAACCGCAGGAGTTTCGATGTTGTTGTCTTGATCATTATCATTATGTTCTTGTTCCACGTTGGAGAGAGGTCTTGAAACGGATTCCGTTGCGCTACTAGGAATTTGGAGAGAAGGGTCAACAACTTCATCTAACTCAATTTTCCTTCCACTAACTCCTTTAGCGAGAAACGCTTTCTCAAGAAAGGTGTCGTTCCTGTCATTGCCATGTCACAACACATGCCCCTATGCAAAATAAAGATAGATGCCTCTATTTTATCTATTGCAAGGTTTACGCGGCTTTAGGGCTTTCGTGGTAGAACCCCTTCCCACCTACGAACATAGAGCCACAACACGGATTCAATGATTGCCATTTATTACCTTTTCAGGGCCCTCCAACGTTGGTGCCATGTCAACTACTCTAGAGAGACAGACACCCCCAAAGCCACTTCATTGTGGACCAGTCTCGTGAATCACCACGTGAGGTTGGTTTGGGGCCGCTTCATTAAACAGTGCCGTGATATGAACAAGAACATAAAAGAGGGTAGAAACTAGAAAATGAATGCCCACATATTGCTATGTGTTCTATATGTACGACATGTCTACCCATAGTGTAACATCCCAAAACTTTAATCCAAGTTATCAAGATCAAAAGCAACAAATTTAGGGTTAACAAAAACTTTTCCTTTTTAAATCTTTAAGCATGCATATGAGTGTTGCATTTAAATAGGAGTTGATTTTAATTGCCATGATTGTGTGTTCTAATGGTTGTAAAATGATTCTAAGATGAATGCCACATCATCTAGATCATTCCCAAGAAAATCCAAAGAAAAATAAATCAAAAATAATTAAATAAAGGAAATGGTCACTTTTGCCATTTTATTCAACTAGCCCACTTTGGGTATTCCTAGCCCTCAATTTCCAACAGAAACAATTGTGGATCTTTGCACCCCTTGCTAGTACAAGTAGTGATGTACCAAGGCCCACTTTGTGATCTTCCAAAAACTTTCAAACTCTAATTTTAAATGACATTTGAAAATGGAATCTAGTTCATATGTATAGATCACCCTTTTTCAAAAACCTCTCAAATGAGCTCCATTTAAAAATCCCAAGCAACCCGATATGCTTAAGCATGTGATAAACAACTCCACCAAATTTCATCTCAAAATTCCAAACTTGTTTTCTTTCGGCCATTTTGTCAAACACTTGGAGTGCACAGATCAGATAAAAATCAAAAACACTAGTGTGAGCAGTGTTCTAGCCAAACTTGTCTCCCACATTGCAACCAAAACCTCTCCACTGCACCCCCTACTCATTTCTAGCCCGACCAACCACTGTGCCCACGACCAAATGGTCATGGACATCAATGCCGAGCACCTTACGCCCCCTCACCAGCGATAGCGTGCCCCTGACACCGCCAGCCTCGCCCACCTTGCCTAATGCGTCGCTCGTGGTCCACCTCCCCCTCCAGGCCAGCCCCAGCTCGAGGATAGAGTGAGGAGAAGCCAGGAACCGCTGCGCCCGGGACGTGTCTGCCATGCTGACGCCGCCCGCAGAGCACGCACGGTCCCCGCTCAACCAGACCCCACCTCTCTCTCGCTGCCCACCTACATGATCACCACCGCCCCAGGATGCTGCTAGACATGCCCATTTCCCTGACCATGCCCCGTAGTCGCCGGCCACCGCAAAGTCCGCCGTTGACAGAGACATCGTGAACGCCGCGCCACTCATGTCTCCCGACCACCCCGCACTACACGCGCACCGCCATGACGACCGCCAGGGAACCGCCCACCGGCCTAGCCCACCCCAAGCATCTAGCCCGCTGTGCTGTCATCACTGGCAAGCTCCGCCCATGCCTCTCTACACCCCTCGCCTTGCTATAAATAGAGCGCCTCCCAACACCATTTCCTCACACCACTCTCATCCACTCCCCCTAAGGAGCAAGCCGCATCCCGTAGCACCAGAATTTTGCCGGAGTCTACTGCGTAAGGAGGAGAAAGGCGCCAGTGATCCAGGCCATCTCCCGGGACACCGCCGGTACCAGGAGAACCGCCGTCGTTGTCTCACTCATTTGCCGGCCTCGCCGCACTCGCTGGAGCCCTGGTACGTCCCCACTGCACCCTCACCGACCGTGCTAGGGTTCATCCCCGTCGAGAACTGTTCCGGCGAGGATGATAGATGTGAGCCGTTGATCCAGGATCTAATCCTGCGGCCACCGTTCGCCCATACCGTTTCGGCAACCCCTGTCCCACTGACAGGTGGGGCCCTCACTTAAAACCAGTCCAGGCGCTGTGTCGAGTAAACTGGGCCGGCCCATTTATTTCCCGTGTGACCCGTTTAATTCAAATAACTCTTTTTCTTTTTAGACTTAGACTTAGTTCTGTCCCTTAGTTTAAAAGTCAATTCAGGGAGTTTTACAAATCCAATTTGAGTGATTCCAATTTTTTTGGAAAGCTACTGAAAATATCTATCCAAGCCCGTTGGATTTAAATCATTTAGAGTTAGAGATCAATCCTAGATAAAATAACAAAACAGAAGCTTTTTCACATTTAAACATTTTTATAAAATCAACCATAGTAGTTTTTGAGTTGATTCCACCTCTCAAAAATCACATTTAACCATACCTATCTGAATATGTAATAATATTAAGGTTTGCATGCAGTGAATTTAGACTAATACCAAAATAATGCTATATAGGCATTTCTAGTCAATTTAAATCATTATATATTAAACTTAAACTTATGAAAATGTGATCCAACCTTTAAATCACATTCCCATGTATTATAATATATGGTGATGACATGTGTCCACATGATCCCATATTCTAATTGGAGAATATTAAATCTTAGTTAATTTCAATGAGTAGAAATTACTTTTCTAAAATAAAATAAATGAAACTAGTTCTTTTAACCTTGTAATGTTTGTGATGATAATAGATCATCAAATGTGTGCCTTAGTGTGCTAAGTAGACTAGTTAAGTATCGTTTGGTGATTGTGTATTCCGTATGTATTTATAGACGATAGTACCCACCAACCCTACGAGGAGGAGGAGTTCTACCAAGAAGAGGAGGAAGAGAATTTCAACCATTGCACCAATCAAGGAAAGCCATCATTAACTATGCAAGCTAACCCTTGCAAGCTAGATAACCTGAGCAAATGCATTAGGCATGCTTTGGTTATACCCTTTGACTTATACCAACTCCAAGTTTTATTTACAAGCTTTACCTTCTTTACTTTACCAAAGTCTTTTACCTTGTTTATAGGTAGTATAAAGAGTATAAAACTTGACATATCTAGTTGAACTTAGATGTCATTATATGGCATGAGATTGATCTTAGCATCCCACCTTAGTGAACTCTCTTAACTTAGTCGCTTAGAGTTATACCAAAAACTTGATCACTTTAGATGGGAATACTTGGTGAAAATGCCTTGTGAAAACCTTGGAATGATGAGTCATTCTATTGAGATGTTTTGACATGTGTTGAGAAACACAAATGGTTTATGATGATTAAAATGTTGAGGCATGAGCCTTAGCCCTTTTATAAAACTGATGGTTGGGTTCGGATGCGATAACATTCCAATTTTACCGTACAACCAGAATACCTGAATTGGGTAAGGCTTAGACAGAAGTTTATATGCATTAGTATTAGTTCCCTCGCGGGAGAGGTTTGAGATGTGGCTACCTCTCAATGTTGTCCACCTATGCAGTGCTCACAATGACAGATGGTCATGGTTGGGAGGCCATACCCATAGGAGAGGTGCTTATACTAGAGTGTGTAAAGGAAAGGTTATGTTTGCTTATCTACATACTAAGTATGATGATTCAGGGTTATCCCTGACAGATGTATCGAATCATGTGGTGAAAGTGTACCACCTCTACAGAGTGTCAAACTATTTGAATAGCCACGTCTGCGGTTATGGATAGTTGGAGTGGCCATACTGTTCTGTTGTCAGATGTTTTCAAAATGACTTATGAGATGAGTTGTGACATGACTTAACCACAACCGAGTTGTGACTATGATGACTAAGTTCCCACTTAGGTGATTTCAAACTTTATTTTATCTTTCTCTGTTTCTGAACATAGCTTAGGTTTCAAACTTAGCTTTACAAATAAACTTAGAACTTAGCATTTCCTCTTAGAACTACCTTACTTGTTAGTGATAATTTGCGAGTACTTAAAGAGTACTCATGGCTTTTGTCCCTGGCTATTCCCATGGCTAGACTATGAGGAGGACTACCCTGAAGGAGGACAGCAGGATGGCTATGATAACTAGGACTATCTCCCATCGTCAGCATCCTGTGACTCTGAAGATGGACCCCACCGCTACGCTATTTATTCCGCTAGTTGATTGTATTAAGACTGGATCATGAGATCCTTTATTTATCTATGACCTTATTATGGTTTGTAATGGATGATGTACTGTGATATCCAATCTGTTATGTCTCACAAAAATGGTAATCCTGGGATTGCGATGTATGGCACAATAGGCATCTGGGATTAAAAATCTTGGTGTTGACAAGTTGGTATCAGAGCCATCCTGACCATAGGAGACCCTAGTGATGACCCACAAGTATAGGGGGTGTATCGCAGTATTTTCGATAAGTAAGAGTGTCGAACCCAACGAGGAGCAGAAGGTGCTGGCTAGTGGTATGGATCAGGAATTCTCTGCAAATACTTAGCAAATGGATTTTTAGGGGTTTTCGATATAGCAAGTAAACAAAGTACGAGTAAATAAAAGATAGTAAGAATGAATGCAGCAAGTGGCCCAATCCTTTATGCAGCAAAGGACAAGCCGGTTGTATTTCTATAGATGACCAAACGTTCTCAAGGACACATGGGAAGACTGTCAAGTGCTTTCGCTTCATATAGTCGATTAATCTTCTCTAGCTTGCTAAGTGTTGTGTGGGTGAACCTGTGCTAATGTACCGCCCCATCCAATACTAATACATACTTGTGATTATACCCCTTGTAAACATCCGTAAGTACAAGAAATTAATTAAGGTAGAAACCTAACCACAACTTTAAACTCTAAGACCCTTACGTCCCTTGCGCAATGGTTTCCTAACAGGGGTTCAGGTTTCTGTCACTCCGGCAACCCCTACGATTAGTAGCCAAATACACAATGCATTCCCATAGGCCCATATAGGTGAAGTATCACGTAGTCGACGTTCACATGACACCACTAGAAGAAGTACACCACAACTTAAATAACAATCTATTGAGTCTTTCTCAACGCAACTCCACTACTAACAACAAGACTTCTCCCATGTCCTCAAGAACAAAACGAACTACTCACAATACATCATATGGATCATGATCAGAGATGGAATAATGATGTATAACAATCTGAACATAAACAATAATTCAAAGGTTCACTCAATAGCATCAACTACAAAGAGTAATCAACACCGGGAAAGTTTCCCCTATGAACTAATGCAAGATTCAACTCAATTGTTACAACAATATGGAGATGGTGATGAGGGTGCTGATGGTGATGATGGTGGTGATGATGATGATGATCCCGATGAAGTCCAGCTTGATGGTGGTGTTGATGGCGACGATCTCCCCTCTCCGGGAAGGAATTCCCCCGGCAGAAATCTGTCTGCCGGAGAGATCTTTCTCTCTCGGTGTTTTCCGCCCCACAGAGGCGGCGGAATCTTTCTATCGGTCGCTCCCCCAAGTCTTAGGGTTTCGGGAGGATGATATACGCTAGAGGAGAGAGGCTGGAGTGGGCCAGGGCGGCCACACCACTCCCAGGCGCGGCCTAGGCCTGCCCGCGCCATGGGGTGGTGTGGGCCCCCTGTGGCCCACCTCCACTCCATCTTCTGGCATCCTGAGTCTTTTAGAAAAATAGAATTTTCCGTATATTTTCCCGGATTTTCTGATCTTGGCGAATTTTGCCTCCAAACAGCACCTTTTCCATCAGAATCCTGACTGCAGCGGTCCATGCTCCAAAAGTCATCAACCATGCAAAAACAGATGAAATAACATAAGTATCACCTCTCAATACGAAATATATCAATGAATAATAGTGAATTAAGACATAGAATAGAGATGCAAAATGGACGTATCAACTCCCCCCAAGCTTAGACTTCGCTTGTCCCCAAGCGAAACTGAGCTCAATAAATATGACCTCAAGTTTATGGAGTGAAGAGTCGATAAAAGAATACGGACAAGAAGCATCACATTCATCAAATACATAGATCATAATAGAGGACAACTCACTATTATATAACTCAACATGCAATGAGTAAAGGAAACACAATAAAGATACATAGAGTGAATCATAATTGGTAATGGCAAACTTAGCTCTTGGTCGAAGAATAGTTGATAATTTGCTGGAGTTCACAAATAGCTGATTTTCAATGAAAGCTTTCAAAGTAGTAAACTTCAAGATAAGACCAATGTGCAAAACAAGGAACATAAGAAACATGATTGAATAAATCATCATATGAATGAATGAATCACATCAACTCAAAATACTTGCTGAGATAGAAGGGAATAGGTTTACTGACTCAACTACAAAGTAAAAGAAAGGCCCTTCGCAGAGGGAAGCAGGGATTGCAAGTCTCATAAAGAGCTCCCAAAAATTATGATACTTTCTAGCTTTCAGCTCTCATTGCTCCTATCATAGGCATCTTTTGGTGGTTAAGGTTAAAGTGCCACAACTAAGAGGATATGCTTGACAAGTTATAAGTTGAAATCTCATGCCCCTTACTTATGAGTACCGATCCTCATGCTACTCAACTTCAGTCACGAGCAAGCTCTTGTCATTGTAAATACATGCGTATCATTGAGAACCACCAACAAGGTACCCCTTGCACATGACACAGGAGATATCCCATAATCAAAATGACAAGGCAAGCAGACAGTGAGCATTTCAGCGATCTTTTTATTTGCTATTTGCATAGGTTTTTATTGAGGATGCTTCATAGAATGCTCACTATAGTTATGCTGCAAGTTTCCACCATGATTAGGCATGGCTTAGGCTAGCAGCCCAGGCGTTTCTCTAACACACATATAAACTCCATGATCTTACAAGTTCCACTTTTATTTCACACCGCCGGGATCCATAAGCAAAAGAACATAATATCAACTAGGTACAAAGTACCAAATGAAGTGTTGAAAGCGGTCCCCATGATACATTGTTCGGCTAACTTCAACTCATAAATCGCAAGCATATACGCAACAAAGAAGGACCCAATGGTTCAAGTTTATTAAATGCAAGAAAGTAAAGTGTGCCATCAAGTTCGTGAGAGATTTAATCACTAATTTTCACATAACAAGTTTAATTTGGGAGGTAGATAAAACAAGAATTTACTTGGAATAGCAATAATGCTACTAGGTAGGTATGGTGGACACAAATGGCATGAGTTTTGGTTTAAAGGAGGTGGATGCACGAGAAGAATACCCTCTCAGTACAGGTTTTTGGCTAGCAAGGCTGGGTAGCAAGTACAAGAGTTGAAGGAAACAAACAAACATACAGGTGATAAAGACAAACATGCAATCTTCCTTGGAAGCACAAAAGATCTTAACTAGAGAATACTAAACTTATGAGCAAATCAAGAAAGAAAGATGATGAAATTATTTTTCTCTAGAGTACTTCTATCTTTTTATTTTCAACTCTCAAAAAGGTGTTGCTACTGATCGAGCCAGGTTTGCCAAAACCAACTAAATTAACTCAACGATCCCAAAGTGATACCAATTCTAACAACAAGATCAATCATAAAACCTCGAATTGAAAACTAATATAAGCTATGGAAAAGAGTGAATGAAAGAAATTCTCATTAATAATCCATAACGGCAACTCACACCAAGGGATACATATCTAACGGGAGAGGGGACACTTCCATAATGCAAACCATACTACATAATAACTCCTCTATTCATGATATGACTCTACTAATAAGGTAAAAATATAGAAGATAGTGATGTGATATCGCGGCACTCCCCCAAGCTTGGAACAAACCAAGGGGATGCCAAACCTGATGACGAATTACTCCTTCGGTGGTGGTGGTATCCTCTCGATGAGCTCTCTGATAAGTTTCCCCAAGTCCTCAATCTCAAAGGTGAGATTACGAATAAGCTCTGAGTTTTGCTCAATACGGCTCATGATCATGTTGGGTTGAGAATTCTAGCTCTTGCTATTCTTTCCCCGCTCTTCCTCCTTGAAGTCTTATTTTCCTGCATGGCTAGAACGAGGCAAAACCCAATTGGAGGGTAGTTTATCCTTGGGCATATTCTAGTATTGATGCTCATGGATAAGGGTATGGAAAGGATTCCTGGTGCGTGGAGGAAGTGACCGTGGAGCCAAACTGTGACGAGGAGCTTTCCGCCAGGTCTGCATCCGTGCTGTCCTTCTAACCCTGGCATGTTTCACCACTCCAATGCTTGCAATGGTAGTGCCGGTGTGCGGACGTTGGCCTTGCTCCTCTTCACCTTCACTCTCGATCTCCTTCTCCTTCCCGGGGTCTTGGAGGTCTTCCTCCATAGGCTCCTTTCCTTTATCCTTGGCGGACACCATTGTGTTTCTAAGCTTTCAACGAGTATGTCCTGGAAGAAACAGATTGAAACAAAAACACGACGAAAACACGATATATGGACCTCGGGGGGTCCGGGGGGTTATATATTACGAAGTTTCATATCAAAAGGAAGGTACTGGGAGAAAACGGGTCGAAGGCGGAGTCCTGGGTGGCCTCACCACCTGGTGGCGTGGCCAGGGGTGGGCCCGCGCCATGGTGTGGTGTGGGCCACCCTGGCTCCGTTTCCTTCCCTTTTTCTCTTCGTAGCTTTCCATATTAACTGAAAACTACAAAAATATAGTTCGATTGTATTTTCGGGGAACTTTTCTTACCAGAACCATTACCTATTTGAAAACAGACTCTGCAGGTCTCTGAATTTGGTATCTAGTAGATTCTTCTGGAGTCACCACTTGAATAACATCAATATCTTCATCTTCATACACTTATTACTTGAGTCATAAAACCTTTCTCTTCCTTATTATACCATTATCTCCACTTCCTGGAAATTTCTTTCACACAAAACTTCACACAGTTCTCATTAGCAACATTAGTATAAGTGAAGTGATAAAACCTTTTGAAATCAACTTTCAACTGAAAACCATCAAAACAAAAGCTACTGTAACAACTCCTTCCGAAAGCCCAAAAAGAATTCAAAAAGGAAATCGAATAAAGAAGCAAATGCAAGATTGGCAAAATCTGTCAAAACAGACCAGCAGGTAAAGATCAATTTTTCAAAAATCTTCTGTTGCTCAAATCAAAAAGTGCAAAACTAACGAAAGTTATATAACAACCTGGGGCAGAAGCACAAAAAATTAAAGCTCAAACCGACATACAGAGATCTCTCGCGAAGTTTTACGATGAAGCACAAAAATCTGTTTCGGGACAGTAATTTCCCCAAATCTTACTTCTCTCTCATTAGAGGTTGATCTTGACACAAAAACCAAACAAAACGGATAAGGAGCGGTTATTACCGAAGTAATAACTTCCAAGACTCAAAGAAACAAAAACAAACTAAAGCAAAAACAAATTGGGTTGTCCCCCGTAAAGATCTTTCTTTATAGCCATTAAGATGGGCATGATAATTTTGAAGAAGCTCTCATAGGGATATGAATTGAAGTGAAAGAGAGCATTAAGAAGCAAAAACACACACACATTTAAGTATAACCCACTTCCTATGCAAGGGGATTTTGTAAACAAACAAGTTATTGAAACCAAAGGCAACTTGCATAAGAAGGCAAGTAAATGCAACATAAAAGCTTTCAGCAATAAACGAGGAAACTTGATATTATTGAGATGCATGAGAACACTTTTCCCTCTCTCATAGTAACTTTCAGTATCATGCATAAACTTAACAATATAGCTATCACAAGTACCATCATAGCAATGATCACTTATTCTAACAGAAAACACAGGAATACTAGCTCTCATAACACTAGTATGTGAAACAATATTAGAGGTATCCGTACAAAGGATAGTGTGTCCCTCTACTTCATATTTGGCAACAAAGTCTTTCACATTTGCTACAATAGGTTCATCAACCATTTGTTTATCAGGTTAAACAGCTTTGTTCATACTTTCATCTACCATACTAGCCATCATAGAATGTTCCTTTACCTTAACTGGGAAAGGCATTTTCTCAATATAAGGTTTAGGTAAAACATGATTAGCAGTATAAACTTCAGTATTTCTTGCAGGAACACTCTTAGCAATATCTTTATAAGGTTCATGATACTTATTCCACTTCCTCTTAGGCACTTCAATGTAGGAAGCAAAAGCCTTAAAATAAGAAGCAATAGCTTGAGAGTCTAGACCATAAGCATTTTTAATATTTTGAAAGTCATCAGTTCCCATAAAAGATTCTATGCATTCATAATCATAATTTATACCTGACTTTCTACCTTTGTCATTCTCCCAAGCTTCAGTATTGTCTTGAATACGATCTAGAAGGTCCCATTTAGCTTCTTCGTCCATACAAGTGAATGATCCAACACAAGAAGCATCCAATAAATCTTTATCATGTAGAGGGAGCCTTACATAAACGTTATTGATAATAATATTGTTGGGGAGCTCATGAATGGGACATTTGAGCATTAGTAACTTCAATCTCCCCCAAGCTTGAGCTGTACTCTCTCCATCAAGAGGCCAAAAGTTGTATATTTGATTCCGATCTTTATGAATCTCACTAGGAGGATAAAACTTTGAATAAAAGAGAGGCACTATTTCCTCCCACTCTAGAGCTTGACCATTCTTTAGTAGCTTATACCATTCCTCAGCTCTTCCTTTCAGTGATAATGAGAATAACTTCTTAACCTGATCTGTAGTAATACCTGCACACTTGAACAACCCGCATAATTCGTGTATAAAGAGTAAATGATCACCGAGATGGATAGTTCCATCCCCAACATAGTAGTTATCCATAACACGATCAATAATTCTTGTAGGTATTTTGAAAACATCATTCTCAGCAGGTGGTGGCTTATCTACTACCTTAGCAATGGTAGTAGCATTACCAAATAAGAAACTCAGCGAATTATCCATAACGAAAATAAAGAAACTAGCAGAAGTAAACAATACTCACAGTAGAAGTTTCCTTTACCAGTTCCACTCTCCAATAGCGCTTCACTCCCCGTCAACGGAGCCAGAAAATAGTCTTGATGACCCACAAGTATAGGGGGTGTATCGCAGTATTTTCGATAAGTAAGAGTGTCGAACCCAACGAGGAGCAGAAGGTGCTGGCTAGTGGTATGGATCAGGAATTCTCTGCAAATACTTAGCAAATGGATTTTTAGGGGTTTTCGATATAGCAAGTAAACAAAGTACGAGTAAATAAAAGATAGTAAGAATGAATGCAGCAAGTGGCCCAATCCTTTATGCAGCAAAGGACAAGCCGGTTGTATTTCTATAGATGACCAAACGTTCTCAAGGACACATGGGAAGACTGTCAAGTGCTTTCGCTTCATATAGTCGATTAATCTTCTCTAGCTTGCTAAGTGTTGTGTGGGTGAACCTGTGCTAATGTACCGCCCCATCCAATACTAATACATACTTGTGATTATACCCCTTGTAAACATCCGTAAGTACAAGAAATTAATTAAGGTAGAAACCTAACCACAACTTTAAACTCTAAGACCCTTACGTCCCTTGCGCAATGGTTTCCTAACAGGGGTTCAGGTTTCTGTCACTCCGGCAACCCCTACGATTAGTAGCCAAATACACAATGCATTCCCATAGGCCCATATAGGTGAAGTATCACGTAGTCGACGTTCACATGACACCACTAGAAGAAGTACACCACAACTTAAATAACAATCTATTGAGTCTTTCTCAACGCCAGAGGAGAGAGGCTGGAGTGGGCCAAGGCGACCACACCACTCCCAGGCACGGCCTAGGCCTGCCCGCGCCATGGGGTGGTGTGGGCCCCCTGTGGCCCACCTCCACTCCATCTTCTGGCATCCTGAGTCTTTTGGAAAAATAGAATTTTCCGTATATTTTTACAGATTTTCTGATCTTCGCGAATTTTGCCTCCAAACAGCACCTTTTCCATCAGAATCCTGACTGCAACGATCCATGCTCCAAAAGTCATCAACCATGCAAAAACAGATGAAATAACATAAGTATCACCTCTCAATACGAAATATATCAATGAATAATAGTGAATTAAGACATAGAATAGTGATGCAAAATGGACGTATCACCTAGTTAGAATGGATGTCCGAAACAAAAACTTAGTTTCAAGAAACGAAAGTGAGTATTTGTGAAAACTATTTCCTCTCTTACCCTTGGGAATTCTTTCTCTCAGAAAAATTCATGTTCCTCCAAATTCTTACATTACTACCTAAAACTTTGACACAGTTGATCACTTCACTAACTTTCTCATCCTAAATTCTTATAGATGGAAGTTCAGTACATCAAGTTCTACTAGTTGGGCAACCGAGGCCAACTGATCTTCGAGAGGGATCTGGATTCACTGTCTGAGTGCATGGAGCGTCCTCATCCGGAATTTCTTGGAGCTCAACTCAATGGTCCCCCAGGAGGAGATTTACAATGGATCATAGTAGCTGATCTTCGAGGCAAGTTAGAAGCACTAATGTACGAGAGGATTCAGTTCTCCATGAGAGAGAACAACTGGCTAGATGGATTAGCCAGGGCAATGCATGAAGCTCTCGCTTGTCTTTGCGCCCGGAGTGTCAACCTAATCCAAGGAACTCGCTTTTTCACTATGCAAGGCATGATTCTATGGGAATTCCTCTAGAGATGCCAAGTCACCCAATATTGAAGCGTCAAGTGGAGAACCTCAACTTCCTACTGTACGACAAACAGAAGGAATTAGACAATGCTAGAGAGTTCGCCAACCACAACCTTTCCATTGGCGCCCAGAAGGCCCAGATTTTCTCACTGCTAGTCAAGGATCGTCAGTCTCTTCGCCGTTAATGCACAAAGAAGGATCGCACCATCGACCGTCTTCGCAAGAAGGTAGCCGACCTCGAGAAGACCATCAAGGAGCAAGAAGCTCAGCTAGCAGCAAAAGAAGAACAAGAGGAAGGTGAAGATATCCAAGGGGATATTGACTCATACCTCAGCAATGATGATGATTATCTGGAGGATGATGCCATGGACTTCTACACCGATGATGATGACTCCGACTTCATCAATGATGAGTAGATGCACTAGAGCACTATCGTAGGAGTGAGGAGTATCGGTCCCATTGTATCTTAGCTTGCATAATGGTTCTTAAAACCATCTGTTTTTCCTTTCATGTTGTGGCGTGTGTGTTTGTATCGTGTGTTTTGCTTGAATGAATGAAAAGAAGTTAGTTGGAAAACCTGAGTTAAACTCAAAGTTTTAGCTTTGAAACCAAAACCATGAACCTTAGAACTTTCCCTCTTACCCGTTTATCTACCTCAATCTTTAGATGACTCGTGGAAACCAAGGAGGGAGCAGCTCATCGCAGGACCCAATGCTGCAGATTCTGCAGATGCTCATTGCAGACTGTGAAACTAGTAGGGCAGAGTGCCAAGCAAATCTAGCTATGATACATTGCAAATGTATCTATAATTTTTGATGTTCCATGCTTGGTTTTATCCACTTTCTTGTGTTTTGTTCCAACTTTGGAATACTTTTAATATGATTTATTGGACTAACCTATTAACAAGAGCCACAATGCCAGCTGCCTATTTTCTGCTGTTTTTGGTTCTAGGAAAGTCAGAAAATGAATATTCTCGGAATTGGATGGGACAAAAGCCAAAGTGCCTATTTTTCCGTAAGGGATCAAGTGCCAGAATACGAGACGGAGAAGGGCCTGGGGGCCACCACACCACCTGGCCATGTGGCCAGGCCTGGCCCGCGCCAGGGGGTGGTGTGGCCAGCCCAGGCACCCCCTCGGCCTCTCCTTCCACCTATAAGTTGCCCTCGGGACGAAAACCCTAAGTACCCGATCAAAAATCCACGAAAGAGTCTGTAGCCACCGTCATCTCCATCCCTAGATCGGGAGGGATCTGAAGCTCTTCCCGGCACCCTGCTGGAGAGGGGAATTCACCCTGGAGGCCTTCTTCATCACCATGCAAGCCTCCGGTGTGATGCGTGAGTAGTTCATCCTTGGACTACGGATCCATGTAGTAGCTAGATGGCTGGTTTCTCCTCCTTTGTGCTTTCATGTTTAGATCTTGTGAGCTCCGTTCATGATCAAGATCATCTATTTGTAATCCATACATGTTGTGTTTGTGGGGATCCGATGGATATTGAGATGCTATTTCATATTGATTATTGATTCTATCATGTCTTTGTTATTTGTGATCTTGCATGATTTCCGTTGTTAGTAGCTATCTTGGCCAAGTAGATGCTAGCAACTCCAAGAGTTAGTATTTATGCTCGATAGTGGGTTCATGCCTCTGGTAATCTGGGGAAGTGACAGAAATCTCTAAGGTACTAGATGTGTTGTTGCTACTAGGGAGAAAACAACAATCCTTTGTTCATAGAACAATCGTATTGTTTACTTTACACGCAGTTCGTAAAGCAATAATCTGTTGCTTGCAACTTAATACTGGACGGGGTTCGGATGATAACCTGAAGGTGGATTATTAGTCATAGATGCAGTTGGATGGCGGTTTATGTATTATGTTGTAATGCCCAATCAAGTCTCAACGGAGTCAAGATGATTAGTATATGCATGTATTGCTTTCTCGGTGTTTGTCAATTGCCCCGCTGTAATTTGTTCACCCAGCATGTTATCTATCTAAGGAGAGCCACCTCTAGTGAACTATGGATCCCGGTCCTTTTACTTTATATACAATCTACAATCTTTTACTACTTTGTGTTTACTTTCTGCAAACTTTTACTTCTTTCCATTCGATACGTTTAATCCTTTGTTTTCCACAAAACACAGTGATATTGACAACCTCATCGCAAGTTGGGGACAAAGTTTGTGGTTGTGTTGCGCAGGTCTCCACGTTGCTACTAGCACCGGTAGTGTGCCCTGCCAAAGCTCAGCTAGTAACACCTTTGGGGTGTTTCCTTGCTCCTACTGGTTCGATTAAACCTTGGTTTCATAACTGAGGGAAGACTTGCTGTTGTATTCATCGTACCTTCCTCTTGGGGTTCCCAACGAGCTCTACTTCGAAAGTCGAGCGCATCAAGATTTTCTGGTGCCGTTGCCGGGGAGTCAAGGACATCTTCACAAGGGGAGTCCCTCATAACCAATCTCTTTACTTTGTTGTTTTTGTTTTGCTTAGTTTTTTTTTTGCTTTGTTTGCTTGTTTTGTTCTTAAAAAAAACACAAAAAAATTAGTTTTGCTTGTTTGCTTTATTATTTCAAAAACACAAAAAATTAGTTCCTATCTCTTTATGTCTAGCCTTGCTCCAATCGCCATGTCACCCGAGGAAATGATTTTCACATTCAAACAAGGAATTGAGGAAAGTTTTTAAGAAGCTTGGTCTAGAATCTTTGATCTACATGAAAAAACTGAGCCTAAAATGACTCAAAGCTTGTTCCTTAGCAGTTTTTACCTTGGGATTACTATTTGCTATAGATATGCTCTAGATGCTGTTGTGGGAGGAGATTTCCTCCAATGTAATGAGGATGATGCTATTAATGCTATAAAGAAAATGATCCTCACTTACAACATGCCTAGCCAAACTGATACTTCTTTCGCGAAAATATTTGCTAGGTTGGATACTCTTGAGGCTAGCACTACTAGATTGGAAGGGTGCTATAATACGTTTAGGGAGCATAAAGATTATGTTCCAATAAACTCTGAACCATCAAAGTGGTTCCCTACAGTAAATATTGAGATAAACGCTGAAAATTTTCAAGCTCGCTGTGGTATCATGTCTGAATCTTGCCTTATGCCCAAAGATATTTATAAATCTCTGAATACTTGGGGGCTCATTGAGGGAGGAAAAGAAATATCTCTTACTAATAATACTACCATATTACCTCTTGGAATAGCTGAAAGAGTGTTTACAAAGATCCTTGGGAAAATAATTTCTATTGATTATCTTGTTATTGAATGTGCAGGAAAAGGACAAATTACACTTGGAAGGTCCCTATTGGAACTTCTTGGAGGAATAATAGATGTGGGAAAGGAGACCATGCACCTTTATTCTCCACCAAACAATCATATTTTCCCAAAGGTTAAGAATAAAAATAAGAGAGGTAAGGGCAAGAAAGTTGGTTTTAATGCTTCTTCATTTGAGAACACTTGATTCTTTCTTTGCTTCTTATGCCTAACTTAAAGGCGTTAAAGAAAAGTACTTGTTGGGAGATAACCCAAGAGTTTTAGAAGGGTCTTGGAAGTTATTACCTATGTAATAACCTCTGCTTATCCTTTTTATTTGCTTTTTGTGCCAAGAATAACCTCTAATGAGAGCGAAGTAATGATTGGGAAAGTTGTTGTCCCGAAACAGATTTCTGTTCTTGACCGTAAAAATTCCTGAGAGAGATCTGTACGTCGTATTGAGATGTAATTGTTTGTGCTTCTGACCCAGGTTGTTATATAACTTTCGTTAGTTCAACACTTTTTGATTTGAGCAACAGAAGATCTTCGAAAATTTTTGTCTTTACCTGCTGGTCTGTTTTGCCAGATTTCTGCCATTTTCTGCATTTGCTTCTTGTTAGTTCCTTCTTGAGTTCCTTTGGGAAATTGAGCTTTTTGAGGGAAGTGCTATAGTAGCTAGTGTTCTAATGGAAGTTTATTTGGTGTTAGAACGAAACCGTGAGACTTATTTATCTTAAGTGCACTAATGTTGCTAATGAGATTGTGTGAAGTTTTGTATGAAGGAAAAATTTCAGGTGTATGGTAGGAATGAGTAATGAGATGAAGGATGGACTAAAGCTCAAGCTTGGGGATGCCACGCGTGTCACCCCAAGAAATATCCAAGAAGTACAAGCGTCAAAGCTTGGGGATGCCCAAGGCATCCCCTTCTTCATCAATAAAAATCCCAGGTTTCTTCCAAATGCTTCATTTTTATTGTTTCATGCATAGTTGTGATTTTCTTGGAGCGTCTTCTTTTTCCTTTTTGTTTTGGTGTTTAGTTTGCTTGGTTTGCTTAGTTTTCTGAATAAATTGGTTGGACCCCCTCTTTCACACTTTGGTCTGCGAATAGTTTGGTTTGGTTTGGAAAAGAGTAGGAAAGTTCATACTTATGTGGTAAAAAGAGCTCGTTTTTGACTGTGGCCTATGCTTTGTCATGCCATGTTTGATATTGTTTTGGCTTTATGCTTAGTATTCTTTGCTGTAGCATGACTTGTTATAAACAATTGAGATTGCTTAATGTGCCTTGGATGAATCATGCATTGTTTTAGCATATTAAAGCATAGTATAGTGGTATTCTCCTTTGATGCTTTATTTGGGTTGACTTGGCACATGCTCACACCATGTTATGACTATCCAAAGTCACCATAGCCTTTATGATCCTTTAGTTTTCAACTTGTAGTATCACTTTATGCTTTTATCAATGATGTTTTATGGCTCTGCATGATTATGGCCATTATTGCTGTCTTAGTTTGTCGCTCCCAGTCTTTTGCTAGCCTCCACAACCAAGTATGAGTTCAACTCATGCATCCAACTCCCTAAACCAAGTTTTTCCAAAGATTCCACCATACCTACCTTCTAGCTTATGTTATTCCAAGTATATTCTTGCTTTTGTTTACCTTCCTCTTGTTATGAGAAAATTAGTGATTAAAGCTCTCACGAACTTGATGGCACACCTTACTTTACTTGCCTTTAATAAACTTGAACCATTGTGTCTTCTATGTTGTATATGCTTGCACTTATTTGTTGGGAACTAGCAGAACCATGCTTTCATGGGGAATGCTTTCAACATTGCACTTGGTACTTGTACCTAGTTGATATCATGCTCTTTTGTATATGGATGTCGTCGGTGTGAAATGAAAGGGGAGCTTGTAAGTCCATGGAGTTATGTATATGTGTTAGAGAAACGCCTGGGCCGCTGGTCTAATCCATGCTGACATGGTGGAAACCTGCAGCGTAACCATAATGAGCTGTCTATGAAGCATTCTTCTTATAAAAAAAGGAGTCCTATATTGAGAAAAAAAGAGAAAAAAAAGATACTATGAAAAGAGGAAAGAGAGACAAAAGCACCATATTCTCATGGTAAATAAGAAGAATGCTGAGATGCTCGTTGTCTGCTTGCCTTGTCATTTTGATATGGGGATTCTTCCATATCATCGGGCAAGGGGTACCCCGTTGGCGGTTCTCAATGATACACATGTACTTACAATGACAAGAACTTACGGGTGACTAAACTGGAGTAACATGAGGAGCGGCCCTCGTGTACAAGGGACATGAGATTTCCGACTAATACTTCGTCAAGCATGTACACCATAGTTTGTTCACTTTAACCTTAATCATTTCAAGATGCTTATAATAGGGGCAATGAGAGCTGAAAGCTATAAGTACCATAATTTTTGGAAGCTCTTTATGAGACTTGAATCCCTACTCCCTTTTACAAAAGGCCTTTATTCCACCATTATATTGAGTCTCCACCTTCTAACTTTATGCACCTAATTTGAGAGCATAGTGGCCATTCTTAGTTCTATGTGCATTGTCCCAAGACTAGTTGATTGATGCATAACTTGTTATTGCTTGTTTGAAACTACTGTATCTAGTCACTCTTCTGAACTTTGAAGGTGTCCTATGCATTTATATTTGCTACTCTATTGAGGGACAAGCTGAATACTATTATGCCATGTTTTCTTTATGTGAAACAAACAAACGTCTTTGCAAAGCATGTTATTCATGAATCTTTTGTTTGTGCCTTTTCATGTTGCATCATAGTTTCTTTGCTTATTGCTAGAACTTTGTCTTTCATGTTATGATTGAAGTACTATGATCCCAGCCTTGAATGTTTTGCAAATACTTTGATCAAGTCTTTGATGGTGCATGTCACCTCAAACATTATTTCTTTTTATCACTTACCTACTCGAGGACGAGCAGGAGTTAAGCTTGGGGATGCTGATACATTGCAAATGTATCTATAATTTTTGATGTTCCATGCTTGGTTTTATCCACTTTCTTGTGTTTTTTCCAACTTTGGAATACTTTTCATATGATTTCTTGGACTAACCTATTAACAAGAGCCACAGTGCCAGCTGCCTGTTTTCTGCTGTTTTTGGTTCCAGGAAATTCAGAAAATGAATATTCTCGGAATTGGACAGGACAAAAGCCAAAGTGCCTATTTTTCCAGAAGGGATCAAGTGCCAGAATACGAGACGGAGAAGGGCCAGGGAGCCACCACACCACCTTGCCGCGCGGCCAGGCCTGGCTCGCGCCAGGGGGTGGTGTGGCCGCTCCCGGCACCCCCCGGCCTCTCCTTCTGCCTATAAGTTGCCCTCGGGATGAAAACCCTAAGTACCCAATCAAAAATCCACGAAAGAGTCTGTAGCCGCCGTCATCTCCATCCCTAGATCGGGAGGGATCTGAAGCTCTTCCCGGCACCCTGACGGAGAGGGGAATTTACCCTGGAGGCCTTCTTCATCGCCATGCAAGCCTTTGATGTGATGCGTGAGTAGGTCATCCTTGGACTACAGATCCATGTAGTAGCTAGATGGCTGGTTCTCCTCCTTTGTGCTTTCATGTTTAGATCTTGTGAGCTTCATTCATGATCAAGATCATCTATTTGTAATCATACATGTTGTGTTCGCGGGGATCCGATGGATATTGAGATGCTATTTCAGATTGATTATTGATTCTATCATTTCTTTGTTATTTGTGATCTTGCATGCTTTCCGTTGTTAGTAGCTATCTTGGCCAAGTAGATGCTAGCAACTCCAAGAGTTAGTATTTATGCTCGATAGTGGGTTCATGCCTCTGGTAATCTGGGGAAGTGATAGAAATCTCTAAGGTACTAGATGTGTTGTTGCTACTAGGGAGAAAACAACAATCCTTTGTTCATAGAACAATCATATTGTTTACTTTACACGCAGTTCGTAAAGCAATAATCTGTTGCTTGCAACTTAATACTAGAGGGCGTTCAGATGATAACCTGAAGGTGGATTATTAGTCATAGATGCAGTTGGATGGCGGTCTATGTATTATGTTGTAATGCCCAATCAAGTCTCAAAGGAGTCAAGATGATTAGTATATGCATGTATTGCTTTCTCGGTGTTTGTCAATTGCCTCGCTATAATTTGTTCACCCAGCATGTTATCTATCTTAAGGAGAGCCACCTCTAGTGAACTATGGATCCCGGTCCTTTTACTTTACATACAATCTACAATGTTTTACTGCTTTGTGTTTACTTTCTGCAAACTTTACTTCTTTCCATTCGATACGTTTAATCCTTTGTTTTCCGCAAAACACGGTGAGATTGACAACATCATCGCAAGTTGGGGACAAAGTTCTGTGGTTGTGTTGTGCAGGTCTCCACGTTTCTACTAGCACCGGTAGTGGGCCCTGCCAAAGCTCAGCTAGTAACACCTTTGGGGTGTTTCCTTGCTCCTACTGGTTCGATTAAACCTTGGTTTCATAACTGAGGGAAGACTTGCTGCTGTATTCATCGTACCTTCCTCTTGGGGTTCCCAACGAGCTCTACGTCGAAAGTCGAGCGCATCAAGCCACCCTGTAGCAGATCGCCCAGATGGCTCACAATAGTCAGAACCATGGAAATCAGGATCATCATGGATCCAAACTCAAAAACTTCCAGAATACCAATCCCCCAATATTTAGCCAGTTTGAAAACCCACTAGATGCTGATGACTGGTTGCAGACAATGGAGAACAACTTAGAAGTAGCTGAAGTGGATGCAAACGAGAAGATTCTTTTTGCCACCCACTATTTGGCAGGAGATGCAAGAGCATGGTGAAACAACACCCGCACAATGAACCATGGTCAAGTGATGACATGGGAAGCCTTCAAAATCATGTTCAGCCGCACCTACGTGCCGCATGGTCTAGTCACTAGAATGAGGGATGTATTCAGAGAGCTCAAGCAAGGCAGAATGACTGTAGTGGAGTACCGTGACAGATTCTTGTCCCTCGCCAGGTATGCACCTGATGAGATCAACACGGAGGCCAAGAAGGGGAGATTCCTGAATGGACGGGATGATGAGATGCAGACGGTTCTCGTCAATATCCATTTCGAGGATCTCGAAGAGCATGAGCAACATCTGAGAATCATCCTTGAAACCCTTAGAGAGCATCGGTTGTATGCCAAGTTCAGCAAATGTGAGTTTTGGCTAAAAGAAGTAGGATTCCTAGGACATATTGTGTCTACCGAAGGAGTCGTTGTTGATCCCGCCAAGATCAAAGATGTCGAAGAATGGGAAGCCCCAACCACTCAATCCCAAGTCCGTGTATTTCTCGGATTGGCGGGATATTACCGCAAGTTCGTAGAAGGATTTTCGAGCATCGCCAGACCCATGACCCAATTGTTGAAGAAGGACAAGAAGTTTGAATGGACCGACAAATGTGAAGCCAGTTTTAAAGAGATCAAGAAGGGATTGATTTCAGCCCCAATATTGATCATGCCCGATATCAAGAAGCCGTTTGATGTGTATTGTGATGCATCCAAGATTGGTCTCAGATGTGTGTTGATGCAAGAAGGAAAAGTCATCGCATATCTGTCTCGACAACTGAAGCAACATGAGCAGAATTACCCCACCCATGATCTTGAGTTAGCAACCGTAGTTTTGGCATTGAAGACATGGCGTCATTACCTTATGGGTAATCGCTGTGAGATTTATTCAGATCATAAAAGCTTGAAGTATATTTTCACTCAGAAGGAGCTGAATATGAGGCAAATGAGATGGATAGAGTTAATCAAGGATTATGACCTTAACATTCACTATCACCCCGACAAAGCCAATGTGGTAGGTTAAACACCATGATCAAGGAAAAGAAACCAAGTTTGTATGAGGAGTTGGAGCAGTTTAGAACTGAGCTAGTTAGCAAAGGATTTTTAGCTAGCATTGAACTTCAACCCACTTTGATTAGCCAAATCAAGGAAGCCCATAAGGGAAATGAAAGTATCGACGGAATCAAGCATCGTATTGGTATAGGAAAGGTACATGGATTCACCGAATATGAAGAAGGAGTTCTGTGGTACAAAGGACGTATCTGTGTGCCATCAGATTTGGAGCTGAAGCAAGTTATCATGCAAGAAGCTCATGATACTCTTTATTCTATCCACCCCGGAGGAACGAAGATGTATCAAGATTTGAAAGAGAAATTTTGGTGGCATAAGATGAAGAGAGAAATCGGAAGCTACATCGCCAAGTGTGACATCTGTCGGAGAGTCAAAGCGGAACATTAGAGACCCGCAGGACTGTTGCAACCCTTGCTTCTAGTAGGGGAAATGACTCAATATGGGTCATCGTTGATAGATTGTCCAAGGTAGCTCATTTTATACCTGTCAAGACAACCTACCAGAGTTCGAAGCTAGCAGAGTTGTACATTGCAAGAATTGTTAGTCTGCATGGAACACCCAAGACCATAGTATCAGATCGAGGAACCCAATTTACCTCGAGATTTTGGCAGAAAGTCCAAGAAGGATTAGGAACCAAGTTGAATTTCAGCACAACTTATCACCCACAAATCGATGGACAGACTGAAAGAGTTAACCAAATCTTAGAAGATATGTTGAGAGCTTGTGTGTTAGAGTACAGATGAAAATAGGCTGATTGCCTGCCTTTCGCAGAATTCTCATATAATAACAGTTATCAAGCCAGTTTGCAAATGGCCCCATTTGAATTCCTATACGGAAGAAAGTGCCATGCCCCTTTGAATTGGTCGCAAGTAGGAGAGAGTCAGATTTTCGGACCCGACATTCTCCGAGAAGCCGAAGAGAAGGTTCACAAAGTCCGTGAGCACCTCAAGGCCGCCCAATCCAGACAGAAGAGTTATGCTGACAAGAGAAGGAGGGACCTGACTTTCAATGTCGGAGATTTTGTGTATCTCAAGGTTTCACCATTAAAGGGAACACAACGTTTTAGTCTGAAAGGAAAGTTAGCCCCTAGATATATCAGACCCTTCAAGATTCTGAACCGCCGAGGAGAAGTATTGTATCAACTGGAACTGCCTGAAGAGATTTCAGCCATCCATAGTGTGTTTCATATCTCGTTACTTCGCAAATGCCTAGAAGTGCCGGAGAAGACCGAAGTTTTCAAGAACATCGATCACCGAGCCGTTGATATCAACAAGGATCTGACGTATCGTGAAGTGCCCATCCGTATCTTGGAGGAAGCTTACAGAACCACTAGGACGGAGTATCAAATTTCTCAAGATTCAATGGAGCAACCATACCGAAGAAGAAGCCACTTGGGAGCGAGAAGATTACATTAGGACTGAGTTCCCGGATCTCTTTAGTTCCTAGTTTTCTTTTGAAATCTCGGGACCAGATTTTGTTTAAGGGGGGAAGGTTTGTAACATCCCAAAACTTTAATCCAAGTTATCAAGATCAAAAGCACCCAATTTAGGGTTAACAAAAACTTTTCCTTTTTAAATCTTTAAGCATGCATATGAGTGTTGCATTTAAATAGGAGTTGATTTGAATTTCCATGATTGTGTGTTCTAATGGTTGTAAAATAATTCTAATATGAATGCCACATCATCTAGATCATTCCTAAGCAAAATCCAAAGAAAAAGAAATCAAAAAGAATTAAATAAAGGAAATGGTCAATTTTGCCATTTTAATCAACTAGCTCACTTTGGGTATTCCTAGCCCTCAATTTCCAACAGAAACAATTGTGGATCTTTGCACCCCTTGCTAGTACAAGTAGTGATGTACCAAGGCCCACTTTGTGATCTTCCAAAAATTTCAAACTCTAATTTTAAATGACATTTGAAAAGGGAATCTAGTTCATATGTATAGATCACCCTTTTTCAAAAACCTCTCAAATGAGCTCCATTTAAAAATCCCAAGCAACCAGAGATGCTTAAGCATGTGATAAACAACTACACCAAATTTCATCTAAAAATTCCAAACTTGTTTTCTTTCGGCCATTTTGTCAAACACTTGGAGTGCACAGATCAGATAATCAAAAACACTTGTGTGAGCAGTGTTCTGGCCAAACTTGTCTCCCACATTGATACCAAAACCTCTCCACTGCACCCCCTACTCTTTTCTAGCCCGGCCAACCACTGTGCCCATGACCAAATGGTCATGGACATCAATGCCGAGAACCATGCGCCCCCTCACCGGCGACAGCGCGCCCCTGACGCCGCCAGCCTCGCCCACCTTGCCCAACGCGTCGCTCGTGGTCCACCTCCCCCTCCAGGCCAGTCCTAGCTCGAGGATAGAGCTAGGAGAAGCTAGGAACCGCCACGCCCGAAACGTGTCTGCCATGCCAACGCTGCCTGTAGAGCGCGCACGGTGCCTGGTCAACCAGACCCTGCCTCACTCTCGCTGCCCACCTACATGATCACCATCGCCCCAGGAAGCTGCTAGACATGCCCATTTCCCCGACCGTGCCCCGTAGTCGCCGGCCACCACAAAGTCTGCCGTCGACAGAGACATCTTGCGTGCCGCGCCGCTCACGTCTCCCGACCACCCCGCACTGCACGCGCACCGACCGCCAGGGAACCGCCCACCGGCCTAGCCCACCTACCAAGCCTCTAGCCCGATGTGCCGTCGTCACCGGTGAGCTCCGCCCATGCCTCTCTGCACCCCTCGCCCCGCTATAAATAGAGCGCATCCCAACACCGTTTCCTCACACCACTCTCATAAGGAGGAGAAGGGTGCCAGTGATCCAGGCCATCTCCCTGGACACCACTGGTACCAGGAGAACCGCCGTCATCGTCTCGCTCGTTTGCCTGCCTCACTGCACTCGCTAGAGCCCTGGTACATCCCCACTGCACCCTCACCGACCATGCTAGGGTTTGTCCCCGTCGAGAACTATTCCAGCGAGGATGATAGATGTGAGCCGTTGATCCAGGATGTAATCCTGCGGCCACCGTTCGCCCATACCGTTTCGGCAACCCCTGTCCCACTGACAGGTGGGGCCCTCACTTAAAACCAGCCCGGGCGCTGTGTGGAGTAAACTGGGCTGGCCCATTTATTTCCCCCGCGACCCGTTTAATTCAAATAACTCCTTTTCTTTTTATACTTAGACTTAGTTCTGTCCCTTAGTTTAAAAATCGATTCAGGGAGTTTTACAAATCCAATTTGAGTGATTACAATTTTGTTTGAAAGCTATGGAAAATCTCTATCCAAGCCCGTTGGATTTAAATCATTTAGAGTTAGAGATCTCTCCTAGATAAAATAACAAAACCGAAGCTTTTTCACATTCAAACATTTTTATAAAATCAACCATACTAGCTTTTGAGTTGATTCCAACTCTCAAAAATCATATTTAACCATACCTATCTGAATATGTAATAATATTAAGGTTTGCGTGCAGTGACTTTGGACTAGTACCAAAATAATGCTATATAGGCATTTCTAGTCACTTTAAATCATTATATATTAAACTTAATCTTGTTAAAATGTGATCCAACCTTTAAATCACATTCCCATGTATTAGAATATGTGGTGATGACATGTGTCAACATGATCCCATATTTTAATTGGAGAATATTAAATCTTAGTTAATTTCAATGAGTAGAAATTACTTTTCTCAAATAAAATTAATGAAACTAGTTCTTTAAACCTTGTAATGTTTGTGATGATAATAGATCATCAAATGTGTGCCTTAGTGTGCTAAGTAGACTAGTTAAGTATTGTTTGGTGATTGTGTATTCCGTATGTATTTATAGACGATAGTACCGACCAAGCCTACGAGGAGGAGGAGTTCTACCAAGAAGAGGAGGAAGAGAATTTCAACCACTGCACCAATCAAGGAAAGCCATCATTAACTATGCAAGCTAACCCTTGCAAGCTAGATAACCTAAGCAAATGCATTAGGCATGCTTTGGTTATACCCTTTGACTTATACCTACTCCAAGTTTTATTTACAAACTTTACCTTCTTTACTTTACCAAAGTCTTTTACCTTGTTTATAGGTAGCATAACGAATATAAAACTTGACCTATCTAGTTAAACTTAGATGTCATTCTATGGCATGAGATTGATCTTAGAATCCCACCTTAGTGAACACTCTTAACTTAGTAGCTTAGAGTTATACCGAAAACTTGATCACTTTAGATGGGAATACTTGGTGAAAATGACTTGTGAAAACCTTGGAATGATGAGTCCTTCTATTGAGATGTCTTGACATGTGTTGAGAAACACAAATGGTTTATGATGATGAAAATGTTGAGGCATGAGCCTTAACCCTTTAATAAAACTGATGGTTGGGTTCGGATGCGATACCATTCCAATTTTACCGTACAACCACAATACCTTAATTGGGTAAGGCTTAGCCAGAAGTTTATATGCATTAGTATTAGTTCCCTCGCGGGAGAAGTTTGAGCTGAGGCTACCTCTCAATGTTGTCCACCTATGTTGTGCCCAGGATGATAGATGGTCATGGCTGGGAGGCCATACTCATAGGATAGGTGCTTATACTAGAGTGTGTAAAGGAAAGGTTATGTTTGATTATCTGCATACTTAGTATGATGATTCAGGGTTATCCCTGACAAATGTATTGAATCTTTGTGGTGAAAGTGTACCACCTCTGCAGAGTGTCGAAATATTTGAATAGCCGCATCCACGGTTATGGACATTTGGAGTGGCCATACTGTTCCGTTGTCAGATGTTTTCAAAATGACTTATGAAATGAGTTGTGACATGACTTGACCACAACAGAGTTGTGACTATGATGACTAAGTTCCCACTTAGATGATTTCAAACTTTATTTTATCTTTCTTTGTTTCTGAACTCAGCTTAGGTTTCAAACTTAGCTTTACAAATAAACTTAGAACTTAGCATTTCCTATTAGAACTACCTTACTTGTTAGTGATAATTTGCGAGTACTTAAAGAGTACTCATGGCTTTTGTCCCTGGCTATTCCCATGGCTAGACTATGAGGAGGACTACCCTGAAGGAGGACAGCAGGATGGCTATGATAACTAGGACTATCTCCCATCGTCAGCATTGCATGTGACTCTGAAGATGGACCCCATCGCTACGCTATTTATTCCACTACTTGATTGTATTAAGACTGGATCATGAGATCCTTTATTTATGTAAGACCTTATTATGGTTTGTAATGGATGATGTACTGTGATATCCAATTTGTTATGTCTCGCAAAAATGGTAATCCTGGGATTGCGATGTATGGCATAACAGGCATCTGGGATTAAAAATCCGGGTGTTGACACATAGACCTGCTCTGATACCACTGTACGGTTCCGTAGCAGAAAACAAAAAATTGCTAACTATGCGAAAACTAGTACCAGGATCTATATTATGTAGACATAAGTAACGGGAAGAGAGAGACGGTATTCATACCCTTGAAGACCGAGGAACGCCTTATGTAGGAAGGCGTATGTTGATGAAGACGAGTAGCTCCAAGCACCCAAAGTATGGTGCCTCCGAAGTACTACACACGTACGGTGTAGGTAGCATCTCCCAAGCTCCGATACAGCCGAGAAGTGGAAGAGGAATATGGCAGACCGAAGATCACGGTAGTGTGAAGGTGGAGAACTCAAAACCCTAGAGGTACTCTCCAATATTACGGAGAAGTCCTCAATGGAAATGAGAGAGAGAATGAGAGAATTGGGTGATCCCAAAGGGGAGGGGTGACCCCCTTTATATAGTGGGAGGGGAAGGTGCACCACCCAAGGGGCAAGCGGTGTGGGACTAATCCCCACACCAGCCGGATACCAAGGGGAAGCCATTGGCCCTAGGTGGACCCCACTTGGGTAGCCCACAAAGCCATGGCTTGCTGGCCCCTCTTCCTAGGCACCCTGCCCCTTTGGGCCCCTCCATGTAAGGCACATTAGCAATGGGCTGCTTATAAAATTTAAATAAAAAATATATTTAATATTAATTCTCCAATTAATATACACATATTATTATATTTCTTTACTCCAGAACTCCTTCCGGACGCCCTCCGATCAACATCGGATGTTACCCAGAACTATTCTGGTTTCTCTCTCTTTATTTCTCCTTCGGTACCACATCTATCCCTATGCGACCCCACCCTTAAGCGTGATGATACCTTCAATCCGGATTGCAGATGTAGTATAGCTCTTTTTCCCTAGTAGACCTAGGTGTTATAGAATGTGTAGTGAAGTTACTTTAACAAACCTTCGGGAGTTATAGAATTCCTTTTGTGTTTTTACCGAACTAGTAGCTTGCGTCGTTTTGTTGTGGTCGATGATGGATAGAGAGGGCCTAGGGCGTTCGGTTTCACCTGTAGCTGTGCAAAAACATCTGATGGAAATAAAAGATAGAAATAAAGTATGCGTGTACTTGTTAGAGCAAGATAAATTATATGTGGGCAGTGCATCCATAATTTCTATTTCCTCCGCAACCGCTTATAGCAATAACCTACGAGTCTCATCCATAGAAGAAAGAGAACTAATGATATGCATAGTGATGTCACCGTTAATCCCAAGAAAACCCCTCACATACAACCAGACTACCCCTTCTGTCACCAGGGTTCCCAACCTGCAGATCCATCACTCATACTCCCTATACCTAGCTCAACCCTCGATGTCTTGGGTACCAGACAAGTCCTTGGATTGAGGTAAGAGAGGATACAATAATCATCATGTCATACAAACTAATACATGATCCCATCTATGATAAATCACATGTACAATTGCTACATGGCTAGGCCGAAGCCCTTAGCCCAAGGAGAATTACTCACACATAGAGATGAGATCAATAATCACAAACATTGTAATGAAAATCATAAGATTTATAGCAATAGTCTTACAATGTCGCCAATCAGAGAAGAGATCTACTATTACAGGTGGTGGAAGATGGCTATGGAGATGGAAAAGGGTTTGGAGATCTGAGGCAGCTTTTTGGTGGAGTCTAGCTTCTTCATGGCCAGGTGAGCGTTGTTTTTCCGTCGCCTGAGGCTTCTTTATATAGGGGTCCCTTCACAAAAGTTGTTCCGTTTTACATAACAGTGGCGGCGCCAACTATACGACCGGAGCTATACGGTCAGAATTTTTGCTCCGACCGTATAGTTGGTCATTACGGTGTCTGCCTTCGTTGGACGGCTCCTGGTTTCTCCTGGTTGAAGGAAATATCATATCTTTGACTTTAATATAGTGATTCCCTCCTTTAAACGACATTATCTACGCAGGAAAAATACAAGAACAAAGGATTGCACACCCCTCTGAATATTAGCATTAGTGGAAGGGTTTAGAGGGATATTTCATCAAAAATATGATTAATATCCAGTTTAAATGTGGACATAGATGGCTATATTTCAGAGCCATCAACCTCCCCAAGCTTAAAATTGATCGTCCCGAGCAAGAAAACCAAAATCAAAAAGGAACTCAACATTTAAACTAAAATAACGAGATGGTGATCTTACTCATGATTAATAGTCTCATGTTTCCTCCACTTCATAAATCTGAAAAACTTCAACATAGATAGAGTATTGGCAAACATATCATATGGGTTTCATGCATCCTTATAACACAGCAAAATTATTGTAAGCATGGATGATTCAAATGAGTAAATTTTATTCCATGTCAAGTAATAACCTCATAGGCTTCCTTTGAACAGTAAAGTATAGTCATGTAGATTAAGAGTGTGAGAGTTGTCATGAAAAGTATATATACTAGAGTATCTCAAATCTCCCACATCAATGAATCAAGACTTTGCAAGCACTACTTTTCTATTCATTGTCCTTCAAGAATTTCAGTTTTTAAGTAATTGAGAGCATGCCAAAGACTTTTATTATCGGGCTGCGATGGACACTCGTGGCATCACTAAGGTTCTTGTTCCTTTTGCATAACAATTACTCATAATAGACAGAGGAGTGATTTCATCATGATTACAGCTACCCGGGAGTGCTAAGAATCTTACCCACTATAGCATTGCTGCTACAAGTGTTTAATCAACTCATAGCCGAAATCTAGGATTTCTGATGGCCCAAAATATATTCGAGCTCGTTGGGGAACCCCAAGAGGAAGGTATGATGAGCACAACAACAAGTTTCCCTCGATTATGAAACCAAGGTTATCGAACAAGTAGGAGCAAGGAAACACCTCCAAGGTGTTGTTTCCAACTTGGAATCCTGCACAACACAATCACAGAACTTTGCCCCCAACTTATAGTGAGGTTGTCAATCTCACCGGTTTTGCTAAAATAAAGGATTAAACGTATTGTGTGGAAGAAAGTAGAAGCTTGCAGAAAGTAAATGGAAAATAGTAAACAGTTATAGGTTGATGGTAAAAGAAAGGACCGGGGTCCATAGTTCACTAGTGGTGATTCTCCTTAAGATAGATGACATGTTGGGTGAACAATTACAACGGGGCAACTGACAAACATCGAGAAAGCATACATGCATATACTAATCATCTTGACTCCTTTGAGATTTGATTGGGCATTACAACATTATACATAGACCGTAATCCAACTACATCTATGACTAATAATCCACCTTCACGTTATCATCCGAACACCCTCCAGTATTAAGTTGCAAGCAACAGATAATTGCATTACGCAAAGTGTGTAAAGTAAACAATACGATTGTTCTATGAACAAAGGATTGTTGTTTTCTCCCTAGTAGCAACAGTACATCTAGTACCTTAGAGATTTCTGTCACTTTCCCAAAAATACTAGAGGCATGAACCCACTATCAAGCATAAATAGTCCCTCTTGGAGTTGCTAGCATGTACTTGGCCAAGATATCTACTAACAATGGAAATCATGCAAGATCACAAATAATAAAGACATGATAGAATCAATAATCAATCTGAAATAGCATCTCAATATCCATCGGATCCCCGAAAACACATCATGTAGGATTACAAATAGATGATCTTGATCATGAACGGAGCTCACAAGATCTAAACAAGATATCACAAAGGAGGAGAACCAACCATCTAGATACTACATGGACCCATAGTCCAGAGATGAACTACTCACGCTTCACACCAGAGGGATGCATGGTGATGAAGAAGGCCTCCAAGGTGAATTCTCCCCTCCGACAGGGTGTCGGGAAGAGGTTCAGATCCCTCCCGATCTAGGGATGGAGATGACGGTGGCTACAGACTCTTTCGTGGAATTTTTGATCGGGTACTTAGGGTTTCTGTATCGGACGCAACATATAGGCGAAGAGGGAGGCCGAGGGGGTGCTCGAGGCGGCCACACCACTCCCTGGTGCGGGCCAGGCCTGGCCGGCCCCTGGCCCCTCTCCGTCTCGTCTTCTCGCTCCGTGTTCCCCTCGGTGAAATATTCATTTTGGCTTTTGTCCGGTCCAATTCCGAGAATATTCATTTTCCAGCTTTTCTGAAACCAAAAACAACAGAAAATAGGCAACTGGCACCGTGGCATCTTGTTAATAGGTTAGTTCTAGAAAATATATAAAAATACTCCAAAGTGTGGAAAAAACATAAGAAAGTAGATATAAAACAAGCATGGAACATCAAAATTATGGACACGTTAGCAACGTATCAACATCCCCAAGATTAACTCCTCCTCGTCCTCGAGTAGGTAAGTGATAAAAAGAAAGAATAATTTTTGAGGTGACATGCACCATCACAATCTTGATCAAGGCATTTATAACATTGATAGCTAGAATCATAGTACTTTAACATAGCATGAAACACATAGTTCTAACAATAAGACATAACAACTATGTTGTAGCATCAAAAGGTACAAACAAAAGATTCATGAATAACAATGCTTTGAAAGACGTTTGTTTGTTTCACAGAAAGAAAAAATAATCAGAATGGTATTCATCTTGTCCCTCATAGTGTAGCAAAAATAAATGCATAGGACACCTTCAAAGTTCATAAGGGTGACTAGATATAAATAGTTTAAGAATAAGCAATATCAAAGTTATGCATCAATCAACACGTTTTGAGACAATGCACATTAAACTAAGAATGACCAGTATGCTCTCTCAATAGGTGCATAAAGATAGAAAATGGAGACTCAGCATAAAAGTAAAAGAAAGGCCTTCATAGAAGGAAGTAGGGATTCAAGGCTCATAAAGAGCTTCCAAAAATTATGGTATTTATTAGCTTTTAGCTCTAATTGCCCCTATCATAAGCATCTTGAAGTGATTAAGGTTAAAGTGAACAAACTATGGAGTATATGCTTGACAAAGTATAAGTTGGAAATCTCATGTCCCTTGAATATGAGGGCCGCTCCTCATGCTACTCAAGTTTAGTTACCGGTAAGTTCTTGTCATAGTAAGTACATGTGTATCATAGAGAACCGCCAGCCGGGTACCCCTTGCCCGATGATATGGAAGAATCCCCATATCAAAATGACAAGGCAAGAAGACAATAAGCATCTCAGCAATCTTCTTAATTACCATGGGAAAATAGTGCTTTTTTCTCTCTTTCCTCTTTTCTCATCTCTTTTTTTCTCAATCTCTATCTCTTTTTTTATAAGAAGAAAGCTTCATAGATTTCTCATTATGGTTACGCTGCTGGTTTCCACCATGATTAGGCATGGATTAGACAAGCCGCCTAGGCATTTCACTAATACACATACATAACTCCATGGACTTACAAGCTCCCCTTTCATTTCACACCGATGACATCCATAAACAAAAGAGCAGGATATCAACTGGGTACAATGTACAAGTGCAATGTTGAAAGCGTCCCCCATGACAACATGGTTCTTCTAATCCCCAATGTATAAGTGCAAGCATATACAACATAGATGACACAATGGTTCAAGTTTATTAAGGGTAAGGAAAGTAAAGTGTGCCATCAAGTTCGTGAGAGCTTTAATCAGTATTTTTCACATAACAAGTTTAATTCAGAAGGTAGATAAAAAACATGAATATACTTGGAATAGCAAAGGCTAATAGGTAGGTATAGTGGACTCTTTGGAATAACTTGGTTTTATTTGGAGTTGGATGCATGAGTGGTACTCCTACTTGGTTATGGAGGCTAGCAAAAGACTGGGAGCGACCAACTAAGAGAGAAATAATGGCCATAATCATGCAAAGCGACAAAACATCATTAATTAAAGCATAAAGTGATATTACAAGTCGAAAACTAAATTATCATCGTGGCTATGGTGACTTGGGATAGTCATAACATGGTGTGAGCATGCGCCAAGTCGACCCAAATAAAGCATCAAAGGATAATACCACAATACTATGCTTTAATATGCTAAAACAACGCATGATTCTTTCAAGGCACATTAAGCAATCTCAATAGTTTATAACATGTCATGCTACAGCAAAAATCACTAAGCATAAAACCAAAACAATACCAAGCATGACATGACAAAGTCCAAGTCACAGTCAAAAACAAGCTCCTCTTACCACTTAAGCATGAACTTTCCTACTCTTTCCAAATCAAACCAACTTATTTGAAAACTAATGTATGAATGAGGGGGTCCAAACAATTTATTAAAGCAAACCAATCAAACTAAGCAAACGAACACCAAAAACAAAAAAGAAGACGCTCGAAGAACAACACAACTGTGCATGAAACAATAAAAATGAAGTGTTTGGAAGAAATCTGGAATTTTTATTGATGAAGAAGAGGATGCCTTGGGCATCCCCAAGCTTTGACGCTTGGACTTCTTGAATGTTTCTTGGGGTGACACGGGTGGCATCCCCAAGGTTTATCTTTAGTCCATTCTTCATCTCATTGCATCATTCTTTCCTTATACCTGGAAATTTTCTTCATACAAAACTTCACACAATCTTCATTAGCAACATTAGTGCACTCAAGATAATAAGTCTTTTGGTTCAGTTCCAACACAAGTAAAAATTCCACTAAAACACAAGCTACTGTAGCACTTCCTTTAAAAAGTTCAAGTGATCAAAGAGAACTCAAAGATAAAGAGATTACAAGGCAAATGCAAATAATGGCAGAAATCTGTCAAAACAGACTAGCATGTAAAAATCAATTTTTTCGAATACCTTATATTGCTCAAATCGAAAAGTGTTGAACTAACTAAAGTTAGATAATAACCTGGGGCAGAAGAACACAAAATTACAGCTCAAACCGACAGACATAGATTTTTCAAGAATTTTTACAGCGAGGCACAAAAATCTGTTTCGAGATAGCAGCTTTCCCAAGGATTACTTTTCTCTTATTAGAGGTTACTCTTGGCACAAATATCACACAAAAAATGATAAGGAGAGGTTATTACAGAAGAAATAACTTCCAATACTCAACTAAAACTTTTGGGTTATCTCCCAATAAGTACTTTTCTTTAACGCCTTTAAGTTAGGCATAAGAAGCAAGAAAAAATCAAGTATTCTCAAATGAAGAAGCATTAAGATTGATACCAGAAATATCTTCAACAAGGCAAGGTATCTCATCCAAATAAGTTCTAGAGGATCCTCTCCCAATTCTCTTGGGTTCACTATTTTCATCAAATGGGTTTTTAGGAACAATCCAATCAAAATTCTTTTCTAAGGCTTCATGCATTCCTACAAGTTTAAAAGGTATTGGTATCTTAATTTCCTCCCCATTAGGTTCGGTTTTGTCCATCTTTTCTCGTGTACCAATAACATCTACACATGAGCCTAGCATATTAAAATGTTCAAAGACCTTTCTAGCTTCCTTAGCAACATCATAGAATTCTTTAAGGAAGGTTTCTAGAATAAAATCTCTTTTTTTAGGATCTTTAATATCTTTGAGTTCAAGAAACATTACTTGCATTATGGGGTTGAGGTTAACAAACCTAGCTTCCAACATGTGAACTAAAGAAGCTGCAGCAATTTCATAATTTGGAGCAAGTTCTGCAAGGGATCTATCCTCAATATCCTCATGCTTACTAACATGGTTAAAGAATTCTTCAATATTATCTTTCCCACTTATAGAGCCACTGCCTATTGAAAGGTCTTTTAGGGTGAACTTGGGGATCAACATGGTCAGCTAAGAAAGAGATAACAACTATAGAAAGACTTAAATTTTTTTGTGTTTTTGATAAAGGAGGCAAACTAGTACAACTAATTCTTTTGTGTTTTTGATAAAGAAACAAGCAAACAAAGCAGAAAATAAACAAATAAAACAAAGTAAAGGGATTGGTTTTGAGGGACTCCCCTTGTGAAGATGTCCTTGAATGCCTGGCAAAGGCGCCAGAAAAAGAGCTTGATGGCCCACAATATATTCGAGCTCGTTGGGGAACCCCAAGAGGACGGTACGATGAGCACAGCAGCAAGTTTTCCCTTAGTTATGAAACCAAGGTTATCGAACCAGTAGGAGCAACGAAACACCTCCAAGGTGTTTTTTCAAACTTGGAATCCTTCACAACACAATCACAGAACTTTGCCCCCAACTTACAGTGAGGTTGTCAATCTCACCGATTTTGCTGAGAACAAAGGATTAAACGTATTATCTGGAAGAAAGTAGAAGCTTGCAGAAAGTAAATGGAAAATAGTAAACAATTGTAGATTGATGGTAAAAGAAATGACCGGGGTCCATAGTTCACTAGTGGTGATTCTCCTTAAGATAGATGACATGTTAGGTGAACAAATTACAGCGGGGCAATTGACAAACATCGAGAAAGCATACATGCATATACTAATCATCTTGACAACTTTGAGATTTGATTGGGCATTACAACATTATACATAGAACGTAATCCAATTGCATCTATGACTAATAATCCACCTTCAGGTTATCATCCAAACACCCTCCAGTATTAAGTTGCAAGCAACAGATATTTGTATTATGCAAAGTGTGTAAAGTAAACAATACGATTGTTCTATGAACAAAGGATTGTTGTTTTGTCCCTGGTAGCAACAACATATCTAGTACCTTAGAGATTCATGTCACTTCCCCAGATTACTAGAGGCATGAACCCACTATCGAGCATAAATACTCCCTCTTGGAGTTGCTAGCATCTACTTGGCCAAGATATCTACTAACAATGGAAAGCATGCAAGATCACAACTAACAAAGACTACTGGGGATATACTTTCCGGGTATCCTCAATGTACCTCGCTGACCAGGGTGGCCCACTTCGGGTTAGAGATTTTCTTCACGGGCGGCCCAGTCAGGGAGAAGAGACGGAGTCTAGTCCGGCTACATGAAGGCCTAGAAGACTTACCGACAAAGGCCCATAGTGTTACTTGTAGTCTGAGATGTACTCTGTAACCGACTCTTAATCGTAGCCGGATCAATCTCTCTTGTAAACCCTAGGCCGGATATCTATATAAGTCGTCCTAGGGATAGCCTTTAGGGCACCCTCGCAATAGTCTACAATCTCAACTAGCACAGCGAAACCCTTGTAACCCATATTCCGGCTCTGCCATATTACTGGATTGCTAGCAGGAGTAGGATCCATCCAAAGCCGATGGATTCAAACCTGGGTAAACTTGTGTGCTCACCGTCCCGGAATCCCGTACGAATCGCACCCCTCTCTTCCACATGCCTCGAGGACCCCCTCATGGCGACTTTTCATCAATCCGATGACAAAGACATGATAGAATCAATAATCAATAATCAATCTGAAATAGCATCTCAATATCCATTGGATCCCCGTAAACACAACATGTAGGATTACAAATAGATGATCTTGATCATGAACGTAGCTCACAAGATCTAAACATGATAGCACAAAGGAGGAGAACCAACCATCTAGATACTACATGGACCCATAGTCCAGGGATGAACTACTCACGCTTCACACCGGAGGTATGCATGCTGATGAAGTAGTCCTCCAGGGTGAATTCTCCCCTCCAGCAGGGTGCCGGGAAGAGGTTCAGATCCCTCCCGATCTAGGGATGGAGATGATTGTGTCTATAGACTCTTTCGTGGAATTTTTGATCCGGTACTTAGGGTTTCTGTATTGGAGGCAATATATATGTGAAGAGGGAGGCCGAGGGGGTGCTCGAGGTGGCCGCACCACCCCCTGGTGCGGGCCAGGCCTGGCCGTGTAGCCAGGTGGTGTGGTCGGCCCCTGGCCCCTCTCCGTCTTGTCTTCTAGCTCCGTGTTCCCCTCGGTGAAATATTGACTTTGGCTTTTGTCCTGTCCAATTTTGAGAATATTCATTTTCCAGCTTTTCTAAAACCAGAAACAACAGAAAACAGGCAACTGGCACTGTGGCATCTTGTTCATAGGTTAGTTCTAGAAAATGTGTAAAAATACTCCAAAGTGTGGACAGAACATAAGAAAGTAGATATAAAATAAGCATGGACCATCAAAAATTATGGATACGTTAGCAACGTATCAACATCCCCAAGCTTAACTCCTGCTCGTCCTCGAGTAGGTAAGTGATAAAAAGAAAGAATAATTTTTCAGGTGACATGCACCATCACAATCTCGATCAAGGCATTTATAACATTGATAGCTGGAACCATAGTACTTTAACATTGCATGAAAGATATAGTTCTAACAATAAGACATAGCAACTATGTTGTAGCATCAAAAGGTACAAACAAAAGATAAATGAATAACAATGCTTTGAAAGACGTTTGTTTATTTCACATAAACAAAACATAATAAGAATGGTATTCAACTTGTCCCTCATAGTGTAGCAAAAATAAATGCATAGGAAACCTTCAAAGTTCATAAGGGTGACTAGATACAAATAGTTTAAGAACAAGCAATATCAAAGTTATGCATCAATAAACAAGTTTTGGGACAATGCACACTAAACTAAGAATGGCTACTATGCTCTCTCAATAGGTGCATAAAGATAGAAAATGGAGACTCAACATAAAAGTAAAAGAATGGCCTTCATAGAAGGAAGTAGGGATTCAAGTCTCATAAAGAGCTTCCAAAAATTATGGTACTTATTAGCTTTCAGCTCTAATTGCCCCTATCATAAGCATCTTGGAGTGATTAAGGTTAAAGTGAACAAACTATGGAGTATACTCTTGACAAAGTCTAAGTTAGAAATCTCATGTCCATTGAATACGAGGGCCGCTCCTCATGCTACTCAAGTTTAGTTACCGGTAAGTTCTTGTCATAGTAAGTACATGTGTATCATAGAGAACTGCCAACAGGGTACCCCTTCCCCGATGATATGGAAGAATCCCCATATCAAAATGACAAGGGAAGCAGACAATAAGCATCTCAGCAATCTTCTTATTTACCATGGGAAAATGGTGCTTTTTTCTCTCTTTCCTCTTTTCTCATCTTTTTTTCTTTTTTCTCAATATCTATCTCTTTTTTCTATAAGAAGAATGGTTCATAGATTGCTCATTAAGGTTACGCTGCAGGTTTCCACCATGATTACGCATGGATTAGACCAGCCGCCCAGGCGTTTCTATAACACACATACATAACTCCATGGACTTACAAGCTCTCCTATCATTTCACACCGACGACATCCATAAACAAAAGAGCATGATATCAACTAGGTACAATGTACAAGTGCAATGTTGAAAGCATTCACCATGACAGCATGGTTCTGCTAATCCCCAACGTATAAGTGCAAGCATATACAATATAGATGACACAATGGTTCAAGTTTATTAAGGGCAAGGAAAGTAAAGTGTGCCATCAAGTTTGTGAGAGCTTTAATCACTAATTTTCACATAACAAGTTTAATTCAAAAGGTAGATAAAAACATGAATATACTTGGAATAGCAAATGCTAATAGGTAGGTATAGTGGACTCTTTGGAATAACTTGGTTTTATTTGGAGTTGGATGCATGAGTGGACCTCATACTTGGTTATTGAGGCTCGCAAAAGACTGGGAGCAACACACTAAGAGAGCAATAATGGCCATAATCAAGCAAAGCGACAAAACATCATTAATTAAAGCATAAAGTGATATTACAAGTCGAAAACTAAATGATCATCGAGGCTATGGTGACTTGGGATAGTCATAACATGGTGTGAACATGCGCCAACTCGACCCAAATAAAGCATCAAAGGAGAATACCACAATACTATGCTTTAATATGCTAAAACAACACATGATTCTTTCAAGACACATTAAGCAATCTCAATAGTTTATAACATGTCATGCTAGAGCAAAAATCACTAAGCATAAAGCCAAAACAATACCAAGCATGACATGACAAAGTCCAAGTCACAATCAAAAACAAGCTCCTCTTACCACTTAAGCATGAACTTTCCTACTCTTTCCAAATCAAACCAACTTATTTGAAAACTAATGTATGAATGAGGGGGTCCAACCAATTTATTCAAGCAAACCAAGAAAACTAAGCAAACTAAAACCAAAAACAAAAACGAAGACACTCCAAGAACAACACAACCGTGCATGAAACAATAAAAATGAAGTGTTTAGAAGAAACCTGAATTTTTTATTGATGAAGAAGGGGATGCCTTTGGTATCCCCAAGCTTTGATCCTTGGACTTCTTGAATGTTTCTTGGGTTGACACGGTTGACATCCCCAAGCTGGAGCGTTAGTCCATACTTCATCTCATTACATCATTCTTTCCTTATACCTGAAAATTTTCTTCGTACAAAACTTCACACAATCTTCATTAGCAACATTAGTGCACTCAAGATAATAAGTATTTTGGTTCAGTTCCAACACAAGTAAAACTTTCATTAAAACACAAGCTACTGAAGCACTTCCTTTAAAAAGTTCTAGTGATCAAAGATAACTCAAAAAGAAAGAGATTAAGAGGCAAATGCAAATAATGGCAGAAATCTGTCAAAACAGACTAGCAGGTAAAAACCAATTTTTTCAAAGATCTTCTGTTGCTCAAATCGAAATGTGTTGAACTAAAGAAAGTTAGATAACAACCTGGGGCAGAAGCACAAACAATTACATCTCAAACCGACATACAGAGATTTTTTCAAGAATTTTTACAGCGAATCACAAAAATCTGTTTCAGGACAGCAACTTTCCCAAGCTTACTTATCTCTCATTAGAGTTTACTCTTGGCACAAATATCACACAAAAAATTATAATGAGTGGTTATTACAGAAGCAATAACTTCCAGGACTCAACTAAAACTTTTAGGTTATCTCCCAATAAGTACTTTTCTTTAACGCCTTTAAGTTAGGCATAAGAAGCAAGAAAAGAATCAATTATTCTCAAATGAAGAAGCATTAAGATTGATACTAGAAATATCTTCAACAAGGCAAGGTATCTCATCCAAATAATTTCTAGAGGATCCTCTCTCAATGCTCTTGGGTTCAGTATTTTCATCAAATGAGTTTTTAGGAACAATCCAATCAAAATTCTTTTCTAAGGCTTCATGCATTCCTACAAGTTTAAAAGGTATTGGTATCTTAATTTCCTCCCCATTAGGTTCGGTTTTGTCCATCTTTTCTCGTGTACCAATAACATCTACACATGAGCCTAGCATATTAAAATGTTCAAAGACCTTTCTAGCTTCCTTAGCAACATCATAGAATTCTTTAAGCAAGGTTTCCAGAATAAAATCTCTTTTTTCAGGATCTTTAATATCTTTGAGTTTAACAAACATTACTTGCATTATGGGGTTGGGGTTAACAAACCTAGCTTCCAACATGTGAACTAAATAAGCTGCAGCAATCTCATAATTTGGAGCAAGTTCTGCAAGGGATCTATCCTCAATATCCTCATGCTTGCTAACATGGTTAAAGAATTCTTCAATATTATCTTTCCGACTTATAGAGCCACTACCTATTGAAAGGTCTTTCAGGGTGAAGTTGGGGATCAACATGGTGAGCTAAGAAAGAGATAACAACTATAGAAAGACTTAATTTTTTTGTGTTTTTGATAAAGGAGGCAAACTAGTACAACTAATTTTGTGTGTGTTTTTGATAAAGAAACAAGCAAACAAAGCAGAAAAAAAAAGCAAAACAAATAAAACAAAGTAAAGAGATTGGTTATGAGGGACTCCCCTTGTGAAGATATCCTTGACTCCCCGGCAACGGCGCCAAAAAAAGAGCTTGATGGCCCAAAATATATTCGAGCTCGTTGGGGAACCCCAAGAGGAAGGTATGATGAGCACAACAGCAAGTTTTCCCTCAGTTTTGAAACCAAGGTTATCAAACTAGTAGGAGCAAGGAAACACCTCCAAGGTGTTGTTTCAAACTTGGAATCCTTCACAACACAATCGCAGAACTTTGCCCCCAACTTACAATGAGGTTGTCAATCTCACCGATTTTGCTGAAAACAAAGGATTAAACATATTGTGTGGAAGAAAGTAGAAGCTTGCAGAAAGTAAATGGAAATTAGTAAACAGTTGTAGATTGATGGTAAAAGAAAGTATGGGGTCCATACTTCACTAGTTGTCGTGGAAATGGCCACGGCAGTCGCTGCTACTGGCAGCGATTGATTGTAACATGAGGAAGAGCTAGCGGCCATCTGCGGTGCGAGATGGGGGTGGATGCACATGGTTTACCCAGGTTTGGTCCCCGGAGGGTAAAGACCTACTCTTTCTAGATTGGATTAATGGAGAGTGAGTTACAGGGGTGGCGAGCTCGGCGTCTAAGCAGCGAGTCGCTTGAGGGGGTGTATGATGGAACGTAAGTCCTCAAGGTACCCTAGGGAGGTTTATATATGAGGCACCTCGCTAGGGTTTACAGTTTACCGACTGGGCTTCAAGTACGCTTCTGGGCCTTCAGTCTCCAGTCGCTAGGCCCTCTCCTATGTTGCATTCCATTCGCCATCCTTCAGGCCCACTCGTAGACCCTTTGGCCCAATCAGAATGTCCTGCTGGGCATACCCCCCGCGGCATATCCCCATCAGTAGTTCCTAAGGCCATTGTTGATTCAGGCGCAGGTGTCCTTTTGGCGGTCGACGTAGGCGAGCCCAATTTGGACGCCCAGTCGAGTCGGCGATGGACGCCACTAAAACCGAGGAAATTTTCCCCAGGCTTCCATTTGCCGCTCAGGCGAATGTCATTGCTGCCAAGTCACTGCTTCGGCGAGTGAAGAGGACTAGCGGGTAATGAGTGGAATGGAGGAGTTGGACCGTCAATCTGGTCAAACTATCTGTTGGATATTCCAACGGTAACTTCGATGTAATTACCGTAGGTAACGGCTACTCCGAATTTGCCGGGTAGCGTTCCTTTATAAGGGGAGTGGCGAATCAGCTCTGCAGATCCTTCCCGCATTCTTCATTCTCCCACATTCATTATTTCTGCCTTCCTTCGTTTCGATCCTTCCGCACCGAGCGACTCCACATCCTTCCGGATGGCGCCTCCCAAAGGCTCATGGCCCAGCTCAAGTCCTTCGAGGATGCCGGAGTCGTCCGCAAGGGGAACTGGCAGGTTCCCCCTCCATCCGAGGCTGAGCCGAAACAGCGAGCTAGCAAATTCATTTGTTTCCCTAGCCATCTAGAGAGAGGTTTGAGGTTTCCCACCTTGCTCTTCCTCCAGCACTTCTGCGCGTATTACGCAATCAAGCCATCGGATCTTGGCCCGCACAGCATCGAGAAGCTGGCGATCTTCATCGCCTTCTGTGAATGCTACCGCGGCTGTAGGCCGTATTTTCTGCTGTGGCTGGAGCTCTTCCACGGACGCATCGGGCGTGAGGTGTCTAGCATGTTGATGCTGGCGGCCGGCGGCGTCACGTTCCAATTGAAACCCAAGGCCAGCTTCATCAAGCTCTTTCTGCCGAAGAAAGTCACCAGCGAGTGGAAGAAGAGCTGGTTCTATGTGAAGGAATCTACTCCCTCCGGCGAGGTGGCGCTTCCCGAGTTCGTCGCCGAAAGGAGCGAGCCTCACCGGCTGGCACCGAAGAAGCTCCCCGAAGACCAGAAGATGGCCATCGTGGAGATGATGGACCAGATCCAAAGGTTGATGGACCAGGGGTTGATTTCGATCAACCTTTACAACTGCTGGCTCGGGCGGCGTCTGGTTCCACTGGCAGCTCAGACGCATTGGATGTATGAGTATAGCGGGAAGCACGACCCCTCCCGAACCAGCAAGAAGTCGTGGGAGACCAAAGACTACAAGGCCGCCCTGAAGAAGATTACTGACGCGGAGTTCACCACCGTATCGGTCGGGCTCGCCCCGTATATTCCCGTGAAGAATGAAGCCCCCACGGTAAGTTTTCTCTCCGGTTGCCATTCCTACAATGTAATTTGCAGTCGCATCATTTGGTATTCACTCGTTGTTGTTCTCAGCTGTTCCAGGTGTTGGAAGGCTGGCTCCATCCGCTCGACGAAGAGGTCCCCCAGGAACTCGAAGAGGCCTCCAAAGGAGACTCCTCTGACAGCGACGAGGAGGAGGAGGTTCCTCCCCCAGCGCCTACGGCTCGTAAGACTCGCATGCAGAAGCAGCGTGAGTTCGAGGCGAGCCGCAGCCTCGATGAACACGAAGGAGGCAACGAGATCATGCAGGAGCACACATCCCGGTGCACGGCCACGCCGTCGAAGCCCGCGCGCAAGCCTAAGTCGCCAGAGAAGAAGCCAACATCGCCATCCAAGTCAGTGGTGGTGTTTGAGTCAGATGATGAAGACACTCCCGAAATTTCGCACAAGGCCCCAGGGGATGCGATTCCGATGAAGGGGTTGGAGGGCGAGGACACCGACGCGGTGGTAGAGGTTCCCCTGGCGGTGATTGCGCCAACGGTTTTGAGGGTTCCGAGCCAGGAGGCGGTTGAGGAAGCGACGTCGAAGTAGCCGCAACCATCAAGAACGGCCGCGTCTTCAGAGCCGGAAATTCTAGTGACCGCGGCTTCGTCGTCGGGGAAGCCCGCGGTGTCGTGGGCTTTAGACGTCTTTGAGAGGGGGCTCACACGCAAGCTGGGTCCAGAATTGGATAAGCCCGCCCACATCACAACCGGGCTACGTGTTCTCCCAGTCCCCAAGTAATCCTTGAATTTTCCATTCCGAGTTGTGTTCCGTTTTTGTGTTGTCTTTGTGTTGATTTTGACATTTTGACAGGTTTGGAGTCAAAAAGATCGGCCGCCCTTCGGTGGCGAAGATTCTGCCGACCACCACCACAGGAGAAGGTGACCTCCCCAAGAAGAGGAAGTTTGCTGACGACGCAGTGACCGTGGATGGCGCGAAGAGGCAAAAAGACGGTGCCAATGATTTCGTCGAGATGACTAGCGCCATGGGGAGCGACCCTGCTGCAGTCGTCGAAGAGGTGGTGGCTGTGTAATCGGAGCTAGTCGTGGTCGCGTTGCAATGGGAGCACCGGCTCCGGTGACCAGTGCCCCGGCCAGGGCTTCAGCGATGTTCCCTCGCTTCATGGCGAGGGGGTTCCCAGGTGTGGCGGACAACCAGTCTCTGCAGAGCCCGGAGGTCGTCGATGGAGACATTGGATCTCGTCGTGGGATCACCTCCTTCACGGTCCCGTCGACTGATGCTGGCGAGATTCACAAACTGCTTGGCGCCGCCATTCAGGTATGTCCAGTCCCCGAGTGTCTAGATGCTGAATTTCAGAGGCTAGGCACTGAGTTGCTTCTATTCTCTAGTCCCCGAGTGTCTAGCTCCTGAATTTTAGCGGCTAGGCACTGAGTTGCTTCTACTCTGCAGTCTCCGAGTTCCTAGTCGCTGAATTTTAGCGGCTAGGAACTTGATATTGTTCTTTGTAAGTACTGAACTTTGTTGTCTTTGCAGGGTTTGCAGAGGGAGTCGACCGATCGATAGGCAGTCAAGGAGCGTTTGGAGCCGGATCTGCGCGTCGCGCAAGAGGCCAACCGGTGACTCCAGGAGACTGTTGGTCAGTATTTGCGGCTTTTCATTTTTTCTCTTTAAGCTGTGAACTGTTGGTGTGTGGTGCGTTGATGATTTGTCCCTTTCTTTTTCAGATGATCTTCCTGCTGCAATTTCTAAGGACCGTGAAGGGTATGTTCCAGTCGCCGAACTGGACGCGACGAATGAGCGAATTTCTTCGCTGATCCGTGACTTGGAGGGGGCGAGAGCAGCCTCAATTTCGTCTAAGGACCGAGCTAAAGCTGTCGTTGCTGTGGCTGAGGAGGAATGCAAGGCCATGGACTCGATCATCGTGCGGCTGCAGAATGATCATTCCGCCTTGGAGAAGCATGTCACAGAGAACTGCCGCAAGCTCCTCGGTGAGTCTTTGTCTTTGCTTGACTTGTTTGGCGAATCCCTGATTGGGGAAGTCCGTAGTTTCACTGACGTTTGATTTTGCAGCTGTGATAGGGCAAAGCGACCCGGTGGTTCAGACCTTCAACGCTTCGTAGTGCGTGACTGCCGTGGTGAACACGGCCACGGCTTCGGCGTTATGTGTCCAAGCGGTTCTTCAAGGCGTGTCCCCCACCGAGGTTATTCCTGGGGGGCTTACAAAAGTGTGGCGCTATCTGGATGAGGCGCATGTCGTCGTGGAGTGGATGGCGCGCTCAGCATTCAGGCGCGGGGCCACCACGGGATTGATCCTGGGTCTCGCCCACTTCCCCGACGATTTCGACCTTGACAACGTCACCAGTGGCTACCCATCGGCGACTGGCACGATGGAGATGTCAGAGGTGCTGAAGCTGACTGCAAAAGCTGCCCCTTTTGCCGATCAGGTGTTGGCGATGGGGGATCTTCTGCCGTACCAATAGATAGTATTGGCGCCTGGCGACCCTGAGCCGGAGCATCGTGACATGAAGTCGGAGCAGCCCTTCCGGTCGGCGTTGTCGAAGTTGCTGACGACCTACCCGACAAACCCGTGGCAGCCTTTTCTTCGTGTCAAGGGGGGTGGTGCTTCTTCGTCAGGACCTATGGAATAGACAGTGTAGTTGGGCAGTTTGTAGTATATGCCAAGTGGTGACTGTTGTAATGTGACCAATATTTTGAGTAAGGGGAGTCAATCGACTCGTATTGCGACCAGAATTGTGTGGTGTGATTATTTTTGTTTGAGCGAGTCCCTGGGCGCGTCTGCCCTTTAATGGGGTATAACTCGATTGTATACTTATGTGTTTTCTTTTTGTTGTGCAATGTTTTGTCCCTTGCGTCTTCTAAGGGGTGAGTCCCTGAGTGCGAGTGGGATTGTTTTGTAGGCGAGTCCCCAAGCGTGGTGCTCAACCGTATTGGGCGCGTTCCTGTTGTAGGTTGTTTTAATGCGTTGTTTGTAACGCGTCTCTTCCCATAGCTCGGAAAGCCAGTCGCTAGGTGAGTCCAAGGCAGCTCTCTTACTTGGTGTATTCCCGAGCCGCGTGAGGATTCCATTCTTGTGGAGTCCCCATGCGTGGTACTTAACCGTTCGAGTCGCTTTACGCGAGGATGGGAAGGACAAGTCGTTGTGAGGAGCGTATACTGGTCGTCTTGGCTCGGTGGGCCAGTCGAGCTAGGCGACTCCGATGGTGGCTCCGGTTTTGCGTATTCGTGGACGTCCAAGGGTCCGAATATTTTCGGTGCCCTTAGGCCGCACTACTTAGCCATGCCGGTCGCTCGACCAAGGGTTGACTTCCGTGGCTAGCGTATTGCTAATTTGTACGAGTGCGAGTGGCACAAGAATATGGCAAGTAGACACAATTTTGTGTGATCCGAATGAATTTCATTATATATCATTTGGGTACAAGTTTGAGTTCTATGTATAGAACTTTCGGGGAAGGTTTACATTCCATGGCCTTCCGACCTCGAGCTGGCCGTCACCCCGTATGTCGATGAGGTAGTAGGCGTTGTTGCTGAGGACTCGCCCTATGGAGAATGGTCCCTCCCATGGGAGGGGAGATTTTGTGCATGCCCTTCTTGTCCTGGGCAAGTCGGAGGACCAGGTCGCCCTCCTAGAAGGTGCGTGTCCGGACTCGGCGGCTATGGTAGCAGCGGAGTCCTTGCTGGTAGATGGCGGTGCGGGAGCGGGCTAGGTCGCGTGCCTCGTCGAGTTGGTCGATGCTGTCTTGGCAGGCGATCTCGTTGGTCGCCTCGACATAATTGGCGACTCGAGGTGAATCGTGCTCCAGGTCAGTTGGCATTGCGGCCTCGGCGCCATACACCATGAAGAAGGGTGTGAACCCGGTGGAGCGATTGACGGTCGTGCGGATCCCTCATATTACGGAGGGGAGCTCGTCGACCCAACATCCTAGGGTGCGCTCGAGGGGCACCTAGAGTCGCGGCTTGAGCCCGTGGAGGACGCTCTGGTTGGCGCTTTCTGCTTGGCCGTTTGACTCCGGGTGGGCGACTGAAGCGAGGTCGAGTCGTATGCCATGTTCTTCACAGAATTCCCCCATGACCCCCTTGGCGAAGTTGGTGCCGTTGTCCGTTATGATGCTATGCGGGTAGCTGTACCGGTAGATGAGCTCGCGTAAGAACTTGGTGGTCGTCTTGCCGTCGCACTTTTTGATCGGGTTGGCCTCGACCCATTTGGTGAACTTGTCGACCTCGACCAGGAGATGGGTGAAGCCGGATGGGGCCTTCTTGAATAGGCCTACCATGTCCATGCCCCATACGGCGAATGGCCATGTGATGGGGATGGTCTTGAGTGCCGAACCAGGGAGGTGCGTCTGGTGGGCGTACTTCTGGCATCCGACGCATCGCTGGACGATGTTGGTGGCGTCAGCGTGTGCGGTGAGCCAGTAGAAACTGTGTCGCATGGCCTTGGCGACCAGCGACTTGGCGCCGGCGTGATGGCCGCAGTCGCCAGCATGAATGTCTTGGAGGATCTTGCGGCCTTCTTCTGGTTGTACGCAACGTTGGAACACGCTAGTCACGCTCCGTCTGTGGAGCTCGCCGTTGATGATGACGAAGGATTTGCAGCGGCGCACGATCATTCGCGCCTCTGTCTCATTGCTTGGTAGGTTTTTGTGCTCGAGGAAGGCGACGTATGGTGTCGTCTAGTTGCTAGGCTCCACAACCAGGGTGACTAGGGCTGGCTCTGGTTGCAGTTGTATCCCGATGTCGATCTCTTTTGGTGGGCTGACCGGAGGTTTGTGGATGATGTCGAGGAAGACGCCTGCTGGTGGCGATTGTCGGGCCGATCTGATGCGGGAAAGGGCGTCTGCCTCCTTGTTCTTGCGTCTGTCGATCCACTCGACGGAATAGCCGTCAAAGTGTCCTCCCTGCTGGTCTACCGCTTGGCGGTACGCGATCATTGTTGGAGAGATGGCGTCGCATGTCCCAGCGACCTAGCCGACGACTAGGTCGGAGTCGCCATAGCATCATAAGCGGTAGATGTTCATCTCCTTAACGGCTCTCATGCCGTGGAGGAGGGCCTCGTATTCTGCCATGTTGTTGGTGCAGGGCTTGAAGTTGAGGTGGAGCACATAGCGGAGCTTGTCTCCTTTGGGAGAGGTTAGTATGACCCTGGCCCCTGCGCCGTCGGCGTTCTTGGAGCCGTCAAAATGGAGCGACCAGTAGTGGAGGTACGGGAGCTCTCCGGCTGCTGTGCTTCTTCCCAATCTGCGAGGAATCAGCTAGGGCTTGTGACTTGATCGTTTTGCGGGGCTCGTATTTGATGTTGTGGACGCGGATTTCGACAGCCCACTTGGCGACTTGCCCGGTCGCCTCGCTATTGCGTATTATGTCCTGCAGAGGTGCGGAGGAGACCACCGTGATCGGGTGCTCCTGGAAATAGTGCGGGAGTCGCCGCTGAGCTCGGAATACCGCGTACACTAGTTTCTAGTACTTCGGGTAGCGCTGTCGTGAATCCGTCAGGACTTCGCTGATGTAGCATACAGGGCGCTGTATGAGGCACTCCTTGCCCTCCTCCGGTCGTTCGACGACCATCACGGCGCTGACGACTCGAGTGGAGGCCGCCACGTAGACGAGCATTGACTCTTTGTCGAGTGGAGCAACGAGGAGTGGAGCTGCGAGTAGCACTTCTTTGAGCGCTTTGAGTGCATTGTCCGCCTCCGCGTCCCATTGGAACGTGGGGTTCTTGCACATCAGGCAGTAGAGGGGCATTGCCTTCTCGCCTAGTCGGGGGATGAAGCGACTGAGGGCCGCGACTCGCCCGACCAACTTCTGGATGTCGCGCAGACACTCGGGTTTCTCGAGTCGCATGATGGTGTCGATCTTGGTGGGGTTGGCTTTGATGCCTCGCTTGGAAACTATGTACCCCAGTAGTTGTCTGGTGGGGACGCCGAAGGTGCACTTCCCTAGGTTCAGCTTGATGTTGTACCTCCGCAGATTTGTGAAGGTTTCGGCCAGGTCGGCGAGCAGGTCGTCCTGGCGGGTGGATTTTACCACCACATCATCGATGTAGACGTGAATGTTGCAGCCAATTTGGCTTGCTAGGCACTCCTGCATGCATCTTTGGTATGTGGTACCATCGTTCTTGAGGCCGAACGTCATGGCCATGTAGCAGAAGGCACCGAATGGCACGATGAACGCCGTCTTCTCCTCATCCTCGACCGCCATCTTGATCTGGTTGTAACCAAAGTAAGTGTCGAGGAAGCACAACGACTCCGATCACACGGTCGAGTCGATGATCTGATCGATGCGCGGTAGGACGAACTCCTCCTTCGGGCAGGCGCTGTTGAGGTTGGTGTAGTCGATACACATTCTCCATGTGTTGTTCTCTTTCAGAACCATGTCTGGGTTTGCCAGCCACTTGGAGTATTTGATTGGCCGAATGAAGCCTGCGGCTAGCAGGCGTTGTACTTCTTCAGCGATTGCTCGACGACACTCTTCATTGAAGGGCCATAGCGACTGCTTTACTGGTATAACTTTGGGGTCAGTGTTTAGTTTGTGCCCAGCAAGTTCCCTCGGGACACCTGGCATGTCAGATGGCTTCCATGCGAAGATGTCCCGGTTCTCACGGAGGAACCCGATGAGCGCGCTTTCCTATGCGGGGCTCATGTGCGCCCTGATGGTCACCGTCTGGCTGGAGTCGCCCGGGACGAGCTCGACGGTGCGGGTGTGCGTGGTCGCCTCGAACGTGGAGTTCACGGCGGTTGGCTTCTTCAGGATGGTGGGGTCGTCCTTGTTGGTGTTGCCCGCATATTTCGTGAGCTCCTCCGCATGGTCGGTATCCGCAGCGATGACGGTGTCGGCGAGCTCGGCTCCTTTATCCTCGCATTCCACGGCCATATCGGGGTCACCGTGGATGGTGATGATGCCGCTTGGCCCTGGGAGCTTCAACATGTTGTAGGCGTAGTGTGGGGTCACCATGAATTTTGCGAATGCTTGGCGGCCCAGGACGCAATGGTAGGGGCTGCGGAAGCTCACCAGCTCGAATACGATCCTCTAAGTGCGGTAGTTTTCCAGTGTGCCGAAGGTGACCGGCAGCGTCACTTTTCCGATTAGGTACGCCTTCCGACCGGGGACGATACCGTGGAAGGTCGTCAGGGTTGGCTTGATGGCTGCTTTTGGGAGCTGGAGCCTCTTGAACGTGTCTAGGTACATGATGTTGATGGAGCTCCCACCGTCCATCAGTGTCTTGGGCAGCCAGTAGTCAGCCACCTTGGGCCTGACCACCAGGGCGACTCGCCCTGGGTATTCGATTCTTGGCGCGTGGTGCTGGCGACTCCAGGTGATGCTCTGCTCGGACAAGTTGAGGAAGCGAGGGATGTCGACTTGGGTCACCGCGTTGACGGCGACCACGTGGGCGAGCACCTTCTTCTCCCGCTTGGTGCCGAGTCCGGTGAAGGTGTGTACCGAGCCGACGGCATTGCCGAAGCCGCCGGCATTTCCGTTGTCCCGGGGAGGGTTGTTGTTGGGGTCCTCCCTCGCTCGCCTCGCCTTTTCAATCTCTTTGAGAGAGTGGCAATCCGCGGTGGTGTGGGTGGCGGGTTTTCCCTCCCTGCTATGGTAGATGCAGGGCTGATTGAGCAGGGCAGCGGGGTCAAATTTTGGCCTCGCTGTAATGTTGGAGCGGTAGTTTCCACTATCGCGGTAATTTCGTCCGTCACGGCGGTAGGTCTTGGGGTCGTGTTGTCCGTAGCCGGCGTTGGCGACGAAGTCGACTCACCCGTCCATGCGGCGCTTTCCAGTGATGCAGGTGTTGTTGTAGCACATGTCACGTAGGCGCCCACTGTCGTGGATGCTGGTTCGGCGTCTTCCTCCCGACTCATCGTCGGAGTCTTGGTTGGGGTCCTCCTGCACGTAGCGCTTGGCGATCTCGAGGAGGTCGGGGACGTTGTCGAGCTTCCGGTAGACCCTCTTGATCTTAGCGACCAGGAGTTCATACCGACACGCGTTCTTGAAGCAATGTATCGACATATCTAGTTGGATGCCGGAGGCGTTGATCGATAGTTCTTGCCACCTTTGAATCCAACGGCGAGTCGACTCGTGTTGTCCCTGGATGCATCCCTCCAGTTCTTCTATGGTGGTGGCGCGGGTGTAGGAGCTCTCGAAATGCCTGATGAAGGCGTCCCGCATTTCTTCCCAGGAATCAATGCTGTCGACGGGGAGGGTGTTGATCCATTGCCGAGTCGCACCCTCCATCATCAGGGGGAGGTAGTGAGCGGCGAGCTGGTCGGTGTGGCTGGCGATTCCCATCGCCATGAGGTATGTGTCCAGCCAGATAGCTAGATCGTACGTCGGGTTGTACTTTTCGATCTCCTTGGGTGCCTTGAAGTTGGCGGGGTTTTTTTTCCCACAGATCATGGGCCCGAAGCATTGCGGTCCGACTCGACTGAGTGAGCCTCTTGGTTCTGGGTCGCCGTGGTTGGTGAGGGTGTGCCTCATGTTGTTGGGCTGCACACCCGCCATGCCTGGTTGTTGACGATGTGCATTCGGGCATCAATGGGCTGCCCGTTGGCGGCGACCATGTTATTCGCCGGTCGCGGCTCGTTGGTGGACAGCGTGGGGTTAGCGGCCCATGGTTGATTCGCCAGGGGATGCGGTGGAGGGCAGGTCAATGCGTTGGCGACGGTGGGGTGACCGCTTGATGCCGCTCTGCTTGATGAGAAACGGGAATACATCCGCCCCTGCGGGTCGACTCCCGCAGCTTGTTGCTCGACAGCCCTAGCGAGTAGGGCCTTGGCGTACTGGATCTGCAGCATGTCGTCACCTTGGACATCAAGGTTGGCGACCGCGGCATCGGCCGCAATGACGTTGTCCATCGGGGTGGAGTAGAGTGGTAGTCCATTGGCGTCGCGGGCTTGAGGCGAGATGATGATCCCCAGTTGGTCCGGCGGGGGCGCGCAGCCAATGGGTGGTGGAGGCGCTCGGTCGCCGGTGCGCCGGGTGGTGGTCTCGCAGGGTTGCTTCCGCCTGGTGGTGCGTTCTCGCAGTATTCGCGCTCGGCCGCGAGTGCGGGGTCGCTTTCGTCATTGAAGTTCAGGACGCGGCCCTAGACGTTGGAGTTCAGGCGGGTCCTGATGCGGCATTGGTGATAGAGCGATAGCTCCCATGCTGTTTCCCGCTCGAGGCGGTATTTCTCGCACTCGGCGAGTTCGTTGCATTGCGCCTCCGCGAGTCACAGGCAGGCTTCCTCAACCTTAGTGGCTGTGGCAGTCGGCAGGATCGACATGGAGAACGGATCTGGCGGGGCGGTCGTGCTGCCCGCCATGTAGATCGTGTTAAAGCGATTGGATCTGGCACGGAAGTCTTCAGGCGACTTCGAGCCGGAATCGGAGTCGAAGATCCCGAGGATGGAAGGGTCCTCGAAATCCTCCAGGTTGGAGACTCGCGTAATGGAGTCCTCTTATCATGCCACAGTGATAGATCCGTCGACCGAAGCGGGGGTCGCGGAGTCGGCGTCGTCGTTTAGGGCCTCATAGTTTGTGGCGGCGTTGCTCTCGGCCGCGTCGCTGGCGGCCGAGTTGTACTCGGTGACGAGGATCCTGATGGAGCGGACCTACTCCTCCAAGAGAAGATCGCAGTGCGGCGGCGATCCGTCGACGATCGCCATTGCAGCTAGATCGACCGCACCGAGGAAGCCAATGAAGAGGTTGATGGAGCCAACCGGCATCACCGTGCCGTGAGTGACCGGGCATGACGCCGAGATGTAGCTGCTGGGCAGGATCTGTAAGATCTCGCCTATGGCGATCGTGCGGCCGGTGGCGAGCGGCCGATCGATCGGCGAATAGGGTCTCGCCGCCGAACTCAGGCCAGTCCTATTATGCCCCACGGTGGGCGCCATTATTGTGGAAATGGCCACGACAGTCGCTGCTACTTGCAGCGATTGATTGTAACGTGAGGAAGAGCTGGCGGCCATCTACGGTGCGGGATGGGGGCAGATGCACATGGTTTACCCAGGTCCGGCCCCTGGGAGAATAAAGACCTACTCCTGCTAGATTGGATTAATGGAGAGCGAGTTACAGGGGTGGCGAGCTCGGCGTCTAAGCAACGAGTCGCTTGAGGGGGTGTATGATGGAACGTAAGTCCTCAAGGTACCCTAGGGAGGTTTATATATGAGGCACCTCGCTAGGGTTTACAGTTTACCACCGAACAAGATATGGATTCAGAGGCTTTTGACCTAATCTGTTTGGGCTTCAAGTACGCTTCAGGGCCTTCAGTCTCCAGTCACCAGGCCCTCTCCTACGTCGCATTCCAGTCACCATCCTTCAGGCCCACTCGCAGACCCTTCGTCCCAATCGGAACGTCCTGCTAGGCATACCCCCTGCGGCATATCCCCATCACTAGTGGTGATTCTCCTTAAGATGGATGACATGTTGGGGGAACAAATTATAGCGGGGCAATTAACAAACATTAAGAAAGCATACATGCATATACTAATCATCTTGACTCCTTTGAGGTTTAATTGGGCATTACAACATTATACATAGATCGTAATCCAACTGCATCTATGACTAATAATCCACCTTCAGGTTATCATCCGAACCCCCTCTAGTATTAAGTTGCAAGCAACAGATAATTGCATTACGCAAAGTGTGTAAAGTAAATAATACGATTGTTCTATGAACAAAGGATTGATGTTTTCCCCCTAGTATCAACAACACATCTAGTACCTTAGAGATTTTTATCACTTCCCCAGATTACTAGAGGCATGAACCCACTATCGAGCATAAATACTCCTCTTGGAGTTGCTAGCATCTACTTGGCCAAGATAGCTACTAACAACGGAAAGCATGAAAGATCACAAATAACAAAGACATAATAGAATCAATAATGAATCTAAAATAGCATCTTAATATCCATCGGATCCACGAAACACAACATGTAGGATTACAAATAGATGATCTTGATCGTGGACAGAGCTCACAAGATCTAAACATGATAGCACAAAGGAGGAGAACCAACCATCTAGCTACTACATGGACCCGTAGTCCAGGGATGAACTACTCACGCTTCACACCGGAGGCAGGCATGGTGATGAAGAAGGCCTCTAGGGTGAATTCTCCCCTCAGGCAGGGTCCCGGGAAGAGCTTCAGATCCCTCCCGATCTAGGGATGGAGATGACAGCGGTTATAGACTATTTTGTGGAATTTTTGATCGAGTACTTAGGGTTTCTGTATCAGAGGCAATATATAGGCCAAGAGGGAGGCCGAGGGGGTGCCCGAGGCGGCCGCACCACCCCTGGCGCGGGTTAGGCCTGGCCGCGCGGCCAGGTGGTGTGGCCGGCCCCTGGCCCCTCTCCATCTCGTCTTCTGGCTCCATGTTCCCCTCGGTGAAATATTGACTTTGGCTTTTGTCCGGTCTAATTCCGAGAATATTCATTTTCCAGCTTTTCTGAAACCAAAAACAGCAGAAAACAGGCAACTAGCACTGTGGCATCTTGCTAATAGGTCAGTTCTAGAAAATATGTAAAAATACTCCAAAGTGTGGATAAAACATAAGAAAGTAGATATAAAACAAGCATGGAACATCAAAAATTATGGATACGTTAGCAATATATCAGTTTCCTCCATGAAGGTCGTTTGTAGGCCACTGGAGTTCTTGGCATCCCATGAAGTTTGACACGCGTAAAGCTATATCATTCTTATGATTAACAAGTCAAACTTTGGCATGCTCACAAAAACCGCTAAACATTAATTCAATCGAACAAATCCTTTCAAAGAGAGCTATTAAGTCAATCAACATTTTCAGTGGTGAGTGTCTCTAGAAATAAGCCTTCAAGACTAAGCACTACAAAACCCAAGCCTTCAATTGTGAGACTTTTTCTTATTACAATTGTTTAGCAATTTTTAGGCAAGACTTTCTTAATTACGAGAGCTGGAACAAAATGAGCCCAATTAAATACCCATGCAAACGACAATCTTACTATGATACAATGACTCACTCCACCAATATAATATCTCAACATTTACTACTAACTAGCATGGGTTTCTCAAATTTCAGAAGTGGAGAGTCATAAGGCATACCTCTCATATTTGGTTCCACTTCTCTCTTCCTTTTTTATTTGTTTCTTGGAAACTCAAAGTCGATCACTCTCCTGCAAATATATGAAGACCTCGAGGCAGAAAGAAAAGAAAGAGGGAAAATAAGGAAAAATGGAGAAATCTTTTTGTGATTTTTAAGAGAGGGAATTAAAGAATAGAAAATTGGAGGCAAAGCTCGGCTAGAAAATTTTGAAAGCAAATAGAAAGAACTAAAGATAAAGTGTTGGGGAAACCAACATGAGTTCTTATAAAAATCAAATAAAAATGTAACCTCAAAATAAAATAAAAACAAATGAACGCCAAATAAACATACATGAGGAAACTTCCTAAGCTTAGGCTTTTGCAAGACCTTCAAATCATTGTGGTGGCGGGAAAAGTCGTTACTCGAGTTCGCGAATTGAGTGGAGAGGTTACTTGTTGATTCTCGGAGGTTCAAAGAGAGGTTGTGCATCCTCTCTATAGTCCCTCCAAGTCCATGCAAATCTTGGTATGTGGCGAACCGGGTTTGTGGCTGCTTCTCTTGATGGGGAACTTCTTGCTCCTACTCTTGGTCCTCATCCTCTTCAGGAATCTCCTTCTCGGATTGGTGCTGCTCAACCTGCACATCATATAGCAAATGTCCTTCCTCGATAGATAAAGGACCATTAGGAAAAGGAACGGGGTAGATACGCCCAGCTCCAACAATATGCAGGTAATAAACACCACCTCTCCTAGTGAGCATTCCACATGCCCTCAATGTGGAGAAACCAACACGCATCTCACCTAGTACGGGTTGCAACTCACCTAGATCGATGTCTAGGGCGGTGGCAAGCACGGTGATGATGCCTCCTCCTGTGATTGGCCCTTGGCTTTGGGAGGCTTGCTGCTCCAGGTAGCGCACAAGGATGGTGCCCAAGTTGAGTGACACGTTACAGTTGATGTAAGAAGCCTTGGCGAGGACTAGGATGTCCTCCTCGTTGTGTCTCATGAACTCATTACGTGCCTGCAAGGTGTTAGCAATAACATAGAACAAATAGCGAATTGCAGGATATTGAATATTCTTCCCCTTGTTCACTCTACTAGTGAAGCTCATTCCATTATAGTATTGATCGGGGAAGGAATTAAGCCGGTAAAGGATGCGCGTAAAGCATGAACATCATTGTTTGGCAAATTAAAGCATGCACACCATTCATCTAACATTAAGGCGTAGTTGGTGTTCATCAAATGGAAAGAAATAGTATCCTCTCCTTGCCACAGTTTAATAGTGCTTTGCAACGAACTTAGGAATTCAATGGTTAAGCGGGGATAAGTAGGTACATCATTATACACAAAGTTTTGCAGGCCAGCTCTATTGCAAAGTAAATTAAAGTCATCAGAAATACCGAGTTGGTTCAATATAATGGGGCAAGCCCACTTGGTGGCCTTCACTTTGTGGTTCTTGATCTTGTTGAAGCATTCGCAATGAGCCTCATCCCGGAACCGTATCCCCATGCGTTCCTGGGTGATCGCCCGAGAAGCGCTAGCGGTGGCACAAGCACGAGTTTGGCTCCTTGTGTTCATCTTCTAAAACATTGAAGAAAGGCAAAAATAAAACTTTTTGATCCAACAACAGTAAGTATAATATGTTCCTCATCTAATCACACTAAAGAATCTCCTCAAGATAATAATCTAGGCAAGAAAATCATGGCAATTGGTTCATAGTAGGTCTCACCCTAGATTGATAATGACAATAGATCAAAGACGAATTTGCAAAAAGTAATTGGAGGATCGGAGGAGAAACATACTGTAGATCACTTGTGTGCAAGGAACTCGAACGAAATTGAGTAGAGATGAAGATCCCTTGAGGTTTTGAGAGAGTTTGGAGGTAGAAGAAAGAAAAAGGATTGAAGTTTTGGAGTTGGGAGTACCTTCCCGTGTGATTTTGTGGTCGTACGCAACTATATGGGCGCAACTATACGGGCGGAACATGCGTTCTGGCCGTATAGTTGTTTTTCTGTCAAAATATTAGGTCTTCCTCTTGGCGGTGCAGCTATCCGGATGCAACGATACGGGTGGAACAAAATGTTCCGACCGTATAATTGGTCGTTAAACTGTCTGTCCCTGAGAAAGAAAATTTGCCAATGGCATCGATATCTATACGACCGGAACTATACGGCCGGAATTTTTATTCCCATCATATAGTTGGTCGTTAAACTCCCAGTACATATGAACTGAATTTGTATGGAGGCATTGATATCTATACGACCGGAACTATACGGCTCGAATTTTTATTCCCATCGTATAGTTAGTCGTTAAATTATATGTACATATGAAAAGAAATTGTACGGAGGCATTGATATCTATACGATCAGAACTATACGGCCAGAATTTTTATTCCCGCCGTATAGTTGGTCGTTAATCTCTCAGTACATATTGCAGAAATTTTTTCGAAGGCAAAGATAACTATACGACCGGAACTATATGGTCGGAATTTTTATTCCCGCCGTATAGTTGGTCGTTAAACCGTCTGTGTCCATCAAAATTTTTCTGTTTCATCGTAAACTATTTATTTTCCTGTAACTTAGCGATATACCTTGCTTTTGACAGAAAATTGATAGAAAATATTGTCGACCAACTATAGGATGAATAATGTAGAATTTCAAGTACTACCAAATTTCTTCTCCTCAAATGGAGTTTTCTAGCACTCTTTATTGAACGTGAACTTTAACTAAAACAAAAACTTAACTCAAACCTTAATTTAACATGGGTTGCCTCCCATGGAGCGCTCCTTTATGGTCAATAGCTTGACCTTGATGATACTATCAACACCCGGATTTTTAATCCTAGATGCCTGTTATGCCATACATCACAATCCCAGGATTACCATTTTTGTGAGACATAACAGAATTGGTACCACAGTACATCATCTATTACAAACCATAATAAAGGTCTTACAAATAAAGGATCTCATGATCCAGTCTTGATACAATCAAAGCAGCGGAAAGTAAACGTAGTAGGGGCTCCATCTTCAGGGTCACAGGCAATGCTGATGATGGGAGATGATCCTAGTTGTCATAGACCTCATGATGTCCATCTTCTTGGTAGTCCTCCTCATAGTCTAACCATGGGAATAGCCAGGGACAAAGCCATGAGTACTCCTTAAGTACTTGCAAACTATCACTAACAAGTAAGGTAATTCTAGTAGGAATCTTAAGCTCTAGGTTTATTTGCAAAAAGCCAGGTTTATTTCATACCGAGTTTAGAAGTAAAGAAAACTAATTTAATGTTCTACATCACTTAAGTGGGAACCTAGTTTTCATGTCCACAATCCTGTTGTGGTCAAGTCAAAGTCATAGTTCAATTCACAAGCCATTTTTGGGAAAACATCTAACAACGGAACAATATGGCCACTCCAACTGTCCATGACCGCAGGCGCGGCTATTCGAATAGTTTGACACTCTACAGAGGTGGTACACTTTCACCATAAAATTTGATACATCCGTCAGGGATAACCTTGAATCAATCATACTTAGTATGCGGATAATCAATCATAACCTTTCAATTACACAGTCTAGTATAGGCACCTCCCCTATAAGCTTGGCCTCCCAGCCATGGCCATATGCCATCCTAGGCACTACATAGGTGGACATTCATCACGAGGTAGCCTCAACTCAACCTCTTCCGCAAGGGAACCCATCCTAAGGCATATAAACTTCCAGTTAAGCCCTACCCAATTCAGGTATTGTGGTTGTACAGTAAAATTGGAATGGTATCGCGTCTGAACCCAACCATCAGTTTTATAAAAGGGCCAAGGCTCATGCCTCAACATTTTCATCATCAAGCATTGTGTTTCTCAACACATGTAAAAACATTTCACTAGAATGAATCATCATTCCAAGGTTTTCATAATCATTTTCACCAACTATTCCCATCTATAGTGATCAACTTTTATGCTTAGCACTAGCCACTAATGTTGAGGGTATTCACTAATGGGGGTGTTAATCTAGTGTAACTATCCAACTCTAGTTTTATTCCTTTTGATGGCATCTAAGTATAACTAGTTAGGCCTAGTTTTATACTCTTTATGGTATCTATCCTATTTTTCCAATACTCACAAATCACTAACTAAAGGTAAAGAACTTTGGTAAAAGTACAGAATAAAGCTTGCAAGTAAAACTTGGGATTGGTATAATCAAGGTTGCATAACCAAAGAATGCATAATGCATCTTGCATAGGTTATAAAGTTGGCAAGTGTTAACTTGCTTAGTTCACTTGTAGTGCTAGGCTTGCCTTGGGTAGTGCAGTGGTTGAAGTTTTCTTATTCTTCTTCTTCTTCTTCTGGGTACTCCTCCTCGTATCCTGGGTTGGTACTATCGTCTATAAATGAACACAAGGTACACAAGCACTAAACAATACTTAACTACTTCTATTTAGCAACTAAGGTTCATACTAGATGATCTAGCAGCATCACAATCACACATGAAATAAAGACATAATGTTATTTGTTTTTAGAAAAGTAATTTCTACTCATTGAAAATACTTAAGATTTAATATTCTCCAATTAAAATATAGTATCATGTTGACACATGTCATCACCACATATTCTAATACTTGGGAATTTGATTTAAAGTGGTGGTCACATTTTATAAAGTTTAAAATTACTATTTAATAAAATTAAAGTGACTAGAAAAGCCTATATAGCATTCTTTTAGTACTAGTCCAAGATCACTGCATGTAGACCTAAATATTTTTACCTATTCAGATAGATCTTGTCAAATGTGATTTTTGAGAGTTCGAATCAACTCAAAAGCATTTATGGTTGATTTTGGAAAAATGTTTGAAGTTGGAAAAGTCTCTGTCTTGTTATTTTTGGTATAGGTGATCTATAATTTGAAATGGTTTGAATCCAACGGTCTTGGATAGATATTTGGAATAGATTTCTAACAAAATTGGAATCATGCAATTTGGTTTAGTGAATCTCTATGAATTGATTTTTGCATCTACTAACATAATCTAGTTTAATTAAAATAGGAAAAGTCTATTTGAATTTACAGGCTTGCGTGGGAAAGTAAATGGGCCGGCCCAACTATAGTGCGCTGGCATAGCGGGCTGCTGACAGAGGGGTCCCAGTAGTCAGTGGCTCATGTAACACGAAACTGTACGTTTCAATCTAGGCCGTGCGATTAGACTAGGATCTAACAGCTGACATGCATCGTCTACGACGAACAACTCTGGCTAGACTGAACCCTAACGGCGACGGTGGGGGTACGTGGGGGCTCTCCAGGGCTCCAGCTATGATCAGTGATGGGGGCGAATGACGTTGTAGACGACAGCGGTTCGAATGGTGGTCGCGGCGGCTCCTGGGGCGGTTCCAATCAACGGCTTCATTCCTCCTCTGCAGCGGCGGACTCCGGCTAAATTCCAGCGGGCTGGTGCTCGCCTTGCTCCGGGGAGATGTGTGGGAGGTTCTGTGAGGAGTGGGGAGTGAGATGGTGTGGTGAATTGAGGCAGAGGTGCCCTCTATTTATACACCGACGAGAGGGACAGAGCGAGATGGCTCGGGCTCGTCGGTGAACGCGATACGGGGGGCTAGCAACATGGTTGAGGGTAGAGGCGACGCGGTGCTTCCTGGCGGTCATCACGCGCTTAATGGTGTGGCACGGGGCAGTCGAGATTGGTTTGGAAAGGTCGATGCTCTACGCGGGAGCAGTGGCGTTCGACACAGCGCACAGTGGCTATGGGTCGCGCGGCGGCGAACGAGCATGTCTAGGCGGTAGCTAGGGTCATGGCGAGTGTGTGCACGCGCAGAGAGGGTGAGGCACGGCGTGTGTGCGCTCGTCGGCTGCGGCGCTCTGGCGCGCTCTTGGCATGGCGCAGAGAAAAATGGCTGCGACTAATGCGGTTGGTCCATGGCTTGCCTGCGAGCGAGGGGTGGATAGAGGGTGGTGGTGGACGGTCTCCTATCCCCTGGTAGTCGTGGGAGAGGGTAGCGTTGGCTGTGGCAAGTGGTCCCTGGTCGGCCAGCGCGGCGAGCTTCGGGCGACGCTGTACTGGCACAACAGCAAAGGGGGGACTTGTCCACTGCATTGCTAGACACTGGGGGAGACAGGGGGAGTGAAATGGGTACAAAGGGTTGATCAATTACTGCTCACAACAGTAGAAGTTAGGCAAGGTTTAATCTATGTCTACCAGGTGCTCGACCAAATGGCCGCATGAAATCAAATTTGATTTTTTAATGAATTTTGGTGGGTGATCTAATCTTATGCTTGGTAGTCTCTGGTTGCTTGGATTTGCCAAGGTGAATTGATTTGAGTGGTTTTTTCAAAATGGTGATCCTAGTACATACACTTGATTCAATTTTGAATTGTCCTTTAAATAGATTTGAATATAGTTTCTATGAGTTTGTAAAGTGGGCTTGGATTAACTTTCACTTGGTCTAGCAAGGGCTGAAAAGAATTGGAAATGTTTCTGTTAGAAATCTTTTACTAGGAACACTCAAAGTGGTCTAGTGGTTAATTTTGGTCAAAATGACCATTTGATCATATGATTCATATTTGAATTTCGTTGCTTTTGATTTTGTTTGTAATTGGCCTAGATGTTGTAGTATTCATCTTTAAACCACTCCTTATCATTTGTAGCAATCAAACATGGAAATTTCACTCATTCATACACTAATGCAAATCACACATACACTCATATTCAATTTAACAATAAAAGTTTTTGTTAATCCTAAACTTGGGTGATTAGAACTTGATAATCTTGATTAATATTTTTGGGGTGTTACAGATACTCACTTGGGCCAGATGAGTGGAACACCCACTCCAAAGTAATTGGCCTTCAAAGTGATGGCCTCCTTCTCATCATGTTTGGCTTTCTTCTTCCTGGGGAAATGAATAACAAAATGATTCCGTGAAGGCAATTGCAACTTCACGTTCGCTTCATGAAGGTTAATTAAAGCCTTTATAGTTCTTAAGACAAGACAACCTAGTATTATAGGAGCAACAATATCTTCAGGCATGTCAACTATAATGAAATCAATGAGAGCAGGACAACCTTTGATGTAAAATAAAGTGTTCTCCTTAATCCCAAAAGCTTGTTTGTAGGTAGAATCTGCTAAATGCAATTTTAACTCAGTAATTTCAAAGGAGCCAAGATTTAACTTGTTAAAAAGACTCTTTGGAATTGTTGAGATGCTTGCACCTAGATCACAAAGTGCAGCTATCTCATTGTTTTTAATCTTTATCTTAATAGTAGGCTCAAATATGTCATCTAGTTTAACAGGTAACTTTTCAGCAATTTTCTTGTATTCCTCTTCAAGCTCGCGTACCTTAATTACTACTTGATCAACAAAGTGTTGATACATGGCATCATCATTACCTTCACTTAACGGAATTTTGACGTTGATCCTTTTTACGAGATCTTCGATGGTGTAGCTTGGTGAAGGGGCATTACTATAATCAAGTTCTTCAGGCTGCTCCCTTTGGATTCTCATCATTTTGAATTCTTCAATAGGATTGGGCTCAGCTTTACATGCAAATTTAGCTAGAATGAAAGTTTGACTCTCGGTTATCTTACCTAGTTGTGCCTCAATGATCCTTGTTCTTTCTTGAAGGGCCTATAAATAATTTCTCAAACTAACAGCTTGGTTAGATAATTTACCAAGCATAGCATCAAGGTTCTCCGTGATTTTGACTAGAATATTATTTTGTTCATTCAGTGAGTCTATGAAAGACTTAAGCCTTTCTTGGAGACTACCATTACTAGTTCCCATATTATTATTAGAGTTATTTGTAGGATTAGCATAATGTTTCTAAAAATTAGGATTGTAATTCTTCTTCCAAGCAGGATTATAATCATTACGAGCTACGAAGTCTATTTCTTCTATATTTGTTTTGGGGGTGGCTCTTACCTGAGTTTCCTTACATTTCACGGCTAGTATGAGCTCATCCAACTTAGCATTGAGATCTTCGTTCTCTTGTGGTGAGACAGAGTTCACCTTCTTTGTGTTTGATCTTTCCACATGCCATTGTGCATGGTTGTCTTGCATATTGTCTAGCAGATTGTTTGCTTCGGTAATATGTTTACCCATGAATGTTCCTCTAGCTGCAGTATCAAGAATAGACTTAGACACATAATTAAGAGCATTATAAAATAAATGGAGGATTAACCAATCTTCCATCCCATGACTAGGACAGTTTCTTATGCATTCTTTCATCCTTTCCCATGTAAGCGCTAGTGTCTCACGCTCTTCCTGTCTAAAGCTAGTAATATTAGATCGAAGTTGCATAGTCTTTGCAGGTGGAAAAAATTTAGTCATAAATAAAGAAGTACATCCCACCCATGATGTAATAGTATTTTTAGGCAAATATAGCAACCATTCTTTAGATCTTCCTCTTAGAGAGAAAGGAAATAGACGTAATTTGACCGCATCAGGGTCAACATCTTTTTTCGCATCATATCACATATTTTAGTGAAAGTATTTAACTGCATTCCTGCATCTTCAACAACAGAGCCTCCAAATTGATTTTGTTGAACCAAACTTAAGTAATGGGGCTTAATTTCATAGTCATCAATAGCGATTGCTGGCTGAGTAATAGGAGTACGCAAGTATTCATTATTCGGAGTAGCAAACTCCCCAAGCTTCTTTTCAGCCATACTTCCTATGTTTTTGGGTTTTGTTAGATTAAAAATTATAACAGTAAAAACAAGCATTAAAACTAACTGTTTTTTTGGTTTATCAAATAAAGACTGAAAGCAAACTAAAAAAATTAAAAACAAGAATTAAAACTAGCAAGGTTCCTAATAACCTCACCAGGGTAGCTATTGCTTCCCCAACAACGGCGCCAGAAAAAGGGTTGATACCTTCGATCCGGATTACGGATGTAGTATAGCTCTTTTTCCCTTGTAGACCTAGGTTATCGAATCCACGGGAAGCGAATGCGTAGTAAAGTTACTTTAGCGGACCTTCAAGAGTTTCAGAGTTCCTTTTGTGTTTTTACCGGACTAGTAGCTTGCATCTTTTTGTTGTTGTCGATGATGGAGAGAGAGGTCCTAGGGCGTTCGATTTCACCTGTAGCTGTGCAAAAACATCTGATGGAAATAAAAGATAGAAATAAAGTATGCGTGTACTAGTTAGAGCAAGATAAATTATATGTGGGTAGTGCATCCATAATTGCTATTGCCTCTCCAACTACTTATATAAATAACCTACTAGTCTCATCCATAGAAGAAACAGAACTAATGATATGCATAGTGATGTGACCGTTAATCCCAAGCAAATCCCTCACATACAGCCGTTGACGAGGGTTTAACTCATCAATTCCCATTGTTATGGACTTGTGTTTTGGAGAAGGAGGGAGCGCTGGAGACATCTATCGTCTAGCAAACAAGCACACAGGGGACTCGAAGATTTACCCAGGTTCATGCCTCGTAGAGGTCCCTACTCCTGCTTGTTTGCTCGTGGAATTATCAAAGGAATCGAGGATTACAATGGTGCGCAGATGAAATCTGGCGAGGGTTGTGGAAACTTGGGTTGCGTGTGTCCTCCTCGCTGCCCCCTCCTAGCCTTTATATAGATAGGCTAGGTCTCGGGTAGCAGGTCGAGTCGGTTACATGTTAGGGTTTTCCCCTTTGAACTTTCTATCTTTAGATTCTTCTTCTTCTTCAAGCAATCGAGAGTCCGTAGGTTACTCGAGATCTTCATTTGGGCCTTGGCGACACAGTGGGCCTCTACGTATTCAGGCCGTATATACCAAGCTCGAGTACGTGGAAGGTATACCCATGTCAGTAGCCCCCGAGTGTCCAGTGGAATCACAGATTCGCTGGAGACTTTATGAAACCTTTCGAGTGCATGATTGAGTATGTTTTTCGACTGCTCTGTTTATGTCATAGGGATTGTTGATGTGCGTGCCTGATTTAACCGATGTACCAGTATCAGTTAACTACCTTAGGGTAAAACAAACACTATCTACTCGACCTCGAGTCCCCGGACTCGAATCCGAAAAAGTGCTGGTATCATTCGACTCAAGCCACGGAGGTCTTACATGAATCGAATCCAGTATATGGGTGTGAGCACTCAACGCGTCCGTCAAGGCATGTTCATCGTACCTGTAGGCACGGATATATTTCTTGTAGTGTGCAGCTAATGCGTTGCCAGGCCTTATTCAGGTCTTATCTTCACGCTGTAAGCGCGGCATCCAAATTTTATCATCGTGGAGACGATTCGGGTGACCCAGGAGACGCAGTCTCTTTGTAGGGAAAAATTATGAGGTGGTGTTATGAGGCGGTGTCGCCATAAACTTCGAGTGTGGATGTTATCAACACACAGTACTTTGTACAAATAATCATAGGGTGTGCGACCAGCGCTCCCTATGGGAGTAGGCCCCGAGTGCCTGGTTGAGTCGAAGACTCAGGCAGGGACTAAAGAACTTTTGCGACTTCTGTCGTCTTTTGTTTGCTTGTTTCAATCGAATTTGCTTCCGCGCTCCCTATGGGAGTAACCCATGTCCACAGTCGAACCGTGTTTCGAGTGATTTGGTTTTGCTTTGATTGTTCATGTTCCTGTAAAAGAAGAAGAAAAAATCATAGGGTGCGCGACCAGCGCTCCCTATGGGAGTAGCCCCCCAGTGCTTGGTTGAGTCGAAGACTCGAGCGAGGACTAAAGTAGTCGAAGTCTTCTGCTGCGTAGTTTTTGATGACGTCAGTGCTGACGATTTCATGACCTCAGTTGCCCGCGTGAGCGAGTTTGACGTGACGTGACGAGCGGTGGGTCCCACCCCCTGACTTTGATTTGACCGGACGTGCGTAATCTTTATTTTAGCTGCGCCTCCTCGATTTCTGCGCGTAATGGGAGTAGTAGCGGGACGGTTCGCGTTTTAGCTCCTCCACGTGTCGAGCACGATGAACGCCACGCGTCTGGTAGGGTTTTTCTGAGTCGTTGGATTGCATCTTCCAGGGGTTAAGTAGTGACACTGCGACGGTAAAATTCACATCTACTTCCATTCATCCTTTGCCTTCATCGCCATTGCCGCTGCTCCTCTGCTTTCTCTGCGCTCTTTTCCCTCCGTGGCGCTAGACCAGCTCCGCACATTTCCCAGCTACTTCCTCCGGTGGCATCGCTGCCGCGTAATGGGGAAGAAGAAGGGAGGTGTTGCGGCCGATTCCGCTGCTGCCACTGCTACGATGAAGAAGAAGGGTGGCTCCACCGCTACGGTCACCAGCACCGCCGCCGGCAGGAAGAAGAAAGGCACGGGCACCCGCGTCACGAATGGCGAGTGGCGTCCATCTGTGATCAATTCCTCGGATTTTCGTCTTCTTCGCCAAGACAAAGTGTTGTCCGCCGCAGTCACCGAGCGCGCGTCCCCGGCGGCAAGGTAATCCCCTCTCCTCCTGCCGGTTTTCGAGTGATGTTCCTAGCGTTCATCATTCGCGGCCTCTCGTTGCCCCTACATCCTTTCTTCACGGGCCTTCTTTGTTTTTACGGGCTCCAGCTCCATCAGCTGTCCCCCAATTCCATCATCCACGTAGCTTGCTACATCACCCTTTGTGAGTGCAGGCTCGGAATCGAGCCGCATTTCGGCCTCTTCAAGCGCCTCTTTAAGTTGAAGCGTCAATCAGCGTCTGGCTCCGTAGTCTATGATGTAGGCGGCTGCGGAATCCACGTCGATCCATCCACCACATACTTTGACATCAAGCTGGCGATGTCCGTCCAAGGGTGGAGGGACAAGTGGTTCTATGTCCGCGACGAGAAGGCTGACGGAGAACACTTCGGACTCGCACCCTTTGACCCCACGATGCCATGCCAGAGGAGGCGCTCTTGGAAGAATGTGGTCATGCCCGGCGAGTCCGTGGAGATAGATGTGCTATATGAGCGCGTCTGCGACCTCGAGAGTCGCCTAAGCAAAGAGGAGGGAGGTTGCGCCCTCATTCGCACGTGGCTGCGCCATCACGGTCAGCCCCTACAGGCCAGAGGCCACCCCATTTTTCAGTGGGCTGGTGCTGACGATGTCACTCGCGTGTCTGCCGATGGCATGTCCGTGAGTGAGGTAGATAAAAGGTTTCTACTGGTCACCAAGTACACCATCAAGGATGTGCTCCCCAGTCAACTAGTCGTTCCTCCGTTCGATGCTGCTAACCCTCCTCCTGAGGTATAGTTGTGCTACATAGTAGCTTAGTTTGTTGATTGTCTCTTTGCTGTTTCTTTGCTTTGTGCTAAATTGTGGTCTGTATGTAGGATTGGGCGGTGTCACCCTATATGCCCCCTCTTCCTGAGGGGGTTATTCCTCGTGAAGCTTTGGAAGAGGACGAGTCGGAGTCGACTGTCCCATCTGATGTGGAGGAGGAAGCCCCCGAGTCAGGTAGTCCGGATACTCGCAAGCGTTCGCGCAGCAAAGATTCCGATGCGTCGTCTCCTTCGACTCCGGAAGGTGAAGGCTTTGGTGCGGATTCGCCAATCCCTGCCATTCCTGTGAGTGCCGTGGCGCCATCTCGCAAGAAGATGCGACTGCCAAAGGAGTCCTCGTCAGAGTCGGGGGAGCCAACCTTTGACTTTGATAAGTTTGATTGGTAAGTATTCGAGTTGTCCTTCTTGATTCTTCTTTGGATTTGCCCTTTTCTTGATGTTGGTTTTGTCTTGCAGTCAGCAGGCATCGTCATCTTCTGGTGGTGTCCAATTTTTGAAAGAATCGGGAGTCGCAACCTCAAGGGCCAAGAAGAGGTCGAGCGTGCTCCTTCCCCTCCATTGGTGGCCCAGTCCGGGCACAACTCTTCCAGCTCTCCGCATGATGGGGAGCATCGGATGGTTGCCCGGATGACTGCACACCAATCGACTTCGGAGTCATTGGAGGATCATGTAAGTGTAGTATTTCTTCTTTTGATGTTGCAGTCGATGTTATCTATGGCTTCTGCTGATCCTTTGTTGTTTTTCCTTTTGCAATAGCTCCTTGTGATTGGCGGAGCAGGTGCTTGCGATGGGTCGCCAGCATGCAATGCTGGATACACGCCATCGCGTGGTAGAAAGTAAGTGATCTTCACTTCTCCTTCTTCTGCATCGTTTTCATGTAGTTGACTGATAGTCAATCCCTTTTGTTTTGTTCTTGTAGCTGAACATAATGCCCTTCTGCGCAACGCCGCCACCATGGAAAAGACACTCGTCGTGGCTGTGAAGATCCGCGATGAGGCAATCGCGGCGCGTGACGAGGCACAGAAGCGCGAAGAGGACCTGCATGCCTCCATTACAGCTAGGGATAAGTTGTTCAAAGAACAGCTTTTCTTGATTGTCAAGGCCCTCTCAGGTACCTTGCTTGGATATCATTATCGTCCTCTGTTCAAATTTGTCATTGGCGCTGACTTTCGTACCCATGTGTGGGTTTATGTACAGATGCTGGCGATTTGAGCTTCGACCCTCAGGCCCTCAGTCGCAACGATGCCTTAGCGGGTGCTCTTTCAGCAGTCGAGGACCGTAGGGCCACCGTTCAAGATATGCTCTCCAAGGCTAAGGGCGTGCCCAGTCGCCTCCGGGAAGAGTTGATGCCCAAGGCTGAGCTAATCGAGAACATGGACGAGCTGGTGGAGTCTCTCGCCGGGGGTGTCCCTGCAAGCTTCAAGAACTCGCACCGTGCAGCTGGCGCGTCAATGTCACTTGCCATGGTGCAGGCCCACGGAGTCGAAGTTGATCCTGCAGCGGTCTCAAGGGAGATGCCCATTAGCGCGGATGGCCAGCGGGTAGTCTTTGCTCCCTTCGCGACTGCCTGTGGCAAGTATGGGCCGCAGCTGATTAACACAGTTGCAAAGTACTCTGAGGAGCTGCAGCGAGCCAAGATGGCGGCAAAGGCTGCGGCATCAGGGGCCGGCAGAAAGTCAGTGGCATCTGATACCACCACGGACTCGATGGGGCCCCCGAAGCCGTCTAACTCGAAGAAGCCAGTTGCTCCTCAGTAGCTTTGTAATAGTTGATTAGTTTATGTCTTTTGTCAAGAACATGCCTTTTGGCGAGTGTATCTGCTGATACTTTTGCTAATCTCGAATGCACTCGAATCTTTTGTCTGTGTGTCGATTTCGTATTCTTATTGCTTCTTGATTGGCTTGTGGTAGGGCACATCAAGTGATCCTTTGAGGGAAACTCAGGATTCGTCGCCCCTTGATGATACTTTGGCACCGCCGCACTCGAGGGTGGATGAGATGTCTCTGCTCTCGCGACTGCGTGATCGCGTGAAGCAGTTGGAGCGTGAATTGCCCATGCTCCGTGGTAACGCGGATGTATGGAAGTCAAAGGCAGAGAAGGCCACCGCCCGAGAACAGTATCTGTTGGGGGAGATGACGCAGCTGGGTGACCAATTTAAGTGTTAGTTTGCTTAGTCATATCTTTTCCTTGTAGTCACTCGCAATGGGGTGCTATCCTCACACTTCCGTTGTTTTTTTGTATAGTTGTCAGTGCTCGCCATCTGCAGGATGAGAAAGATAGGATTGCCATTCGCATGCATGATCTGACCCAAGAGCAACTTCAGGAGAGTGGATACTTCTGGGTAGATCATGATCGTGCGATCACGCTGGCGACCCTGCAGGATCGTGCGTCGTGAGTGCTGCACTTTCTGAGGAAGTCGCAGTCATGCTTGAAGAACATTTATCGGACGATGTTTCCACTGGATGCTACTCCATCGAGCCTGCTGGCCCTCCTTGCCACGTTCCAAGACCTGGCTACGGTTCGCGAGTGTGTAAGGCAACAGTTGGTGGCTGGTGCCAAGGCCGCTCTATCGCTAGTGCGACTGCATAGGCCTGATATAGACGTTGCAGCAATTGCGGCTGGTCCACCTGTGCCACCAGCGGGTTCTGCTTGGAATATGGTTCCCCACTATCAGGCGGTGGATCGCCCAGCGGAGGAGATCGTCGACTTCTTCGAGGAGCAAACTAACGTTCTCTTGTTGCAATATTAGTTTAATTTGTATCTTGCACATAAGTGTACCAGTGTTGTAAAGTTTGTATGTAATGATGTGCATAATTGATTGTTGATGATGTAAAAAGAGCTTGTTAGCTTGTATGTTTTGTGAGTGTGTTGCACTATGCGACTCCTTTTCGTTAGCCTGGCCATGCACTTATCTCAGTCCCTTGTCAACCTGTCAGGTGCGTTGCAATTGGGTTAATGTGTGTCAAGGGTTTCGATTGATGTGCCAGCTACTCAGGATATCGCGTTTTAGTTCGTAGAACAGATGTGTATAGGGTGGCGCAGCCCCCGAGTGGATAAGTTGCGGAAAAATAAAGGAGAACACAGGGTTTTGGGGCACTTAGGTTTATTTATTTGTGAGACAGTACGAAGTACAATGTGTGGCTAATTAGCCTTGGTTGAGTGGCCTTATTTGCAATGTAAAAGTAAAAATGATTAAGGGTAGAAGCGTCGCAGTTGCGCGATGTTCCAGGGGTTGGAGTATGCGACTCCTGTCTCTAAGTCTTGAAGGCGATAGGCGCCCCCTAGGATTACTTCGGTAATCACGTATGGTCCCTCCCAGGGGGACTCGAGCTTGAGATGTCCTTGCTGCTTCAGTCGCAGGACGAGGTCGCCTTCGACGAAGGATCTGGGGCGTAGCCTCCTACTGTGGTAGTTGCATAGGTTCTGCTGGTAGATCGTTGATATTTCCGCGGAAATTTCCCTTGCCTCATCAAGGAGGTCGACAGAGTATTCGAGTGCAAGGGATGACTCCTGCTCGCTGTAAGCGACCACACGCGGTGCTTTGTACCGTACCTCGGCGGGTAGCACCGCTTCAGCCCCGTGCACCATAAAGAACGGGGTGTAGCCTGTAGCACGTATTGGAGTTGTGCATAGGCTCTAGAGTACTGATTGCAGTTCCTCTGGCCAACAACCCGCGGCTTGTTCGAGTGGCTGGAGGACTCGCTTCTTGATGCCGCCGCAGACGAGCCCGTTCGCCTTTTCGACCTGATCGTTGGTCTGTGGATGCGCTACCGAGGCGTAGCTGATGTTGATTCCTAGATTCTCGCAGAACTCCTTCAATGTGAAGTTCGTTTCATTGTCTATGATGATGCTGTGTGGCACTCCAAAGCAGAAGACGATGGACTCGAAGAACTTGACTGCGCTGTGCCCTGATTGATTGGTCACTGGCATGGCCTCTATCCATTTGGTGAACTTGTCGACTGCGACCAGGAGGTAGACGTAGCTTCCTCTTGAGGACTTGGGGAGCTTGCCGACCATGTCGAGTCCCCATTGCGTGAAGGGCTAGGCCAATGGAATTGTCCGGAGCTCTGCGCCAGGTGTGTGCGGCTTGTCCGCGAATAGCTGGCACGCGTTGCATTTCTGGACGATGTCCTTGGCATCGCGCATGGCCGTAGGCCAGTAGAACCCAGCTCGTAGAGGTTTGGCCACGAGGGCACGACTGCCAGCGTGGTGTCCGCATGTTCCCTCATGGATGTCAAGGAGAATAGCTCTTCCATCGGCCGTGGAGACACATCGCTGGAGTACTCCTGTGATGTTGCGCTTTTATAGTTCGCCGTTGATAACAGCGAATGCCTTGGATCGCCGCGCAATGTGCCGTGCATCAGTCGGATCGTTCGGTAGCCTTTTGCTGAGGAGGTATGTGATGTACGGCTGAGTCCAGGATAATTCGATCATCATGACGCTCATTAGTCCTTCGAGTCCTGTATCCAGCTCTAGGTCGTCGAGTGCCATTGGCTCATTGGGTGGCGTAGTTCCCGAGTCCGTTGCTGCGCTTGTTTTCTTCTCTGCTGCCTTTGGCTTGATGGAGCGTTAACAGATGCACTCGATAAATACCCAGGTGGTATGGGGGCGCAGGTAGAGCCTATGTTGGCGAGTGCGTCTGCCTCTTCATTGCTTTCGCGGCCTACATGTCGCAGCTCGCAGCCGTCGAAGTCCCCTTCGAGTGTGTCGTAGAGGTCGCGGTAGGCGATCATGTTGTCGTTCAGTGCGTCGCACTCATGCATTGTTTGGTTGACAACCAACTTGGAGTCTCCGTATATAATGAGCCTCTTGGCGCCGCAGGCTTTTGCCATCCTCATCCCGTGTAGCAGGGCCTCGTATTCAGCTTTGTTGTTTGAGGCGGTGAACTGCATTCGCAGGATGTACTTCAGCTTGTCCCCTTGGGGCGATGTCAGTATGACACCTGCACCTGCTCCATCCTTCCGCTTGGATCCATTGAAGTACATTGTCCAGAGGTAGGACATATCTGGTGTTTTGAGGAGCTGGTTTTCCATCCAGTGCACAAGGAAGTCAGGAAGAACTTGTGACTTGATTGCGTCGTGCTTTTTGTATGTAATGTCTCGTGGAGACAATTCGATTCCCCAATGCGTGACTCGTCCCGTGGCGTCGGGGTTATTGAGGATATGCCCCAGCTAGGCGTCGTTGACCACCACAATTGGGTGTTCCTGGAAGTAGTGGCGCAGTCGCCGGGCGGTCATGAAGATGCCATACGCCAGCTTCTGGTAGTGCGGGTACCGCTGTTTTGTTGGCGTGAGGACCTTGCTGAGGTAGTAGACTGGGCACTATACCCCGTGGACCTTTTTCTCCTCGGCTCGTTCGACGACGAGCATTGTGCTGACCACCTGGTTGGTGGCGGAGATATATAGCAACAGCGGTTCCCTTTCTCGTGGGGTCACTAGTACTGGCGAGGTGGATAGCAGGCGCTTGAGATCTTCGAATGCTTCCTGCGCTTCGTTGGTCCAGTCGAACTTTTCAGCTTTGCGGAGGAGTTGGTAGAAGGGCAATGCCTTTTCACCCATCTGACTGATGAATCGTCTGAGGGCCGCGATTCGCCCAGCCAACTGCTGGACGCCCCTTATGTTTTTCGGCTTCTCCATGGCCAGTATGGCTTTTATTTCCTTCGGGTTTGCCTCGATTCCTCTCGCGGAGATGAGATACCCGAGTAGTTGCCCAGATGGTACGCCAAAGGGGCATTTGTCCGGATTGAGCTTGATCTGGTAGCGGTCGAGGTTGGCGAAGGTTTCTCGTAAATCGTCGATTAGGAGGCTTCCTCCTTGGTCTTGATTACTATGTCGTCGACAAAGACTTGAATGTTGCGACCAAGTTGATCCTTGAGGCAAGCCGGGATGCACCGCTGGTAGGTGGCTCCTGCGTTTTTTAGCGCGAAAGGCATTCTGTTGTAGCAGAACACACCGAAGGGCGTTGTAAACGCTGTTTTTCTTGATCTTCCTCCTTCATTCGAAACTGATTATAGCTTGAGTAGGCGTCGAGGAAGCAGAGGCGGTCGCATCCCGCGGTGGAGTCGATGATATGGTCGATTCGTGGTAACGGGAAGTGATCCTTTGGATAGTGCTTATTCAAAGAGGTGAAGTCCACACACATCCGTAGTATATCCGAGTCCTTTTTAGGTACTAGAACCGTGTTGGCGAGCCAAGTGCTTTCCTTGATCTCGCGTATGAATTTGGCGTCGAGGAGTCTACTGATCTCCATTCCGACTGCCTTTGCTCTTGGCTCAGATAATCGCCGGATTGTTCGCTTGACTGGCCTTGCGTCTGGGTTGACGTTGAGTGCATGCTCGGCGAATTCCCTAGTAACTCCTGGCATGTCCGCTGGACACCAGGCGAAGATTTCCCAGTGCTCACGGAGGAATTCGATGAGCACGAGTTCCTATGCGGGACTCAAGTTGTTGGCGATGAGGGCCGTCTTGGCGGGATCCGATGGGTGGACCTGCACTTTCTTTGTGTGCATCGATGAGTCGAAAGATAGATCGGGCGAACTTGGCCAGCTTAGGGGAGGCAGACTATTGTCTGTCAGCTCCTTTAGTCTCGCGAGTTCTTCTTGCATGCCGAAGGACTGGGAAATTCTGTTGAATTCCCTGTCGCAACTGTCGGACCCCTCGAAGCTCCCGTTGACTGTGATGACGCCATTGGGACCTGGCATTTTCATTTGCAGGTAGGCGTAGTGTGGTACTGCCATGAACCTGGCGAACGCAACATGTCCGAGGATGCAGTGGTACTATGAGGGCCAGTCGACGACCTCAAAGTCGACGCGCTCGCGCCGAATGTTTTTCGGCGTGCCGAAGATGACGTCGAGGTTGATTTTGCCCAGGGGATACATGCCTTTTCCTAGGACGATGCCATGGAATGTTGTGTCCGAGACTTCTAGGCAAGTCAGAGGGATCCTCATTGCTCGCAAGGTACTCGCGAATATAAGGTTGATGTCGCTTCCGCCATTCATGAAGATGCGGCTCATGTCGAAACCTCTGATTTGTGCCTCGAGTACAAGGGGACAATGACCTGGCCGAGGTACTTGAGGCGGATGATCGCGTTTGTCGAAGGTGATGCAGGACTCGCTTCCGCTGAGGTACTCAGTGGTAGATGGTGGCGATTTTGTGGCCAAGTTGACTTCGCGAGTGATGGCCTTCTGCACCCTATTTTAGGGGCGTCCTTTTTGGATCATCATGGTACCCATGGCTCGTGGGTATGGTTCGCCTCCCTGGTGTTGGTCCGGCGCAGCTGCGTTTGGGGGTATTCCAGGTGGTGGTGGCGAAGCGCCATGTGCCACGGCGCCTGGAGTGGCTCCGTAGCCTCTTTCGACTGCGTTGCGATTCATCCGAACCAATCCCTCATGTAGTTTGAGGAACTCGCGACAGTCCTTGAGGATGTGGCTGGACTTCTTCATTCCATCATGTTTGTCGATGTAGAAGTGCACCGTACATGGCCCGGACAGTTTGTCTTCAATGGATGTCGCGGGTGCCTCATCACGATTGCGGCGTTGCCACACTTGCGTGGTTTTCCCGGAGTCACGGTATCCACCGCTTCGGTATCCACTGTTGCGGTTATCGTCACGTCTGTCGGCGTAGCCAGCTGCGACCATACTGATGTCGTCGCGGTCATCGTAGATGCGCATGCAGCGATTGCTCCGGCGGTCGCGTCTGCCCTCGAGTTCTGCCTCCTCGTCGGAGTGGACGTGATTTTTCACCGAATCTTCTCCATCGGCCCACCGATTCGTGATTTCCATCAGGTGGTCGATGGTCTTGGGCTTTGCGCGGCCCAGCTCCTCTATGAGCTAATGCGGCAGACGCCGCCGTTGAATGCGTCAATCGTGTGATCTTCCAAGATGTTCTCTTTGGAGTTCTTGATGATGGACCACCTTTGGATGTAGGAGCGTAGCAATTCGCCTGATATTTGCTGGCAACATCTCAGCTCTTCGATTGATGCATGCCACTTGTATGTGCCCTTGAAGTTGCGCATGAAGCTGTAAACCAGCTCATCCCAACCACGGATGGATCCGTGTGGGAGGTTGTTGAGCCATGCTCGAGCGGTGCCTTGCAGCTGTAGCTGTAGATATTGCATGGCCGTGCTTCGACTGCTGCCGTGGAGCCTGACGGAGAAGATGTGGTCCTCCAGCCAGATCTTCGGGTCCTGTAGGCCATGAAATTTCGGGTTCTCCGACGGGAGTTTAAACCCCTTGGGCATTCCCTTTTGCATGATGGACCCGCTGAAGCATCTGGTGCCACAGAGCTCCACATCTTCCTCTTCCGAGTCAGTCGACCGAGCATGTTGCGCCCTTGATTTGTCGATCTTGTGCTGCGTGAGGTCATCGCACGCATCATAGTCGTGGTCATGTCGCCGTGAGCGGCGGCGTTGAGAAAGGTCGTGACTGTCGTCGCTGGATGAGGGCGAGGAGTAGCGCTTTGGCTTTTTTCGGCTCCGGTGTTGGTTCCTTGTCGAGGGCGGCTTCGACTAGTCCCAAGCCTGCGATCATAGATCGGTGCATGGTGGCTCTGGGATCTCCAGTTGGCGGCTGGTTGTTGAGGAGGTACATGGTGGCTGCAGTCACCGCGGCTTGCAGCGTCTTGGGGACCACGTTGCCCCATGTATCGACTGTCATAGAGCTGAAGTCGAGGACCTTTGCAGCTTCTATGCGTTCTTGCTTGTTGAGATGGGCCATCCGAGATCGCCTCTTGTTTGCGAGGTACTTGTTGCCCTATGAGGAGGATCCTCCGTGGGAGGAGAGCCGAGCATGTCGAAGGCTCGACTCGTCGGCCGCCTTTTTGCACGCCTCGAGTTACGCAATAGTTTGCACTTGGCGCTTAAATTCTTCCTTCAGGAGCCAGTGGTAGCCCATTTGCAGTTCTTGCGGAGATCCGAAGGGTAGAGGGCTGCCTCGTAAGGCCTCGCGGCAGCGAGCCCACTCTTGTTCGTTGAGCCTGATCACGACGCGTTCTCCGGTTTGCTTGTTTGTTATGGTTGGAGGTTCAATTGCTCCTCCGTTGTTGATGGGGGCGCGATTGCCATCGTTGCCACCGTTGCCGCCATTGCCGCCTTTAGGCGGGTAGGTTTTGTTACCGCGTTTGCCCGTGTTGTCGCGGTTGGCGGAGGTGTCGCCTGCGTTGATGATGGTGCACATGAAGTGATTGGGGAAGCTGCTGCTCCCGCAGCTCTCAGATCCGGAGCCGTAGGCTCCATCTTTAGTTGCCAGATCGCTCAGATCAGAGTCACGACTACTGTCGCTGACTGTGTTCTCGACTGTTGCCGGGGCGTTGAGCTCACTGAGGGTGCCGATCGATGGAGGGAACCATGATGCTGTCGGCTGGTCAGGCATGCGAAGTGTGCCCATCTAACCAACTTGGAAGTGTAAGCTCCCGATTGCCAGGCTGATTCCGTCCCCCACGGACTCGAAAGCCGGGCGAGTGGCTGGCGTGTGGACGGTGAAGTCGATCGCGCTGAAGAGCTGGGGAATCTCCGCTGTTGCGGAGTTGCAGATCGCGGTTGATGGGGCCGAAGAAGCCGCAACATCAGCACTCCCAATTCCCACAGATGGCACCAATTAACGAGGGTTTAACTCATCAATTCCCATTGTTATGGACTTGTGTTTTGGAGAAGGAGGGAGCGCTGGAGACATCTATCGGCTAACAAACAAGCACACAGGGGACTTGAAGATTTACCCAGGTACAGGCCTCGTAGAGGTCCCTACTCCTGCTTGTCTGCTCGTGGAATTATCAAAGGAATCGAGGATTACAATGGTGCGCAGATGCAATCTGGCGAGGGTTGTGGAAACTAGGGTTGCGTGTGTCCTCCTCGCTGCCCCCTCCTAGCCTTTATATAGATAGGCTACGTCTCGGGTAGCAGGTCGAGTCGGTTACATGTTAGGGTTTTCCCCTTTGAACTTTCTATCTTTAGCTTCTTCTTGTTCTTCAAGCAATCGAGAGTCCGTAGGTTACTCGAGTTCTTCATTTGGGCCTTGGCAACACCATGGGCCTCTACGTATTCAGGCCGTATATACCAAGATCGAGTACCTATAAGGTATACCCATGTCAGCCGTACTACCCCTTCTGTCACTGGGGTTCCCAACCTGCAGATCATTCATCACTCATACTCCCTATACTCAACCCTCGAGGTCTTGGGTACCTGACAAGTCCTTGGATTGAGCACAGAGAGGACACAATAATCAGGATCTCATACAAACTAATACACGATCCCATCTATGATAAATCGCAGGCACAATTCTTACATGGCTAGGCCGAAGCCCTTAGCCCAAGGAGAATTACTCACACATAGAGATGAGATCAACAATCACAAACATTTTAATGAAAATCATAAGATTGATAGAAATAGTCTTACAATGTTGCCAATCAGAGAAGATATCTACTATTACAAGTGGTGGAAGATGGCTATGGAGATGGAGAAGGGTTTGGAGATCTGAGGCGGCTTTTTGGCGGAGTCTGGATTCTTCTGGGCAAGGTGAACGTTGTTTTCCCGTCGCCTGAGGATTGTTTATATAGGGGTCCCTTCACGAAAGTTGTTCTGTTTGACCTAACGGTGGTGGCGCCAACTATACGACCGCAACTATATGGTCGGAATTTTTGCTCCGGCCGTATAGTTGGTCGTTACGATGTCTGCCTTCATTGGATGGCTCCTGGTTTCTTCTGGTTGAAGGAAATATCGTATCTTTGACTTTAATGTAGTGATTCCCTCCTTTTAAATGACATTATCTGCGTAGGAAAAATACAAGAGCAAAGGATATCATACCCCTCTGAATATTAGCATTAGTGGCAGGGTTTAGAGAGATAATTCATCAAAAATATGATTAATATCCTGTTTAAATGTGGACGTAGATGGCTATATTTTAGAGCCATCACGTGACATCCTTCGGTTCAGGAACACTCTGGACATGATTGAGATCTCTCTCATATCAATGACCATCAGGAGGAAATGGATGCCCAAGATGACCCCCGTGCATCCCATGAATCTTATCGCTCGAACCGTAAACATCGTTTCCGGTTCCCTTTGCCACTTGATACCTATTTCATCCGAGACTTGATCTTCGGCATCTCCATAACTTAGTTCGATCTCGTTACCGATGAACTTGTTTACTCGTTCCCATGTTGTTGCATTCCATGACCAAGTCACACGCTTGCAAGCTTTATTAATGCAACGTCACCGAGATGGCCAAATATGTATCTATCCATTATATGGACTAGCAAATCCTGGTCTTGATATGTACTCCTCTACACTCCCTTTTGGGAAACCCGAGTGACACCTTTTTGATCATCCAGTCATGGTATGATACTTGATACCATCTAAGCTCCCTCCAGAACGGTGATTTGCATTATCTCACAGTCTAAGGATCAGGTTGCAAGGTTTTCTGTGTTTATCACTAATGGTGAACTTTGTAACTAGATCTCATTGATGATACAATATTAAGATGTTTGTCTATCACATCATTCAACTAAATATATGACCTCATTTTCAATTGGCATAAATGCCCATGATCTTGAAACCCAGATCATCCTCATGATCAATGAACTAGTTCGCTAGAGGTAACTAGAGACACGGTTTGTTTACATACCACATGTGTATTAATGTTTCGTATTAATACAGTTATAGCACAATATGAAACGTATTATGAACATATAAGAGATATATCAAACAATACACTTTATTATTTGCCTCTAGGGCAAATCTCCTTCAGTCTCCCACTTGCACTAGAGTAGAAATTAATCTAGTTTACAATAGGCAGGAACCTAACACAATTGGCATCTCGGTGTTGTTCATGCTTGGCTTGTAGGTGAGCTTTAGTTAGAGGATCTGCAACATTCAGATCCATGTATACTTTGCAAATATTGATTTCTCCATCGTCAATGTTTTGTCAGATGACATGAAACCATAGCTTGATGTGTTTGGCTGTGGAATGAGTTTTTGGTTCCTTTGTGTTTAAAATAGCGCCCGTGTTGTCACAATAGATCGTCATGGGGTATTACGCACTTGGAACAACTCCCAGTTCAATCATGAAATTCCTTAGCCAAAAAGCTTCATTTGCCGCATCAACAGCAGTGATGTATTCCGACTCCATTGTAGACTGTGCAACTACTGGTTGCTTCTTGCTCTTCTAGCTTACCGCCCCACCATTCACCATAAACAAAAATCCCGTCTAAGACTTCGAGTCATAAGGACCTGAGTGCCAGCTCGCATCCACGTAACCAGTTACGTTTAGAGCTTCATCACCACCTCCATAGACTAGGGACATATCCGTTGTTCTCTTGAGATACCTTAGGATATTTTGCATAGTTGTCCAGTGATCCATTCCTTGATTACTTTAGTATCGGCTCGCCAAACTAAGAGCCAATGCCACATCAGGTTGAGTACTTAGCATTGCATACATGATAGATCATATGGCTGAGGCATAGGGGATGTAAGACATCCTTTCTCTATCAGCATCCGTTACCAGATATTGAGTCAAACTCAGTATGCTACCTTTTGTCATAGGCACCAAACCTCTTTTGGCATCCTCCATTTTGAACCTCTTGAAAATCTTCTCAAGGTAAGTACTTTGACTTAATGCAATCAGGCGTCTCGATCGATCTCTATAGATTTTGATTCCTTATATGTATGTAGCTTCACCTAAGTCCTTCATAGAAAATTGACTACTCAAATATGCTTTCACGCTTTCCATAAGTTCCAAAATGTTTCCTATGAGTAATATGTCGTCCACATATACTACTAGGAACACAACTGAGCTCCCACTCGCTTTCTTGTAAACACAGAACTCTTGTTGATTTTGGACAAATCAAAAACTCTTGATCACTTGATCAAAACGTTGGTTCCAGCTCCGAGATGCTTGCTTTAGTCCATAAATGGATCGCTGAAGTTTGCATACCTTCCCAGCATTCTTAGGATCAACAAAACCTTCCGGTTGCATCATATACAACTCTTCATCAATGTGACCATTGATGAATGCGGTTTTGACATCCATCTGCCAAATTCATAGTCGAAATGAACATGAATTGCTTGTAAAATCCGGACAACCTTAATCATCACTACGGGAGAGTAAGTCTCATCGTAGTCAACTCCTTGAATTTGTCAAAACCCCTTTGTGACAAGTTGAGCTTTGTGAATGGTCGCATTACCATTTACATCTGTCTTTTCTTAAAGATCCATTTATTTTCCACGGCCTTGCGGCCTTCCAGAAGATCTACCAAGGTCCAAACTTAGTTCTCATAGACGAATCCTATTTCAGATTTCATGGATTCTATCCATTTCTTAGAATCAGCACTATCCATAGCTTATTTGTAGTTTGCAGGTTCTTCATGTTCATCTAGAATGACAAACATCACAAGGCTACTTTACTAATTAGGAGTGGTACGAACTCTTGTAGACTTTCGAAACACAGGAGTTTCGATGTTGGTGTCTTGATCATTATCATTAGGTTCTTCTTCCATGTTGGAGAGCGGTCTCGGAATGGCTTCCGTTTCGCTACTCAGAATTTGGAGAGAAGGGTCAACAACTTAATCTAACTCAATTTTCCTTCCACTAACTCCTTTAGCGAGAAACTCTTTCTCAAGAAAGGTGTCATTCTTCGTGACTAACGTTTTGCCTTCGGCCTGGTTGTAGAATGTATACCCAATAGTTTCCCTTGGGTATCCCACAAACATACATTTTTCCAATTTGGATTCACGTTTGTCAGGATGTAGTTTCCTGACGTAAGCTTCACGTCCCCAAACTTTCAGAAATGACAACATTGGTTCTTGCCATACCATATCTCATATGGGGTTGTCTCCACGGATTTGGACGGTGCTCGGTTTAAAATAACAGCGGCGGTTTCTAACGCATATCCCCAAAACGACATGGACAAATCAGTCAAAGACATCATGGACCGCACACTATCCAATAGAGTATGGTTACATTGTTCTGACACAACCATTACATTGTGGTGTTCCGACTGGCGTAAGCAGTCGTATGATCCCACAGTCCTTCAAGTGCATGTTAAACTCATAACTCAAATACTCGCCTCCTCGATCTGATCGAAGATGCTTGGTTTTCTTGTTAAGTTGATTCTCTACTTCCTTGTTAAATTCTTTGAACTTTTCAAAGGTTACAGACATGTTCTTCATTAAGTAGATATATCCATATCTACTCAAATCGTTAGTAAAGCTAACAAAATAACGATAACCATTGCGAGTTGAGACGCTCATTGGTCCGCATACATCTGTATGTATGATTCCTAGTAGGTCTGCAACCCTCTCCATTGTGCTGGAGAAGGGTGTCCTAGTCATCTTGCCCAGAAGGCATGGCTCACATCTATCAAGAAATTCTAAATCTAATGATCCAGGAAGTCCATTTGAATGAAGCTTCTTCATGCGCTTTACGCCAATGTGACCAAGACATCAATGCCTCATAAACATGGAATTATCATCATTATGTTTATAACGTTTAGCATCAATATTATGGATGTGAGTATTGCAATCAAGATCTAGTAAGAATAAACCATTACACACAAGCGCATGAGCATAGAAAATGTCATTCATATAAATAGAACAACCATTTGTTCTGGATTAAAATGAATAACGATCTTGCAACAAGCAAGATCCACTTACAATATTAATACTCAATGCGGGTACATAGTAGCATTTATTCAAAACTAAAATCAATCCTGACGGCAGATGTAGAGGTAACGTGCCGACGGCCACTGATACGTCGTAAACGTATCTATAATTTTTGATGTTCCATGCTTGTTTAGTATCTACTTTCTTATGTTTTATTCATACTTTGATGTGTTTTTATACATTTTCGGGAACTAACCTATTAAAAAGATGCCACAATGCTAGTTGCATGTTTTCTGTTGTTTTTGGTTTCAGAAAAGCTAGTAATGAAATATTCTTGGAATTGGATGGGACAAAAGCCAAAGTCAATATTTTACTAGAAGACTCACGGAGCCAAAAGACGAGACGGACAGGGGCCATTAGGTGGCCACACCACCTGGTGGGCGGGCCAGCCCAGGCCGCACCAGGGGGTGGTGTGGGACCCTCGGGAAGCCACCGACCTTGCCTCTTCGCCTGTAAAAGTACCCCGAGATGAAAACCCTAAAAACCAGATTAGATTTCCACAAAAAGTTTCGCAACGCCGCCGCCACCGAAGAGGAGATCCGGGGGACGGAAGTCTCTGTTTCGGCACCCTGCCGGGTCGGGGAAGTGCCCCCGGAGCCATCTCCATCGACTCCACTGCCATCTCCATCACTGTTGGTGACTCCCATGATGAGGAGGGAGTAGTTCTCTCTCGAGGCTAAGGGCTCTACCGGTAGCTATGTGTTCATCTCTCTCTCTCTCTATGCGTGATCTTATGAGATCATGAGCTTTGTAATCTATAGATCTATTCTACTACTCAAGTGCTTTAATTAATCTCTTCTTATCCCCATGTGTGTGAAGTTGACAGTGTGCACACCGTGTGGCACTTTGACTAAGGTTACATAAATACTTATCATGAGTATAATTTGAGTTGGATGTCTCTACGTGATTGTGGTGTTTGTTGGAACCATCTAGCGCTCAAAGTGACAGTGAGGGGTTATCTAGATGGGGAATGTGAACTTTAAGGGGTGCTTTTATAGCCCTACATTGTCCAACCGGAGAGTAGTTCAGGGTAGCATCATGAAGAGAAGATATTTATATGAGTGTCCACTAGTGAAAGTATGATCCCCGCGCCTTGTTTCTAAGCATTAAAACACCGTTTACAATCAGTCTTGTTACATATTTTCTTGCTGCCACTCTTATTTCAGATTGCAGTTACGACTTATAATCATCCATATTACTTGTATTTCACTATCTCTTTGACGAACTAGTGGATCTATACACCTGACAAGTGTATTGGGTGTGTTGGGGACACAAGATACTTCTTGTATCTTGATTGCAGGGTTGCTTGAGAGGGATACCTTTGACCACTTCCTCCCTGAGTTCGATAAACCTTGGGTGATCCACTTAAGGGAAACTTGCTTCTATTCTACAAACCTTTGCACTTGGAGGCCCAATATTGTCTTCAAGAATAGAAGCATGCGTAGACATCAAGCTATTTTCTAGCGCCGTTGCCGGGGAGGTAAGGTAAAAGGTACTCACATCCTCTGGCAACTAAGCTATCTTCTAGTACAGTTGCTAGTGTGTGAGTGCTCGAAGTTATTTCTTTTAGGTTCTGCAATTATATCTTTTTGTTTCTTGTTTTTATTTTCACTAGTTAGGGTTAATGGAAAACAAAAAAAAGAGCTTTTTAGTATTTTTCCTAAGGTAGAACATGAATGGTTTGAAAAGAAAATTAAAAAACCCATGGAACTTTCTTTGCATGATAATAGCAATGTTATTAGTATGAATTTTTGAACACCTTTGTTGCTAATGCTATGGAAACGTCTAATATTGGGGAAGTTACTTTTTATGAAAAAGATCTTTTTAGTTCCCCAGCTTTAGAGCAGAAAATTTGCTTTGATGATATTATACCTCCAATATATGATGATTACAATGATGAATATGATATTTTCAGTCCACCTACTATTGAGGAGAAAATTAATTATGATTACAATATGCGTCCTATAATTGATGATTATGGTGATGAGAATAATAATGATAGCTATTTTGTTGAATTTGCTCCCACTACAATTAATAAGAATGACTATGTTTATGTGTGGAGTATTAATTTTTTATGCATGTGGCTCATGATAAGAATGTTTTATGTGATAGTTATATTGTTAATTTTATTCATGATGCTATTGAAAATTATTATGAGAGAGGGAAACATGGTCTTATGTATCTCAATAATATTATGTTTCCCCTCTTTATGTTGAAAATTTTGAAGTTGCACTTGTTTTGCTTTCCTATGCTTGTCGCTTTATGCTTTCATGACTTGTTTATTTACAAGATTATTTTTCGTAGGAAGTGGCTTAGACTTAAATTTGTTCTATATTTTATTCTTGATGCTCTCTTTTACTTCAATTCATATTTCTTATGTGAGCATCATCGAAATTATCATGCCTATCTTAATGGCTATAAAGAAAGAGCTTTTGGGAGAGAACCCATTATATTTTTACTTTTAGTTTATTTTTGTTTTGTTGAGTATTGGAAGTTATTACTTCTGTAATAACCTCTCCTTATCCTTTTTGTGTGGTTTTTGTGCCGAGAATAACCTATAATGAGAGAGAAGTAAGATTTGGGGAAGTTGATGTCCCGAAATAGATTTTTGTGCCTCACTGTAAAAAATCGTGAAAATGCCAGAATGTCGTACTGATCTGTAAATTTTTATGTGCATGCCCCAGGTTATTATCTAACTTTCGTTAGTTCATCACTTTTCGATTTGAGCAACATAAGGTCTTTGAAAAAATTGGTTGTTACCTGCTGGTTTGTTTTGACAGATTTCTGCCATTATTTGCATTTGCCTCTTAATCTCTTTCTCTTTGAGTTCTCTTTGATCACTTGAGCTTTTAGAAGGAATTTCTACAGTAGCTTGGGTTTTAATGGAAGTTTTACTTGTGATGAAACTAAACCAAAGGACCTATTATCTTGAATACACTAATGTTGCTAATGAGGATTGTGTGAAGTTTTGTATGAAAGAAAATTTTCAAGTGTAGGGGAAGAATAATGTGATAAGATGAAGTATGGACAAAAGGTCAAGCTTGGGGATGCCACCCGTGTCACCCTAAGAAATATTCAAGAAGTACAAGCGTCAAAGCTTTGGGATGCCCAAGGCATCCCCTTCTTCATCAATAAAAATCTCAGGTTTTCTTCCAAAACACTTCATTTTTATTGTTTCATGCACAATTGTGTTGTTCTTGGAGCATCTTTGTTTTTGATTTTTGCTTTATTCTATTTGGTTTTCTTAAATAAGTTGGTTGGATCCCAACACACTACTTTTCGAGCGAGACACACCCCCTTATTCATTGCCTAGAACACTCTAGTTTTCACTCTTATTGCTTTGTGAGTGTTCTCCTTTGCTAGCACCGCGTTTAGCTTTAGTTTTCGATTGGTGTTGGAAAAAGAGTAGGAATTTCATTCTTATAAGTGGTACAAAAGGACTTTTGTTTCAACAGTTGCCTAGACTTTATCATGTCATGTTTGATATTGCTTTGATTTTATGCTTAGTAATTATTGTTGTAGCATGACTTGTTCCAAACAATTGAGATTGCTTAATGTGCCTTGAAAGAATCATGCGCTGTTTTAGCATAGAAAAGCATAATATTGTGGTATTCTCCTTTGATGCTTTATTTGGGTTGACTTGGCGCATGCTTACACCATGTTAAGACTATACCAAGTCACCATAGCCTCTATGGTCATTTAGTTTTCGACTTGTAATATCACTTTATGGTTTAATTAATAATGTTTTGTCGCTTTGCATGATTATGGCCATTATTGCTCTCTTAGTTGGTCGCTCCCAGTCTTTTGCTAGCCTCCACATGTACCAAGTATGAGTTCCACTCATGCATCCAACTCCAAATAAAACCAAGTTATTCCAAAGAGTCCACCATACCTACCTATTAGCATTATTGTTATTCCAAGTATATTCATGTTTTTATCTACCTTCCGAATTAAACTTGTGATGTGAAAATTAGTGATTAAAGCTCTCACAAACTTGATGGCACACTTTACTTTATTGCACTTAACAACTTGAACCATTGTGCCCATCTATTTTGCATATATGCTTGCGCTTTATAAGTTGTGAATTAGCAGAACCATGTTACCATGGGGAACGCTTTCAACATTGCACTTTATTTAGTTGATATCATGTTCTTTTGCTTATGGATCCTGACGCTGTGAAATAAAAGGGGAGCTTGTAAGCTCATGGAGTTTGTATATGTGTTAGAGAAACGCCTGGGCAGCTAGCCTAAGCCATGCCTAATCATAGTGGAAACTTGCAGCATAACCATAGTGAGCAATATGTGAAGCATCCTCAATAATAATAAAAACCCTATGAAAATAGCAAATAAAAAGATCGTTGAGATGCTCATTGTCTATTGCCTTGTCATTTTGATATGGGAAAGCTCATGTATCATGGAGCAAGGGTTACCCCGTTGGTGGTTCTCTATGATACACATGTACTCACAATGATAAGAACTTACTTGTGACTAAAGTTGAGTAGCATGAGGTTCGGTTCTCGTAAGCAAGGGGCATGAGATTTTCAACTTATAACTTGTCAAGCATATCCTCATATTTGTTCACTTTAACCTTAATCACCTAAAGATGCTTATGATAGGGGTAATGAGAGCTGAAAGCTAATAATGTCGTGGTGGTGTCACGACAGATGCCATGTATAGGCTAAAGGTGGGGACTAATACTCGCTAGGGGAATCCAGGGAGGGATAATGAAGTGATTCTCCACACAAGAGTTCGTATTGATTTTCTTCCAAGGTTACAAGTGCTCCTAGAGCTGTATTTGTGAGAGGAGGAAGAAGGAGCTCTCGTACTCTCACCCACAGATCACACCTGAAACCCTAGCCCAAAACAGATTCGCAGAGAGATCAACCCTTCAATAGAAGCCCTAGCCCCCCTTTTATAGGGGAGGCTCGGTTTCTGCCTAGGGCATACGTGGAGGCATATTCCTAAGAATATGCCTCCTCCCAAAGTGGTAAGCCGACATGGGTGCTTTTTCCCCCGCGTCACACATGCTTTAGCTACGTGAGCCTCTGACGGCGCCCTCGTCAGCCGACACGGGCGTCGTCACGCTTGTCGGCCACGCCCCGGTGGTCCTTTCCTTGCTCGCTTCGCTCAGGCAGTGCGTATCGGGGCTCCTTTTGACCAGCGAGATTCCTTCCTTCTCCTAGAAGCTTGCCGTGACCCGGGTGATGGTTCATCCGGCCACACCCTTTCCTGCATACAGGTAAAACATGCACTTCTGACTTACTGCTTAAGTCGGATGAGACCTAGTTAGGCGAACGCCCCCAGGTCCGGATCACCCCGTGATTCGGCCTGCCTTGAGGTGACCCGGCCAACATCTGCTTTGGCCTTGCCGAACCTCAGCTAACTCGGCCTTTATACCCCGGCGTGACCCTACCCGGGGGTATCCCCCCAACATTAGTCCCCGAAGCTGGTGCGGTCTTAGCTGCCTTGGCCGCTAAGGCCGCACCAGGTTCAATTTTGTGCCTCGGTCGTTATTGCCGAGTTACCTTTGTACCTCGGACTGCTTGGATTTATGTTCCCTTCGCACATTTCAAGTTTTCACTTGCCGGCCGGGTTACCACAGTTCCATCCGGGTCTTGCTTCCTTCTCTCGTACGCTAACCCATGTGAAGGGTAATCATTATGTCGTCTTATTTTAAGGGACGGTACAGTAACCGCCGCAGTAATTGTCAGTTATCACTGTGCGCGGGTCACGTCACGCCTGCCTCCTCGTTTACCGCATTAGCGCGTCACGTCACAAGACACTCTCCGCCCTGTGGCCCTCCGCGTGGCTCCTCACTGATTGGTCCGGACGGGTGATACACGGCCACAGCGTGTGGCCGGTCCACATGGCACGATCCCACTCACCCCTGATGGGAGTGGTTAAATAGCGGAGGGGTGTGTCCCTTAGGATTTTTCCCCCTCCGCACCCCTCTGCCCGCTGCTATTCTTCATCTTCTTCTTCCTCGCAACCGCGCCGCCGCCAGCATCGCCAATTAGCAGCGTCGTCGCCGCGCTTCTCCGTCGTACCTCCGTGTTGCCACCACCGCGAAGCGAATTTCGCGCCACGGGTCCGCGCCAGTCCCGGCCACTGTCCCCGGCCGCCTCCAGTGCCAGCGAGGGCCTCGAGGACCAGATTACTGAAGAGGAACTCATTGTGGCTGAGCAGGAGATGGAAGGGGACGCCGCGGCGGCGGACCGCGGCGGCGGACCGCGACGCGTGGGCTGGCTCCTGGGTCTGCCAGGATGACCTGGACTACCTCTACCAGACCAGACGCATCCCTGCCGGCGTTGCCGCGCGCCTTCCTTCCAACGAACTGGCCCCCTCACCCAATCCGGGCGAGTTCGTCGTGTTCCTGTCCCATTTCCAACGGGGCTTCGGCTTGCCGGTGAGTGATTTTTTCCGGGACTGGCTCGGTACATACCAACTCCAGCCACACCACCTTCCAGCTAACGCCATCACATCTCTTTCTACCTTTGCTTCTACGATCGAAGGCTACGCTGGACTATGGCCCACGAAAGAGCTATGGATCCGGTTCTTCGGCCTTCGTCGCAACGTCATTCCCAACATCCACGCTGATCCGGAGGATAAGCGGCTCACTCAATTTGGAGCAGCCTCCATTTCACCCCGGCGATTTTCCGTTTTTCCCCGGGTCACCAGGCTAGAGTTTTGCAAAGGATGGGCCCGGACCGTCTTCTATGTCAGGAATACGGGCACCGAAGACTTGATCCGGTTGCTTCCCTACACTACGGGTCCACCTAACCTGGACCTGTGGGATGTGATCCCCAAGAAGCCCACAGCCTTGGCCAACCAAGTGAGCAAAAGGTTCGTGGAACTAAAGGGGCTCGGGCTATGCAACGAGGATGCCATGATCACCTTTGTGCGTAACCGAATCTCTCCCCTCCAGAAGCGCACCCACAAGGTATGCCACATGAGCTACGGCCGCGATCCTAACCGGACCTCATCCTTCGAGCTGACCAATTCGGAGATTTATCGCCGGGTTAAGGCTCTCTTCACCACTCACAAGGACTTTTCCACTTATTGGTCTTGGGGGATTGAGCATTTCTGCCGTGACCGGCTTCCTCCCACGGTAAGTTTCATGCTGCAAACTTAACCTGGACTAATTACATGTCAGTTATTGTTGCAATTTTTGACTCTTTTGTTCGCTCTTTTCCTCAGCAATTCCTTCTGCAGAACCTTGAGGACGGCACCGATCCGTCCCTTAAGTGGGCGCCGGACCGGGAGACTCCGGATGAGGAAGAGCCGGACCAGGAGATGTTCCTCCCTATGACCGACACCACGAGATGACCCACGGGTAAATCCTCTTCTATTAGAGATTGGCCCGATGATGAAGATGACTCGGAAATCGAGGTGATTGAACCTTTTGAGGCTGTCCCCCTTTCTTTTGCTTTTCCGCCATCAGCTCACCCCGGCGGTCATATTCACGAGGATCCCCCTCTCGCTACGGGCGAGCCTGTTCCGGTGGCCACGAAGAAGAAACGTGGGCTTCTTCAAGTTCTTCCTCCGGACCCTCTCAGCCCGTTAAAAGGTGAAAGAAATCCGGGGACAAGACTTCCCCCAAACCAGCAGGCAAGGCCCCAGCACGAAGGGCTCGGAAACCCAAAGCGACTGAAACTTCGGATGCGTAAGTCCTTCTTTCTTCTGTAACTCGTTCTTCCTTACTTCGTCGTAATTTTTCTTCTGACGTTATTTGATTTCGCAGGGCTTCGGTGGAGGTCCCTCAAAGTGGATCTAGCATCTCTTCCCCTCTCCGACCTAGCCCTTCTCCCCGTCGTGACGACGAGTCACGCCCGCTGAGCCCTATCCCAGAGGGTTCTGCGGCCGCTCCGGGTTCAGCTCCACCTCAGCAAGAGGAGGGTAACCTTGGAGTGGGGGAGACCGGCCTAGCCAGAGCAACGACATCCACCGCCTCGACAACACCTCAACCAGCAGCCACTGAGGCTACTTCGGCCCCAACACCAATTCCCGTAGACCAGCACCAACTCCAACCTCGGCATCAGCATCAACTCCGGCAGCGAAAACTTCAGCGACGGCACCAAGCCCAGCCGCGAGAGTACCGTCACCTAGTTCCTCTGCATCTTCCGAGTCCTCTCAACCTCGGCAGGGGAAAACCGCTGCTACAGCTTCCTCTACCCAGCAAGCCAAAGGCAAGAAAGCTCCAGACGCTACCAAGCCCACTACTGTCGAGTCTGGGCAGCGCACCCTTGTGTCAATGCTCCCCAAGAAGACATCAGCGTCAAAGGACGCGCCTGCCGAGCCAACCGAAGCCCAGCAGTTGGTCCTGCATACCAGCCCCGCCCTTGCCTTGGTGGAGAGGAAGGAAGCACATGCAAAGGGCTTGGTGACGGCCCATATGCCCACCGGAGAACGGTACCCTCCGAGCCTGATGGAAGTTGTTATGAATTGGAACAAGGCCGAGATAGTCTAGGAAACTGATCTCCCGGAAAAGTTCGGTCCTGCCGGGTTTTTCGCTCAGATGAACACGGACGCGAAAGCTATCAACCTCGCTGGGCGAATGATGGAGGTACGCTGCTCCCTCCTTGACAAGTTGTAGATAATAACCATTAGTCCCCGAGCCTCCGGGGGAGTGACTTGTTACTCGGCCGGATGCTCTTTTAGAACACTAACGTAGCTCCGTGAGAACTTCGAACATGGACACACCTAGAGCCGGGTTAAGTTCCACTTGGCCCGGATTTTAGTACACTTCAAACATGCACACACCTAGAGCCGGGTTAAGTTCCACTTGGCCCGGATTTTAGTACACTTCGAACATGCCCACACCTAGAGCCGGGTTAAGTTCCACTTGGCCCGGATTTTAGTACACTTCGAACATGCACACACCTCGAGCCGGGTTAATTCCACTTGGCCCGGATTTTAGTACACTTCGAACATGCACACACCTAGAGACGGGTTAAGTTCCACTTGGCCCGGATTTTAGTACACTTCGAACATGCCCACACCTAGAGCCGGGTTAAGTTCCACTTGGCCCGGATTTTAGTACACTTCGAACATGCACACACCTAGGCCGGGTTAAGTTCCACTTGGCCTGGATTTTAGTACACTTCGAACATGCATACACCTAGAGCCGGGTTAAGTTCCACTTGGCCCGGATTTTAGTACACTTCGAACATGCACACACCTAGAGCCGGGTTAAGTTCCACTTGGCCCAGATTTTTAGTATACTTCGAACATGCACACACCTAGAGTCGGGTTAAGTTTCACTTGCCCCGGATTTTAGTACATTTCGAACATGCACCAGGCTGACTTAAGTTTCTGTATCTCTTTTAGGTGACCACCAACCGCCGAACTGCTGAATTCCAACGCTTGTTGGATACGCACAAGAACCTTCGCGCAAAACAGGCTGCACTCATCGCGGAGTACGAGAAAAGGGGTAAATTTCTTTCTTAACCTTTCCTCAATTTTCTTCAACTTTGCTTGCCGAACTAATCTGATTGTTCGATTTTCGTAGCTGGGGTGGAAGCTGAAAACAAGATAATGCGGCAGAACTTGGAGCAGATCAAGGGTACGTCCTTCTTGTCTGTCTTTACCGTGGTTTCCATCGGCTTTCCTCCTTGGCTCGGCAAACATTCATTCCTCGGCACTGCCGGGCCAACGCACTATTTCAGCATCGCTTGAAGATAGTGTGCTTGTGCCTGACGTGATGCTACATTTTCTCGAACAAGCAGGGCAGCACCAAGCCGAACTAAAGAAGAAAGATGATGAGCTCGCCCTCCTCCGGACAAAAGACGATGAGATAGCCAAGCTCAAGGCTGAGATGGCTAAAATGAAGGCGCAGCACCAAACCGAGCTAAAAAAGGCTGGCCAAGACTACACCGAAGAACGTGAGCGCCTCAAGCTTCAAAATTCTAAGGACCGTGAGCTTCTTCAGGAAGCCGAGGTCAAACTTGAGTCGGCAAATGCTGAGCTCGAGCAGCTTCGGAAGAGGCGTGATGCTTGCACCAAAGAATTGACCCGGATTCACAGTCACATCTCACGTAATTTCTTTTCCTTTATCTGCCTTATTTCTCTGGGTTACTTCATATGCCTTGTTTTCTCAACTTTGTCCTTTGCCTTGTTTCCCAGGCCACTTTCCAGAGGGTACTGCTATTGCAAGTGCTGGTGTCGCCAATTTCCGCCGAGAAAGGGGTACTCCGGTCGCTCCTGAGGGTGAGAGCATTCCCTTTGACATGGAGGACCTGTTGGTCAGCCTATCGTCTCGCGTGGAAATCATTAAGAACTACGGCAAGGACCTCCTCGATGTTTCAGTTCGAGTCTTCAACGCCTTCTGGCCCGCCGATGATGCTCCGGAGAGAGTCACACAGCTCGCTGAAAAGCTTTCGAAAATTGAGACCCAGCTCGACCTCTGGCGAGAGTCCACTGGACGTGCTGCAGCCGATACCATCCTTCACCACATTCTGACGTGGTATGAGAAGATAGATCTCAGCCTCCTCACACGCCTGCGCACCGGATCCAAATGGACGGATGACCCGGAGTGGGTAGCCCGGCGCCAGGCTTGCGCCCACAGCCTCATCGAATATGCCCCATTCACGAATGGACCGAGGGTCCGAGCTTCCTGGAAGTCGCAGGCAAAGAGGAAGTTGAGAACGTTGAAGATGACTCGGGTGAAGACGAAGAGGACACTGCCTCGGATATCGAAGAGGGCGGCGATGATGCCGAACTTCCTCCCGCTGCTCCTTAAGTAAAAACACTTGAAAATTTATGAGATCCCCGGTATGCCAGGTGGAATTGTATTCCAAACACATGTGATGTTTTGCTACTGAGTACTTATGCCGGATTAACTTGGGCATAGTCCCCGAGTTTCTTTTTCTTGTTCGTTCAATCTTTTGGCTCGGGTCGTGTCTACCTTGATTCGGTTTTACAACTTACGAATCCGAGCTTGAAAAATTGTCTTAACAATACTGGGAAACTTTTAGACTTAGCTCATAAATAAAACTGTATAACAATTTGAAAATGAATACGGGGTTAGTCCGAAACACAAACATCAGCTCGAATAAATTCTTTTCCTTAGTCATTTTTCATGTGCTACGCAATTCCAAACTTGGTCTCTTGCTTGCCATGAAGCCAATTCTTGTTCGACAGCAGCAAGTCGAAGAGTTGGGTTTTTGGTGCTCACACACTACTAATCCGAGTTAAGTAAAACAACTTACTCCAGCTGACGCGTAGAAAATAACAAACATTATTAAGGCAGTCCCCGAGTTACTGCTCGAGGTGCCAACATTTCATTGATAAGCTCATTGCCGACATACATACCGACATATGAGATAACCCGGATACATACACTTCTTAGCTAGGTGTAGAAAGGCCGAAGTAGAGCTATGTTCCATGGTCGCTTGGATTCCTCTCCGGACCTGTCCGCCTTGTTCTTTTCCTGTGGCTTTGCATCTATAAGATAGTAAGAGTCATTGTGCAATGCTTTGCTCATGATGAATGGCCCTTCCCATGGGGGGGGATAGTTTATGCATTCCAGTAGTACGTTGTATCAACTGGAGCACCAGATCGCCTTCCCGAAAGACTCGGGGGCACACTTTCCGGCTATGATAGCGTCGGAGATTTTGCTGATATATGGCGGATCTGGATAGTGCCAGTTCTCTCGCTTCTTCCAGCAGATCAACATCATTTTGCCGGGCTTCTTGCACTTCGGCTTCTGTGTATTGGGTGACCCTAGGTGAATCATGCTCTATGTCGGCTGGTAATACAGCTTCTGCCCCATATACCAGAAAAAACGGCGTATAGCCTGTTGATCGATTCGGAGTTGTTCTTAAACTCCACAGTACCGCTGGTAGTTCTTCTATCCAGCACCCCGCTGATCTTTGCAGCGGCTCAATGAGCCGGGGTTTTATCCCAGATAATACTAATCCGTTGGATCTTTCCACTTGTCCGTTCGATGTGGGGTGGGCTACCGAAGCTACGTCCAGCCGGATCCTCTTATCCCGGCAGAAACGAGCAAAAGCTCCTTCCGCAAAATTTGTGCCATTATCAGTTATGATACTGTGTGGATAACCGTACCTCAAAATGATATCTTTTAGAAATGTTACGGCCGTAGCTCCATCACATTTTCTTATAGGCTTTACCTCAATCCACTTTGTAAACTTGTCCACCATTACCAGAATGTGAGTCATATTTCCCCTTGCTGGTTTGAACGGGCCAACCATATCCAAGCACCATACGGCAAATGGCCAAGTGATTGGGATGGTCTTGAGTTCCGACATTGGCATATGTGTCTTGGTAGCGTACCTCTGACAACCATTACATTTTCTCACTAGATCTTCTGCTTGCTCTAAGGCATTTGGCCAGTAGAATCCGTGTCGGAAAGCTTTTACTACCAAGGCTCGGGATGAGGTGTGATGCTCGCATTCCCCCTGATGTATATCTCGGATGATTTCAAGCCCTTCTTCCGGGTCAACACACCGTTGTAGGACATTGGTCACACTTCTTTTGTATAACTCGAAATTGATGATCGTGTAGGCCTTTGCCCTCCTCTATGTTTGCCTGGACAGCACCTCCTCAGTGGGCAACGTTCCATCCTTCAGGAATTGAAATATATGCAGTGCCCAAGCCGGTATTGGCCGCACGGGGAACACATCCTCGTCTATCTCCATCTGATCCACCGGCATAACTTCAACCGGACCATGCTGAGCAGTCCCCGGGTCTTGCGAAGCAGTCCCTGGGTTTGCCGAAGCAGTCCCCGGGTTTTGCGCACCACTTCCTGTGTCAACGTCCATGGGCACAGCTCCGGATTCTGTGTCCTCCGGGACGTAGATTGACTCGGATTCTGGGGATGGCCTGATGGATGGTTTCCTGAGGTGCTCTAATGCTACACCCAGTGGAATTGCTTGTCTGGTTGACCCGAGCTTCGACAGCATGTCGGCAGCCTCATTTTCCACCCGGGGTACGTGATGAAATTCGCATCCCTCAAAGTAACCAGAAATCTTTTGCACATGAAATTTGTATAGTGCCATGTTTGGATCAAGGGTGTCCCACACTCCGGACACTTGCTGCACCACCAAATCCGAGTCACCAAAGCATATGATCCGAAGTATACCAATTTCTTTTGCTACCTTGAGCCCATGCACAAGTGCTTCATACTCAGCGACATTGTTTGATGCGGTGAAGTGGATCTGCAGCACATATCTCAACTGGTCCTTCTTCGGCGACGTGAGTACAACTCCGACACCTAGCCCGGTTTTGGTCTTTGATCCGTCAAACTGCATTCACCAATAGTTCGGATCAGGAAGCGGTGGTTCGTACTGCACCTCGGCCTAGTCCACGAAAAAGTCCGCCACAGCTTGAGATTTGATGGCTTCTCGCTTGTCATATTGCGGAGCATAAGGAGCTAGCTCAATTGCCCATTTTGCAATTATGCCGCTTGCATCCTTGTTACACATTATCTCGGATATGGGAGCCTCACATATGACCCGGATGGGATGCTCCTCAAAGTAGTGCTTCAGTTTCTTGGTGGCCATGTACACACCATATGCCACTTTCTGATAATGTGGATAGTTCTGCTTTGAGGCTGACAACACTTCACTCAAATAATACACCGGCTTTTGCACCGACTTACCTTCCTCATCGCGCTCCACCACTATCACTGCACTTACAACTCGGTTGGTTGTGGCTATATAGAGCAACATTGGCTCCCTTGATAGTGGTGAGGCTAGTACTGGTGCCGCGGCTAACATTTTCTTTAGGTGGGCAAAGACTTCATTGGCCTGCGGTGTCCAAATGAACTTATCCGACTTTTTCATGAGTTGGTAAAGAGGCAAAGCCTTTTCTCCCAACCGACATACAAACTGACTTAATGAGGCCAGGCAACCTATGAACTTCTGGACATCATTAAGACACTTTGGCAGTTCCATTCGTTCGATGGCCTGGATTTTAGTAGGATTAACCTCGATACCTCGGCTGGAGACGAGAAAACCGAGCAATTTTCCAGCCGGGACACCAAAAGTGCATTTTTCCGGGTTCAGTTTCATCCGGAACCTTCTTAGGTTTGCAAACGTTTGCCTGATATCGTCAAGGAGCGTTTTGCTTTCCTTGGTCTTGATAACCACATCATCCACGTACACCTGTACATTTTGACCTATTTGGTCGTGCAAACATTTTTGCATACACCTCTAGTACGTTGCCCCTGCATTACGTAAACCAAACGGCATGGTGCGATAGCAATAAGCCCCATACGGGGTAATAAACGCTGTCTTTATTTGATCATCCGGATTCAGAGGTATCTGGTGGAAACCAGAATAAGCATCAATGAATGACAACAATTCACATCTAGTAGTTGAGTCTATGACCTAATCTATTCTTGGCAGCGGAAACGGATCTTTCGGACACGCCTTGTTCAGGTTCGTGTAATCGATACACATGCGCCAAAGCACTGCCACGTTCGGTTCGTCCTTCTTCTTTTCCACCAGCACCGGATTAGACAGCCAATCCGGGTAACCTCCATGATAAATCCTGCAGCTAGCAACCGAGCTATCTCATCTCCAATGACTTTCCTCCTATCTTCGGTGAAGCGGCGGAGAGGTTGCTTCACCGGCTTGGCTCCGGGTCTCACATTCAAAGAGTGCTCGGCCAACTCCCTCGGAATACCTTGCAAGTCCTATGTGGACCAAGCAAAAATATCCCAATTCTCATGGAGGAATCTGACGAGCTCGCTTTCCTATTTATCACTTAGCCCGGCACCAATTGTTACGGTGCGCTCTGGGAACATGTTATCAACGGGAACCTTCTTGGTATCTTTTGTGGCCTGGAAAGAGACAGTTCCATGCGGGTTACTCAGCGCCGGCATATAATGCTGCGCCGACTGAGCCAATGCCGCCACCTCTTGAATTTTTCTCTTTTCCTGCGTGATCACAAGTGACTCGGCTAAGTTTGATCCGGCCGACACACACTCCATGGAACGTCGGAAGTCCCCAGCAATGGTAATCACTCCGTTTGGTCTGGGCAATTTCATCTTTAAGTAGATGATATGAGAACTTGCCATGAACTTGTTCAGCGCTGGCCTTCCGAGCAATGCATGATACGTTCTTTCTAAGTTCACCACTTCAAACTCCAGATTTTCAGTTCGGCAATTATCCCTCGTGCCGAACAAGACATCGACCCGGACGTTGCCTATGGGCTCGCAAGAAATGTCGGGCACAATGCCATGGAAAGTTGTCCTCGTGGCCTGGAGCATGTTCTCCGAGATACCCAACTTGCGCATTGTGTCCGCATACATGATATTTATGCTACTGCCGTTGTCGATCAGTACCTTTGAGAACCTTACGTTAATGCTAGGTCCAATGAACGTAGGATCCAGCACCAACGCATACGAACCAGGGCTCGGCATGATCTTGGGATGATCCCTAATGCTCCAGGTGATTTCCTGATCGGACCAAGGCATGTACCTCATCACTACAGGCATTACTGCATTCACCTCCATATGCCTATGCTGCAAGCTTTTTCTATCAGTTTCTTCTGTGGTGAATACACAGTAGCTCTAGTGATGCTCCCTGTACTCGTTTCTCCCCTCATTTCCGGGGTGCCTCTGATCCGGTTGATGCTGATTTTCTACCTGATGCACTACATCCCTTCTTTCATTGTTATCATACCTCGGCGGAGGGGGAGGCAACATTAGCTGTTGCGTGTTTGCTCCGGAGAGCAATTGCTGCCGGGGTAACTCCTGCCGAGGCTGATCATTCCGGGATGCCTAAGTATTCCCCAAACCACCTTGCTCGATCTTGCGCATCCACTCACATTGCCTCATCGTATGACCCGCTGGGTTGTTTGGATTTGGCATGTGAAACTTACACGGCTGGTCCAACATCGACTCGTAAGTATACCTCGGACGGTCTTTCCTTTCTTGCCACTGCTTCTTTTGTTCCGGTGTCCAAGTTTTCTTCCCATCGTTCCTTGGAGTCCATTGACCTCCAGTTTTCTGGCGCTGGCTACCCCCTGCTCCGGGTTGATCCTAATTCACAGCTGCAACTTGGTGTGAACCGTACCGGTGGTCCGGTCTATCATCTCTCCTTTTTCCTCTGTAATCATTCCTCTGGGATGATCCGGATCCATCCTTCTGATAGTACTCATTGCTTAACTCGTTTGACGCGAGCCTTGGTTGGGTCGGGTCACCCAACGCATACGAATCTGCAATCCGGATCATATCTGCCAACGTAGCTGGCATTTTCCGTTGCAACGTCGTCCATAGCTCGCTTCCATATCTACACCACTGTGCAAACCATGCTATGGCCTGTGATTCTATCACGCCCTCACATGAGTTTCTCACGGTACACCACCGGGTCAACAACTCCTGGTCTGTCTCATTGGGTCTTTGCTTGCACATAGCTAGGGTCTGTGGCCTATTTGGCCTTTGATACGTACTCGAAAAATTGCTGATGAACATCTCCTCGAAATCTATCCAGCAGTTGATGCTTCCTGGTGGCAAATTGTTCAACCACACCCTTGCCGGGCCTTCCAACATCTGGGGTACATACCGTACAACCCATCTCAGGTTGCCTGTGGCAATTTTTATAGCATTAGCATAGTTTATCAGCCAATCCTCTGGCTTGGTACTACCGTCATAGGTCTTGGTGCCCCTGGGCAGCTGAAAGTTCGGTACTGGTGGCTCTTTCATGATCCGGGGTCCAAAACACGCTGGACCCGGTGGACCTTGACATTCAATCTGTTCCGACCTATACAGTCGATCTAGTTTCAACCTTGCATCGTCCGGCATCAAATCCCTACTTCCCAATCTCGACCCTATCACATGATAGTCCGGTCTGGGATACCCCGCATTTGCCATCTCCGAATCACCGTCGTTGTACCGGTTTTGCTCTTGCGGCGCACCTTTCTACTGCACACCTCGGCCGACACTGTGCTCTTGCCTTGGTATGTTCCGCTGCTGTGGTTGTCTTGCTCCAGCTGAGTTTTGCTGCCCGGCATTGCTGTTGACAACGTTCCCTTGACCGGCATTACCTTGGTCGCGGTTACCTCGGCCAGCTTCGCCTTGGCTCACACTTCGTCGATCATCATTTTTCTGCGCTTCTTTTTCTTTCCCTGCCCGTGTCGGGTCATACGGGACAATCTGTTTGTTCTGTCTGGCCGAGGTTACCACTTCCTCTCTCCTTGGACCGCCATGAGGGGACGATGCGGCACCAGCGGATTTTTCCGGGTTACCCATCGCCGAATGGACGATCTTGGAGGCTCCAGCTCTCTCCGGGTTTGCCCTGAGCAGTTCCTCGTTTTGCCTATTTGCAATCCGAACCAGCTCGTTAACCCGATCTTGTTGCCTTTGCCGGGCTTCACCCGTCAGTCCCTCTAACTCGGACGCAGCTGCATCCGCTGCTCTGAGGTTCTTGGCCGGGGTACTATACCTCGGCGGCCCCACGGACAAACAGTTTTCTGACTCCCCATTTCTGGCATCACCTTCTCTGTTCATCTCGCTCATGAGATTTCTCCCTTTGACTTTTACATTATCAACCTTGTTCGCCTTAGCGTACTCACGTAGCGTCATGTTCAACGACTGTTGGGCTGCGGCTATTTTCTTTGTGCCCTCTAGTATTTTCTGCCTAGTTTCTTCCAGCTCGGCCTGTGCACGAGCCGGATCTACCGCTGCTACTACAGGGTTTGCCAAGCTGTCCATTGCCTCAACACGTTTTCCGGCCTCTCTAGCGGAGGACCTCTACCTTTCCTTGGTGCTTTGGGCGTTACCTCCGGATCTGGCGCCGGATCTTTGCTCGCACCCGCACCTGGCGCTGTCATCATTACCTCTGCATGGTCCGGGGAACGAGCGATACGCTCCCCGCGAGCCACAGTGAGGGGCGGTTCGCCTGCTTCGACGACGTGGCGCGGATGAACGCTAGACACGTCCACCGCAACGTAGACCTTGTGCGTGCCGAGCTTGATGAAGATGCCGTTGCGCGGGAGAGGGCGCGTGCCGAAGTAGCCTGCGTTGTCGCTGACGAAGTCCCGCGCTCCAAAGCGCTGAACGAGCCCGGAGACGATACGCTCGCCGGTGGCGATAAAGTTTCTAGTCCGGATTTTGACCCCTGCTAGCGCCGCTAGCCCCACGGTGGGCGCCAACTGTCATGGTGGTGTCACGGCAGATGCCATGTATAGGCTAAAGGTGGGGACTAATACTCGCTAGGGGAATCCAGGGAGGGATAGTGAAGTGATTCTCCACACAAGAGTTCGTATTGATTTTCTTTCAAGGTTACAAGTGCTCCTAGAGTTGTATTGGCGAGAGGAGGAAGAAGGAGCTCTCGTACTCTCACCCACAGATCACACCTGAAACCCTAGCCCAAAACAGATTCGCAGAGAGATCAACCCTTCAACAGAAGCCCTAGCCCCCCCTTTTATAGGGGAGGCTCGGTTTCTGCCTAGGGCATACGTGGAGGCATATTCGTAAGAATATGCCTCTTCCCAAAGTGGTAAGACGACCGGGGTGCTTTTTGCCCCGCGTCACACATGCTTTAGCTACGTGAGCCTCTGACGGCGCCCTCCTCAGCCGACACGGGCGTCGTCACGCTTGTCGACCACGCCCCGGTGGTCCTGTCCTTGCTCGCTTTGCTCAGGCAGTGCGTACCGGGGCTCCTTTTGACCAGTGAGATTCCTTCCTTCTCCTAAAAGCTTGCCGTGACCCGGATGATGGTTCATCTGGCCACACCCTTTCCTGCATACAGGTAAACCATGCACTTCTGACTTACCGCTTAAGTCAGATGAGACCTAGTTAGGCGAACGCCCCCAGGTCCGGATTATCCCGTGATTCGGCCTGCCTTGAGGTGACCCGGCCAGCATCTGCTTTGGCCTTGCCGAACCTCGGCTAACTCGGCCTTTATACCCCGGCGTGACCCTACCCGGGGGTATCCCCCCAACAAATAAGTACCATAATTTTTGGAAGCTCTTTATGAGACTTGAATCCCTGCTTCCTTCTATGAAGGGCCTTTCTTTTAGTTTTATGTTGAGTCTCCATCTTCTATCTTTATGCACCTATTGAGAGAGCATAGTGGTCATTCTTAGTTTAATGTGCATTGTCCCAAAACTTGTTGATTGATTCATAACTTTGATATTGCTTATTCTTAAACTATTTGTATCTAGTCACCCTTATGAACTTTGAAGGTGTCCTATGCATTTATGTTTTGCTACACCATGAGGGACAAGCTGAATACCATTCTTATTACGTTTTCTATATGTGAAACAAACAAACGTCTTTCAAAGCATTGTTATTCATGAATCTTTTGTGTGTACCTTTTCATGTTACAACATAGTGGCTATGTCTTATTGTTAGAACTATATCTTTCATGTCTATGTTAGAGTACTATGATCCCAGCTATCAATGTTTTACAAATACTTTGATCAAGATTATGATGGTGCATGTCACCTAAAAAATTATTATTTTTATCACTTACCTACTTGAGGACGAGCAGGAGTTAAGCTTGGGGATGTTGATATGTCGTAAATGTATCTATAATTTTTGATGTTCCATGCTTGTTTAGTATCTACTTTCTTATGTTTTGTTCATACTTTGAGGTGTTTTTATACATTTTTTGGAACTAATCTATTAACAAGATGCCATAGTGCCAGTTGCCTGTTTTCTGCTGTTTTTGGTTTTAGAAAATCTAGTAATGAAATATTCTCGGAATTGGATGGGACAAAAGCCAAAGTCAATATTTTACCAAAAGACTCACGGAGCCAGAAGACGAGACGGAGAGGGGCCACGAGGTGGCCACACCACCTAGTGGCGCGGGCCAGCCCAGGCCGCGCCAGGGGGTGGTGTGGGCCCCTCAGGCGCCCACCGACCTTGCCTCTTCACCTATAAAAGTACCCCGAGACGAAAAATCTAAAAACCAGATCAGATTTCCACAAAAAGTTCCGCAGCGCCACTACCACCGAAGAGGAATTCGGGGGACATAAGTCTCTGTTCCGGCACCCTGCCGGGATAGGGAAGTTCCCCCGGAGCCATCTCCATCGACTCCACCGCCATCTCCATCACCGTTGCTGACTCCCATGATGAGGAGGGAGTAGTTCTCTCTCGAGGCTAAGGGCTCTACCGGTAGCTATGTGTTCATCTCTCTCTCTCTCTATGCATGATCTTATGAGATCATGAGATTTGTAATCTATAGATCTATTCTGCTACTCAAGTGTGCACACCGTGTGGCACTTTGGCTAAGGTTACATAAATACTTATCATGACTATAATTTGAGTTGGATGTCTCTACGATATTGTGGTGTTTGTTGGAACCATCTAGCGCTCAAGGTGACAGTGAGGGGTTATCTAGATGGGGAATGCGAATCTTAAGGTGTGTTGTTATAGCCCTACATTGTCCAACCGGAGAGTAGTTCAGGGTAGCATCATGAAGAGAAGATATTTATATGAGAGTGTCCACTAGTGAAAGTATGATCCCTAGGCCTTATTTCTAAGCATTGAAACACCGTTTACAATCAGTCTTGTTACATGTTTGCTTGCTGCCACTCTTATTTTAGATTGCAATTACCACTTATAATCATCCATATTACTTGTATTTGACTATCTCTTCGCCGAACTAGTGCACCTATACACTTGACAAGTGTATTGGGTGTGTTGGGGACACAAGAGACTTATTGTATCTTGATTGCAGGGTTTCTTGAGAGGGATACCTTTGACCACTTCCTCCCTGAGTTCGATAAACCTTGGGTGATCCACTTAAAGGAAACTTGCTGCTGTTCTACAAACCTCTGCACTTGGAGGCCCAACACTATCTACAAGAATAGAAGCGTGCATATACATCATCCACCACATCGACTTTGGTGCCATTGCCGACACGCACCGTCAACTCGTCCTTCCCTAGTCGCCTCTTACTGCACAACTCCTGCTGAGAGTTACATATGTGATCAACAGAACCGGTATCAAATACCCAGGTGTTACTCCTGACATTGGTAAGGAACACATATATAACATGTATATCACATATACCTTTGTCTTTGGAGGCTCTCTTGCCGGCTTTCTTGTCCTCAAGGTACTTGGGGCAATTGTGTTTCCAGTGCCCATCCCCTTTGCAGTGGTAGCACGTGGAGCCGAGCCTGGGGCTAGGCCTAGTAGCCTTATAGGTGTTGGCAACTAGTTTACCATCCTTCTTTGGCATATTGCCCTTCCCCTTTTGCCATGACCTTTTACAGTTGGTGATTTTATTGACCATCAACACCGTGTGCCCTTTCTTCATTTCTACCTTAGCAGTTTTGAGCATGGCGAACACTTCAGCAAGGGTCTTAGCCATCCATTTTATGTTGTAGTTCATCACAAAGCTCTTGTAGCTAGGAGGCAGCGAGTGCAACACCCTATCAATTGCTATCTCCTCCTGGAATTTGCAATCCAGGGCACTCAAGCGCTTAACGTAGCCAGACATTTTCACTACATGCTCACCAATACTCCTGTGCTCTTCCATCTTGGTGGAGAAGAAGAGCTCGGAAGCATCATACCTCTCTGCTCGAGCATGTGGAACAAAGACATCTTTGAGATCTTCAACAATCTCATAAGCATTCATCTTCTCAAAATGCTTTTGAAGCTCTGGCTCCATGGCATAGAGCATTCCACTGTATATGAGGGAGAAATCGTCCGCCTTGGACTACCAGACATTATTTTTGTCCTGGGAGACAGAATCTGTAGGCTTAGCTGGAAGCTCATCCTAGATGACATAAGTCAACTTGTAGGGGAGTAGGAGGATCCTTAGATTGTGGAACCATGCAGTAAAGTTGGTTACATCAGTTTTCAGCTTGTCCTTCTCTATGACTGAGCTAAGGTTGAAGGTGGGTGGGCAAGACATTACAATGGATTTGCAAAGTGTTTAGACCATGTTCATAATAATGAGTTCAAGTTTTAATTCATATTCCTAAATTAAAAAGAACTCCCACTCAAAATGAACATCCCTCTATTCATTTCAGAGATCACATGATCCCAATCCGCTACACCACCCCCGATCATCATAGCCGACAATGTAGTTTCAAAGGTGGACATTCCCCAATTTCTATCACATCAACCATGTGATTCATGCTCGATCTTTCGGTCTCTTGTATCCTGAGGCCATGTCTACACATGCTAGGCTCACTAGTTCTAACTTGTGTGTATTCGCAGTGCAACATGGCTTACACCCACCGTATGTGAACGCAGATATGTCTGACACCCGATCGTCACGACCTCATAACGGAGAACTTTCTTGGTGGTTCACACACAAGCGGAATACTAAGAATAGAATTCTGTGAGGGATTATCCTATTATGTTACCGTCGTATATGTTAACATACTAGCAAGATAGGATGCACAAATTGACACTTCACAAAGTAAAGTGTTATGACGTGGTCGCAAGATCTTGATTTCCATCGAGAGCTCCAATGGACGTTTCATAAACTTGTCATTGCCATGTCACAACACATGCCCTTATGCAAAATAAAGATAGACGCCTCTACTTTATCTATTGCAAGTTTTACGTGGCTTTAGGGCTTTCACGGTAGAACCCCTTCCCACATATGAACGTAGAGACACAACATAGATTCAATGATTGCCATTTTACTTCCCTTTTCAGAGCCCTCCAACGTTGATGCCATATCAACTACTGTAGAGAGACAGACACCCCCCAAAGCCACTTAACTGTGGACCAGTCTTGTGAATCACCACGTGAGGTTGGTTGGGGGCCGCTTCATTAAACAGTGTCGTGATATGAACAAGAACATAAAAGAGGGTAGCAACTAGAAAATCAATGCCCACATATTGATATGTGTTCTATTCGAATGACATGTCTACCCATAGACCCGCTTTGATACCACTGTAGGGATCCATAGCAGCAAACAAAAAATTCTAACTATGCGAACACTAATACCAGGATCTATACTATGTAGACATAAGTAATGGAAATAGAGAGACGGTATTCATACCCTTGAAGACCCAGGAACGCCTTACACATGAAGGCGTATGTTGATGAAGACGAGCAACTCCAAGCACCCCAAGTGTGGTGCCTCCGAAGTACTACACATGTCCTGTGTAGGTGTTGTCTCCCGAGCTCCAATCCAGCCAAGCAACAGAAGAAGAAGATAGCGGACCGAAGATCACACGATGGTAGTGTGAAGGTGGAGAACTCAAAACCCTAGAGGTCCTCTCCAATATTACAGAGAAGTCCTCAATGGAAATGAGAGAGAGAATGGGAGAATTGGGTGATCCCAAAGGGGTGGAGTGACCCCCTTTATATAGTGGGAGGGGGAGGTGCACCACCTAAGGGGTAGCGATGTGAGACTAATCCCCACACCAGCCGACCACCAAGGGGGAGCCCATCGGCCCTAGATGGGCCCAACTTGGGTGGCCCACCAAGCCCTGGCCCGCTGGCCCCTCTCCCTAGGCGCCTTGCCCCTTTGGGCCTCCCCTCCGGGTGAGGCCCATTAGCAATGGGCTGCATATAAAATTAAAACAAAATATATTTTAAATATTAATTCTCCAATTAATATACACATATTATTATATTTCTTCATTCTGTAACTCCTTTCGGACAACCTCCGATAAACATTTGATGTTACCTAGAACTATTCCGGTTTCTCTCTCTGTATTTCTCCTTCGGTACCTCATCTATCCCTATGCGTCCTCACCCTTAAGTGTGACATCCTTCGGTTCGGGAACACTCCAGACATGATTGAGACCTCTCTCATATCAATGATCATCAGTAGGACCTATATGCCCATGATGACCCCCGTGCATCCCGCGAATCTTATCGCTTGAACTATAAACGTCATTTCCCATTCCCTTTGCCACTTGTTACTTAGTTCATCCGAGACTTGATCTTCGGTATCTCCATACCTTAGTTTGATCTCGTTACCGATGAATTTGTTTACTCGTTCCCATCTCATTGTATTCCGTGACCAAGTCACACGCTTGCAAGCTTCATTAATGCAACGTCACCAAGATGGCCACATATGTATCTATCTGTTACATGGACTGCAAATCCTGGTCTTGATATGTACTCCTCTACATGCCATTTTGGGAAACTTGAGTGGCACCTTTTTGATCATCCAGTCACGGTATGATACTTGATACCATCTAAGCTCCCTCCAGAACAGTGATTTGCATTATCTCATAGTCTAAGGATCATGTTGCGAGGTTTCCTTTGTTTATCACTAATGATGAACTTTGTAACTAGATCTCATTTATGATACACTAGTTGGATGTTTGTCTATCACATCATTCAACTAATGATATGACCTTATTTTCATTTGGCATAAATGCCCATGATCTTGAAACCCAGATCATCTCATGACCAATGAACTAGTTCGCTAGAGGTAACTAGAGACACGGTTTGTTACATATCACACATGTATTAACGTTTCGTATTAATATAGTTATAGCACAATATGAAACGTATTATGAACATAGAAGAGATATATCAAACAATACACTTTATTATTTGTCTCTAGGGCATATCTTCTTCAGTTATGCCACCCCATAAGGTCATAACATTGCTGCACACAGTCTGCATTGTTGTCCCCGCGCACCGACGCCCCAGGCTATCTCTGCGCCACCTCCCACGGTGCGGGTTGCCTACGTCCGCTCATGGTCCTCGTCATGCCGTATTTTTCTTCGGCTACATCAAGTGCCACCGCGGCGCATCGCTATGCGTCCAACATGACCACTTTGGGTCGCTGCTGGTTTTGCCGCCTTCTACATCTTCGTCTATAACGACCTCGTCGCCATCGTGTTCTTGTTCCCTGCGCCACTGGTGCACATGTTCATGATGGTCCCTGCCCTCGCACGTCTGGAATTGGCAACATTGGTACGTGCCTTCGTCCTTGACGTGTTCCTGAGTCTAGCAAAATTGGATCGGCGCCTCGTCTACATCGTCATCGACAACGTCTTCTTCGGCTCTAGCATCGCCACCTTCGACGACTATCTCGACGCATCTCCGTCATCATCCTCGCGCACTATGTGCACGCGGCTTCACGTGCGGCTACCTCGACACTGGGAACTCCGACCACGATGACCCCTAGCACGACTACCTCGACCACGGCACCCCCACGCTCTTGTCTTCCTCGATATCGGCACAAGGGCTACCACCTTGCTTGAGCTTCTCATCAGCTTCCTTTACAGTCTAAGCTATCGCGCCGTGACACTGTCCACGATGTTCCCGCTCGGACTAGGGGGGGGGGGGGGGGTGTCAGCCTACTGGATGCAACTTCGGCTTATCTCCAGTCTGACCGTTGCGACGTTCCAGTTGTTCACGACGCTAGCACTATGACTGCGGGAGGATCTTAGAGTATTGTATATACATTTATTCTGGCAGCATAGGATAGAGATATGATACTTTTTTACAGTCATAACTTGACTTCTACTCCAAAATGATCTCTTGTATGGCTATATATACGTATACATGGCACAATAATACATCCAACATATTCCGTCAATCTCTGTGCCTCTCTATCGTTCTACTGTGACTCCTAAAAAGTTATTCAGCGTTATAGCTAATTCAAGCCTTCAAACTACTACCCCAAAAGTTCCCTTTAAAAGACAGTGAAAAAACCGCTCCGCCCGGTGCAACCGATTAACAGTGAACTAACACGCAACACATAGCCATCTCTAGTGGCTCCACTCATGCAGACAACCTTTGGCACTCTGGTCATTCCATATATAGGTTCAAGACTTGAAGTTTCTCTCTTACAGATTGCAGGTACCTGCAAGACACACAAGCAACTTTGCATCTGTAAGATGTAAGACATCGGAAATCGAATTCAAGGTCACTGGTGCAATGAACCCATCATTAGAAAGCACATTCAAAATGTCAAAAATATTAGAAAATATATATATCTAGACATTATATGTTGTGTACATAAGTTTTTCAGAAAAAACAACTTTTTGTATCTCACGTAAAAAGACAAATATCGGTACTGCAACATGACTATTCACGAACATGTTTTTTTATCTTTTTTACACGAGCCACATAAAATGTTCATTTTTTCTAAAAACTTGTGTATCAACATAGAATATTCAGATCCACATGCGAGTTTTTTGTTCAAATTATTTTACTATCATATTAAATTTTTTTATGCAATTTTTATAATAGGTTCATTTGCATCCGTGAGCCAAAACACCACCTCTGACAGACATTCTATATGTAACAAAAGTTCTTTTTTGCGGGGGATGAAATAAAAGCTGGGACTGCACACCCGTAAAGATTACGTGGTCTATTTTTTATACTCCCTCCGGCCCATATTAGTTGACTTGAATTTATGTAGGTTTGAATGTATCTAGTACTAAAACATGTCTAGATACATTCGAATCTAGATAAATTCGAAACAACTAATATGGATCGAATGGAGTACCAATATTTTTTTTGAACATGAGCATATATTAATATCACACGTACCAATTACAACTAACCTCTGCAACAACGCATACCCTAATGGTAATACGGATACACACAACCGAAAAAAGAAGAATAATTACAAAAAAGAAAAGTCCCGCTGTAGGAATCCGATCCTTAGCAGCAGCGACACTACCACCACCAAAACAACACTAGAAGTCCAGCCCCTCCAAAAGCGACGCCTCAAAGAAGGAAACAGTGCACAAGCGCTATCATCGCCCGATCAAAGATCTTAGGTTTTCACCCTGGAAAAAGTCCTCGCTCACAAAGCAATGCTTCTGCAAGGCCATTGCTAGGCACAACCAATGAAGGACAGATCTTGGGTTTTCACCCTGCAAGATAAGACTGTGAACTCCTCCTGTGATGTCGCCCCCTCTAACAGACGCTGCTGCGAGTCACAGATATCCAAGCCAGATCCTCATCGCCATAAAGACTCAATCCACCATAGCACGGCCACATGTCTCTACCTTCATGATGTCTCTGCATCTGACTTCACCATGTGTATCGTCAAAGACATGTCGCATGATGGTAACAGGTATCAGAGCTTCACCGCGCTCCCACTGAAATCAGACGGCCAGCAAAAAACACAGGTGCGCGTGACCGAATTCTTTCCGGTCCACCAAGCTCCAGGCATATGCGCCCATGGAAGTTCGCCGGCGGAGCCTTCTAGAATCAGACACTCCGGCCAGATCAATGGAGACTCTCATCAAGTAGATCTTTGTCTTGGTGCGAGAGAGATCCGAGGACCACCCTCTTTATTCAAGCCAAGTCGGTAGATCCCTCGCTACCCGTCGGCCGAGGAGGCTCAACAACCAAAAACCGAACAACGAACGATTGGCCGCCGGACATAGAGAAGATCTAGGCAGTTGCACGACCCGGAGCAGCGAGGTCTAAGCGCCGCCCCGATATCCCGATGCCAGCTCCGCCATGCCGTGGCCAACCTGGAACGGATCTAGATCCATGCCCCGTGCAAACGTCGCTGGCTCGATGCCGTGCCTGGCTGTCAGCGCCCGCCATAGCTCCACCGCCTCGCTCCCTCCTTAGCCACGAGCGCATGCTCAAGGCGTCGCCCCCGCGCCCCTAAACCAGCCGCCCTCCGCGCGTAGGGCATGCCGCCGGGGAAGCGCCTCTCCTCCCGCCCATCTTAGATGGCCAGGCGCCGCCACCACTGCCGGGATCAGCGGCGGCGACGGCCGGGACAACCCCCCTTTCAGACACCGGTGGCTAGGGTTTGGGGGCCTCCGGGGCTATCCGTGCGGATGACCCAGGAGGAGATTCCGCGTTTTCTCGGGAAAAGCTAGCCTAGTCCTGGTGTGGCTATTTTTTTTTAAATAATACATTTTTTTAAATTAATTTCAAGAATATTACGCAAAAAAGGGAATTTACAGATATAATACACAGTCGTTTTTCCAAACAATGACTTTTCGGAGTCGTTTTTCTAGGACACGACGAGCGTGGGCCGTCTTTTGAGGCGCCGAAAGGGGCGTCACGGACCCCACCCTGCCGGGCTGCAGGCGGACAAGGGGCGCGTCGTTTTACGCGCGGACGACGAGAAGGCGCGTCGTTCTATGGTCGGACGACGAGGCGGTGTCGTCTTTTGAGGCAACGATGAGACCGCGTCGTTTATCGATGCAACGACCGGCTCCTTCCTATCCCCTCGACGCGCCCAGCCCAGCCCCGCGTCGGCGCCCTCTTTTTCCTCCTTCTTCCTCTCTCTAGTGTTCATCTGGCCAGTTCATCTGCCCACGCGAAGAGCACCGCTTTGGAGCAATCTTTTGCCCTGTTTTCCACCAATATTTGCTACTGAAACACATTAGGTAGTTAGTATAGTCCTGATCTACTAATTGGATAATCTGGTGAGATGATTTGAGGCTTTTTTGAGGGGATTTCGTGGTGTTCTTGAGGGGCAATGGCTATGGTGGAGGTTGGTGGTGCAGCTTGAGTGGAGCTGTTCTTGAGTGGAGGTTGTTGATCCGTTGATTGGAGGCAGCTGCACGGCAGGATTTCTCACACTTCAAGGGTAAACTCTAATTTCTTGCTAACTGTAGTCATCTGTGTAGTTTTATTTCATCTGTGGGTTAGCTGCTAGATTATTCGGTTAGGTTAGCTGCTAGATTATTCGGCTATAGGATTATAATTATATTTGCGAGCTATGCAATATTATTCGGCTATAGGAATATTAGTATATTCTTTTGCTAAAATCTGCCACTTTACGGTCATTTGACAAATTGTGGTATTTTTTAGGCCTGAAGTTATGCCTAGTATTGTAGTGTTTAGGTTCTACTATGGTGACGGTGTCATCAAAATAAACCAGAATGGAGTTGATTTGAGTGATTTTAATTGTATTGATGAAGTGCTCCAGGATCCTGAAACCATCCCCATTATTGAGTTGAAAGATTGGTTATGTGCTCGTTTAGGGCTCCCTCCCACCCATACTGTCGGTGTGCATGTATTATGGACAAAATCAAGGATTAAACCTGATTTTTATTTGAGAGCGATAGAAGAGCAAGCTAAATGGGTCAAATGGGTGAAAGCCTGTCTGCATAGGGTAGTTAACCCCAGTGTCTTAGTGCTTCTTGTGGCGAAAGAGCCTGTTTATGATCAGGGCCAGAGTAGTCAGACACACCATGTTGGTGGTGGTTATGATCATGAGCAGAGCAGTCAAGCCGAAGACGGAGGTGGTGGTGGCTACTATAATGACCAGAGCAGTCAAGGCCAAGATGGCGGTGGTTATTATGAACCTGGTCAGAGTAGTTATGCACACACCGACCGATGGAGGTAGTTATGAACCTGGTCAGAGTAGTTTTGCACACACTGGACATGAATCAGCTGAAGGTAGTCAAGGGACAGGAGAAGATATTTTCAGTGGTGAGGTCGATGAGGAGGAGATACACGACGGTTGGTTGCAAGATCAAATGGAAGCCGAAGATTCAGAAGGGTACAGTGATAGCTCTTATGATTCCACTCAGTCTGATCAGGAGGACCAACCTATTCCGGCATCATGGAATCAAGAGCACACAGCAGCAATGAATGTGAATGATGGGCACGATTCCTCGTGGCACTATCACGCCAACAACATCTCCATTGGTGCATTATATCCTAGCAAGAGGCATCTACAGGAAGCAATCGTTGAGTGGGCATTGTCCACGCAGTGGGTTTTCAAAACAAAGGTGTCATCCCAGCAATATTTGACTTTGGTTTGCGAGGTAGCTGGGTGTCCTGCCAGGGTCCATGCCCATGTTCCTCGATATGACACCAACTGGAAGGTTAGCGATGTTGTGCAGCACACATTTTAACTTGAAAATGTCCTGCAAGGCCATCGTAATCTCACGTCAACCCTCCTGGCTAGACTATTATACACTGAGATAGTGGAGACCAAAGCCATGGTGGTGAAAGCTATCATCAACAAAGTTGCTATCAGATTTCGCTACAATATATCTTACGGAAAGGCTTGGAGGACTAAGCAGAGGGCACTAGAGACAAGATTTGGTTCGTTTCGAGATGGATACGACTGTGTTGTTCGGATGCTGCAGACACTGCAGGCTAGGAATCCAGGCACATACCTCGACATCCAACACTTAACATTGCCTCAAGAACCCAATTTGAGGGTGCTGCATCGATTGTTCTTATCATTGCTATATGCATAGAAGCTTTCACTCACTGTTGACCAGTCATTTGTGTAGATGGAACATTTCTCACTGGAAAGTACAGGGGCCAGATCTTGACTGCTATAGGTCAAGATGGGAACAATCAAGTTGTTCCACTTGCATTTGCTTTCGTGGAGAGCGAGAACACCGAGAGTTGGGTATGGTTTTTCAGGTAGCTGAAGATAGCAGTTGTGAGGGATGTACCGAATGTATGCGTCCTACATGACAGGCATCCGGGTATACTCAGCGCGATAAGGAAGCTGACTCAGCCTGCTCCAGATGAACCAACTCCATGGCTAGACATGCAGAGGCGTTGGTGCATGCGGCATCTAGGGGCTAACTTTTTCTCACAGTTCAGGAACAAGGCCCTTATGAACCTATTCAATAAGCTTTGCAAGCAGAACCAGGAGTGGAAGTATATCAAGTGTTGGGCCTATCTAGATGAATTCACAAAAAAACATGTTAGGCAGAGGCGAGCAGCTAGAGCAGCAGCTGTGGCGGCTCATGCGACCGCGGTAGCTGCACAGACAGTAGCTGGAGCAGCACCACCAGAGGAAGAACCAATTGCTCTTTGCGATTTGCCAGGATTTGACCAACCCAGTACTAGGAGGAGGCCTGGCAGACGGATTAAGAATTTTCAGGAATGGATAGAGCATGAGCCTGTGGAGAGGTGGTCTCTGTTGCACGACACTCATGGTGCTAGGTTTGGCGTCATGACTACAAATCTTGTCGAAACTTACAACTTCGTCTTGAGAGGAAGCAGGGCTCTGCCATTAACAGCTATTGTGGAGTGTATTTTCACCGGAACGTTGAAGTACTTCAGAGACAGACTCCAGCTTGCTCAGATGCATATCATGAACAACCCAAACACGAGGTACTGTTCAAATATAATGGATTACATGAATGCCAAAATGGAAAAGGCTCGGTCTATGCAAGTCGTCGCCATCGGTAATCAAGAACGAAGATTTGAGGTTCACCTCCCTTCCAACAGGATCGGATCTGGAGAAGAGGTAAAGACACAAGAGGTGAGGATAGGCAATGAGGCTTGGCCGACGTGTGAGTGTACCTGCAACAAACCCAAGCTGCTACATCTGCCTTGCTCTCATGTACTTGCTGCGTGAGGGCGGTTAGGTATGGATGCAAGATCGTTTGTGTCTCCTTATTTTCTTAAGGAGTCGATGATCAATACATGGACTGGCGAGAAGATGGGATATAGAGCATGGGGCAATTTTAACAAAGTAAACCCCGGTGAAAGGATTTACATCCCAGATCCTGAACTAATGCGGACAGGGAGAGGAAGGCGACAATATGTTTGGATCTGTAATGATATGGATGAATCTGAAGCCGGAGGCCCTACTAGACAATGTTTTCTAGGTAATCGTTTTGGTCATAGAGACACCAATTGCCATATCTTCGGGACTAGAGAAGCGGCTCCTCGTGGACGTGGCAGACGTGGCAGGCGAGGAACAAGAGGCAGAGGAAGAAACTAGTTTTAAATTTGTAATTCGTATGGAACTATGTTTTAAATTTGTAATTCGTATGGAACTATGTTTTGAATTTGTAATCCGTATGGAACCATGTTGTAAGTTTGTAATTCGTATGGAACTATGTTTTAAATTTGTAATTCTTATGGAACCATGTTCTAAATTTGTAATTCTTATGGAACCATGTTCTAAATTTGTAATTCTTACGGAACCATGTTCTAAATTATGCAGATGGCGGGATCTTTGTTTAATGCTGATATTGATAGAAAGCACCGGTCAACTTTACTAGATGCGGAACATGGGAGCTTAAAGCACCTTATCACTCGCACTCCCATGTCTAACTAGATGATACACCCTTATTGGCTGCAGAGGTATGAGACATTTATTCCTAATTCGTATGGAACTATGTTATAAATATTTGAGGGCCATAGTAAACAAATTGTAATTCTATCTCGGTATGCAGGTTGAAGTGGGCCAGGCTACTACCATTTGTGCGTCTGGTTAAAGCCACTCATACGTAGGAGATAGAAGGACGACACCATGGATTCCAGACCACGCGCATGGGCTACGACGGGTCGTTGCTCACCTGCTTAGTGGATCGATGGAGGCCCGAGACTCACACTTTCCACTTTCGGTGGGGGGAGATGGCTCCTACACTACAGGATGTCTCGTACTTGCTGGGCCTGCCATTGGTTGGAGTGCCAATAGGCGCGGTGGATGCACCGGAGAATTGGGCCCAAGAAATGGCCCAACGATTCTATGGCATTCGTGAAGGAGTTCCGGAGTTCACGTATGAAAATCATGGGCCCAAATTTGATTGGTTGCAGAACTATCAGGTTCGTTTGTTACTAAGTATCTTCGTATTTGATCCAACTATTTTCATATCACACGATGCTAAAACTTGTTCTATTAACCAATGCAGATACAGAGGTTCGGGTACCCAGATGTTCTGATGACTGAGCCACGTCTCAACCATCAGTGCACGCTACATCCGCTATGCTAGAGAGATCGCGGAGGCGACATGCCAGAACGACATCACCCAATGGAGTTGGGAGTCTGTTGTCTTAGCAGACACGTACCGAGGTATGTGCACGGGCTGTACGCTAACCATGGAAAAATCTGCCTTGCTAGGATGCCCATTGTTGCTGCAGCTGTGGTCATGGGAGAGGTTCCCTATTGGCCACCCGGAGGTAGCAAAAAATCAGGCGGTAATCGTCCAGGGAGAGCGCCCCGTTGTCTATGAGTCTGATATGCTGTTTGACCACGAGAGAATTGACATGCCTACATTCGGTACACATTGGACACGACGCAAGGTAATTTAAAAGGTTTTGTTCATTGCATGGTCCATATTGCACTACGAAGGAAACTAACAACTATTTAATCGAACAGTGTCGTTTCGCGGGAGAACAAGTAACCCGCTGCTACCCGGTGTTCAGCGAGCAGTTCGACATGTTGAAGGAGGAATCGGTGATTTGGGAGCCGTACACCACAGCTGAAGCATTCGCAAGATATCCCGGCGGGTTATCTATTATGTGTCGTAGAGATGAGGACTACTGGCTCACTAAATCGAAGACCATCTTCGATTGTCAGGTGGAGGAGATGTCTCAACAGAGGGTCATGAGGCAATTCGGTCTTCGCCAGATGGTAGTGTTGGAGATATGCCCAAGAGGCAATAATAAAAGTGTTTATTATTATATCTTTGTGTTTATGATGAATGTTTGCATCCCATGCTATAATTATATTATTAGGAAACACTAATACTTGTGTGTTTTGTAAACATATAAGAGTCCCTAGTAAGCCTCTTGTAAAACTAGCTTGTTGATTAATTGATGATCATGGTTTTCTGATCATGGACATTCGGATGTGATTAATAACAAGGTTATATCATTAGGAGAATGATGTGATGGACATACACCCATAGTAAGCGTAGCATAAGATCAAGTCATTAAAGTTTGTATTGCTATAAGCTTTTAAATGCATAGTAACCTAATCCTTCGACCATGAAGTTGTGTTAATCACCATCACCGGATGGGTACTTTGATGACATCAAACACCGCTTCGTAACTGGGTGGTTATAAAGGTATCATTGGGTATTCTGAAAGTATGTATTGAAGCGCATGGACCAAGATTGGGATTTGTCCATCCATATGACGGATAGATATGCTCTAGGCCCTCTCGGTGGAATGTCATCTAGTTAGCTTGCAAGCATGTGACTGGGTCACAAGGGATGACATATCACGGATCGAGTAAAGAGTACTTGTCAGTAACGAGGTAGAACTAGGTATGGAGATACCGACGATCAAACCTCGGATAAGTATAGTATCGCGTGACAAAGGGAATTGGTTTCGTATATAAATGGTTCTATCGATCACCAAGTCATCGTTGAGTATGTGGGAGCCATTATGGATCTCCAGGTCCCGCTGATGGTTATTGATAGGAGATGTGTCTCTGTCATGTCTACATATTCACGAACCGTAGGGTGACACACTTAAGGTTCGAAGTTGTTTTAAGTAGATATGGAATGTGCGTTGGAGACCGAATGTTGTTCGGAGTCTCGGATTGGATCCGGGACATCACGAGGAGATCCAGAATTGTCTGGAGAATAAGATTCATATATTGGGGATCATTTTCTGAGTTAGGAAATGTTCCGGAGTATTTGTATGAGGATTCTAGAAGGTTTCGGAATGTTCCGGAAGGTTCTGGAAGATTTCTTGGAGTTTGCTTGAAAACCAAGAAAGGGATCAAGGAGTCCTGGTGGGGCAAGACAAGGAGTCGTGGGGGAGGAGGACTCCTCCCCCCCTCCCCAATCCGCCGGCCATAGGAGGGAGGGGAGTCCTACAAGGACTCCCCCTCCCATGGCGCCTCCCCCTTTAAATAGAGGGGTGGGGGCGCCACCTCCAAGCCCTCTCCGATAACTCCAAATCTCCGCCGCCTCTCTCCTCCTCCTTTCTTCTGCACAGGCATAGGCGAAGCCCTGCAGAATTCTCTACTCCACCACCACCACCACGCCGTCATGCTGCTGGGATTCCGTGGAGAAGATCTACTACCTCCGCTGCTCGCTGGAACGAGGAGAGGAAGGTCTGCTTCGACTCCGCACGTGTGACCGACTGCGGAAGCGCTGCCGGAACGCGGCGCCGGAAGGATCGTCCACACGATCTTGAGATCGGCAAGTGATCGACTACATCAACCACGAGATCTAATCTCGTAACGCTTTCGGATCTACGAGGGTTAGTACATATCTATCTCGTTGCACATGTCTAATAGATTAGATCTTGGCTTTTATCTAGATTAGATCTAGGTTTTGTTCGTTCTTGCGGTAGAAATTTTTTGTTTTCCATGCTACGAACCCATTAGGTAGATCCTCCATCTCCGGAGGCGCCCCTTTCATCGGACGTGCATATGTAAGTTAATATATTATGTATCTATAATTTTACACCGATTGTGTACTTACAAAATCTAACTGCAGGTACACTCGGAAGGGTACTAAAAGAAGTGCAAACCAGTGGCTTCAACGGGTTAATACTTATATCAATGGTTGGCAGAATGCAACAGCTGACGTGTGGACCGCTCCTATGTTTGATATGGAGCTATTCCATGCATACTTACAGAGGTACATGAGCATGACACGGTTGCGTCCCGTCCACCACGCACATGATGATGAAAGATACCCTAGCCAGTCAACTATGGAGCCTAGACAATCAGCGGTAAATACACTTTTCTTTGTCACTTTCCCTAGTAGCCTATATAATGTGTACTTATCCACTATACAAATGCAGGCCGATATGACATGGGAGCTACAGAATGAAGTGAATCAGTGGGGACGTTCGCTCTCGTCCGCTCCTTTACTACTACCACGTCAAGGATTTCAGTCCTTCGTAAGGCGTGTCCATGAAAGACTACAGAGTATCTATGCGACCAGCACGTGCACGAACGTTTCAGACATCGTTCAGCACCGAGCAGCACAGCGTCCACCACGTCACTCCGTGGGGGAGGGCCAGCCGCGTCGCTCCACGCAGGCTCGCCCGCCACGTCACTCCATGCAGGAGCGCACCCCGCGTGCGGACCAGACACTGCTCCGAGGCTCACAGCAGGAGACACCCACTGCACCTACCCGCCACGGGCCTCGTCCACGGATCTCACAGCAGGAGACACCGAGAGCACCACCCTTAGACCAGGCTAGAGGCTCAGCGTGGCAGCAGCAGCAGGAGACACCGAGAGCACCACCCCCAGACCAGGCTGGAGGATCGGCGTGGCAGCATCAGCCTCAGTTTAATTTCGACCACTGGCAGCAGCAGCCGCATCTTACTTTTGACCAGTGGCACCAGCAGCAGCCGCAAGTCCCATTCATGGGCTATCGTCCTGAGGGTATGCATCTTCCTATCTATTTTGGTTACATGTAGTGTATAATCGTTGAGTACTTAATATTTTTACATGGCAGGAGGATATGGAGACCCAAGCATGTCCTCAATGGGTTCGTGGGCGACTAATGAGGAGGATCGGCAGACTCATCAGGACCAGGTAGACTGGTTTGGATTGTATCAGACGCAGCAGACTCAGGAGACGCATCAGACTCCACCACCTATCCCCACACAGGATACACAGACGCAGGGTGACGGGTCAACTCTACCTCCCCGCAATGTGGTGCCTCCTAGAAGGTACGGATGGGATACACCGACGCCAGGGAAACCTCGTGACCGGTGGCAGTGATATCTATCTATGTATCTGTTTGTGTATCTGTCTATGTATCTTGTATCGGTCTAGTTATCTGTCTATGTATGAGACTTGTATCTTGTATCGGTCTAGTTATCTGTTTATGTATGAGACTTGTATCTTGTATCGGTCTAGTTATCTGTCTATGTATGAGACACATTTTTTATTCGACAAACACTACAGCATAGCTTGCAACACAATTCAACATAACTTGCGGTAAATAAATAAGAGCGCTCTCTATCCCTACGGCTATGCCCTTACACTTCAACAATGCCTTCTTCATGGCCTGCTCTTCTTACCCTTACCCTTCGACGATGCCTCGACCGATGATGCCTTGCCCTTACCCTTCGATGATGCCTCACCCTTACCCTTCAACAATGCCTTCTTCTTGGCCACTCTTTCTTCCCACTCAGCCCTCCACTTAGTCCCAACGGCAGACGTCATGAATATATCATCTTCATGTTCACTCTCTTCTATCTTGTCATTGCTCTTCTTAGCCTGCGCCTTGTTCTCGGCCTTGTCACGCTCTGCTCTATCCCTGGTACCACCGACCGGCGGCATGAAGTGATCGTTGGAGTCTTCACTCTCTTCTATCCAAATCCAAGGGAGCGTGATTTTCTGCTGCCTTATCCCTTCAACAGAGAATCTTTGCTTGCTCCACCGAGCATTGATCCGAAGTAGCTCTTGTTATATCTCCTATGGAGTCCTCTTCGGCCACCCTTTTCTACGCAATCCCTCACCCAGCTCAGTGAGGAGACAATCACTACTAATTAGTTCCTCTAATGGGGCTGGATTGTTGTCTATCCTAAAGTTCCTAGCCAAATGAAAAAGGTCGACGAACATATCTGTCACGAAACTGCGATCGTAGGGAAACATACAGGCTAAAAACAGGGTGGCTATGCTTAAACAACTGCGCGAGGAGGGGTTTTTATAGGGTAACATTCTGGCGTGAAAAATCTGGCGGGAAACATTATGGCGGGAAGCATTTTGGGGGGAAGCATTTTGGCGGGAGATATTTTGGCGGGAAGCATTCTGACGGGAAACATTCTGACGGGAATGTTTTTTGATGGAAAGCATTTCGGTGGGAAACATTTTAGATACATCAAGACACTACAACTGAAAGGAAGTTACATCCAGACACTGCAACTGAAATTAAGATATATCAAGACACTAGAACTAAAATTAAGATACATCGGGACACTACAACTGAATGAAGTTACATCAAGACACTACAACAAGAATTAAGATACATCGGTACTGAGACATACGTCTACCTTCCCTGAGTCCAGCGTGGGTACTTGCCGGTCTTGTCCCCACGTTCCTCTGCCGCCCGCGCCTCGGTAGCTCTTTCTCTTAATCTCTTCCTTTCCGCCTCACGGGCCTCCTTGCGCACCTCTTCCTGGCACTCGCGGATTGCCTGCTCTTCCTCCATTCTCTTCCTGTTCAGCTCGCGGTTTTGAGCTTTCTCTGCTTGGAATTCTTTCATTACTCTCTCTCGTTCCTTCTTCGCCTCTTCGGCCATCCTTTCAGCGCGTTCCTCTTCATGAAAGACAGCACACCCAGCTCGGTTCCTGTCCTTTCTTGGCCCAGGCTGGCTGCTCGGTGTCAATCCAATGGTACCACTTGCGAAGTGGAGGAGGAGACTGCAAGCAAATCAATGGAATGAATAAAAGAACTCGTGATAACATGAATGGTTCATGTTAACCATGCTCTGGGAACATACCGGAGGCCTCTCGTACGACGAACTTGCTTGCCGGGGCGGGCTTGCGTCGTAGTTGGGACACATGAAAAACTTCATGCCCATGCAGGTGGAGAAATCGATCGACTCCTTGACCTTCGCGAGATGGCCACACCAACAACGCTCGTGTGTCACCCCTTGCGACAACCTGGCATCTTTCGTCTTCGTAGGCCTATACTCGGGGTCCGAACATGGCACACTCATGATGGAATAACAAGATGGAGAGATACCATCTCGGTGCCAGTATTTATAGAGGCAACTAGTAGAAATTGGCGGGAGAAAACAGCGGGAACAAGTGGCGGGAGAGAAACGGCGGGAAGAATTGGCGGGAGAAAATGGCGGGAAGAAGTGGCGGGAGAGAAACGGCGGGAAGAATTGGCGGGAGAAAACAGCGGGAAGAAGTGACAGGAGAGAAACGGCGCGAAAAAAGTGGCGGGACAAATACTGGCGGGAAAAGGTGGCGGGAGATAAACTGCGCAAAAAAGTGGTAGAAGAAATACTAGCGGGGAAAAGAACGGCGCAAAATAGTAGCGGGATTAGACTAGCGTAGTGTGCATGATCCATGCAACCGTCTGCTTTTCAATAACTTACGAGAGCTGCGTCATCTTTTCAAAAAACGATTTGGGATTTTCGTTTTTTCAAAAAACGACCAGCTGCCAGCCGTTCTTGTCAGCCTCTGGTCGTTTTTTCAACAAACGACACGAGCTGTCGTTTTCTCAAAAAACGACCTAGTGTTGGTCGTTTGTTCAAAAAATGACAGTGCGCTAGATATGTAAATTTCTTTTTTGGCGTAATATTCGTAAAATTTATTTAAAAAAATGTATTATTTAAAAAAAATTAGCCCTGGTGTGGGTTCTTTTTGGTCGTAGTCCTAGTGGATTCTCTGGAAGAAGCCTCCAATATAAAAATGTACCGGAGTAGTACTAGTTTGTAGGAACTAAATAATCTTGTTATTCTCAGTCAAGGGCGCGGAGCCCTAACGAATTGTGACAAACATATTGTGGTTGCAGGATGAGGAACGGTGGCAGCAGCAGCTCCGAGTGCTCCGATCCCACGCACCCATTCTATTAAAGTTTTTCTAACACTTGGCCCTGAGGTCGATAAGGATAGCTCTAGACCATGCCAAGCACGAGCAGGACCCCCTCTCTATATCTTACATGAGATGATGAGAGGTCGACACAGCTGACACTACAGTCATGAATCGGGAACATGACTTACGCGGAAGGCTAGGATTTGAGATGTTTATGTAAGATTTATATGGGCTGCGGCCCATGTAAACAGTCTATGTAGTTCTAATAAATTATGAAATCTCAAGGCCATCTACTATGACAGCTTGAGAGCTGTGTGTGGGAGACAAAGTTTAGTTCCACATTGCTAGTTAGGAGAGAGTTGAACCAGCTTATAAGGTGAGATGTTTCTCTATACGAAGTGAGTGAGAAGAGAAGGAGTCCACGCGCACTCCTCCTCCTCCGTCACCCGCCTCGCCCGCACGTGCGTCGCGTGAATCGAGTTCGAATTCGAAACTTATTTTGTGGAAGACTAAATTTTTTTATGGTGCACAAGCTATTGGGTACATGTCAACTTTTGTGTGCATGTTTGACGCGTGTCCTTGTCTTTCACCGCGTGGTGACTCGGTCGACTCACCTCCCAGACTATTGAGTGAGAGACAGAACAGATTTAAAATCATCCTGTTTTTTCTCTTTCTCTCTTGTCGTGTGTTCCTCTTGCTGCGTTGATCTCTAGGCTTCCCCATCCCGATGACTGCGTGCACGGCCATGCGGGAGATCAGGCCTCCAAAACCCCGATCGTTGAGATCCTGCATTGGGAGATGGACGATAAGGTTTTTGGGGAGCGTCTCGACACGACTGCTCGCTTCCGTTCCTGTTCTTCTTCATCAACCGACGACCTCAACAACACCATGGGCGATAACAACAATGACCAAGGTGTTGCTACAGTGTGACCTTCTCGGTCAACCTGTACGTGCTATTCATCTCTTTGTATGCACTAGTTCTTGCTAGATTTTCAGATCTACTAGATGTGTTTGTTTGGCTGCATGTGTTTACATCAAGCTACTGAGAGATGAGAATAATGAGATTACACTTGTGCAATCACATTACGTGGAAAAGGTGTTGAGTAGATTTGGATATGATGATTGCAAATCCTCTCCCACACCTTATGATCCTAGTATTTTTCTTCGAAAGAATCAAAAGACCGCTAGAGATCAATTGAGATACTCTTGGATTATTGGCTCACTTATGTATTTAGCTTGCATTAAGAGGCCTGACACTCGTTTGCTGTGAGCAAACTTAGTCGGTTTATGGCCAACTCGGGAGATGATCATTGGCATGCTCTTGAGAGGGTAATGCGCTATCTAAAGGGAACAGTGAGCTATGGAATTCATTATACCGGGTATCCAAGAGTACTTGAAGGGTATGGTGATTCAAATTGGATATCAGATGCTGATGAGATAAAGGCCACAAGTGGATATATATTCACTCTTGGTGGTAGCGTTGTTTCATGAATCATACCATCTTAACAAGGTTAACTATGAAAGTAGAACTCACAATATTAGATACTGCGACTGTCAAAGCAGAATGGTTTTGTGAACTCTTAATAGATTTGCCTATGGTTGAAAAACCAATACTGGCAATCCTTATGAACTGTGACAACCAAACTGTGATTGTCAAAGTGAACAGTTCTAAGGACAATATAAAGAGTTCAAGACATGTCAACAGAAGACTGAAGTCTGTCAGAAAGCTAAGAAACTCCGGAGTTGTAGCATTGGATTATGTCCAAACAGCTAAGAATCTGGCAGATCCTTTTACTAAAGTACTATAAAGAAATTTGATAGAAAATGCATCGATGGAGATGGGTTTGAGACCCACATGAGTTGTCAAGGGGGTAACCCAACCTATGTAATCGGAGATCCCATGAATTAGGACCTAGAAAAACAAACCGAAACAATTGAGTTGAGAAAAACTTTTAGAACTCCCACTCCACTACAGATGCAATTCTCTCATAGCATACTATGAGGAAGGTTGATTAAATCTTAATGTGTATTGTCTGTCTCCTTGGGAGCAAAGATGCTATCCTATAGAGCGATATTGGAAGAACACACCTATATGAGCTACACTGTTGGTCACATTGTATGAGATTTGGGTGAATCTCTAGGAAGCTCATGAAAGGTCGAGGAGTATGACTTATAAGCTCTGCCCGAGGGGTAGCCTATGGTAGCCAAGTACCGTAAATGGCATTGAGTGAAACTTGTTGCACAAGACTAACAATTCAAGGCGTAGTTCATCGTCACTACAAGAAATGTGTCAACCTCTGACGTTTTGGTAGTGACCATCGACAAAATCATCATAGATTAATGAAGATTCCGCACCAGATGGTCTCAAGCTGCTTGGGAGGGGCAAAACCTTATTGAACTATGACAATTTCGCTCAAAAACGTCGTAATTTCTGTTAGTGAAATCGTCATAAAATCTAAGCAGGTCAAATATAAGAGGATGAAAATACAAACCGTTGGATGTGAAAAGATGGATGGATGGGATTGTGATCCGAAGGAACTTTGCATGGATCGTTGATACGTCCATTTTGCATCACTATTCTATGTCTTAATTCACTATTATTCATTGATATATTTCGTATTGAGAGGTGATACTTATGTTATTTCATATGTTTTTGCATGGCTGATGACTTTTGGAGCATGGACCGCTGTAGTCAGGATTCTGATGGAAAAGGTGATGTTTGGAGGCAAAATTTATGAAGATCAGAAAATCCGGGAAAATATACGGAAAATCTTATTTTTCTAGAAGGCGAAGGAAGCCAGAAGGGGGACTGGAGATGGGCCACAGGGGGCCCACACCACCCCCTGGCGCGGGCCAGCCTAGGCCGCGCCACCAGGTGGTGTGGCCGCCCTGGTCCACCCCTGGCACTCCCCTCTGGCGTATATATTCCTCCCGAAACCCTAAGACTCGGGGAGCGACCACAGAAAGATGTCGCCGCCTCTGCGGGGCGGAAAACACCGAGAGAGAAAGATCTCTCCGGCAGACAGATTTCTGCCGGGGGAATTCCTTCCCAGAGAGGGAAGATCGTCGCCATCAACACAACGATCAATCTAGACTTCATTGGGATCATCATCATCATCATCATCACCATCATCACCATCAGCACCCCGATCACCATCTCCATATTGCTGTAACAATTGCGTTGAATCTTGCATAGTTCATAGGGGAATTTGTAGTTGATGCTATTGATTGAACCATTGAATTATTGTTTATGTTCAGATTGTTATACATCATTATTCCATCTCTGATCATGATCCATATGATGTCTTGTGAGTAGTTCGTTTTGTTCTTGAGGACATGGGAGAAGTCTTGTTGTTAGTAGTGGAGTTGCGTTGAGAAAGATTCAATAGATTGTTATTTAAGTTGTGGTGTACTTCTTCTAGTGGTGTCATGTGAACGTCGACTACATGACACTTCACCTATAAGGGCCTAGGGGAATGCATTGTGTATTTGGCTACTAATCGTAGGGGTTGCCGGAGTGACAGAAACCTGAACCCCCATTAGGAAACCATTGCACAAGGGACGTAAGGGTCTTAGAGTTTAAAGCTGTGGTTAGGTTTCTACCTTAATTACTTTCTTGTACTTACGGATGTTTGCAAGGGGTATAATCACAAGGATGTATTAGTCTTTGATGGGGCGGTACATTAGCACAGGTTCACCCACACAACACTTAGCAAGCTAAAGAAGATTAATCAGCTATATGAAGCGAAAGCACTTGACAGTCTTCTCATGTGTCCTCGAGAACGTTTGTTCATCTTAAGTAATACAACCGGCTTGTCCTTTGCTGCATAAAGGATTGGGCCACTTGCTGCATTTATTCCTACTGTCTTTTATTTCACTCGTAATTTGTTTACTCGCTTTATCGAAAACCCCTAAAAATCCGTTTGCTAAGTATTTGTAGAGAATTCCTAATCCATACCACTAGCCAGCACCTTCTGCTCCTCATTGGGTTCGACACTCTTACTTATCGAAAATACTGCGATATACCCCCTATACTTGTGGGTCATCAAGACTATTTTCTGGTGCCGTTGCCGGGGAGTGAAGCGCTATTGGAGATTGGAACCAGTAAAGGAAACTTCTACTGTGAGTATTGTTTACTTCTGCTAGTTGCTTTATTTTCGTTATGGATAATTCGCTGAGTTTCTTATTTGGTAATGCTACTACCACTGCTAAGGTAGTAGATAAGCCACCACCTGCTGAGAATGATGTTTTCAAAATACCTACAAGAATTATTGATCATGTTATGGATAACTACTATGTTGGGGATGGAACTGTCCATCTCGGTGATCATTTACTCTTTATACACGAATTATGCGGATTGTTCAAGTGTGCAGGTATTACTACAGATCAGGTTAAGAAGTTATTCTCATTATCACTGAAAGGAAGAGCTGAGGAATGGTATAAGCTACTAAAGAATGGTCAAGCTCTGGAGTGGGAGGAAATAGTGCCTCTCTTTTATTCAAAGTTTTATCCTCCTAGTGAGATTCATAAAGATCGGAATCAGATATACAACATTTGGCCTCTTGATGGAGAGAGTACAGCTCAAGCTTGGGGGAGATTGAAGTTACTAATGCTCAAATGTCCCATTCATGAGCTCCCCAACAATATTATTATCAACAACTTTTATGCAAGGCTCCTTCTACATGACAAAGATTTATTGGATGCCTCTTGTGTTGGATCATTCACTCGTATGGAAGAAGAAGCTAAATGGGATCTTCTGGACCGTATTCAAGACAATGCTGAAGCTTGGGAGAATGACAAAGGTAGAAAGTCAGGTATAAATTATGATTATGAATGCATTGAATCTTTTATGGGAACTGATGACTTTCAAAATATTAAAAATGCTTATGGTCTAGACTCTCAAGCTATTGCTTCTTATTTTAAGGCTTTTGCTTCCTACATTGAAGTGCCTAAAAAGAAGTGGAACAAGTATCATGAACCTTATAAAGATGTTGCTAAGAGTGTTCCTGCAAGAAATACTGAATTTTATACTGCTAATCATGTCTTACCTGAACCTTATATTGAGAAAATGCCTTTCCCAGTTAAGATTAAGGAACATTCTATGATAGCTAGTATGGTTAATGAAAGCACAAGTAAAGCTGTTGAACCTGATAAACAAATGGTTGATGAACCTATAATAGCAAATGTGAACGACTTTGTCACTAAGTATGAGGAAGAAGGACACACTATCCTTTGTAAGGATACCTCTAATATTGTTTCACATAGTAGTGTTATGAGAACTAGTATTCCTGTGTTTTCTGTTAGGATAAGTGATCATTGCTACGATGATCCTTGTGATAGCTATATTGTTAAGTTTATGCATGATACTGAAAGTTACTATGAGAGAGGGAAAAAGTGTTCTTATGTATCTCAATAATATCAAGTTTCCTCATTTTATGCTGAAACTTTTTATGTTGCACTTATTTTGCCTTCTTATGCAAGTTGCCTCTGGTTTCAATAACTTGTTTGTTTACAAAATCCCCTTTCATAGGAAGTGGGTTATACTTAAATGTGTGTGTGTGTTTTGCTTCTTAATGCTCTCTTTCACTTCAATTCATATCCCTATGAGAGCTTCTTCAAAATTATCGTGCCCATCTTAATGGCTATAAAGAAAGAGCTTTTTGGGAGACAACCCAATTTGTTTTTGCTTTTAGTTTGTTTTTGTTTCTTTGAGTCTTGGAAGTTATTACTTCGGTAATAACCTCTCCTTTTCCGTTTTGTTTGGTTTTTGTGTCAAGATCAACCTCTAATGAAAGAGAAGTAATATTTGGGGAAGTTGCTGTCCCGAAACAGATTTTTGTGCTTCACCATAAAAATTCGTGAGCAATCTCTGTATGTCGGACTGAGCTGTAATTTTTTGTGATTCTGCCCCAGGATGTTATTTAACTTTCGTTAGTTTTGCACTTTTTGATTTAAGCAACACCAGATTTTAGAAAAAATTGATCTTTACCTGTTGGTCTGTTTTGACAGATTTAGCCACTCTTGCATTTGCTTTTTTATTCGATTTTCTTTTTGAATTCTTTTTGGGTTTTCGGAAGGAGTTGCTACAGTAGCTTATGTTTTGATGGTTTTCAGTTGAAGTTGGACTCAAAGGTTTTATCACTTCACCTATACTAATGTTGCTAATGAGAACTGTGTGAAGTTTTGTGTGAAAGAAATTTCCAGGAAGTGGAGATAATGGTGTAATAAGGAAGAGAAAGGTTTTATGACTCAAGTAATAAGTGTATGAAGATGAAGATATTGATGTTATTCAAGTGGTGACTCCGGAAGAATCTATTATATACCAAATTCAGAGACCTGCAGAGCCCGTTTTCAAATAGGTAACAGTTCTGGTAAGAAAAGTTCCGCGAAAATACTATCCAACTATATTTTTGCAGTTTTCAGTCAATAAGGAAAGCTACGAAGCGAAAAAGGGATGGAAACGGAGCCAGGGTGGCCCACACCACCCTGTGGCGCGGGCCCTCCCCTGGCCGCACCACCAGGTGGTGAGTCCACCCCGGACTCTGCCTCCGACTCGTTTTCACCTAGTACATTCCATTTGATATGAAATTTCGTAATATATAACCCCCCGGATCCCCCGAGGTTCGTATATCGTGTTTTTGTCGTGTTTTCGTTTCGATCTGTTTCTGCCAGGACATACTCTTTGAAAGCTTAGAATCACAATGGTGTCCGCCAAGGATAAAGGGAAGGAGCCCATGGAGGAAGACCTCCAAGACCCCGGGAAGGAGAAGGAGATCAAGAGTGAAGGTGAAGAGGAGCAAGGCCAACATCCGCACACCAGCACTCCTATTGCAAGCATTGGAGTGGTGGCAAACCCAGCCATTGGAGGGAAGCCTCCTCATCACCGTTCAGATCCCTGGTCACTTCCTCCATGCACCAAGAATCCTTTCCACACTCTTATCCATGAGCATCAATACCAGAATATGCACAAGGGGAAATTGCCCTCCTATTGGGATTTGCCTCGTTCTAGCCATGCAGGAAAAGAAGACTTCAAGGAGGAAGAGTGGGAAAACAACCACAAGAGCTGGGATCCACAAACTGAAATGATTATGGGCCGTATCGAGCACAACTCGGAGTTGATTCGTACTCTCACCTTCGAGATTGAGGACTTGGGGAAACTAATCAAAGAGCTCATCGAGAGGATACCACCACCACATAAGGAGTAATTCGTCATCAGGTTTGGCATCCCCTTGGTTTGTTCCAAGCTTGGGGGAGTGCCGCGGTATCACATCACTATCTTCTATCTCTTCACCTTATTAGTAGAGTCATATCATGAATAGAGGTATTATTATGTAGGATGGTTTGCATTATGAAAGTGTCCCCTCTTTCGTTAGATATGTATCCCTTGGTGTGAGTTTCCGTTATGGAATATTAATGAGAAGTTCTATCATTCACTCTTTTGCATAGCTTATATTAGTTTTCAATTCGTGGTTATATGATTGATCTTGTTGTTAGTATTGGTAGCACTTTGGGATCATTGAGTTAATTTAGTTGGTTTTGGCAAACCTGGCTCGGTCAGTAGCACACTATTTTTGAGAGTTGAATGAAAAATATAGTGGTACTCTAACGAAAAATTATTTCATCATCTTTCTTGATTTGCTCATAAGTCTAGTATTCTCTAGTTAAGATATTTTGTGCTTCCAAGGAAGATTGCATGTTTGTATTTATCATTTGTATGTTTGTTTGTTTCCTTCAACTCATATAGTTGCTACCCATCCTTGCTAGCCAAAAACCTGTACTGAGAGGGAATTCTTCTCGTGCATCCACCTCCTTTAAACCAAAACCTTTACCATTTGTGTCCACCATACCTACCTAGTAGCATTATTGCTATTCCAAGTAAATTCTTGTTTTATCTACCTCCCTAATTAAACTTGTTATGTGAAAATTAGTGATTAAAGATCTCACAAAATTGACGGCACACTTTACTTTCTTGCATTTAATAAACTTGAACCATTGGGTCCTTCTTTGTTGCGTATATGCTTGCGCTTTATGAGTTGAAGTTAGCCAAACCATGTATCATGGGGACCACTTTCAACACTTCATTGGTACTTGTACCTAGTTGATATCATGTTCTTTTGCTTATGGATCTTGGCGGTGTGAAATAAAAGTGGAACTTGTAAGATCATGGAGTTTATATGTGTGTTAGAGAAACGCCTGGGCCGCTAGCCTAAGCCATGCCTAATCATGGTGGAAACTTGAAGCATAACTATAGTGAGCATTCTACGAAGCATCCTCAATAAAAACCTATGCAAATAGCAAATAAAAAGATCGCTAAGATGCTCACTGTCAGCTTGCCTTGTCATTTTGATTATGGGATAGCTCCTATGTCATGTGCAAGGGGTACCCCGTTGGCGGTTCTTAATGATACACATGTATTTACAATGGTAAGAGCTTGCTCGTGACTGAAGTTGAGTAGCATGAGGTTCGGTACTCATAAGTAAGGGGCATGGGACTCCAATTTATAACTTTTCAAGCATATCCTCTTAGTTGTGTCACTTCAACCTTAATCACCTAAAGATGCCTATGATAGGGGCAATGAGAGCTGAAAGCTAGTAAGTATCATAATTTTTGGGAGCTCTTTATGAGACTTGCAATCCCTGCTTGCCTCTGCGAAGGGCCCTTTCTTTTACTTTGTAGTTGAGTCAGTAAACCTACTCCCTTCTACCTCAGCAAGTATTTTGAGTTGTTGTGTTTCATTCATTCATATGATGATGTATTCAATCATGTTTCTTATGTTCCTTATTTTGCACATTGCTCTTATCCTGATGTTTACTACTTTGAAAGCTATCATTGGAAAAACAGCTATGTGTGAACTCCAGCAAATTATCAACTATTCTTCGACCGAGAGCTAAGTTTGCCATTACCAATTATGATTCACTTTATGTATCTTTATTGTGTTTCCTTTACTTATTATAAGTTGAGTTATATAATAGTGAGTTGTCTTCTATTATGATCTTTGTATTTGATGAATGTGATGCTTCTTGTCCGTATTGTTTCGTCGACTCTTCACTCCATAAACCTGAGGACATGTTTATTGAGCTCAATTTCGCTTGGGGACAAGCGAAGTCTAAGCTTGGGGGGAGTTGATACGTCCATTTTGCATCACTATTCTATGTCTTAATTCACTATTATTCATTGATATATTTCGTATTGAGAGGTGATACTTATGTTATTTCATATGTTTTTGCATGGCTGATGACTTTTGGAGCATGGACCGTTGTAGTCAGGATTCTGATGGAAAAGGTGATGTTTGGAGGCAAAATTTGTGAAGATCAGAAAATCCGGGAAAATATACGGAAAATCTTATTTTTCTAGAAGGCGAAGGAAGCCAGAAGGGGGACTGGAGATGGGCCACAGGGGGCCCACACCACCCCCTGGCACGGGCCAGCCTAGGCCGCGCCACCAGGTGGTGTGGCCACCCTGGTCCACCCCTGGCACTCCCCTCTGGCGTATATATTCCTCCCGAAACCCTAAGACTCGGGGAGCGACCACAGAAAGATGCCGCCGCCTCTGCGGGTGGAAAACACTGAGAGAGAAAGATCTCTCTGGTAGACAGATTTCTGCAGGGGGAATTCCTTCTCGGAGAGGGGAGATCGTCACCATCAACACCACCATCAAGCTGGACTTCATCGGGATCATCATCATCACCACCATCATCTCCATCAGAACCCTCATCACCATCTCCATATTGCTGTAACAATTGCGTTGAATCTTGCATTAGTTCATAGGGGAAACTTTCCCGGTGTTGATTACTCTTTGTAGTTGATGCTATTGAGTGAACCATTGAATTATTGTTTATGTTCAGATTGTTATACATCATTATTCAATCTCTGATCATGATCCATATGATGTCTTGTGAGTAGTTCGTTTTGTTCTTGAGGACATGGGAGAAGTCTTGTTGTTAGTAGTGGAGTTGCGTTGAGAAAGATTCAATAGATTGTTATTTAAGTTGTGGTGTACTTCTTCTAGTGGTGTCATGTGAACGTCGACTACATGACACTTCACCTATAAGGGCCTAGGGGAATGCATTGTGTATTTGGCTACTAATTGTAGGGGTTGCTGGAGTGACAGAAACCTGAACCCCCGTTAGGAAACCATTGCACAAGGGACGTAAGGGTCTTAGAGTTTACAGTTGTGGTTAGGTTTCTACCTTAATTACTTTCTTATACTTACGGATGTTTGCAAGGGGTATAATCACAAGTATGTATTAGTCTTGGATGGGGCGGTACATTAGCACAGGTTCACCCACACAACACTTAGCAAGCTAAAGAAGATTAATCAGCTATATGAAGCGAAAGCACTTGACAGTCTTCCCATGTGTCCTCGAGAACGTTTGGTCATCTTAAGTAATACAACCGGCTTGTCCTTTGCTGCATAAAGGATTGGGCCACCTGCTGCATTTATTCCTACTGTCTTTTATTTCACTCGTACTTTGTTTACTCACTTTATCGAAAACCCCTAAAAATCCGTTTGCTAAGTATTTGCAGAGAATTCCTGATCCATACCACTAGACAGCACCATCTGCTCCTCGTTGGGTTCGAAACTCTTACTTATCGAAAATACTGCGATACACCCCCTATACTTGTGGGTCATCAATCGTTGTTGTGGCACACCACCCATCGCGCGCAAACACAGCAGATATTTTCACCCCTCGCACGCATGTGCCAGCCAAACCCAGTGACCAGACCACCGAACGCCACGTCCCCACCCTCCCAGCCCTGCCGACCACCTCCCCCACTCCCCAACCCTAATCCTATCGCCCACCGCCGCACACAAGCCAGAGAGCGCCTCCTGCCCCGCTCGCTCCAGCCGCTCCCCTCCTCCTCCAGTGAGATGGCCAAGGCGTACGGCGACGATTACATCAGCCTCGTCGAATTCACGGGGCTCGTCGAGGAGGACCTGTAGCTCCTAGATCCCCTCTGACATTCACGTCGACACCATCTTCCCCAAGGCCGGTGAGTGTTCTGCTGGTGCCGGAAGTGGAAGGTTGAAGGGCTCCAAGGTGGTCTGGCGGTCGTCCATGGCCAGCTTCCTATTCCCCTGGCGCTTCCTAGTTTCGCCGCCAGCTAGTCAGGCCGCCCATGCCCTCCTACCGGCCGGATCCGTTGTATCTAGAGCTCACCGTCCACACACGCAGGAGCTCCCACTCCCCAGGTGACAACCAACTTTGCCTTTGTCCATCCCCCTTTTTCCCTCATGTACCATCCACCCTCTCATGTGCCGCATCTCTATAGAAATCCGACGACGATGTCCTCCTCCTTACGCAGATGCGGGAAAACCGGCGATGCTTTAGGGACCCTCTTCGAGAAGACCAAGTGTGCATCCTCGTCTATGGGATCCTGCTCGCTCGTGAGATTGGTGTGTCGTGGTAGGACAGATCCATCGAGATGACAATTGTTGTGCCATAACATTGAGAACATATATATGTATCAGGTTGTGGATACTCTATGGTGCTCTCTGACTATTCCCTTTCAGTTCTTACTTTATAGTATGGATACTTCATGCATAATGTTTTGTTATAGTGGTTTAGTGCTTTCTTTCATCGTGGAGCAGTCCATCATTCTGTGTTGCACTACATGATGAGCCACTTGAGTTTTGCAAACGTTCATGCTCTGAGGAGTAGATTATATGAGAACAATATCATTAGGAGTATTACTATTGTTGATGATTGTTTAATTAGGAGTATAACTTTCAGAGATGGAGTATTAGCATGGGAAGATGGAGTACTTTTAATTTGCTGATGATTGTTGGACATTATAGACTCTGAACATTACTCCTAGTTGAGACTTAACTGAATTTTCTGAATTACTCGGAATGAGCTGTTGTACTCTGAATACTCCACCAACAAGTGTTGTTATAATAGTTTGATTTAGTATTTATCCACATTTTTTGCAAGGGATTATTTGGATTAAATACTAATTGTAGGAGAATTAGTAAAAATACTGTCATAGCATGAATTATGTGTGCCTATGTATTTGACTCACAACAGTAACAGTAGATAAATTCAGCGAAAGTAAAGAAAGCAGTAAATGTACCAATTTTTCTACCTTGAGATATTTATGTATGATTACACCTTTTCAGTGCTTGTTTAACTGAATTCTGCATCTTTTCAAGGAGTGTACGTATGCTGATATGCATGTACTGGAGTATCTGCTGTTTTTAGCAAGCACACATGTATGCCTATCCCTTAACATATAATCTCGACAACGACGGGGCATGCGGCGATGTGAAATCCCGGTCGACGTCGGGCTTGAGGAGGGCGGCTTAAGTGGCCATCTACGTGACTCCTACTGGTGGCGTCGTAGACCTATTGGCAAGGGACCTCATTGTGTCCTCTGGATCGATCCGCGCTCTGGGGGTCGAGACCGGGTTCCTCCATGTCGTTCACACTGTCTCCGACAACCATGACATGCTAGCGTCTACATGTTTCCTCACTACCACGGGATGCTTGAATCTGTAAGTAGCCCATGTCATTGCACCGCCATTTTGTTGATCTTCCGGTCTCATTGCCCCTATAAATACACCCAGATTTTTCATGTGAATCTATGCATTGTGGAGTAACAGTTGTAGATATTTGGTTACTTGGTTTAGATAAGTCTTCAGTCTATCCTGTTCTCTTTGTTACTTGGTTGATTATGGGCCATGATGCGATGCATTACTATTGAGTCCAGTCCCTAGACATGGAAGCTATGGTCTGACTAGCTTTGTATTAAGATCTAGTTGAGTCACTATAATTTTTGAATATGTTGGCCTTTTGCTAGTCAGTATGAGTTCACCTGCTGCTACTATGATTCAAAATCATTTAATAACCCTGTAATGCATTATTTTGACGTGCAGGAGTAGCATTCTTGATGCTTACTGACCCAAGCCATTGTTCTCGCAGACCCAATGGAGCTAGCCCTGCTGCTTGTGTGCTGAAGCGCATCATCCTTTGCCATGTTACCACATTTATAGTGTCGAGATAAGCACGCTGCAACTGTAGGGGTGTTCCCTTCTATGGATTAGATAAGTCTCTGGTCTCTCCCATCCTCTTCCTTTATTACTTGGTTGATAGGCCAAGGTGCCATGACATATTATTTTATTGAGTTCCTATGTGATATTGAAAGGTATTGTCTGTATAGCGTTTTATTAGGATCCCCTTTTTGTTGCCTGCTTAACATGTGGAGTAAACCTATGGAGTATTTCCTGTGATACTCTTTTCGTGTACATGGAGTATTTCCTGGAGCTTAATATGTGCCAGTACATTTGTTCAATCTAGTACTTGTAGTGTCCAAGTCGTGCATTTGATGAACTACATACGTACATTTGTGTGCTAGTAGTGATTAGTTTCTGATCTTCTAGTTCCATGGTACTATAATCTGTTGATTTGGAGTTGGGTTCTTGTAAATCTATTATTTATTGTGTTTCCAATTTTCTATGTTATTGTTAGAAGATATGATTTCATTCTGACTCAATGGCCATCATTTTCTCTCTTATACTGTATACAGGAGCTCAAGGATGAAGTTAGAAGAAGGAAAGATTTTATTGCATATTCAACAAAGTGTAGAGTAGACAGTCCTGTTTGCTAGCTAGTTATACATGATCTTGGGTGGTCTCATATGTGAATGATTGTAATATACTACATACACCCAACTGTTTTGTATTCCATGTTATGTAATATGGATTGATTGAAATATATATTATAATTTCCGATGTCATTTGTGAAAATTTATTTGATTTGGGTTCTTGACTGCTCGGTCGTAAGAAATGATCCAAATAATGTCTGGGCTTTAAAATAGCCGTGGCCCAAACAAAATTAGATTGTTGCAGTGATCTATTCTAAAAATTGCAGAATAAAATTGTTGTAAAAAAAGGCCACGGCCTAGAAACAAAAAGGCCAATATGCTAGGCTTGACCCATGTAGCTGAACAGAATACATTAGAGAAGTTTGTCTGAATTATTGGGCTCGGCCCACATAAATGACCAAATGGACTAGGCTGAATTCAGACTACGACGATCTTATTTCGTCACAATTTTGCCAAGTAGGATCGGCCACGTAGGATCTGACCTGGCCTGGCTAGATGGTCCATGACGATATTGGATCGTCATAGAGGTTATGACGATCCAATATCGTCATAGTTGGTTATGACGATTTTACCAAAATCGTCGTTATAGTTCATTTGCAATGTTCAGCTTTCGATGATCTCAAATCGTCATAGAATCGTCATAAATGGACTATTGTGACCATTCTGTGACGAAAATGGAGGGTCATATACATCCAGATTCCTTGTAGTGTGTTCAGTTGTAGTCAAGTGTATCTCTTTGTCTAGGTGGAAGTTCAACTTAATAGTCTCCACTGAACTACATGTACATTAAACAGTGGTTGGAACTAATGAGCCATATAATGTGCCTCTGAGATCTTTTGGCGGGTTGTTAGATTTATATGGGCTGTGATCCATGTAGACCGCTTATGTAGTCTAATAAATCCTGAAATCTCAAGGCCCATCTATTATGGCAGCTTGGGAGCTGTGTGGGAGACAAAGATTAGTTCCATATTGCTAGAAGGGAGAGAATTTGACCATCTTATAAGGTGACCTATTTCACTCTCACTAAGTGAGTGAAGAGAAGGAGTCCACTCGCACTCCTCATCCGCCGCCGCCCGCCTTGCCTCGCCCGCACACGCGCCGCGTCGCGTTTTGTGAACCGAGTTCGAGTTCGAGTTCGAGTTCGAAACTTGTTTTGTGGAAGACGAAATTTTTGCATGGTGCACCAGCTGTTGGGTACGTGTCAACATTCGTGTGCATGTTTGACGTGTGTCCTTTTCTTTCACCGTGTGGCGACTCGGTCGGCTCACCTGCTAGACTATAGAGTGAGAGATAGAACAGATCTAGAATCATCCTGTTTTTTCTATTTCTCTCTCGTCGCATGTTCCTCTTACTATATTGCTCTCTAGGCTTCCCCATCTCGGTGACTGCGTGTACGGCCATCCGAGAGAGCTGGCCTCCGAAACCCCGTTCGTTGAGATCCTACACTAGGAGACGGACGATAAGATTTTTAGGGAGCATCTCGGTGCGACTGCTCACTTCTGTTTGCGTTCTTCTTCATCAACCGACGACCTCAATAGCACCATGGATGACAATTACGATGATCAAGGTGATGTTGCGATGATGACATTCCCGGTCAACCTGTAGTGCTATTCATCTCTTTCTACGCACTAGTTCTTACTAGATTTTTAGATCTACTAGATAGGCTTGTTTGGCTTTATGTGCTTAGATCTGCTAGTGCTGTATGTGCTTAGATTTTCCTAATACTCCAACAGTTTGTACTCAGATAAGAAATGGTGAACTATGATCTGGAGTTCTGGACATAGATGTGCAGCCAATTCCTACACCATCAATAACGATAAGTCTAGAACAAGATGAGAAAAAAGGTAAACTAATGAATCAAAATCTATATAACGTTGGCTCCCTCGCTATATATTTGCTATTGTGCTCTATCACACCTCTCGTAGCAGACAACTGCATGCAGCCCGAGCACTCACATGGCTCCGATCTTGCGACCGTCTCTCCTCATCTGATGCATCAGCTACGTTTCTGTCCTTTCTCATGCAGTGGACGAGCAGATCTACAAGATTCTTGCAACCACCTCCTCGAAGCCTGAAACTATCAGCTCCGAGTCCAGAGGTACAGCAAAACTGATGATGCAAGCTAACGCGTGGTTATTATATTGTATGTACGTAATTTGGTTTGTCCTTTTGATCCGCGACGGTGTTCTAATCCTCTCCATGCCTTCATTCTGCAGTGTGTCCAGCTTCGTCGAGCCAGAGCCGCGGTGTCGTTGAATCACCGACATGGAAGTATGAGTTTGGTCGAATATGATGGATGTATTACTGAGCCTCATGAGCGAGCAGGGGCGGCACCAGTAAGGGGTCAAGGAGGAGCGGTCGCCCCGGCTCACCAATTGAGGATCAAGGTAGCTTGTCTATATCTTCTGCTCAGAATTTTCAAGGACACATCGGCGTAGAGGTAGGGCAGGCGCATTTAGCCGTTATCGGGGTCGGTCAAAGGTTCGAGAATGTTTCTATGTAGTTATCTGAAGCTTATCCGCAGATCTACCTGGATTCCCACTTACACACTTTTAAAAGGGAAGCTACCTGTGGATGATGTTGGTTACCTGCCCTCTCCTGTTTTGGTGAAGAAGGGACCGGATAAACCCTGGCCAGCTCCACCGTTTGGTTGCGTCAGACTCACCATGGATGGGTCCTACAATGCTTCTGACCGTTCTGCTGGTCTTGGCATGGTGTTGCAAAATGAGGAAGGAGCTCCTATTTTATCTTCGTGCAGGTTTCTTGAGGATTGTGAGGCTCCATTGGAAGCCGATCCATGTGCATGTGTCGAGGGGCTCTCTTTGGCCTTGCATCAATCCTAGTCTCCGATTATCGTGGAGTCAGATTGCATACAAGTAGTGGAAGCTACGAAGAGAGCTACACATGATAGATCCCCCTTCCTCTTCCTGACTACGGAATTGCATGATCTTATGAATCAAAGTAGAATTTGCCAATTTGTAAAAGTGGAATGATCGCAGGTTAGGGTTAGCGATGTTCTTACAAACTATGCAAGAACTATATGCCACACTGCTACCTGGTTAGGTTCTAGCCAAGAAGCCATTTTTCAGTTGCTAGACCATGACCGCTCTGTAACCCCACCTTCTTAATAAAGTTCCTTTTTACTTGAAAAAATATTCTTTTATAGAACAGTATGAGAGATCGAGGAAGGGATAATGAAATCTATCATGGGTCAGAGGGTAACTGGAATTATAAAATGCCCAACAGGTTGCTACTGCCCAGAAAAAATGCACGACTAGGGTGTGCGCCACAACCTCGCGTGGTATTTCTCCACATCTGCTAAAAAAACCACACGATATGGCAGTCCTTGTAGCAATTACGTACCGAGAGACTCTCTCCTTGGCGCTAGATGTTCACCTCACTCGTGCCGAGAGAGTTAACTTGATTTCCTTGAGGTGGTCAAGAGCCAGAACCCATGATGGAATCTATGTACATAGGCACATTTAGCACCATGATAAGCCAAATAAAATTGAGATAAAATTATTTCCACGTAGTCACCTAAATGTTATTGAGTAATAAAGTGGCGCCCGATTCCCTCATTAAAAACCCTACTTGTCAGCTCTCGTCCCGAACTCAAATACCGCGAGTTCATGTTAGTATTTTCTAAGTCATCTCTATCTTTTTTCATGATTTTAGTAGTTGTACTTCATAATTTCAAAAATTGAATTTTTAAAACCATTTATTCTCTTGAGTATACTTGCTTTTGTGCATTAGAAATTTAGACCTAATATTTCAAAAAATAGACATTGTATCCCGCCCCAGCTGATTTGGCTCCACCATTGTGGGCGAGTATATATAAGCGTATAGGGAATCATTTTGGAGTACAAGTCAAGTTAGGACTGTATGAAAATAGATCATAACTCTATCTTAACTATGATAACAACTGTATATACATAATAATCTAACACTACCCCAAAGTCGTAGAGGTAGCGTCATGAACAACAGAAACGTCATGGACGGTCAGACTAGAGAGAAGACGAAGAAGAATCCAGTGTTGGGTTCGCAGCATAGAAAACAAAAAATTTCCTACGGTGGGAACTACTAAGCACCAAGATCTATCTACCTAGATACAATCAACGGGTGGATTTACATCCATAGAGAAGATAACCTTGAAGAGCGATAAAGCGTTACGAGGTTAGACTCGTGGATGATGTAGTCGTACACTTGTCGATCTCAAGATCGTGATAAAGTCTAGCGAGTCCAGCAGGTCCAACACTAGCAAGTTCAGTAGGTCCAGCATCACCAAGTCCAACACCACCAAGTCCAGCACCACAAAGCAGCAATGCATCCGTGATCACACACACGTCCGATACCCCAACAACCTCCATCCCTCGCTCCATCAAAGCAACGGAAGCAGCAACTCCTTTCCAGATAAAGCCACCGAAAACATGTATCTCATTATTCTGAGACCATGGGGAATAAATTTTAGAGGGGGAGAGAGATCCTTCATGAGGAGATGTAAGTGAGAAGTGAGGAGGGGGTCTTTTATAGGAGGAGAGGGTGCCCTTCACCTCCCTCATTCATGTGGTGTTAACTCCCTCCACATAAATATGACCCTCCACATTCTCCACTTAAGTCTCCACTTAAATGCATTAAATTTCTCCAAATTTAATACTCTCTCATTTAATAAAACTATTTTATTTATTTTATTCAGAATTTTGTTAATTACTTTAATTAACAAACATTCACATAAAACTCTTGCAACATTTCAATATTACATGCAGAACCAATTTCAGCAATTTCATCCGAAACAATTTCGGTGTCTATTGAAATAATTCCAACGCTTTACAATTCACTTGTCTGAAACATATTTGCTCCAAATGGTGTTGGTATCCCTTAAGTGTGTCACCCTACGATTCACGAATAATGCAGACATGATTGAGACCCCTCTCAGATTAATAATCAGAAGCGGGACCTAGAGATCCATACTGACTCCAACACATTGAACGATGACTTCTGTGATCGTGAGAACCTTTAACGCTAGTAACTAAATCCCTTCATCTCGCAATATATTATATGTCCGAGATTCGATCGTCGGTATATCCATACCTAGTTTGATCTCGTTACCGAACTCTTTTCGCGTTCCTGTGATATAAAATTCTAGTGATCTCATCACTTGCTTGCAAGCTAACCAATGTGATATCACCGAGAGGTCCTAGAGTATATCTATCCATCATCGGGATGGAAAAATCCAACTCTTGATCCATGAGCCTCTACATAACACTTTTGTAGCACAGAACACCTTTACAATCACCCTTTCATGGTGTGATGTTTGATGTTATCAAGATACGCTTCCATTGTTAGTGATTGACATGATCTCATGGTCTAAGGAGTATGATTACTTCGTATGATGTTATAGCAATATAAACACAATGACTTTGATTGTAATGTTATACTTCGGATGAATGTTCATCACATTATTCCATTAATGTTGTGACCTCGTTATTAACAACATCCAATAACTATGATTAGGAAACCTTGATCATCTTGTTAATCAACGAGCTAGTTTATATGAGAGGCATTACTAGGAACCTTGTATTTTGTTTATTAAACACACATGTATTAATGTTTCCAATTAATACAATTATAGCATGTAAAATAAACTTTTATCATAAACATCTAATAAGATAATAACAACTTTATTATTCCCTCTCGGGCATATTCCCTTCAGTCTCCCACTTGCACCAGAGTCAACAATCTAGTTTGTAAACTTCCGCATTCAACACTTATGGCTTTATGGTGTTGTATATACGCGTTTCCTAGTGGTAAACATAATCTCTAGATCTGACACTTTTCGGTTCGTGTGTATTTGCATGTCTTTCCATCTCTACGCATCACTCATTCTTAAATGAGATGGCATTGTATAAATTTGGTCCTTTCGTGAGACCTTTAGTTCGTTTGGGTTCAAATATATTGATATTATTGTCATACAATATACCTTCATAGTATTAGCCCGCTTTGAACCACACCTAGTTTGATAACAAACAACTTAACACAAATGCCCTCCTTTGCCGCTACTATAACAGTCATATACTTAGCCTTTTGTTGTAGTATTCGGGACAATGTCTTAACTTTATAACTCATCCAAATCCATCATGGAACATCCTTTCCATTACATTATGCCACCCATAGTCTAAATTGAGATAAATTCAATGTGTATCTTGTGACAAAACTAGTATCAATATAACACTTTACAATAAACTATCTGTAACCATTTTTCACCTATACATAATATATTCTTAGTTCTTCCAAAGCTCATAAGAATATCCTTACTATCGTCCAATGATCATCTTATGAGTCATTCTGGTATATGCTCATAACATTTAGAGCATAGGACATATTTGGATATGTACATATCACGGTATATATTATTGATCAAAATATTCATGTGATTTCACTCATCAAGTGTCAAAACACTTCAATCTCGTTTCATTCACCAAGTGTCAATACACTTGTATCTTGATTCAACCTTTTCCATGTGGTAAGAACCTTTCTTGTCGTTTCCATATTGAACTCATTCAATATCTCATATATGTACATTTGGCATAACCATATTAGCGCATCAATCTATCTATACAGTCATTGATGCCTAATATTCCGGTTTTGCCCAAGTCTTTCATCAAAATCTAATTTTAATAAAATTCTTAACCTATGTCAATAAAAGATACATCATTTCTAATCAACACCATGTCATCTACATAATGTGTTAGAAATATGTCTCAATGCTCCCACTTAATTTCTTGCAAATGCAAGCATCTTCATCGTCTCCGATGAAATTAAACTCTTTTAATAGTTTCATCATGGTGAAGGTTCCAACTCCTCTATGCTTGCTTCAACCATTAAAGTTTGCATGCCCTTTTAGCATCCTTTGATTTAACAAAACCCTTCAGACCGTGTCATATACACGTCCTGGGTAACCATTCTATTAGAAGAACCTTATTTTGCTTATTCAACTACCATATATCAAAATTGACATAAGTATTGGTTGCTACAATAATCCGTACAGAATAGATACCGCTACGAAAGGTCAAATCTTGTCGTAGTCAACTCTTTGAACATTGTCCTAAACTCTTTTCTGACATGTTGACTATTTCATAGATGTGAAACATCCATGTCCATTCCTTTTATAGATTTAAAAACGATCGATAGGCTTCACGTCTTTCCGGAGGGTCTTTCAAGTTCAAAACTTGATTTCTCGTGTATGGAAACTATCACGGATTTTATGACCTCTATTCATTTTATGGACGGGCCCATCATCGCTTCTTTGCATGCAGTTGGTTCATCATTATCAAAACAATAACAACTTGTTTATCAAATCTCACTATTTGATTCTTACCCAACCCATACGGTTCAATAGGAACTCTAATCTCCGTGATTAGAACCTTTGTATTAAATTGAACCATGAGTATTGTGGTTCATCAACCTAATCAAAGTTCTATTGTCCTCCCACTTAACTTTTGCGAAAAATTCCTTCTCAAGAAACTTGATGTTCAAAGTGACAAACTATTTTGTCTTCGGTGTTATGGAGGAATACCCAACTATTGCTTTGGGATAACCTACAAACACGTGCTTATCCGATTTTGACTATAAACATTTTACTTATGCCGAGCATACCAAAATTTAAGAAAAGACAACTCAGGTTTTATCCCAAACCATAACTCATATGGTGTCATTTCAATGGATCATGATGGTACTCTTTTCAGTGTAAAAGCGATAGTCTCTAAAGCTTTAATCCTTAAAATACAATGGCAGTTTTATAAATGACACCTTTGATCTTACCATTTCAAACAAGGTTTGATTTCATGTCTCGAACACACCATACTCCTATGGTTTATCGGGAAATGCAAATCCATGGAACAATTCCTCAAATGTTAGGTGTGCTGCTAAACTTGTAACTCAAATATCTCGCTTTATGATCCAATCATAAATTCTTTATTTTCTCATTACAATGATTCACTACTTCATCTTGAAAGTCTTTGAACAATTTCAAATGTTTCATACTTATTCCTTATTAAGTAAATATACATATATATCCACTCAAATTCCCGGGTAAAGTATATGAAGTCGAAAAGATCCACCACATATGGAGAGCACATAATGAACTATATACATCAACATGCATAATGTCGAATACGTTAGTCATTCGTTCCTCTCTGGCCTATGGACGGAGTTTCAATTATCTCGAGGAAAGTCTCACAAGCGTCAATTTATCAAAATCAAAGACTCCAAAAATCCATCAACATGGAGTTTCTTCATGTTTTCTTTCCAATAAATTTTAAACAACGATGTCACTTTATAAGTGATCTTTCAATCATTTGTCTTGTGACACTTTAGCAATAGTGTTTATGGATGTGATTTCTCCAACTAGACTTGTAAAAGTTCATCCATCCTTTATGGAATACGATAATTATTTGAACAACCATTGTTCTCGTAATACCGGAATAAAATAACAATTATTAAAACAAATATTGAAGGCTAGGTTTGACGACAATGAGAAACACAATAACATTTTTTATGAACATCATCACTTATGCTCTTGCTAGTTACTTAGGCCGTTGCAGTTCATGAATTGTGTTGTTCTGTATGACACTTCACACCAACCAATTTGGTATCCAATACCTAAAAACCACATTGTTTAACAAGCAAAGAATACAGCCATAACATGTATATCTTCTATATACCTAAGCTGGACATCTCCAACCTTTTCTTTTCTGCCAAATATTTTGCAGATTCTCTTTCAACAATTCCTTTCACTTCTAAAATAATCTATCAACATCAATAGTCGTGTCATTCACATGACACATAGTATAAAGTGTATATAGTCAAATACTAATACCTTTGGACTTGCACTTTGAAGTGGATCACCATCATCAAATGTTTAGCATTCTTTCAAAAATCCATTCTTTAGTAATCTTTTAGTGTAGTAAACATTTTATCTACATCTTCTATTCATACTTATCATGAAAACTTTCATGATCAAGCTACTATAGCCTATAAGGAAGAATCACGAGTATAATGTTAGTTCCCAAAAGATTTTTGGGAGATCCGGATGCCTAGCATCTCCACCCTTCACAAATTCTCATACAATATGAGAACATGTATATTGCAAAATTATACTCTATCATATTGCAACCAAAAACATTATTTCAGATATCACAATATCTTCCACAGATGATGGTTTCAGAAACAATTCTTTCAGCTCCTAGATAACCTTGATATTAAAACAACTTTTGAATATCAAGAATCATGGAGGCAAGCATGATACTTAAGATACTAACACTGGAATTGTTACTCTTGATTCAATACTATTTATTGAATTTCAGGGAGTAAGTGAGGTTTTGCTGAAAGTTTGAAATAGTACTTTAAACTTTAGATTGACACTCATAACAATATGATACCAGTTTGTAAAGTAAATATCTAGAATTCTATAGTTCTATTATCTCAATTAAAACTAAGCGCAAGGTAGTAAACAAATAACAATGACTACAACAAATTATGCAAATTCACTTTGATTTAGTTTATGATAAATTGAGTTCGACTAATCCAAATTACGAATGAACTCCCACTCAAAAACAACACCCCCGTGTCTTTTTCGTGATTACATAACCCAAAACCACTACACCAAGTCCGATCATCACGTGAGTCGGTGTAGCTTCAAAGGCGAGCATCTATATGGGCATCATATCTAACATATGACTCATGTTTAACCTTTTGGTCTGTGTTCTGAGGCCATGTCTATACATGTTAGGCTCGCCAAGTAAGAACCTTAGTACTCGTGTGTGTAAAACTGTCATACACCCATTGTACGAACGTGTATTCAAGTACACCCGATCATCACATGATATCTTGAAGCGATGAAACATAAAACAATGCGTACTTAAGGAAGAACACATGTTTATCTTGATATCTAAATGAGGGATCATCTTATAATGCTACTAAAACACCAAACAAGCAATATAAGATGCAAACATCACATGTGTAAAGTGAAATGATATGGTTCTTGCACTTGATCACTATCATGTGCATCGTGGTATGATCTTTATCATTCCTTTGTGTGTAAGGCCAAGGTCTACGGAATTTACACGTTTAGGTGTATTGTAAGAGTATCAACTATAAATCAACTTACAACATTACCATATCATCACACCAGCCCAACAACAATCTAAACTAGACGCTTCTAATTTATCCATTGCAAGTTTTACGTGGCTTAGAGCTTTCGAAGATAGAACCAGTCCTACCTACGAACATGGAACCACAACGATGATAACCAAATTATTAGCAACTCGTTGTAAAAAAAATATTGACTATAGTAGGATAGACAGACACCCGCTAGCCACTTATGCAAAACTAGTTGCACGTCAAGCGTGGAACATGTCTCATGTGCGAGGACATGTAAAGTTAGTCCGGGCCACTTCATCCACTATGCCACCAATATCCAAAATACATAGAATATGCAATAAAATGATCATCATCATCCACATACTGTTATGTGTACTACCCATACAAAGCATCTACGCATAGATCAGGCTTTGATACCACTATTGGGTTCGCAGCATAGAAAACAAAAAATTCCTATGATGGATACTACTAAGCACCAAGATCTATCTACCTAGATACAATCAACGGGTCGATTTACATCCATAGAGAACATACCATTGAAGAGCGACAAACCTTTACGAGGTTGGACTCGTGGATGATGTAGTCATACACTTGCCGATCTCAAGATCGTGATGAAGTCTAGCGAGTCTAGCAGGTCCAGCACCAGCAAGTTCAGTAGGTCCAACACAACCAAGTCCAGCACGACAAAGGAGCGGTGCATACGTGATCGCACACACATCCGATACCCCGACAACCTCCGTCCCTCGCTCTAGCAAAGCAGCATAAGCAACAACTTCTTTCTAGATAAAACCACCGGGAACATGTATCTCGCTAATCCAAGACCATGGGGAATAATTTCTAGAGGGGGAGAGAGATCCTTCACAAGGAGTTGTAAGTGATAAGTGAGGCGAGGGGGCCTTTTGTAGGAGGAGGGGGTGTCCCTTCACCTCCCTCATTCATGTGGTGGTAACTCCCTCCACATAGATATCACCCTCCATATTCTCCACTTAAGTGTCCACTTAACTGCATTAAATTTCTCCAAATTTAATACTTTCTCATTTAATAAAAATATTTTATTTATTTTTCAGAATTTTGTTAATTACGTTGATTAACAAACATTCACATAAAACCCCTTGCAACATTTCAATATTACATGTAGAACCAATTTCAGAAATTTCACCCGAAACAATTTCGGTGTCTATTGAAATAATTCTAGCGCTTTGCAATTCACTTGTCTGAAAATGGTGTTGGTATCCCTTAAGTGTGTCACCCTACGATTCGCAAATAATGCAGACATGATTGAGACCCCTCTCAAATCAATAATCAGAAGCAGGACCTAGAGATCCATATTGACTTCCACACATTCAACGATGACTTTTGTGATCGTGAGAACCTTTAACGCTAGTAACTAAATCTCTTCGTCTCGTGATATATTACATGTCCGAGATTTGATCATCGGTATCTCCATACCTCATTTGATCTCGTTGCCGACATGCACTCTTTTGTTGTTCCCGTGATATAAAATTCTAGTGATCTCATCACTTTCTTGCAAGCTAACCAATGTGATATCACCGAGAGGACCCAGAGTATATATATCCGTCATCGGGATGGACAAATATCACTCTTGATCCATGAGCCTCTACATAACACCTTCGTAGCACTAACCCCACCTTTATAATCACCCTTTCACGGTGTGACGTTTGATGTTATCAAGATACTCATCCAGTGTTAGTGATTGACATGATCTCATGGTGTAAGGACTATGATTACTTTATATGATGTTATAGCAATATAAACACAATGACTTTGATCGTAATGCTATACTTTAGATGAATGTTCATCACATTATACCACTAATGTTGTGACCTTGTTATTAACAATATCCAATGTCTCTGATCAGGAAACCTTGATCAACTTGTTAATCAACGCGCTAGTTTATATGAGATGCATTACTAGGAACCTTGTATTTTGTTTATTAAACACACATGTATTAAAGTTTCCAACTAATACAATTATAGCATGTAAAATAAACTTTTATCATAAACATGGAATAAGATAATAACAACTTTATTATTTCCTCTCTGGCATATTCCCTTCATCCAGTAGGCTGACATCCTGCCATAGTAGCAGCGGGAGTGTCGTAGATGGCGTGTCACGACGCGAATGCCTGAACTATAGAGGAAGCTGATGAGGTTCTCAAGAGAGGTGCTAGCCCTTTGTGCCGATGTCGGTAGGGGTGGGCATAAAAACCCGAAACCGAATACCGAAACTGAACTAACCAGAACCGAAACCGAATACACCGAAACCGATTTAACCGAGAACAATTTTGGTGCATAAATGTAATAAACCGAATTTATTAAAATAAATTCGGTTTTGACCCTTGGTTGACCGAAATAACCGAATAAACCGAGATATAGTTAACAAATGTCAAAACAATCCCATCTAGAGCTCTAGTACAGTTTGTTCTTACTAATTTTCGTAGGAAAAAAGTAAGCGCCTAATTAGCCAAAGACCCAAACTGCACATATATATGAGGTACCACGTCTCCTGGCAACTACGTGCATTCACCTCCGTGAAGAAAAAAGAGGCAATCCCATGCACTTCCGTAGAGAAAAAAACAACATGCCAATGCACATAGTACGTGTGTTATATATATAGACATGCATCTATCTAATTTATTCTTGCTTCAGTTAGACATGCAGTACACGTATATCTATATAGCAGTACGCGCATATATGTATTTTACAAATGCATGCGTTGATATGGTTCCGGCAGGCAAATGACTAATATGTGCGGGCTTTGTGGTTATGTTGACTTATGCGCTAGCTGATGCTACATGCCATATATAGATCAGACGTTTTATCTTTATCACTTTCAGTCAAATCGGTTAAAAACCGAATACTGAACCGAATTAGCGGTTAACCGAACTACCAGGCGATTGAATAACCGAAATTATTTCGGTTGCCATTTCTTATTACCCGAAATACTAAAAAAACCGAGAAACCGAACCAAATTTTCGGTTAAAACCGAATGCCCAGGCCTAGATGTCGGGGTAGACGAGAGCATTGGGCCCTACAACTTTGGTCGAGGTAGCCGCCGTGATCGATGCCGTGGTCATGTGCTGGTGTCGAGGTAGCCGCACATGAAGCCGCAATCGCATAGTGCACGAGTAGAATGATTGAGATGTGTCGAGGCAGTCATTGAGGATGTTGAAAGAATATTTCATGTTTTCCTTTGTTTTGCGTGTTAGATAACAATACTATGGAGGCTTTTCATGTGTGCTAAGTGTGTAGGAAGTTTTGAGGGGGGGCGGATAATCCGCCCCTCTAAGGGCCGGATAATCCGGCCTACCTCATCTCTCAAGGAAGCCAAGGCGCGTCGCTCTGTGTCTAGTCGGATTTTCTCCTGGAAAATCCGAACTGGGGCGGTTTTTCCTCCCCAGGCCGGATAATCTGGGTTTCGAAAGGGCCGGATAATCCGGCCCCCAGTTTTCGAGCAGAAGGAGCCAAGGCACGTCACTCGGTATCCGGTCGGATTTTCTCCCGGAAAATCCGAACTAGGGTGGTTTTTCTTCCCCAGGTCGGATAATCCGGCCTTCGCATAGGATCGGATAATCCGGCCCCCAGAAGTTGATCAAGGGCAAGCTCGGCGCGTCTCACTATGAGGGGGCGGATTTTCAGCCGAATATCCCGGGTCTGGGGTGGTGTTTCCCCAGACCGGATAATCCGGCCCTCACTTGGGCCGGATAATCCGGCCCCCAAAGTGTGCAACGACTAGTTTTTTGAAGGGGGTATAAGTACCCCTTCTTCCCCAATGTCTATATCTCTTGATTCACTCGAATTTGACCAGACCTTGTGCAAGAGATATAAATCTCGATCTCCCTCTTCAACCACCCGAAGGTCTTGATCTTTGGTGGAATTGAAGGAGGAGAAGTTCATCATCAACATCAAGAATCAAGCGCTTCAACTCCTCTCCATTCACTTGGAGAAATCCCTGATCTAGTATTCTTGTTAATACCTAGATCTCGTTATTGTATTTGACAACTTTGTTCTTGTGGCAGCTTGTTGTCATTTTGGGAGCCTCCAAGTTGTTGTGGAGTTGTTGCCCCGCTAGTTGTGTAAAGGCGCCGGTGCCCGCCTCGAAGGGTACCTATAGTGGAAGGTGGATCAGGCCTGTTGTGGCGAGATCCATCGGAGAACAGGGTGAGGCCTTTTGTGGCGTGGTGGTCTTAGTACCGCTCACCCCTCCAACGCAGATGTACTTCCCTTAACAAGGAAGGAACTGCGATCAAACAAATCCTGTGTCTCCGCGTGCTTCACTTCGGTTCAATCGCTCCTCTTCCACTCGCTCTTTACTCGCTAGTAGATAGGTTTGCATATAGGGAAATTCCACACATTAGTTTATCTAGAGAATTTACCTTTGTGCTAAGCCTAAAATTGAAAAAGAATTAAAAATTGGTGTAGCACCTATTCACCCCCCCCCCTCTAGGTGCCCATACGATCCATTTCAATTGGTATCAGAGCCCCGGCTCTTAATTCGGGCTTAACCGCCTAAGAGTAGTATGGGGTACCAGGGATGATGGAAATGAGGCTGTGGATAAGGTCACAATGGATGACTCAAGTCGTTGGAAACAACCTTGTTGAAATCCTTTGAGGCCAAGATGGAGGAGATGAATCAAATGATTGCTCGCCTTAGATCATCCATAGCCCCATCTCCATCCTCCTCTGAGGCTCCCACACCATCATCTAAGGATAAGGGTAACATCGGATCCAAGGACGATGATGTGGAAGGTGAAAAACTAAATGGCTCCACCTCCAAAAAGGGAAGTGGTAAGGAGGAATATAGTGAGGTCCGCCACATATATTCCCCCGACCCACCTATCCCTCATCCTCATATAAACAATAGGGGTGATCCACCCAAGCTCACTGCATCTTCTTTTAACCAATGGAAATTTCTAATGAATCTCATGTTTGCAGCTCCTCTATTGAATTGTGGAGGATTATTGAAGAAGGTCTTCATATTGGAGATCAAACCAATCTAACAAGAAGGGAATTTGTGGATAGCTAGTTGAATGCCACTGCTCTCCACATGATACAGCTGGGTGTGGGTCCCAAGGACATGCCACACATTGAACATCTCAACACAGCTAAAGAGGCGTGGGATGCTCTTACGGACCTTTTTGTTGGAAATGAAAGCATGAGAAGAAACCGGTATGATGCCCTTAGTAACGAAGCTAAGGGATTCTACATGTTGGATGGTGAAAACGATGAGGACATGTATAGAAGACTCAAGGGCATCGCAACAACATTTCGGAAGCATGGGGCCACTCACATTGATGATGCATGGATAAAAAGAAAGTATGTGAGTGCCTTAATGCCTTTCGAACCGACGGATTTGAAGAGCTTGCAAGGTAGACACAAATATCATCGAATGACATCCAATGAAGTCATGCAAGAAATGGTGTCATTCAAAGTGGCAGCAAAGAATGCTGAAGATACCCGTGCTCGGGCCATTGAAATGCAAAAGGGTGTCAATGTGGCTCTCAAAGCCAATGTTGTTGAGAAAGAGGACGATGAAGGAGTTTTTGAGAGGGTATCCATGGACTGCCCCGATGAGGTCAAACGTGCTCATGGCGAGTACATGGCATTCTATGCAAGGAACTTTTGGAAGGACCCTGCCAAAGCCAAGTCTGAACTTGAGCGTAAGAATGAATCAAATGGAAGAAGAGAAAGTGGCCCAAGATTGAGAACTTGCTTCAACTGTGGAGATAGACTGCACTTTGTTGCTGAGTGTCCTTATCAAAGTAGAGAAGACAATGGTGGCAGGCTCATTCTCAAAGAGAAATCCAAAGCTCCGAAGAAGAAGCCATTTGCTAAGAAGAATGGCCCTTTCAAGAAGCAACCCAAGATGGTCCTTGTAGCTCAAGAGGAATACTCCTCCGCAAGTGAAGATGAAGAGGATGATGATAGTTCCCGCAAAGTGGCTGCTATAGCCACCACATCGACTCCCTCCTCTCTCTTCGACTCACCGAACGAGAACGCCATCAACAACAATGCCACTTGTCTAATGGCAAGAGGATCCGAGGTATCAACTTCTAACTCCTCTTTTCCTAAGACTAACATAATTTTGGATATGGATGATCATGACAGTCTTGAAATGAAAGAAGAAGATATTGCCTTGGACACTTTTTTCACTAACCTACAAGGTGAGCACAAACTCCATTTTGATGTTCTTATGAGTCAACTTGCTCAAGCCGAAGATCTCCTTGAAGAAAAGGGGAGAATTGAAAGAGAGGATGCCTTGGAGATAGCCTCTTTGAAGAATGCCTTGGAAGAGGAAGAGGAAACTCGAGTTTCTTTGGAAGAAAGACTCGAATCCCTAGAGGAGTCACAAGAAGAAGCTATAGCTCAGCTCATTAAAGAACGTGACCATGCTCTTGCCAAGGTAAAGAAACTAAAGAAAGAAAAGACTGATTTTGGGGTTGTTCATGCTAGACTTTTGGAGAAGTTTGATGATCTTGAAAGTGCTCACAAGGCATTGAAGAGTGATCATTCTACTCTAAATGAGTCTCATGACCAGCTCCAAACTCAATTGAAACGGTATGATGTGCCAAGTACCTCCTCTTCATCCTTTGGAAAAGAAGATATTGCAAGGAGTTCTCAACACAAAGGTAAAGGGGTTGTTGATGAGATACTGAGCAGGCAAAGGACAAACAACAGTAAAGAAGGTCCTGGTTACATACCCAAGATAAAGAGCAAGAAAAACAAGAAGAACAAGAACAAGACTGCTCAATCGAAGACTAGCAACATTACCAATGACAAGATTAACTATGATGGCTTTGCAGGGATCAACAATCCTAACTTCGAACTATATTGTGATTCTTATGGTGATGTTTATGCTAGTTATGTAGGGCCTTATGATTGTTACATTCCTTGGTCTATTTGGGTTCCCAAGACCCTTGTTACTAACATGAGAGGACCCATTGAAAAATGGGTACCTAAAACCAAGAAGTAATTTTCTTGCAGGGATATGCTTCCGGTGGTTCTAAATGGGTACTCGATAGTGGTTGTACGAGTCATATGACCGGAAGCGAGGAGATCATCACGAAGATGCGGCCAAACCTTGATCACATTACCGTCTCCTATGGTGACAAGTCAAACTCTGAGGGTATTGGGTCTCGGCAAAGTTGTGGTGGCTCACGATATCTCTCTCGTGGACGTCATGACGATCCAGATATCGTCATAGTTGGTTATGACGATTTTAACCAAAATCGTCGTTATAGTTCATTTGCAATGTTCAGCTTTCGATGATCTCAAATCGTCATAGAATCGTCATAAATGGACTATTGTGACCATTCTGTGACGAAAATGGAGGGTCATATACATCCAGATTCCTTGTAGTGTGTTCAGTTGTAGTCAAGTGTATCTCTTTGTCTAGGTGGAAGTTCAACTTAATAGTCTCCACTGAACTACATGTACATTAAACAGTGGTTGGAACTAATGAGCCATATAATGTGCCTCTGAGATCTTTTGGCGGGTTGTTAGATTTATATGGGCTGTGATCCATGTAGACCGCTTATGTAGTCTAATAAATCCTGAAATCTCAAGGCCCATCTATTATGGCAGCTTGGGAGCTGTGTGGGAGACAAAGATTAGTTCCATATTGCTAGAAGGGAGAGAATTTGACCATCTTATAAGGTGACCTATTTCACTCTCACTAAGTGAGTGAAGAGAAGGAGTCCACTCGCACTCCTCATCCGCCGCCGCCCGCCTTGCCTCGCCCGCACACGCGCCGCGTCGCGTTTTGTGAACCGAGTTCGAGTTCGAGTTCGAAACTTGTTTTGTGGAAGACGAAATTTTTGCATGGTGCACCAGCTGTTGGGTACGTGTCAACATTCGTGTGCATGTTTGACGTGTGTCCTTTTCTTTCACCGTGTGGCGACTCGGTCGGCTCACCTGCTAGACTATAGAGTGAGAGATAGAACAGATCTAGAATCATCCTGTTTTTTCTATTTCTCTCTCGTCGCATGTTCCTCTTACTATATTGCTCTCTAGGCTTCCCCATCTCGGTGACTGCGTGTACGGCCATCCGAGAGAGCTGGCCTCCGAAACCCCGTTCGTTGAGATCCTACACTAGGAGACGGACGATAAGATTTTTAGGGAGCATCTCGGTGCGACTGCTCACTTCTGTTTGCGTTCTTCTTCATCAACCGACGACCTCAATAGCACCATGGATGACAATTACGATGATCAAGGTGATGTTGCGATGATGACATTCCCGGTCAACCTGTAGTGCTATTCATCTCTTTCTACGCACTAGTTCTTACTAGATTTTTAGATCTACTAGATAGGCTTGTTTGGCTTTATGTGCTTAGATCTGCTAGTGCTGTATGTGCTTAGATTTTCCTAATACTCCAACAGTTTGTACTCAGATAAGAAATGGTGAACTATGATCTGGAGTTCTGGACATAGATGTGCAGCCAATTCCTACACCATCAATAACGATAAGTCTAGAACAAGATGAGAAAAAAGGTAAACTAATGAATCAAAATCTATATAACGTTGGCTCCCTCGCTATATATTTGCTATTGTGCTCTATCACACCTCTCGTAGCAGACAACTGCATGCAGCCCGAGCACTCACATGGCTCCGATCTTGCGACCGTCTCTCCTCATCTGATGCATCAGCTACGTTTCTGTCCTTTCTCATGCAGTGGACGAGCAGATCTACAAGATTCTTGCAACCACCTCCTCGAAGCCTGAAACTATCAGCTCCGAGTCCAGAGGTACAGCAAAACTGATGATGCAAGCTAACGCGTGGTTATTATATTGTATGTACGTAATTTGGTTTGTCCTTTTGATCCGCGACGGTGTTCTAATCCTCTCCATGCCTTCATTCTGCAGTGTGTCCACCTTCGTCGAGCCAGAGCCGCGGTGTCGTTGAATCACCGACATGGAAGTATGAGTTTGGTCGAATATGATGGATGTATTACTGAGCCTCATGAGCGAGCAGGGGCGGCACCAGTAAGGGGTCAAGGAGGAGCGGTCGCCCCGGCTCACCAATTGAGGATCAAGGTAGCTTGTCTATATCTTCTGCTCAGAATTTTCAAGGACACATCGGCGTAGAGGTAGGGCAGGCGCATTTAGCCGTTATCGGGGTCGGTCAAAGGTTCGAGAATGTTTCTATGTAGTTATCTGAAGCTTATCCGCAGATCTACCTGGATTCCCACTTACACACTTTTAAAAGGGAAGCTACCTGTGGATGATGTTGGTTACCTGCCCTCTCCTGTTTTGGTGAAGAAGGGACCGGATAAACCCTGGCCAGCTCCACCGTTTGGTTGCGTCAGACTCACCATGGATGGGTCCTACAATGCTTCTGACCGTTCTGCTGGTCTTGGCATGGTGTTGCAAAATGAGGAAGGAGCTCCTATTTTATCTTCGTGCAGGTTTCTTGAGGATTGTGAGGCTCCATTGGAAGCCGATCCATGTGCATGTGTCGAGGGGCTCTCTTTGGCCTTGCATCAATCCTAGTCTCCGATTATCGTGGAGTCAGATTGCATACAAGTAGTGGAAGCTACGAAGAGAGCTACACATGATAGATCCCCCTTCCTCTTCCTGACTACGGAATTGCATGATCTTATGAATCAAAGTAGAATTTGCCAATTTGTAAAGTGGAATGATCGCAGGTTAGGGTTAGCGATGTTCTTACAAACTATGCAAGAACTATATGCCACACTGCTACCTGGTTAGGTTCTAGCCAAGAAGCCATTTTTCAGTTGCTAGACCATGACCGCTCTGTAACCCCACCTTCTTAATAAAGTTCCTTTTTACTTGAAAAAATATTCTTTTATAGAACAGTATGAGAGATCGAGGAAGGGATAATGAAATCTATCATGGGTCAGAGGGTAACTGGAATTATAAAATGCCCAACAGGTTGCTACTGCCCAGAAAAAATGCACGACTAGGGTGTGCGCCACAACCTCGCGTGGTATTTCTCCACATCTGCTAAAAAAACCACACGATATGGCAGTCCTTGTAGCAATTACGTACCGAGAGACTCTCTCCTTGGCGCTAGATGTTCACCTCACTCGTGCCGAGAGAGTTAACTTGATTTCCTTGAGGTGGTCAAGAGCCAGAACCCATGATGGAATCTATGTACATAGGCACATTTAGCACCATGATAAGCCAAATAAAATTGAGATAAAATTATTTCCACGTAGTCACCTAAATGTTATTGAGTAATAAAGTGGCGCCCGATTCCCTCATTAAAAACCCTACTTGTCAGCTCTCGTCCCGAACTCAAATACCGCGAGTTCATGTTAGTATTTTCTAAGTCATCTCTATCTTTTTTCATGATTTTAGTAGTTGTACTTCATAATTTCAAAAATTGAATTTTTAAAACCATTTATTCTCTTGAGTATACTTGCTTTTGTGCATTAGAAATTTAGACCTAATATTTCAAAAAATAGACATTGTATCCCGCCCCAGCTGATTTGGCTCCACCATTGTGGGCGAGTATATATAAGCGTATAGGGAATCATTTTGGAGTACAAGTCAAGTTAGGACTGTATGAAAATAGATCATAACTCTATCTTAACTATGATAACAACTGTATATACATAATAATCTAACACTACCCCAAAGTCGTAGAGGTAGCGTCATGAACAACAGAAACGTCATGGACGGTCAGACTAGAGAGAAGACGAAGAAGAATCCAGTGTTGGGTTCGCAGCATAGAAAACAAAAAATTTCCTACGGTGGGAACTACTAAGCACCAAGATCTATCTACCTAGATACAATCAACGGGTGGATTTACATCCATAGAGAAGATAACCTTGAAGAGCGATAAAGCGTTACGAGGTTAGACTCGTGGATGATGTAGTCGTACACTTGTCGATCTCAAGATCGTGATAAAGTCTAGCGAGTCCAGCAGGTCCAACACTAGCAAGTTCAGTAGGTCCAGCATCACCAAGTCCAACACCACCAAGTCCAGCACCACAAAGCAGCAATGCATCCGTGATCACACACACGTCCGATACCCCAACAACCTCCATCCCTCGCTCCATCAAAGCAACGGAAGCAGCAACTCCTTTCCAGATAAAGCCACCGAAAACATGTATCTCATTATTCTGAGACCATGGGGAATAAATTTTAGAGGGGGAGAGAGATCCTTCATGAGGAGATGTAAGTGAGAAGTGAGGAGGGGGTCTTTTATAGGAGGAGAGGGTGCCCTTCACCTCCCTCATTCATGTGGTGTTAACTCCCTCCACATAAATATGACCCTCCACATTCTCCACTTAAGTCTCCACTTAAATGCATTAAATTTCTCCAAATTTAATACTCTCTCATTTAATAAAACTATTTTATTTATTTTATTCAGAATTTTGTTAATTACTTTAATTAACAAACATTCACATAAAACTCTTGCAACATTTCAATATTACATGCAGAACCAATTTCAGCAATTTCATCCGAAACAATTTCGGTGTCTATTGAAATAATTCCAACGCTTTACAATTCACTTGTCTGAAACATATTTGCTCCAAATGGTGTTGGTATCCCTTAAGTGTGTCACCCTACGATTCACGAATAATGCAGACATGATTGAGACCCCTCTCAGATTAATAATCAGAAGCGGGACCTAGAGATCCATACTGACTCCAACACATTGAACGATGACTTCTGTGATCGTGAGAACCTTTAACGCTAGTAACTAAATCCCTTCATCTCGCAATATATTATATGTCCGAGATTCGATCGTCGGTATATCCATACCTAGTTTGATCTCGTTACCGAACTCTTTTCGCGTTCCTGTGATATAAAATTCTAGTGATCTCATCACTTGCTTGCAAGCTAACCAATGTGATATCACCGAGAGGTCCTAGAGTATATCTATCCATCATCGGGATGGAAAAATCCAACTCTTGATCCATGAGCCTCTACATAACACTTTTGTAGCACAGAACACCTTTACAATCACCCTTTCATGGTGTGATGTTTGATGTTATCAAGATACGCTTCCATTGTTAGTGATTGACATGATCTCATGGTCTAAGGAGTATGATTACTTCGTATGATGTTATAGCAATATAAACACAATGACTTTGATTGTAATGTTATACTTCGGATGAATGTTCATCACATTATTCCATTAATGTTGTGACCTCGTTATTAACAACATCCAATAACTATGATTAGGAAACCTTGATCATCTTGTTAATCAACGAGCTAGTTTATATGAGAGGCATTACTAGGAACCTTGTATTTTGTTTATTAAACACACATGTATTAATGTTTCCAATTAATACAATTATAGCATGTAAAATAAACTTTTATCATAAACATCTAATAAGATAATAACAACTTTATTATTCCCTCTCGGGCATATTCCCTTCAGTCTCCCACTTGCACCAGAGTCAACAATCTAGTTTGTAAACTTCCGCATTCAACACTTATGGCTTTATGGTGTTGTATATACGCGTTTCCTAGTGGTAAACATAATCTCTAGATCTGACACTTTTCGGTTCGTGTGTATTTGCATGTCTTTCCATCTCTACGCATCACTCATTCTTAAATGAGATGGCATTGTATAAATTTGGTCCTTTCGTGAGACCTTTAGTTCGTTTGGGTTCAAATATATTGATATTATTGTCATACAATATACCTTCATAGTATTAGCCCGCTTTGAACCACACCTAGTTTGATAACAAACAACTTAACACAAATGCCCTCCTTTGCCGCTACTATAACAGTCATATACTTAGCCTTTTGTTGTAGTATTCGGGACAATGTCTTAACTTTATAACTCATCCAAATCCATCATGGAACATCCTTTCCATTACATTATGCCACCCATAGTCTAAATTGAGATAAATTCAATGTGTATCTTGTGACAAAACTAGTATCAATATAACACTTTACAATAAACTATCTGTAACCATTTTTCACCTATACATAATATATTCTTAGTTCTTCCAAAGCTCATAAGAATATCCTTACTATCGTCCAATGATCATCTTATGAGTCATTCTGGTATATGCTCATAACATTTAGAGCATAGGACATATTTGGATATGTACATATCACGGTATATATTATTGATCAAAATATTCATGTGATTTCACTCATCAAGTGTCAAAACACTTCAATCTCGTTTCATTCACCAAGTGTCAATACACTTGTATCTTGATTCAACCTTTTCCATGTGGTAAGAACCTTTCTTGTCGTTTCCATATTGAACTCATTCAATATCTCATATATGTACATTTGGCATAACCATATTAGCGCATCAATCTATCTATACAGTCATTGATGCCTAATATTCCGGTTTTGCCCAAGTCTTTCATCAAAATCTAATTTTAATAAAATTCTTAACCTATGTCAATAAAAGATACATCATTTCTAATCAACACCATGTCATCTACATAATGTGTTAGAAATATGTCTCAATGCTCCCACTTAATTTCTTGCAAATGCAAGCATCTTCATCGTCTCCGATGAAATTAAACTCTTTTAATAGTTTCATCATGGTGAAGGTTCCAACTCCTCTATGCTTGCTTCAACCATTAAAGTTTGCATGCCCTTTTAGCATCCTTTGATTTAACAAAACCCTTCAGACCGTGTCATATACACGTCCTGGGTAACCATTCTATTAGAAGAACCTTATTTTGCTTATTCAACTACCATATATCAAAATTGACATAAGTATTGGTTGCTACAATAATCCGTACAGAATAGATACCGCTACGAAAGGTCAAATCTTGTCGTAGTCAACTCTTTGAACATTGTCCTAAACTCTTTTCTGACATGTTGACTATTTCATAGATGTGAAACATCCATGTCCATTCCTTTTATAGATTTAAAAACGATCGATAGGCTTCACGTCTTTCCGGAGGGTCTTTCAAGTTCAAAACTTGATTTCTCGTGTATGGAAACTATCACGGATTTTATGACCTCTATTCATTTTATGGACGGGCCCATCATCGCTTCTTTGCATGCAGTTGGTTCATCATTATCAAAACAATAACAACTTGTTTATCAAATCTCACTATTTGATTCTTACCCAACCCATACGGTTCAATAGGAACTCTAATCTCCGTGATTAGAACCTTTGTATTAAATTGAACCATGAGTATTGTGGTTCATCAACCTAATCAAAGTTCTATTGTCCTCCCACTTAACTTTTGCGAAAAATTCCTTCTCAAGAAACTTGATGTTCAAAGTGACAAACTATTTTGTCTTCGGTGTTATGGAGGAATACCCAACTATTGCTTTGGGATAACCTACAAACACGTGCTTATCCGATTTTGACTATAAACATTTTACTTATGCCGAGCATACCAAAATTTAAGAAAAGACAACTCAGGTTTTATCCCAAACCATAACTCATATGGTGTCATTTCAATGGATCATGATGGTACTCTTTTCAGTGTAAAAGCGATAGTCTCTAAAGCTTTAATCCTTAAAATACAATGGCAGTTTTATAAATGACACCTTTGATCTTACCATTTCAAACAAGGTTTGATTTCATGTCTCGAACACACCATACTCCTATGGTTTATCGGGAAATGCAAATCCATGGAACAATTCCTCAAATGTTAGGTGTGCTGCTAAACTTGTAACTCAAATATCTCGCTTTATGATCCAATCATAAATTCTTTATTTTCTCATTACAATGATTCACTACTTCATCTTGAAAGTCTTTGAACAATTTCAAATGTTTCATACTTATTCCTTATTAAGTAAATATACATATATATCCACTCAAATTCCCGGGTAAAGTATATGAAGTCGAAAAGATCCACCACATATGGAGAGCACATAATGAACTATATACATCAACATGCATAATGTCGAATACGTTAGTCATTCGTTCCTCTCTGGCCTATGGACGGAGTTTCAATTATCTCGAGGAAAGTCTCACAAGCGTCAATTTATCAAAATCAAAGACTCCAAAAATCCATCAACATGGAGTTTCTTCATGTTTTCTTTCCAATAAATTTTAAACAACGATGTCACTTTATAAGTGATCTTTCAATCATTTGTCTTGTGACACTTTAGCAATAGTGTTTATGGATGTGATTTCTCCAACTAGACTTGTAAAAGTTCATCCATCCTTTATGGAATACGATAATTATTTGAACAACCATTGTTCTCGTAATACCGGAATAAAATAACAATTATTAAAACAAATATTGAAGGCTAGGTTTGACGACAATGAGAAACACAATAACATTTTTTATGAACATCATCACTTATGCTCTTGCTAGTTACTTAGGCCGTTGCAGTTCATGAATTGTGTTGTTCTGTATGACACTTCACACCAACCAATTTGGTATCCAATACCTAAAAACCACATTGTTTAACAAGCAAAGAATACAGCCATAACATGTATATCTTCTATATACCTAAGCTGGACATCTCCAACCTTTTCTTTTCTGCCAAATATTTTGCAGATTCTCTTTCAACAATTCCTTTCACTTCTAAAATAATCTATCAACATCAATAGTCGTGTCATTCACATGACACATAGTATAAAGTGTATATAGTCAAATACTAATACCTTTGGACTTGCACTTTGAAGTGGATCACCATCATCAAATGTTTAGCATTCTTTCAAAAATCCATTCTTTAGTAATCTTTTAGTGTAGTAAACATTTTATCTACATCTTCTATTCATACTTATCATGAAAACTTTCATGATCAAGCTACTATAGCCTATAAGGAAGAATCACGAGTATAATGTTAGTTCCCAAAAGATTTTTGGGAGATCCGGATGCCTAGCATCTCCACCCTTCACAAATTCTCATACAATATGAGAACATGTATATTGCAAAATTATACTCTATCATATTGCAACCAAAAACATTATTTCAGATATCACAATATCTTCCACAGATGATGGTTTCAGAAACAATTCTTTCAGCTCCTAGATAACCTTGATATTAAAACAACTTTTGAATATCAAGAATCATGGAGGCAAGCATGATACTTAAGATACTAACACTGGAATTGTTACTCTTGATTCAATACTATTTATTGAATTTCAGGGAGTAAGTGAGGTTTTGCTGAAAGTTTGAAATAGTACTTTAAACTTTAGATTGACACTCATAACAATATGATACCAGTTTGTAAAGTAAATATCTAGAATTCTATAGTTCTATTATCTCAATTAAAACTAAGCGCAAGGTAGTAAACAAATAACAATGACTACAACAAATTATGCAAATTCACTTTGATTTAGTTTATGATAAATTGAGTTCGACTAATCCAAATTACGAATGAACTCCCACTCAAAAACAACACCCCCGTGTCTTTTTCGTGATTACATAACCCAAAACCACTACACCAAGTCCGATCATCACGTGAGTCGGTGTAGCTTCAAAGGCGAGCATCTATATGGGCATCATATCTAACATATGACTCATGTTTAACCTTTTGGTCTGTGTTCTGAGGCCATGTCTATACATGTTAGGCTCGCCAAGTAAGAACCTTAGTACTCGTGTGTGTAAAACTGTCATACACCCATTGTACGAACGTGTATTCAAGTACACCCGATCATCACATGATATCTTGAAGCGATGAAACATAAAACAATGCGTACTTAAGGAAGAACACATGTTTATCTTGATATCTAAATGAGGGATCATCTTATAATGCTACTAAAACACCAAACAAGCAATATAAGATGCAAACATCACATGTGTAAAGTGAAATGATATGGTTCTTGCACTTGATCACTATCATGTGCATCGTGGTATGATCTTTATCATTCCTTTGTGTGTAAGGCCAAGGTCTACGGAATTTACACGTTTAGGTGTATTGTAAGAGTATCAACTATAAATCAACTTACAACATTACCATATCATCACACCAGCCCAACAACAATCTAAACTAGACGCTTCTAATTTATCCATTGCAAGTTTTACGTGGCTTAGAGCTTTCGAAGATAGAACCAGTCCTACCTACGAACATGGAACCACAACGATGATAACCAAATTATTAGCAACTCGTTGTAAAAAAAATATTGACTATAGTAGGATAGACAGACACCCGCTAGCCACTTATGCAAAACTAGTTGCACGTCAAGCGTGGAACATGTCTCATGTGCGAGGACATGTAAAGTTAGTCCGGGCCACTTCATCCACTATGCCACCAATATCCAAAATACATAGAATATGCAATAAAATGATCATCATCATCCACATACTGTTATGTGTACTACCCATACAAAGCATCTACGCATAGATCAGGCTTTGATACCACTATTGGGTTCGCAGCATAGAAAACAAAAAATTCCTATGATGGATACTACTAAGCACCAAGATCTATCTACCTAGATACAATCAACGGGTCGATTTACATCCATAGAGAACATACCATTGAAGAGCGACAAACCTTTACGAGGTTGGACTCGTGGATGATGTAGTCATACACTTGCCGATCTCAAGATCGTGATGAAGTCTAGCGAGTCTAGCAGGTCCAGCACCAGCAAGTTCAGTAGGTCCAACACAACCAAGTCCAGCACGACAAAGGAGCGGTGCATACGTGATCGCACACACATCCGATACCCCGACAACCTCCGTCCCTCGCTCTAGCAAAGCAGCATAAGCAACAACTTCTTTCTAGATAAAACCACCGGGAACATGTATCTCGCTAATCCAAGACCATGGGGAATAATTTCTAGAGGGGGAGAGAGATCCTTCACAAGGAGTTGTAAGTGATAAGTGAGGCGAGGGGGCCTTTTGTAGGAGGAGGGGGTGTCCCTTCACCTCCCTCATTCATGTGGTGGTAACTCCCTCCACATAGATATCACCCTCCATATTCTCCACTTAAGTGTCCACTTAACTGCATTAAATTTCTCCAAATTTAATACTTTCTCATTTAATAAAAATATTTTATTTATTTTTCAGAATTTTGTTAATTACGTTGATTAACAAACATTCACATAAAACCCCTTGCAACATTTCAATATTACATGTAGAACCAATTTCAGAAATTTCACCCGAAACAATTTCGGTGTCTATTGAAATAATTCTAGCGCTTTGCAATTCACTTGTCTGAAAATGGTGTTGGTATCCCTTAAGTGTGTCACCCTACGATTCGCAAATAATGCAGACATGATTGAGACCCCTCTCAAATCAATAATCAGAAGCAGGACCTAGAGATCCATATTGACTTCCACACATTCAACGATGACTTTTGTGATCGTGAGAACCTTTAACGCTAGTAACTAAATCTCTTCGTCTCGTGATATATTACATGTCCGAGATTTGATCATCGGTATCTCCATACCTCATTTGATCTCGTTGCCGACATGCACTCTTTTGTTGTTCCCGTGATATAAAATTCTAGTGATCTCATCACTTTCTTGCAAGCTAACCAATGTGATATCACCGAGAGGACCCAGAGTATATATATCCGTCATCGGGATGGACAAATATCACTCTTGATCCATGAGCCTCTACATAACACCTTCGTAGCACTAACCCCACCTTTATAATCACCCTTTCACGGTGTGACGTTTGATGTTATCAAGATACTCATCCAGTGTTAGTGATTGACATGATCTCATGGTGTAAGGACTATGATTACTTTATATGATGTTATAGCAATATAAACACAATGACTTTGATCGTAATGCTATACTTTAGATGAATGTTCATCACATTATACCACTAATGTTGTGACCTTGTTATTAACAATATCCAATGTCTCTGATCAGGAAACCTTGATCAACTTGTTAATCAACGCGCTAGTTTATATGAGATGCATTACTAGGAACCTTGTATTTTGTTTATTAAACACACATGTATTAAAGTTTCCAACTAATACAATTATAGCATGTAAAATAAACTTTTATCATAAACATGGAATAAGATAATAACAACTTTATTATTTCCTCTCTGGCATATTCCCTTCATCCAGTAGGCTGACATCCTGCCATAGTAGCAGCGGGAGTGTCGTAGATGGCGTGTCACGACGCGAATGCCTGAACTATAGAGGAAGCTGATGAGGTTCTCAAGAGAGGTGCTAGCCCTTTGTGCCGATGTCGGTAGGGGTGGGCATAAAAACCCGAAACCGAATACCGAAACTGAACTAACCAGAACCGAAACCGAATACACCGAAACCGATTTAACCGAGAACAATTTTGGTGCATAAATGTAATAAACCGAATTTATTAAAATAAATTCGGTTTTGACCCTTGGTTGACCGAAATAACCGAATAAACCGAGATATAGTTAACAAATGTCAAAACAATCCCATCTAGAGCTCTAGTACAGTTTGTTCTTACTAATTTTCGTAGGAAAAAAGTAAGCGCCTAATTAGCCAAAGACCCAAACTGCACATATATATGAGGTACCACGTCTCCTGGCAACTACGTGCATTCACCTCCGTGAAGAAAAAAGAGGCAATCCCATGCACTTCCGTAGAGAAAAAAACAACATGCCAATGCACATAGTACGTGTGTTATATATATAGACATGCATCTATCTAATTTATTCTTGCTTCAGTTAGACATGCAGTACACGTATATCTATATAGCAGTACGCGCATATATGTATTTTACAAATGCATGCGTTGATATGGTTCCGGCAGGCAAATGACTAATATGTGCGGGCTTTGTGGTTATGTTGACTTATGCGCTAGCTGATGCTACATGCCATATATAGATCAGACGTTTTATCTTTATCACTTTCAGTCAAATCGGTTAAAAACCGAATACTGAACCGAATTAGCGGTTAACCGAACTACCAGGCGATTGAATAACCGAAATTATTTCGGTTGCCATTTCTTATTACCCGAAATACTAAAAAAACCGAGAAACCGAACCAAATTTTCGGTTAAAACCGAATGCCCAGGCCTAGATGTCGGGGTAGACGAGAGCATTGGGCCCTACAACTTTGGTCGAGGTAGCCGCCGTGATCGATGCCGTGGTCATGTGCTGGTGTCGAGGTAGCCGCACATGAAGCCGCAATCGCATAGTGCACGAGTAGAATGATTGAGATGTGTCGAGGCAGTCATTGAGGATGTTGAAAGAATATTTCATGTTTTCCTTTGTTTTGCGTGTTAGATAACAATACTATGGAGGCTTTTCATGTGTGCTAAGTGTGTAGGAAGTTTTGAGGGGGGGCGGATAATCCGCCCCTCTAAGGGCCGGATAATCCGGCCTACCTCATCTCTCAAGGAAGCCAAGGCGCGTCGCTCTGTGTCTAGTCGGATTTTCTCCTGGAAAATCCGAACTGGGGCGGTTTTTCCTCCCCAGGCCGGATAATCTGGGTTTCGAAAGGGCCGGATAATCCGGCCCCCAGTTTTCGAGCAGAAGGAGCCAAGGCACGTCACTCGGTATCCGGTCGGATTTTCTCCCGGAAAATCCGAACTAGGGTGGTTTTTCTTCCCCAGGTCGGATAATCCGGCCTTCGCATAGGATCGGATAATCCGGCCCCCAGAAGTTGATCAAGGGCAAGCTCGGCGCGTCTCACTATGAGGGGGCGGATTTTCAGCCGAATATCCCGGGTCTGGGGTGGTGTTTCCCCAGACCGGATAATCCGGCCCTCACTTGGGCCGGATAATCCGGCCCCCAAAGTGTGCAACGACTAGTTTTTTGAAGGGGGTATAAGTACCCCTTCTTCCCCAATGTCTATATCTCTTGATTCACTCGAATTTGACCAGACCTTGTGCAAGAGATATAAATCTCGATCTCCCTCTTCAACCACCCGAAGGTCTTGATCTTTGGTGGAATTGAAGGAGGAGAAGTTCATCATCAACATCAAGAATCAAGCGCTTCAACTCCTCTCCATTCACTTGGAGAAATCCCTGATCTAGTATTCTTGTTAATACCTAGATCTCGTTATTGTATTTGACAACTTTGTTCTTGTGGCAGCTTGTTGTCATTTTGGGAGCCTCCAAGTTGTTGTGGAGTTGTTGCCCCGCTAGTTGTGTAAAGGCGCCGGTGCCCGCCTCGAAGGGTACCTATAGTGGAAGGTGGATCAGGCCTGTTGTGGCGAGATCCATCGGAGAACAGGGTGAGGCCTTTTGTGGCGTGGTGGTCTTAGTACCGCTCACCCCTCCAACGCAGATGTACTTCCCTTAACAAGGAAGGAACTGCGATCAAACAAATCCTGTGTCTCCGCGTGCTTCACTTCGGTTCAATCGCTCCTCTTCCACTCGCTCTTTACTCGCTAGTAGATAGGTTTGCATATAGGGAAATTCCACACATTAGTTTATCTAGAGAATTTACCTTTGTGCTAAGCCTAAAATTGAAAAAGAATTAAAAATTGGTGTAGCACCTATTCACCCCCCCCCCTCTAGGTGCCCATACGATCCATTTCAATTGGTATCAGAGCCCCGGCTCTTAATTCGGGCTTAACCGCCTAAGAGTAGTATGGGTACCAGGGATGATGGAAATGAGGCTGTGGATAAGGTCACAATGGATGACTCAAGTCGTTGGAAACAACCTTGTTGAAATCCTTTGAGGCCAAGATGGAGGAGATGAATCAAATGATTGCTCGCCTTAGATCATCCATAGCCCCATCTCCATCCTCCTCTGAGGCTCCCACACCATCATCTAAGGATAAGGGTAACATCGGATCCAAGGACGATGATGTGGAAGGTGAAAAACTAAATGGCTCCACCTCCAAAAAGGGAAGTGGTAAGGAGGAATATAGTGAGGTCCGCCACATATATTCCCCCGACCCACCTATCCCTCATCCTCATATAAACAATAGGGGTGATCCACCCAAGCTCACTGCATCTTCTTTTAACCAATGGAAATTTCTAATGAATCTCATGTTTGCAGCTCCTCTATTGAATTGTGGAGGATTATTGAAGAAGGTCTTCATATTGGAGATCAAACCAATCTAACAAGAAGGGAATTTGTGGATAGCTAGTTGAATGCCACTGCTCTCCACATGATACAGCTGGGTGTGGGTCCCAAGGACATGCCACACATTGAACATCTCAACACAGCTAAAGAGGCGTGGGATGCTCTTACGGACCTTTTTGTTGGAAATGAAAGCATGAGAAGAAACCGGTATGATGCCCTTAGTAACGAAGCTAAGGGATTCTACATGTTGGATGGTGAAAACGATGAGGACATGTATAGAAGACTCAAGGGCATCGCAACAACATTTCGGAAGCATGGGGCCACTCACATTGATGATGCATGGATAAAAAGAAAGTATGTGAGTGCCTTAATGCCTTTCGAACCGACGGATTTGAAGAGCTTGCAAGGTAGACACAAATATCATCGAATGACATCCAATGAAGTCATGCAAGAAATGGTGTCATTCAAAGTGGCAGCAAAGAATGCTGAAGATACCCGTGCTCGGGCCATTGAAATGCAAAAGGGTGTCAATGTGGCTCTCAAAGCCAATGTTGTTGAGAAAGAGGACGATGAAGGAGTTTTTGAGAGGGTATCCATGGACTGCCCCGATGAGGTCAAACGTGCTCATGGCGAGTACATGGCATTCTATGCAAGGAACTTTTGGAAGGACCCTGCCAAAGCCAAGTCTGAACTTGAGCGTAAGAATGAATCAAATGGAAGAAGAGAAAGTGGCCCAAGATTGAGAACTTGCTTCAACTGTGGAGATAGACTGCACTTTGTTGCTGAGTGTCCTTATCAAAGTAGAGAAGACAATGGTGGCAGGCTCATTCTCAAAGAGAAATCCAAAGCTCCGAAGAAGAAGCCATTTGCTAAGAAGAATGGCCCTTTCAAGAAGCAACCCAAGATGGTCCTTGTAGCTCAAGAGGAATACTCCTCCGCAAGTGAAGATGAAGAGGATGATGATAGTTCCCGCAAAGTGGCTGCTATAGCCACCACATCGACTCCCTCCTCTCTCTTCGACTCACCGAACGAGAACGCCATCAACAACAATGCCACTTGTCTAATGGCAAGAGGATCCGAGGTATCAACTTCTAACTCCTCTTTTCCTAAGACTAACATAATTTTGGATATGGATGATCATGACAGTCTTGAAATGAAAGAAGAAGATATTGCCTTGGACACTTTTTTCACTAACCTACAAGGTGAGCACAAACTCCATTTTGATGTTCTTATGAGTCAACTTGCTCAAGCCGAAGATCTCCTTGAAGAAAAGGGGAGAATTGAAAGAGAGGATGCCTTGGAGATAGCCTCTTTGAAGAATGCCTTGGAAGAGGAAGAGGAAACTCGAGTTTCTTTGGAAGAAAGACTCGAATCCCTAGAGGAGTCACAAGAAGAAGCTATAGCTCAGCTCATTAAAGAACGTGACCATGCTCTTGCCAAGGTAAAGAAACTAAAGAAAGAAAAGACTGATTTTGGGGTTGTTCATGCTAGACTTTTGGAGAAGTTTGATGATCTTGAAAGTGCTCACAAGGCATTGAAGAGTGATCATTCTACTCTAAATGAGTCTCATGACCAGCTCCAAACTCAATTGAAACGGTATGATGTGCCAAGTACCTCCTCTTCATCCTTTGGAAAAGAAGATATTGCAAGGAGTTCTCAACACAAAGGTAAAGGGGTTGTTGATGAGATACTGAGCAGGCAAAGGACAAACAACAGTAAAGAAGGTCCTGGTTACATACCCAAGATAAAGAGCAAGAAAAACAAGAAGAACAAGAACAAGACTGCTCAATCGAAGACTAGCAACATTACCAATGACAAGATTAACTATGATGGCTTTGCAGGGATCAACAATCCTAACTTCGAACTATATTGTGATTCTTATGGTGATGTTTATGCTAGTTATGTAGGGCCTTATGATTGTTACATTCCTTGGTCTATTTGGGTTCCCAAGACCCTTGTTACTAACATGAGAGGACCCATTGAAAAATGGGTACCTAAAACCAAGAAGTAATTTTCTTGCAGGGATATGCTTCCGGTGGTTCTAAATGGGTACTCGATAGTGGTTGTACGAGTCATATGACCGGAAGCGAGGAGATCATCACGAAGATGCGGCCAAACCTTGATCACATTACCGTCTCCTATGGTGACAAGTCAAACTCTGAGGTATTGGGTCTCGGCAAAGTTGTGGTGGCTCACGATATCTCTCTCGTGGACGTCATGCTTGTTGAGACCCTCGGGTATAACTTACTTTCAGTTCATGCCCTTGGTAAGATGGGCTTTGCAGTTTACATTGATGCTGATTTGGTGGTACTCTTGTGGAGCAAGTCTCTAAAAGTCGCTTTCGTGGGATATGTCGAAAACGACCTGTACGTGGTGGACTTTTCGGGGAAAACCACTACAAGTCCGATGTGTCTTTTCGGAAAGGCTGACGCGGGTTGGCTATGGCATCGCCGACTAGCCCACGTCAATATGAGAACTTTGCAAAGTCTCCACAAGGGTGGCCACATTCTTGGACTAAAAGAAAATGTCTCTTTTGCCAAAGGTCGTGTTTGCAGGGCGTGTGTTGAAGGGAAAATGCATGATTCTCCTCAAAAACTATTATCTCTTCAAAAAGGATTTTGGAGCTCCTTCATGTGGACCTTTTCGGACCTCCATCTCATGCAAACCTCGGTGGGAAGAAGTATTGTCTAGTGATTGTTGATGATTACTCAAGATACACTTGGGTTTATTTCTTCAAGTTGAAGAGTGAAACTCAACAAACTGTCATCGACTTCGCCAACGAGGTTCAACGTCAACACAACGTCCCCATTCTGGCTATAAGGAGTGATAACGGCTCGGAGTTCAAGAACTACACCTTTAATGAATTCCTAAGTGAAGAGGGAATAAGACATCAATATTCCGCTGCATACACCCCTCAACAAAATGGTGTAGCCGAGAGGAAGAATCGAACTCTTATGGACATGGCAAGATCAATGTTGGCCGAATTCAAATCTCCATATAATTTCTGGGCTGAAGCAATCTCTACTGCTTGTCACTCATCCAACCGCTTATACCTCCGCAAGATTTTGTACAAGACTCCGTATGAAATACTTACCGGTAACAAGCCAAACATCTCATACTTTCAGGTATTCGGGTGTAAGTGTTTCTTTCTTATTAAAGGAGTTCGTTTATATAAGTTTGAGTCTAAGGCTCTAGAAGGTATTTTTGTTGGTTATGGTGCCAAATCCCACACTAATAGAGTCTACAATAAGCTCTCCGGAACTGTTGTAGAATATTGTAGTGTGGTGTTCGAAGAAATTGATGGTTCCCGTGTGGAGCAAGTTGGTGTTTGTGATGCAGATGTTGAAATACCCCAAGATGCCATAAGAAGAATGGGCGTGGGATTCTTCTGCCCCATTGAGGAACCCCTTGTGGCGGACCGGGAAGGACAATGCTCTACTCATATAGAGCCCTCATCTACACATACGCAACATGCTCCAACCATGGGGGCAACTTCTACACCATCTCCATCAACTGATGAAGGTCAAGTTGCTCCAGAAAGCTCCAGACCGGATTTTCCGGCGGATACCGGATTATCCGGCCACCCCGCTACAGCTGACCAAGTTGCTCCTGCTGGAGAAGATTTCAACGCAAGCTCTAGGTCGGATTTTCCGGTTAGCCCCGGATTATCCGGCCCCTCACCAGTTCAAGCAAGTCCCAGGCCTCCTAATGAAGCTGGTGCAAGTACTCCCAGGCCGGATTATCCGGCCTCTCCATCGGCCGGATTATCCGGCCCTGACTCTCTAGTTCTGCAGCCTCCTGTTACGGCTTCGGATCCACCTCAAGGGCATGCTTCTCCATCACCTGCTACTGATGTTCTAGTTACCGATCAAGGTGGAGAAAATGCTTCCAATGAAGACTCAAGTGATGAATCCCCTCCACCAAGAGACAAAAAACTTATTGAACTTCGTCGCAAGGCTCATAAGTCTAGTATTCTCTAGTTAAGATATTTTGTGCTTCCAAGGAAGATTGCATGTTTGTATTTATCATTTGTATGTTTGTTTGTTTCCTTCAACTCATATAGTTGCTACCCATCCTTGCTAGCCAAAAACCTGTACTGAGAGGGAATTCTTCTCGTGCATCCACCTCCTTTAAACCAAAACCTTTACCATTTGTGTCCACCATACCTACCTAGTAGCATTATTGCTATTCCAAGTAAATTCTTGTTTTATCTACCTCCCTAATTAAACTTGTTATGTGAAAATTAGTGATTAAAGATCTCACAAAATTGACGGCACACTTTACTTTCTTGCATTTAATAAACTTGAACCATTGGGTCCTTCTTTGTTGCGTATATGCTTGCGCTTTATGAGTTGAAGTTAGCCAAACCATGTATCATGGGGACCACTTTCAACACTTCATTGGTACTTGTACCTAGTTGATATCATGTTCTTTTGCTTATGGATCTTGGCGGTGTGAAATAAAAGTGGAACTTGTAAGATCATGGAGTTTATATGTGTGTTAGAGAAACGCCTGGGCCGCTAGCCTAAGCCATGCCTAATCATGGTGGAAACTTGAAGCATAACTATAGTGAGCATTCTACGAAGCATCCTCAATAAAAACCTATGCAAATAGCAAATAAAAAGATCGCTAAGATGCTCACTGTCAGCTTGCCTTGTCATTTTGATTATGGGATAGCTCCTATGTCATGTGCAAGGGGTACCCCGTTGGCGGTTCTTAATGATACACATGTATTTACAATGGTAAGAGCTTGCTCGTGACTGAAGTTGAGTAGCATGAGGTTCGGTACTCATAAGTAAGGGGCATGGGACTCCAATTTATAACTTTTCAAGCATATCCTCTTAGTTGTGTCACTTCAACCTTAATCACCTAAAGATGCCTATGATAGGGGCAATGAGAGCTGAAAGCTAGTAAGTATCATAATTTTTGGGAGCTCTTTATGAGACTTGCAATCCCTGCTTGCCTCTGCGAAGGGCCCTTTCTTTTACTTTGTAGTTGAGTCAGTAAACCTACTCCCTTCTACCTCAGCAAGTATTTTGAGTTGTTGTGTTTCATTCATTCATATGATGATGTATTCAATCATGTTTCTTATGTTCCTTATTTTGCACATTGCTCTTATCCTGATGTTTACTACTTTGAAAGCTATCATTGGAAAAACAGCTATGTGTGAACTCCAGCAAATTATCAACTATTCTTCGACCGAGAGCTAAGTTTGCCATTACCAATTATGATTCACTTTATGTATCTTTATTGTGTTTCCTTTACTTATTATAAGTTGAGTTATATAATAGTGAGTTGTCTTCTATTATGATCTTTGTATTTGATGAATGTGATGCTTCTTGTCCGTATTGTTTCGTCGACTCTTCACTCCATAAACCTGAGGACATGTTTATTGAGCTCAATTTCGCTTGGGGACAAGCGAAGTCTAAGCTTGGGGGGAGTTGATACGTCCATTTTGCATCACTATTCTATGTCTTAATTCACTATTATTCATTGATATATTTCGTATTGAGAGGTGATACTTATGTTATTTCATATGTTTTTGCATGGCTGATGACTTTTGGAGCATGGACCGTTGTAGTCAGGATTCTGATGGAAAAGGTGATGTTTGGAGGCAAAATTTGTGAAGATCAGAAAATCCGGGAAAATATACGGAAAATCTTATTTTTCTAGAAGGCGAAGGAAGCCAGAAGGGGGACTGGAGATGGGCCACAGGGGGCCCACACCACCCCCTGGCACGGGCCAGCCTAGGCCGCGCCACCAGGTGGTGTGGCCACCCTGGTCCACCCCTGGCACTCCCCTCTGGCGTATATATTCCTCCCGAAACCCTAAGACTCGGGGAGCGACCACAGAAAGATGCCGCCGCCTCTGCGGGTGGAAAACACTGAGAGAGAAAGATCTCTCTGGTAGACAGATTTCTGCAGGGGGAATTCCTTCTCGGAGAGGGGAGATCGTCACCATCAACACCACCATCAAGCTGGACTTCATCGGGATCATCATCATCACCACCATCATCTCCATCAGAACCCTCATCACCATCTCCATATTGCTGTAACAATTGCGTTGAATCTTGCATTAGTTCATAGGGGAAACTTTCCCGGTGTTGATTACTCTTTGTAGTTGATGCTATTGACTGAACCATTGAATTATTGTTTATGTTCAGATTGAACCATTATTTTCCGGTTAGCCCCGGATTATCCGGCCCCTCACCAGTTCAAGCAAGTCCCAGGCCTCCTAATGAAGCTGGTGCAAGTACTCCCAGGCCGGATTATCCGGCCTCTCCATCGGCCGGATTATCCGGCCCTGACTCTCTAGTTCTGCAGCCTCCTGTTACGGCTTCGGATCCACCTCAAGGGCATGCTTCTCCATCACCTGCTACTGATGTTCTAGTTACCGATCAAGGTGGAGAAAATGCTTCCAATGAAGACTCAAGTGATGAATCCCCTCCACCAAGAGACAAAAAACTTATTGAACTTCGTCGCAAGGCTCGGGATGATCGTAACCTTGTGTTGAGGGGTCACACTCTCGACAAGGTTGTTGGTGATCTTCGACGAAGGGTGTCTATAAGAAGAGAATTGGCCAGTTTTGGTGAGCATCAAGCTCATATCTCCATGGTGGAAACTAAGAAGGTCTTTGAAGCTCTTGAAGACCCAGACTGGGTTGTTGCTATGCATGAAGAATTGAATAATTTCGAGCGCAACAAAGTCTGGAAACTAGTGGAGAAACCCAAAGAGTGCCGCAATGTTATCGGCACCAATTAGATTTTCAAGAACAAGCAAGATGAGAATGGGATTGTTGTGAGGAACAAGGCAAGACTTGTGGCACAAGGTTACTCCCAAGTTGAGGGCATCGACTTCGGCGAGACCTATGCTCCTGTGGCTCGCCTTGAGTCCATCCATATCCTTCTTGCTTATGCTGCTCATAACAATTTTAAGTTGCAGCAAATGGACGTCAAGAGTGCCTTCCTTAACGGTCCTCTACATGAGTTGGTATACATAAAGCAACTCCCAGGGTTTGAGGATCCTAACTTCCCGAACCATGTCTACAAACTTGATAAGGCACTCTATGGCCTTAAACAAGCCCCACGTGCGTGGTATGAGCACCTTAAAGAGCTTTTGTTAGATCGTGGCTTCGAAGTTGGGCAAATCGACCCCACTCTTTTTACTAAGAAGGTTAAGGGGGAGCTCTTCGTATGCCAACTATATGTAGACGATATCATTTTTGGTTCTACTAACAAAGCTTTTAACGATGAATTTTCAAAGCTTATGACTGACAGGTTTGAGATGTCTATGATGGGGGAATTACGGTTCTTTCTTGGATTCGAGATCAAGCAACTTAGAGAAGGAACCTTTATTAATCAAGCAAAGTACATCCAAGACATGCTCAAGAGATTCAAGATGACGGATCTAAATGGTGTCGCTACTCCGATGCAAACAAAGTGTCATCTCGAACTCAACCCTCACGGTAAAGATGTGGACCAAAAGGTATACCGGTCCATGATCGGCTCTCTTCTTTACCTCTGCACATCTAGACCTGATATTGTGTTGAGTGTGGGAGTGTGTGCAAGGTATCAAACAGCTCCTAAAGAAAGCCACTTAGTCGCGGTTAAGAGGATCTTTCGATATTTGGTTCATTCCCCCAACTTTGGTCTCTGGTATCCCAAGGGCTCCAATTTCTCTTTATGTGGTTATACTGACTCAGATTGGGCTGGTGATAAGGACGATCGGAAATCCACTTCTGGAGCTTGTCAATTCTTGTGAAGATCTCTTGTATGTTGGTCCTCCAAGAAGCAGAATTGTATATCTCTCTCCACCGCCGAAGCTGAATATGTTGCTGCTGCTTGTACTCAATTATTGTGGATGAGGCAAACTTTAAAGGAATACGGTGTCAATTGTGACAAAGTGCCTCTTTTATGTGATAATGAAAGTGCTATCAAAATTGCGTACAATCCAGTTCAGCACACAAGGACGAAGCATATTGAGATTCGGAATCATTTTATTCGTGACCATGTTGCTCGAGGCGATATTGATCTATCTTTTGTGAGCACGAAGAACCAACTGGCGGATATCTTTACAAAGCCACTTGATGAAGCAAGATTCTGCTATTTGAGGAATGAGCTAAATATCATTGATTCCGGGAGTTTGTCTTGATTACCCATGCACTCACTCGTACGTCTCAATCCTTGTTTGGTCTAGGTGTGGGCATGGATATAGGGGGAGTGTGGTCCTAACTTATTGGGCTAACCCTCCCCCCATAATGCCAATAGCAAGTTATATCATTTCTCTTAATATCATGTTGTGATATGTGAGCTTATTGATGAGTATTGGTCGTGGACCCAAGATATATCTTCGCGGTGTCACACCATACACTCCAACAAGGTGGCTTCGGCCACCGCCCTCTCCCTTGTGGAGAATTAGATCTTTTTGGATGTTATTTGCTCTCTCATGTTCTTACGGGAATCACACTCAATCTTGGCTTTTATTCGATTTGGATTTTGCAATTTTGAGTATCTAGTACCATCTCAGTTTGGCTTTCTCAATCCTAAGCCTTCCCTACCCCTAAGCCATCTATTCTTGCACACAAGTCCCTTGTACACCTTGTGGGGGTGTTTTTCGGGACGCGCGGGCTTGGTTCTGTGTATAACAGAATCCCAGAATTTAGGCCGGATAATCCGGCCCAAGTGTTGGCCGGATAATCCGGCCCTGGTGGATTCGATCTTAAAGGGCAGGACTCGGGGGGAAGGGCTCATATCGAGCAGCACTTCTTCCCCAGCCCTCTCCTTCTCCCCAACCGCCGCCTGCCGTCCCTCACCCTCCCTGGATCCTCTCCGGCCACCGGATTTTCCGGGCCTCCCTGGATCTTCTTCTCCGCGCCTCCGGGTACCTTCTCCTCCGCGTTCTTCCTCCAATGAGTGAGGGTAACTCCCTCTCTCCCCATCTTTGGCTAGATGTGTATCTTGTTGGGAGGAACGTTAGCTAGAAGGATGTGTTTTTGCATAGAACTCGTAGTCTTACAGTTTCTAGGCCCGATCTACTTTTTTTGCATGCATTCTTGGTGAAATCGAAAATTTCTGCCAGGGCCGGATTATCCGCCCCTGGCCAGGCTGGATAATCCGGCCTGACAGATTCAATTCTGCTTCAGTTTCACTATGTGTATGCATTGAGTAGTTTTCTCCTATGAAATTTTTGACTACTTTTTCCATGCTCTCTCCTGGACTTGTGTGTATGCTTATCCCCTTTGCTATCGCCCTTATTCTCCTCACAGGTGGTTCCGGTGTTTCCAAGACCTACTCTCGCCGTCCTCGCGCCAAGTACTTTCGGGACGACGGTCAAGGTAACCTAGTGGATGAAGTTGAATTGAGGAGAAGGAAGAACGAAGAGAGGCAAATGGTTGAACATTCCAAGAGGACTAGGAAGGGCAAGGATCTCAAGATCAACTACAGGGCTTTGGATGCAGTCTCCTTCTCTACCATCCGTCACCGTGACTTATTTGCTGAGCTGCCTTGTGATGATGAGCTGGGGGATACCGTCTTTTAGTGTGTCGAACAGAAGGGGATTTATGAAGACATCTATGCCAGGCTGAACATTAGGCCTATGCACCCTCTGGTTCTCTCTGATGCCTTGGAGAAGGCGCATCTTGTGGATGCGATGTATGTGGCTGAGAGGATGGGGCTGCACCATCTCATGTCTCTCCAGTGCTTCTTTGACTCTGAGGTGGTGAAGCAGTTCTTCTCCACTTTGGTGATTTGTGGGGATGAGCGTTGCACTATGAAGTGGATGACTCATGATAGGCCAATGACTGCTGATTTTCACGTGTTTGCTGAGGTTCTGGGGTACTCCTTCCGCAGCAGGGATAGAGCCAGTGGCCACCGCATCATCACTTAGGTGAAGCCCAACAAGGATGCAGCTCTCTCTCCGTGCACTATGGACAATGGAATTGTCGGTACTGTGGCTAGTCTTGCCCCCATCTATGCTGCCTTGGTGGGTCTCTTCCGTGACTCTGTTACACCGAGTGGGGGCAACAATGACAGCATCCGTGGTCATGTTGTTCAGCTACTTCAATTTTCTCATGAGGTTGCCTCCTGCGAGGACGAGTCAGTGTAGTATAGGCTGGATGTCATGGACTTCATCTACCATGAGCTATGTGATGCTATGTTCAACCGTCTGTCCATTCCTTATGCGCCATACATTATGATGCTCATCCGCCACCTGCTTCCTGCCGAGGAGTTCCATATTGACTCGGTGCACAAGGCCAAGAAAATTTACAACAAGGTTCGGAAGACTGCTCACCCCTCCTCTGCTCCTGAGGGCCTCATGAGGGATGCTCGCAGGCCCCCGGTGCCTCCCGTGGCCCATGAGATCAAGTAGCTGAACTGGTTCCAGCGTCACATTCTCTGCATGGGCGTGGACACACGCAAGGGTCAGTACGAGGCATACAGGCAGCGCCATGAGTTCGCTCACTCCCAGCAGCTCATTCTCCACCACTTGTCTGGTGCTTCGGGTGCCCTCCGGCTCCTACTCCTCCCACTCCGTATGCTCGGTGGAACTCTTCCTCCGGGCTGAACTATGGTGAGCTGGAGCATCACTTGTTCCCCTCTGCGCCTGCTGCTGATGCTGATGATGAGGAAGGTGACACTGAGGAACTTGAGGATGAGGATGAGGAACAGCATGCAGACGAGGACGAGGACGAGGACTATGATGAGTGATCCCGTGGGGCGCTAGCATCCCTCTTCTCCCTTTTTTGGTGTCTCGATGCCAAAGGGGGAGAAGTAGTTCTATTAGGTTGTCCGTGGATTTGTATGGGTCGGGCATAAGCACTTGCACTTTTTATTCGTTATTTCTTGCTTATGCCCATTTAGCGTTGAACTTTTAAATTCGTGGTTTGTGTTTTGTGGTTGTCTGGATGATACCTATGGACTTCATATCATGGATTATGCTCATGGCTATATCTATTCATATCCTATTGCTGGAGGTTTATCATGGAAGGCGCGCGCTCATAATGGTTATCCAATAATAATTGTGATTTTTGTCAAGGATGCCTATTCTCTACTTCGGTGGTATGTGCTTCTGCCCTTATGTCTATGGAATAGATTCACCTATTTGTGTGCATTTGTATTCCAATGCAAAACTCTATTATGCACACATTGAGGGGGAGTCCTTTTCCATAGCTATCTCTGTTTGTCTCGTGTCCTTCTCCTGCAAATCCTGGTATTGTCATCTAACACCAAAAAGGGGAGATTGAAAGAACATTTCATGTTTTCCTTTGTTTTGCGTGGTAGATAACAATACTATGGAGGCTTTTCATGTGTGCTAAGTGTGCAGGAAGTTTTGAGGGGGGCCGGATAATCCGCCCCTCCAAGGGCCGGATAATCCGGCCTACCTCATCTCTCAAGGAAGCCAAGGCGCGTCGCTCTGTGTCCATTCGGATTTTCTCCCGGAAAATCCGAACTGGGGCGGTTTTTCCTCCCCGGGCCAGATAATCCGGGTTTCACAAGGGCCGGATAATCCGGCCCCTAGTTTTCGAGCAGAAAGAGCCAAGGCGCGTCGCTCGGTATCCAGTCGGATTTTCTCCCGGAAAATCCGAACTGGGGCGGTTTTTCTTCCCCAGGCCGAATAATCCGGCCTTTGCATAGGACCGGATAATCATAGGGAAATTCCACACATTAGTTTATCTAGAGAATTTACCTTTGTGCTAAGCCTAAAATTTAAAAAGAATTAAAAATTGGTGTAGCACCTATTCACCCCCCCCCCCTTTAGGTGCCCATACGATCCATTTCAGATGTCGATGCCGAAGTCGATGTAGTCCGAGCCATCAGAGACGACGTGCAACCATAATTTTGCTAGAACCATGTGCACGTCGGGGACGAAGGCATACATCGGTTGTGCCAGAACCAAGTATGCAAAGAAGAGCTTGTCGGTGACCCATCCGATGTAGTCATAGAGGAAGGTGTCATTGCCAAAGAAGACATTGTCGAAGCCGACAAAGACGAGGCACTGATCCAAGTTTGCTAGGTTCTAGGACGTGTCGGGGAAGAAGGCACGCACCGGTGTTGCCAATACCGGGCACACAAGGGAAGGGACGCAAACTTAGAAGGCAGCAAAACCAATGGCAGCCTGGAGTTGTCATGTTGGACGCCTGATTGGTGCAACAGCGGTACTCAAAGTTGGCGAGGAAGAACCCGACGGCGTGACGAAGACAATGCGCAAACGGTGGCGACCCACACCGTGGGAGGTGGCGCGGTGGAGCCATGTACGTCGGTGCACGGGGACGGTGATGATGACCGCGTGTAGGACCGCTACGACCCGAAGGGGCACAACATCGCAGCAGGGCGCGAGTCGGTGTAGTGGCTGGAGACCACCAGCAACATACACACTAGAGAAGTTGCGTTGGAAGCCAGTGGTTTTGACCAAGGTGGCGATGATGCGGCCTAAAGGGGAGATGCAATGATAGCCCGTAGCTTGATCGGTAGTAGGCGCGTGCTCGGGGACGTGCTTGGCATAGACGGGTGCGAGATTGGTTTGATGAGACCGATAGTGCACCGCATGCACCATGGCATGGATGACGCCTAGATCAGATTTGATGACGGCATTGTCGGTGAAGTCCCGGACGACAGCGACAAAAACGATCCGAGAGGGTTATCACGGCAGCCTTCCGAGAAAGGCGTCGCAGTCGGCCAAGCTGCGCGGCAACCTGCCAAGGTAGGAACGACAACGAAGTAGGCAGGTGCACGAGCGTGGAGTAGATTGTCAATGCCGATGGTCGGGGTAGAGGCGCGACGATGACAATGGTGGTGGGCAACTCAATCCGAATTATGATCAGTAAACCAAAAAATAAGACTGGCCAAGCAACTGGCGAAGAGAAAACTCGATCTAGAGATCGAAAAAGACTCACCAGGGCAGCCGATCATAGATCGGCGGGCGAACCCTGCGACGGATCACGTGGCCCCCGGTGGAGATCATGGAGATCGATCCGCCTTGAGTTTGGCGGAATATAATGGATGTATTATTGAGCCTCATGGGCGAGTATATATGGGCATACAGGGAATCATCTGGAGTACAAGTCAAGTTAGTACTGTATGGAAACAAATCCTAACTCTATCTAAACTACCATAACAACTGTATATGCCTAATACTCTAACAATGGCATGTGTTTGCCAGTGCCCTCCGAAAAGAAGCCTACGTTGCTCGGCTGTGACCAAACCCAAGCCGACTATATCCAACGCAAGTTCCACGCCGGGGGCCTCCAGCAATCCGATCTCGTCGTGCCAACCGCTCTGGGTTCAATCTTGGGAACACCAGAGTACGTGATCACGGTCGTCATTTGCTCGCTGGCATATGAATCTGTAACTCCCATTATGTCCTATGTGATTAATTCTAGAGGTACATATGTATATACATGTGTACACAAAGAGTAAGAGATTTCAAAGATCATGATCTATCAAATGTTCATATTATTTAATTTGTTATTGTATTATACTAATATTTATCTTGCGGAATCCTAATATTTGTAAGCATTTTGCATGTGAACAAGTGGAGAAGCTTGACAGACCTTAAAAACATCTATAAGAAATTTTCTAGAGTAGGGGGGCCATTGCCCCCCTTGACCCTAGGGAAGCTCTTCCACTTTAAACAAAGGGCTTTGAGTGTCGTGTTGTCCTAGGGATCCCAAAATATATGGACCAAACTGAGGGGAACATGACTCAGTACCCTCTGTCGGATCCCAAGAGCCTCATGGAGACCTGCTTCGACTTCTCTGGTCAGGCATACGTCATGATACCATCCGTAGCTCTTGTGTTTGACGGGGGTACTATCGTTTACGCTATCCTTCTCTAGGCCATCATCGTGGCCACGAACAATAAAAGTGTGACACCCACCGTCTTTTCCGACAGTTCGCCGATGGACTCGGGAACCGTCATCACGCGACTACCATCGACGACATACTTGGTGCTCTCCACGCTATTCAAGGAGAACCAGGGCCAGTCCATAGGGTGGGGTAGAGGGACGCTGATGGCAACAACTCCATGTGTACCAACTCATTGGGACTCCAAGTGCAGAGTGTTATAGAAAACGTCTTTTCCCCACAAGGTTGATTCGAGGATTTATATCAAACTCTCGGGGAATTGGCTTAGAGTATCTTTTGCTTATCCTCTTAAAGAAACCTACAAAACAAAGTCCTTGCCTCGTGTCCCCAACTCCACCATGGGGTTGTCAAGAAAAAGGTTTCCTATTAGTAAAACCGAAATAAAATTATAAAAAAATAAAGTAAAACAATCTATAACTATAAAAGCAAATAAATAACAATACTATAAGGGTATTTTGGCTTTTGGTTTGTGTTTGCCAACAATAAAAGTATTTTTGGATTTAATTAATGTGTAAAATATTAAGGATAGCAATGGTGTTTAATTGTTGTTTATTATGATTAAAATTGGACCAGGGTTCATGGTTCCTCTGTCTATTCTCTCATAAGGTCCAATGGACATAAAGCAATTCATAAGAAATATAATATTAATGAAACATCATTATGTGTATGATTAGCATTCATATGGGCATTGCATCCTATCATAGGTATGATGCAACCCAACTCTCTTATGCTTCTCTAGAAAGGGAAAACTCCAAACATCTAGAATTAAGAATTAACAGAGCATAGCCTTAGGTACTTTAAAAAATGAAATAGTGCTAGGAGGAGCTAGGCACTTTTTGATATAGTAGAAGCGGGTCGGTGTGAGAATTTCGAAAATTCATCCCTAACAGGGATCGAACTTCGGTCGCTGGAACGCGCGAACTGTGACCCACCCACTAGGCTACTGCCCCATTCTCAGCCTTAGGTACTTTGACATGATGTTTAAATAACAAATATGCTACCTTGAACAAACAAAATTATCTTAGCTATCGCTAGATAATTATAGCACATGAATTCACTTAATCCCTAGTGAGGTAACAAAAGATAGGGAAAACCATAGTAGATCTTGAATTTCTTGTCACTATTCAATCACTACCACCATGTTACTCCAACTAATACACGTGTTTCCCCACACATGTTCTCTCATACAAACATGCACTTAAGTACGGGGTACATGACATGCATGTACTCATACATCTTACACATAAATCGATTGCAATCTCAGATATCAACTCATAGAATAAAGATCCACCACATAGGAATTAAATATATGACCATAATCATGTTGGGTACCTCATATGGTACTAGATCAATGATCGAAAAAGAGAGAAATATATCAAGCTACTGCCACAAACCCATAGTACATAGGTGGACTACTCCCTCTTAATCATGGTGATGATGGTGGAGATGTTGGAGAAGGTAGAGATCCCTCCGGCGGCATCTCTAACGGAGTTTCCCCTCCAATGTTCACTGGTTATGTCTCTGTTTTTGGTGTTTCTGTGGCGCTTTCCTCTAGGTCAATATGATGATTTGTCGATGAAGGCGGATGACTGACGACACTCGAGGAGGGTAGGAGGCATGGAGGCACGACCTAGGGTGGGGCCCATGCCACCTTCCCTCTTTTGGGCCTCCGGGATCCCCTGGTGAGGTCCAAGTGCTCCAGATCCTTCTATACGTGAAAAATGACACTCCAAAAATCCTAGTTCCATTTGACGTCGTTTAGGTCCCTAAAAGTTAAAAATACACATAAAAGGGAATTCCTGTTCTGAAGAGTTATAACCAAAATAAAGGGAATCATTGAAAAATCCCCAAAAATCAATATAAAGCATGGATATAATATTATATAAGTTGCTAATCTGTGGGAATATGTATCAATAAACTTCAAAGTTCATGTATGCATTTTACATGCATCAACATCCTCAATCTTAACCTATGCATGTCCTCGAGCATAAAGGTGATAAAACTAAACTTGGACTTTGGAGGTTGTTGCTATGTTGGATATCATTTATAATAATTATTGCTACACGAGGTTAAAAGGTTCATTCTTTTAAGAATAGCAACAACCAAATGAGTTGTGAAGTGATATCTCTTATGATCTATGTGCATCCTTCACAGTAAGTCATTTTGTATAAAAACAAATGCAAGTACTATGTGCAATTAAGCATGTAGGACATCTTATTCAGTCTTAGAAACTTCCTTTCATTTATTTTCTTTCTTCGACATTTGAATAATAAAAAGTAAGCATAGAAAATATGTGCTAGCTCTTAAAAATAAAAGGTTATCATAAAACAAAGTTTGGGATATGTAGCTCATGTCAACGGTAATCATAATAGTGGGTCTTCAAGTAATCTAAAGTGAAAGCAAGTATGGTTTTTATGGTTGACCCCTTACAAGTTGAATGTATCATGCCCATTGACCACAAGTACCCAGTACTCATGCTACTCAACTTTAAGATCGCAAGTGTTCGTCCTCATATGCATAAAGTTCCAAACGAGAGATTCAACCGAGGTACCTCTTGTCCCTGTGTACGAGGAGTTACCCTTATGTTAGAAGGTGCTATCCATATTTAGATGACAAGACAAACAGACAAATGAACCCCTCGGCATTTCTTTTTATTTACCATTTGCATGGCTTTTTATTAGAATGCTTCATAGAATGTTCATGCTGTAATTTTTCACCATTATGCATAGCATGGCTTAAGTTAGCGGCCCATGATTCTCTCTAACACATATGCATACTCAAAAGACTTGTTGATTTCCCTCTTTATTTCACACCGATAGATATCCATAGCCAAAATAACATGGCATCAACAATAGCAATGCAATGTTTGAAAGTGTTCTCCATGACAACATGGTTCTGCTAACAATCAACTCATAAGTTGTTAATCACATAACTTACATAATTTCAATAACAATGGATTAATGGTCTTACCCCACATCTTACTTTATCACGAGCTTTAAACTACATAGAAGGGATGATTTTGAAACATTCAAAGGCATAACACATATATTATACTTAGAGTATAAAATGCCACATAGGTAGGTACGGTGGACATTGTTGTAATAGATTAGTTTAAGGGATTTGGATATACAAGTATTCGCTTGTGTGATCATTTTGGGCTAGCAAAAAGAATGGTGACCATTCACAAACATGCACAAGTGTCCATAGCACTAATCATTTATTATTATACAAGCTAACATAAAGTTAACCATCTAGGCATGTGGATAAAGACATCACTAAACAAGGCACTTACAAATTATCATTCATTAAAACATATGAAACATGTAACAATTATGCATACTTGTATTTTAACTTTTATTTCCTATTTCTTAGCATCCAAACTTATATTAATTTTATTTCAGTATCTCTTTCACAAACATATTAATCTTTTAATCCTTAATTATTCCAAATATGGCATGCAAGGTGAATATAATACTAGACAAAGACGCTCCAAGTTTATGCGACTATCTTATGTTGCTCAAAAAACAAAGTTTAGAGGTTTGCAAAACGAGAGTGTAATAGGTCCAGTGATGTGCCTTGGGAATTCTCAATCTCATGGTCTTAACCATTCTTGGATAGCTCATGGTGTGGTGTTCCTCCATTCTCTGTCAAAAAACTTCAACACAAAACTTTCTCCCATTTCTTTTCTATGAGGTAACATTAGTGGGTACAAAGATATGATGCTACCTACCATAAAAGACTTTAAAAATTCTATTTGATTTTTTAGTAGTTATATTATGTTGTGTACATTTCAATATCAAAAAGAAACAATTTGAAGCTCAAAAGCATGCATTTAAACAAAAGTTGACATAATCTGTCCAAAAAAATAGCAGAAGAAAAAAGTAATTATTTCGACCACCTAATCATGCCATGATTTTTTGCCAATTTTTTTTCATATAGAGGATTAAAATTTTGTAACTACAATATAAATTTGAGCGCAATCAGAGTTACAAGAAATATCAGAGAATGTTTCTACTAAACAGTGTTCATGCAGGAATTTTGCTACTCCATATGTTTCATCAACTTAATATCATCCAAATGGGTTAGACATGGTACTTTATTGAAAACTACTGTAGGTAAAGTAAAATACAAATATTTTTATACAGAAATAGTTCACAAAGAAAATCCAAAAGATAAACTAACTAGGTTGCCTTCCGCAAAGCGCTTTCTTTATATCCATATAGCTAGGCTTTACTTACTTGAATTAAGATATGTGGAGATCATGTGGTACCTTGTACCTTGGTGACATATCCTTATTCCTTGGAACGTGTTCCATGCACAATACCAAGGTCCCATGGTGTTATCAAACAAATCAAAATAATAATCAAGTTGAAACCTGGTAGAAAGAAACACAAAACACAAAAGTAATAACAACGAAGTCTAACTTTCTTCCTATGCATTGGCATTTTTGTATATGAATAAATCACAGCAAATAGAAGTTTGCCAATGCATATTAACAGTAGTTACTTGCAACTTATAATCATTAGTAACATAAATAGGACACTTACACCTCCTCTTGCATAGTAGTTGCAAGCATTGAATGTATATTCAACAACATAACCATTGGAAGCATGCAACTTTGCAAAATTTGTTATATAGTGAGGATCATTAGAATCATTATGGTATTTATTAGCATGCTTTACTCTTTCAAAATAGTTGCTAGAATGACTATAAAGTTTAAAATCATGGCTACAACAATTATTTGGAACTAAAGATAATTGCAAACCACACAAGTATTTATCAACATAAGCATATTTATTTTGTATGGTGTAATGAGGAGAACTCAAAAACATAGTAGGACTCTTACTAATAAGAGTATCATCATGAATAACAAGTACATCATTTTTATTATCATTTATTATACAAGGAGGATTATAAATAAGCACAATGCCATCGTCTAAAGCATTATCATATAGCATATCTAAAACACACTTCTCATTATCAACAATATTTTTCTAGTAGTATTACTATCAGGTAAAGGAGCATTATTAGTTTCATTATAATAGGAGGGGTTATCATAAATGACCATAGAATTTTTAGTTGGACAATTATCATAGCATAGGTTCTCATAAATAACAAATGATTTTTGAGTTTGAGTATTACTATCATATTTGGGAGGTTGCCATACATCCCCAAGCTTTGGTTGGAATATATCTTATTTATTCTCATCTTCACATACTTCCTCTTCCAAGCTTATGTTTCCATTATCTTCTTCCTAAAAATATTAGTACTTTCCATGGCAGCAAGAGTTCCTTTTTATATTTAATAACATGAGCATTATCATTGAATTCTTTTATGCAAACTTGGAGGGTAATACCATGTGCCATTTCATCATATGAGCCATTTGACAAGTTTCAAGTTTTTCATTAATAAGAGAGTCTATCTCATGTGCTGCATATAAGAAATATATTTCTCAACTTGTTCTAAATCATGGCATGAAAGTCTACACTTTTGATAAGAAGCAATTTATAGGATCATTATTATGCTTACATTGATAGTGAGAGTGTTTATAGACTTCTATAGTGCAACAAGTTAGCTCATGTAATTCACAAAAATCAATAGCCACGTTGTTGAGATGTTTAAGCAATTCATCCATTCCTTTTCTTTCTTTGGTTTCTCGATATTTATTATATATTAAAATTATATTACAGGTTAACTAGAAAATAGAGAAATAGGCTAGAAAATCCAAGCAAAAACAGAAACATCTAGCCATTAAATTAGTGGACCCACTTATTATCAACTAAGAGCAAGACCAATAGTAGAATCAATTGTTGGCTATATGCCCTTGCCATGTCATCTAGAGTTAGCTTATAGTCAACATGTATAATGGTTAGCTATAAAAGAGTACTACTTTTTCAATATATGGCTCACTTGACACTCTCACAAAGTGCCTAGAAGCATGTGCTGCAGCTGTCTCCTATCCTACGGTCAACACATTTTCTCTCTCCTCCAACTCAGCACAAATATAGTATTTAAATCCTTATAGCGTGTTGATTGTAGCTTATTATACTTGCTCTAAACACAACCGTATGATCTCATTAAGATTGTTACGATCCGCATTGCATTGGCCGCACGCAAAACTGTAACGCCCGTGCCCAAATCCTTATGAAGACCCCTAGGTATCTGCGGTCGCCGCCATAATTCGATCTTAGAGCTCACGTATATTCTGCCGATGCCGCCGTACATTCCCTCTGCCGGTCCAATCCCCTTCGTTTGCAAGCATTCATGCACACCAGTCTTGAGGTTTCTTGCCTCGTCCATTAGCCATGTTGGCATGCAAATAATGGACGGATCGATCAAGAGCTAGATCGCATCATGCTTGCGCTTTGTATGGGTGCAAAAGAGGGTCCTCACATAGGCTGTCGGCACCGCCGCTGTATTTCGATCTCCGAGCATTGTCGTCATGCCCACTGTTGCCGTGCACATAGTCTGATCGCGGGCATGTTCTCACCTAGGTTTCTGCCGCCGTATTATTTTCCTATGTATATCCCCACTGCCGACCCAATCTCCTTCACGTGCAGCATGCATTTCCACAAGTGTTGACGGTTCCTCGCCTCAAGCATGAGCCATGTTTCCATGCAAAAAATGGATGGATCGATCAAGGGCTAGCTTACCTCATATATGCGCCTTCTATATGTGCAAAAGAGGGATATATCGATGGAGCATTTGCCTCGTGCAAACAAATGGACATCCCAGAGCAGGTAATGGCGCTTGACAATAATTTCTTTACTGATCAAACTATTTGTTTACTTTACAACATACGGCTAGCACCCGCATGAAGGAAAAATATAATGTATTAATGGTGCAAACTGCTCCGTTGTGAGTTTTAATTTTGTAATCCGAAGCTTAGATATTTTGTGGCCTCCATTGCATGCAGATCTCAAAATCACATATTTAATATTGTTACATGCCAGGTGTTAGTCTCTTATTAGCCTACAATGTTGAACATACGAAGTACACATGTATTTATAATATGTTAAGATTAAATAAAGATCCATGCTCCTTTTCCTTATTTCTCTTTCCGAACTTTGTGCAGATACTAGATGGAGGATCATCTTATTTCCCATGAGAAGTGCACTACTACTAAACAATGAGCTTCATTCAATTTTTTGTGTGAACTCTCTAGGTTCCAGAGGGTTCGATTTTAACAATTATATGCCTACATCTAAGTGCAAGTTCTGTCAAATGCTGATTTAGAACATATTAGGTTCTGGTGCTTGGAAACATCTAGGTTGCTTACTTATAATCATTGTTCATATCCCTGTCAACGTTTGTTCTTAATCAATATTTTCTCCTACTTATAGTACTTTCAGTGCTCATACTGTTTGTCGTGGTGGTGGCATGGCAGATGCCATGGATAGACGATGGGGCCAATGTGCACTAGAGAAATCTAGGGAGGGATAGTGTGGTGATTCCACACACAAGTGTTTGTATTTTCACTATATCAAGGTGGGATTACAAGGGCTCCTTGATCTGTTCGTGAGAAGGATACTAGTTCTCTTACCCCACACTACAGTGCTCTAGAGTTCTATCTTAGATAGAGTAAAATGATCGATCCCCTTCTATGGAGGTTCTGGTGCTCCTTATATAAGGGAACCCAGGTTACAAAGTTAGGGCATACGTGGGAGCATATTCCCCGAATATGCTTGGCTAAAGCAAGATGCTTCTTTATTCACTTTAAATGGCTAGTCCAGACTATGGACGTAATCCTCTATGACCTCCTCGTCTTTTGGCGTCACCAGGCACGGATCACATCAGCCGACACTGCCTGCATCACCTTTGTCGGCCACGCCCCGCTGGTCCTTCCCTCTGCTCGATTTGCTCACGCTACCGTGGAGAGAGGCCACCTTTTGACCAGTGGGAGATTCCTCTCTTCTCTTGGAAGCCAAGTGGTAACTGATACATTGCAAATGTATCTATAATTTTTGATGTTCCATGCTTGGTTTTATCTACTTTCTTATGTTTTGTCCACACTTTGGAGTACTTTTCATATGATTTCTTGGACTAACCTATTAACAAGATGCACAGTGTCAGTTGCCTGTTTTCTGCTGTTTTTGGTTTCAGAAAGTCAGTAGATCAATATTCTCGGAATTGGACTGGACAAAAGCCAAAGTTGATATTTTCCCAGAAGACTCACGGAGCCAGAAGGAGAGTCGGAGAGGGACCACAGGGTGGCCACACCACCCCATGGCGCGGGTCCCCCCAGGCCACGCCAGGGCATGGTGTGGGCCCCCTGGCCGCCCACCGACCTTGCCCTCTGGCCTATAAGAAGCCTACCGAGGCATAAACCCTAAATAGTCAAGCCTCCAGCCACGAAAAGTTCTGCAGTGCCGCCGCCGCCACCAAAGGGGAGATTCGGGGGACAGAAAGTCTCTGTTTCGGCACCCTGCCGGGACAGGGAAGTGCCCTCGGAGCCATCTCCATCGATATCCACCACCATCTCCATCACCGTTGCTGATTCCCATGATGAGGAGGGAGTCGTTATTCCTCGAGGATAAGGGTTCTACCGGTAGCTATGTGTTCATCTCTCTCTATGCATGATCTTATTGAGATCATGAGCTTGTAATCTATAGATCTACCTTGCTACTCAAGTGCTTTATTAGATCTCTGCTCTCCCCATGTGTGTGAAAGTGACAGCGTGCTCACCATGGTGGCACTTAGGCTAGAGATTACAAATACTTGTTATGAGTTATATTTGGAGTTGGATATCTTTATGAAATTGTGGTGTTTGTTGGACTCATCTAATAGTCAAGGTGACAGTGTGGGGTTATCTAGATGGGAAAGGCTTACTTTTAGGTGTGCTGTTATAGCCCTACCGTTGATTAGAGTGTCCAACCGGAGAGTAGTTAAGAGTAGTATCATAAAGAGATGATATTTATATGAGAGTGTTCACTAGTGAAAGTATGATCCCTAGGCTTTGTTTCTTAGCATTGAAACACCGTTTGCTACTAGATCTGTTACATGTTTTCTTGCTTCCTTCTTTATTTCAGTTTGTCTTTAGTCTTTTCCATGCCATCAAGTTATTTTCTATCACCGTTACCACTTATAATTATCCATACCACTTGTATTTCACTCTCTCTTCGCCGAACTAGTGCACCTATACACCTGACAAGTGTATTGGGTGTGTTGGGGACACAAGAGACTTCTTTTATCTTGATTGCAGGGTTGCTTGAGAGGGAATAGCTTCGACCACTTCCTCCCTGAGTTCGATAAACCTAGGGTAATCCACTTAAGGGAAAACTTGCTGCTGTTCTACAAACCTCTGCACTTGGAGGCCCAACAACTGTCTACAAGAATAGAAGTGCGTAGACATCAAGCTATTTTCTGGCGCCGTTGCCGGGGAGGTAAGGTAAAAGGTACTCACATCCTCCGGTGTGAGTGCTCGAAGTTATTTCCTTTAGATTCTGCAATTTTGTCCTTTTGTTTCTTGTTTTCACTAGTTAGGCTTAATGAAAAACAACAACAAAATTAGAGAGCTTTTTAGTATTTTTCCTAAGTTAGAACTTGAATTGTTTGAAAAGAAAATTAAAAAACCCATGGAACTTTCTTTGCATGCTAATAGCAATGTTTTTAATATGAATTCTTTGGACATCATTATTGCTAATGCTATGGAAAAGTCTAAGCTTGGGGAAGCTAGTTTTAATGAAAATGATTTTTTTAGTTCCCCAACTTTGGAAGATAGCTATTCTATTGCTTATGATGATACCAAACCTCCAATATATGATGATTACAATGATGAGTATGATATTTTTAGTCCACCTACTATTGAGGAGGAAATTAATTATGACTATAATATGCATCCTATATTTGATGATTATGGTGATGAGAATAATAATGATAGCTATTTTGTTGAATTTGCTTCCACTACAATTAATTAGAATGACTATGCTTATGTGGAGAGTAATAATTATTATATGCATGTGGCTCATGATAAGAATGTTTTATGTGATAGTTATATTGTTAATTTTATTCATGATGCTACTGAAAGTTATTATGAGAGAGGAAAACATGGTTTTATACATCTCAATAATATTAAATTTCCCCTCTTTCTGTTGAAAGTTTTGAAGTTGCACTTGTTTTGTTTTATGCTTATTTCTTTGTGCTTTCATGACTTGTTTCTCTACAAGATTCCTATGCATAGGAAGTGGTTAGACTTAAATGTGTTTTGAATTTGCTTCTTGATGCTCTCTTTTACTTCAATTCATATTTCCTATGTGAGCATCTTCTCAAACTATCATATCCAACATAAAGGCGTTAAAGAAAAGTACTTATTGGGAGATAACTCAAAAGTTTTAGACGAGTCTTGGAAGTTATTATCTCTGTAATAACCGCTATCATTTTTATTTTGTTTTTTGTGCCAAGAGTAACCTCTAATGAGAGAGAAGTAATGATTGGGAAATTTGCTGTCCCGAAACAGATTTTTGTTCTTCACCGTAAAAATTCGTGTAAAATCTCTGTACGTCCTTTTGAGACGTGAATTTTTGTGCTTCTGCCCCAGGTTGTTATCTAACTTTCGTTAGTTCAACACCTTTCGATTTGAGCAACATAAGGTCTTCGAAAAAATTCGTCTTTACCTGCTGGTCTGTTTTGACAGATTTCTGCCATTATTTCCATTTGCTTCTTGTTGGTTCATTTTTGAATTATTTTTGGGAATTGAGCTTTTTGAGGGAAGTTCTATAGTAGCTATTGTTCTAATGGAAGTTTATTTGTGTTATAACTGAACCTAAAGACCTATTATCTTGAGTGCACTAATGTTGCTAATAAGGATTGTGTGAAGTTTTGTATGAAGGAAAAATTTCAGGTGTATGGAAGGAATGAGTAATGAGATGAAGAATGGACTAAAGCTCAAGCTTGGGGATGCCACACGTGTCACCCCAACAAATATCCAAGAAGTACAAGCGTCAAAGCTTGGGGATGCCCAAGGCATCCTCTTCTCATCAATAAAAATCCCAGGTTTCTTCCAAACGCTTCATTTATATTGTTTCATGCACAGTTGTGTTGTTCTTGGAGCGTCTTTTTTTTCGTTTTCGTTGTGGTTTTTCGTTTGCTTTGTTTTCTTTGTTTGCTGAATAAATTGGTTGGACCCCCTCTTTCATACATTGGTTTGCAAATACTTTGGTTTGGTTTGGAAAAGAGTAGAAAAGTTCATGCTTATGTGGTAAAAAGAGCTTGTTTTTGACTGTGGCCTATGCTTTGTCTTGCCATACTTGATATTTATTTGGATTTATGCTTAGTATTCTTTGTTGTAACATGACTTGTTATAAACAATTGAGATTGTTTAATTTGCCTTGGATGAATCATGGGTTGTTTTAGCATATTAAAGCATAGTATAGTGATATTCTCCTTTGATGCTTTATTTGGGTTGACTTGGCGCATGCTCACACCATGTTATGACTATCTCAAGTCACCATAAGCCTTTATGATCCTTTAGTTTTCAACTTGTAGTATCACTTCATGCTTTTATAGATGATGTTTTGTCGCTCTGCATGATTATGGCCATTATTGCTCTCTTAGTTTGACGCTCCCAGTCTTTTGCTAGCCTCCACCACCAAGTATGAGTTCCACTCATGCATCCAACTCCCTAAACCAAGTTATTCCAAAGAGTCCACCATACCTACCTACTAGCTTATGCTATTCCAAGTATATTCATTCTTTTGTTTACCTTCCAAATTAAACTTGTTATGAGAAAACTAGTGATTAAAGCTCTCATGAACTTGATGGCACACTTTACCTTACTCGCCCTTAATAAACTTGAACCATTGTGTCTTCTATGTTGTATATGCTTGCACTTATTTGTTGGGAACTAGCAGAACCATGCTTTCATGGGGAATGCTTTTAACATTGCACTTGGTACTTGTACCTAGTTGATATCATGCTCTTTTGTATATGGATGTCGTCGGTGTGAAATGAAAGGGGATCTTGTAAGTCCATGGAGTTATGTATATGTGTTAGAGAAACGCCTGGGCTGCTGGTCTAATCCATGCTGACATGGTGGAAACCTGCAGCGTAACCATAATGAGCTGTCTATGAAGCATTCTTCTTATAAAAAAGAGTCCTAGATGGAGAAAAAAAGAGAGAAAAGAAAAAAAAAGATACTATGAAAAGAGGAAAGAGAGAAAAAAGCACCATATTCCCCTGGTAAATAAGAAGAATGCTGAGATGCTCGTTGTCTGCTTGCCTTGTCATTTTGATATGGGGATTCTTCCTTATCATCGGGCAAGGGGTACCCCGTTGGTGGTTCTCTATGATACACATATACTTACAATGACAAGAACTTACCGGTGACTAAACTTGAGTAGCATGAGGAGCGGCCCTCGTATACAAGGGACATGAGATTTCTGACTTATACTTCGTCAAGCATGTACACCATAGTTTGTTCACTTTAACCTTAATCACTTCAAGATGCTTATGATAGGGGCAATGAGAGCTGAAAGCTATAAGTACCATAATTTTTGGAAGCTCTTTATGAGACTTGAATCCCTACTTCCTTCTACAAAGGCCTTTCTTCCACCATTATATTGAGTCTCCACCTTCTACCTTTATGCACCTACTTTGAGAGCATAGTGGCCATTCTTAGTTCTATGTGGATTGTCCCAAGACTTGTTGATTGATGCATACCTTGATATTGCTTGTTTTAAACTATTTGTATCTAGTCACTCTTATGAACTTTGAAGGTGTCCTATGCAGTTATGTTTGCTACTCTATGAGGGACAAGCTGAATGCTATTATGCTATGTTTTCTTTATGTGAAACAAACAAACGTCTTGCAAAGCATTGTTATTCATGAAGCTTTTGTTTGTGCCTTTTCATGTTGCATCATGGTTTCTTTGTCTTATTGCTAAAACTTTATCTTTCATGTTATGATTGAAGTACTATGATCCTAGCTTTGAATGTTTTACAAATACTTTGATCAAGTTTATGATGGTGCATGTCACCTCAAAAATTATTCTTTCTTTTTATCACTTACCTACTCGAGGACGAGCAGGAGTTAAGCTTGGGGATGTTGATACATTGCAAATGTATCTATAATTTTTGATGTTCCATGCTTAGTTTTATCTACTTTCTTATGTTTTGTCCACACTTTGGAGTACTTTTCATATGATTTCTTGCACTAACCTATTAACAAGATGCACAGTGCCAGTTGCCTATTTTCTACTGTTTTTGGTTCCAGAAAGTCAGAAAATCAATATTCCCAGAATTGGACCGGACAAAAGCCAAAGTTGATATTTTCCCGGAAGACTCACGGAGCCAGAAGGAGAGTCAGAGAGGTGCCACAGGGTGGCCACACCACCCCATGGCGTGGGTCCCCCAGGACACGCTAGGGCATGGTGTGGGCCCCCTGGCCGCCCACCTACCTTGCCCTCTGGCCTATAAGAAGCCTCCCGAGGCATAAACCCTAAATAGTCAAGCCTCTAGCCACGAAAAGTTCCGCAGCACCGCCGCCACCGAAGGGTAGATTCGGGGGACAGAAAGTCTCTGTTCCGGCACCCTGCCGGGATGGGGAAGTGCCCCCGGAGCCATCTCCATCGATATGGGGATGGTAGGGATTGGATGAGATCGTTCATGTAATGGCATCAGATTCATGGTGCCTAGTATCTTTTATTAGTGCTTTATGACTTTGTTGCGACTTGTTGTGCTAAATGCTTGTCACTAGGGCCCGAGTGCCATGATTTCAGATCTGAACATGTTATTGATTCATTATGATAGTATTGTTTATGGTCTTAGTTGCAAGTTGTATACACACGTTATTGTCCGGAACCTATGGCCCCGAAGTGACAGAAATCGGGATAACCGGAAGGGAATGGCTTTGATGTGAGGATCACATGTGTTCACGGAATGTTAATGCTTTGCTCCGGTGCTCTATTAAAAGGAGCACCTTAATTTCCAGTAGTTCCCTAGAGGCCCCGCTGCAGACGGGCTGGTAGGACAAAAGATGTTGTGCAAGTTCTCATTGCGAGCACGTATGACTATATATGGAACACATGCCTAGGATTGTCTAGTACTTGGATGCTTTATCTTATTTATCTGCAATTGCCCTATGTTCTGGTTGCTATGTGAATTGTCTTGTCCATGCAACGCCCGTCCATCCATCCCTATGCCTGCCGCACTCGAATCCCACTGTTTACTGCTTTTGTTACTACTGTCTTTGCTTTGCGACTTCTGTTACTTTGCTATTCCTACTACAAAACTGTTGCTACTGATAAACTGCTGTGAGCAAGATTGTTTCCAGGTGTAGCTGAATTGACAACTCAGTTGTTAAGGCTTATAAATATTCTTTGGCTCCCCTTGTGTCGAATCAATAAATTGGGTTTAACTTTCCTCGAAAATACTGCGATACACCCCCTATACTTGTGGGTCATCAAGACTATTTTCTGGCGCCGTTGCCGGGGAGCATAGCTTTATTTATCAAGTTCACTTGGAATCACTATTGTTCAAGCTAAGTTTATCTTTATCCTTGTTTGCTTGTTTCTTTATCAAAAATACAAAAAAATTAGTTCCTACTCTAGTTGTTATTTTCGTTGGTCTGTTATTGTCTTGCTTTATCATGCTTGTTGGCAATGGTTGGCTTCTTTGAAACTGAAGCTTATAGGCAAGGTGGGTTCACGGAAGATCAAAAATATTATTATAAGGAACACCACTTGTCACAAAAAGGGAAACACTTATGGGAACAAATTGATAGATTGTATACCATTGCTAGAAATGTGTGCTCTACTTATAATGTTACTTATTGCTGTGATGAATCTCGTTGCAGAAAGAGGTATAAACACCTCCCTTTTCAATGTGAGTATAATGATAATGATACCATATCTTCCTATGCTAAAGGAATTTATGACTTTTATGATGGAGAACAAATTGATGAATTTATTGCTTGGAAGGGTGCTTTTGAACTTGCTAGTTTGCTTGAAAATATTGATGATTCACCTTAAAATTATGAGGTTTATGGTATACTTAAATTTTTCTTTGATAATTACAAGGATGAAAATGGCAATATTCTTGAATATTTTAATAGATGCTCTCCACAAATGGAAGAGACTAATGCCTTGCAGGATCCTATGGAAGAAGAAATTGATGAACCTGAAATCTCATTAGATAAAAAAGCGGAGGAGAGTGATGAACAAAAGGAGGAAGAATGGATTAGCTACCCATGCCTACCTTCTAATGAGAGTAACTCTTTATCCCTTACATTATTTGATTGTCCTCCATGCTTACTAAAGGAGGATGATTGTTATGTTCCTGAGGATTCTCTTGAAAATGTTTATGATAAAGCTCTAGTGCTTGTAGGTCATGAAAAGCATGCTTTATGTGATAGTTATATTATTGAGTTCATTCATGAGGCTACTGAAAATTATTATGAGAGAGGAAAATATGGTGGTATAAGTTTTCATGATATTGAAACACCTCTCTATGTGCTGAAAGTTTTGAAGTTACTCTTGTTTTATCTTCCTATGCCTGTCACTTTGTTCTTTGCAAATTTATTTGCTTACACGACTCCTATGCATAGGAAGTGGTAGGGATTGGATGAGATCGTTCATGTAATGGCATCAGACTGGGAGTTGGATGCATGAGTGGAACTCATACTTGGTGGTGGAGGCTAGCAAAAGACTGGGAGCGACAAACAAGAGAGCAATAATGGCCATAATCATGCAGAGCGACAAAACATCATTGATCAAAGCATAAAGTGATACTACAAGTTGAAAACTAAAGGATCATAAAGCCTTATGGTGACTTGAGATAGTCATAACATGGTGTGAGCATGCGCCAAGTCAACCCAAATAAAGCATCAAAGGAGAATACCACTATACTATGCTTTAATATGCTAAAACAACGCATGATTCATCCAAGGCACATTAAGCAATCTTAATTGTTTATAACAAGTCATGCTACAGCAAAGAATACTAAGCATAAAGCCAAAACAATATCAAGCATGGCATGACAGAGCATAGGCCACAGTCAAAAACAAGCTCTCTTTACCACTTAAGCATGAGCTTTCCTACTTTTTTCCAAACCAAACCAAACCATTTGAACACCAATGTATGAAAGGGGGGTCCAACCAATTTATTCAGCAACTAAGCAAACCACGCAAACTAAAAACCAAAATGAAAACAAAAAAGAAGACGCTCCAAGAACAACACAACTGTGCATGAAACAATAAAGAATGAAGCGTTTGGAAGAAACCTAGGATTTTTATTGATGAAAACGGGGATGCCCAGGGGATGCCTTGGGCATCCCCAAGCTTTGACACTTTTACTTCTTGGATATTTCTTGGGGTGACACGTGTGGCATCCCCAAGCTTGAGCTTTAGTCCATTCTTCATCTCATTACTCATTCCTTCCACACACCTGAAATTTTTCCTTCATACAAAACTTCACACAATTTTTATTAGCAACATTAGTGCACTTAAGATAAATAAGTCTTGACAGTTCTAACACCAAATAAACTTCCATTAGAACACTATCTACTGTAGCACTTCCCTCAAAAAGCTCAATTCCCCAAAAGAACTCAAGAAGGAACTAACAAAAAGCAAATGCAGAAAATGGCAGAAATCTGTCAAAACAGACCAGCAGGTAAAGACAAAAAATTTCGAAGACCTTCTGTTGCTCAAATCAAAAAGTGTTGAACTAACGAAAGTTAGATAACAACCTGGGGCAGAAGCACAAAAATTCACGCCTCAAAAATACGTTCAGAGATTTTACACGAATTTTTACGGTGAAGCACAAAAATCTGTTTCGGGACAACAACTTTCCCAATCATTACTACTCTCTCATTAGAGGTTACTCTTGGCACAAAGAGCAAATAAAAAGGATAAGGAATGGTTATTACAGAGGTAATAACTTCTAACACTCATCTAAAACTTTTGGGTTATCTCCCAATAAGTACTTTTCTCTAACACCTTTAAGTTAGGCATAAGCAAAAACTGAAATGGATAGAATAGAAGTAAGCGAAGATAATCATGGTGAAAACATTGTTTTGTTCAATTAAATCCTTTTGTTACCAAGGTTGATCAGGTCTTGTTACCAAAACAATTTCATATGAGACAAAACTTTGTATTCCACTAATGATTATGTTACCTCAACCTTGATAGCAATGATCCCAATCATAATACTTTCAAATTTTTCTCTTTGTATGGGACAATATATTTCTCCAACTTGAATGCCCTCAACATGTTCAATTGAATTCAAACCATAAGTCCTATAAATCTTCTTGGGGAAATAGATAGTATGTTCCTTGTTATTAACATTGAAGGTCACCTTCCCTTGATTACAATTAATAACAGCTCCTGCAGTATTTAGAAAAGGTCTCCCAAGAATAATAGACATATTATCATCTTCAGGCATAAAAGTTTGAGAGGATGCTCTCATAAGAAATATCAGTTGAAGTAAAAGAGAGCATCAAGAAGCAAATTCAAAACACATTTAAGTCTAACCCACTTCCTATGCATAGGAGTCGTGTAAGCAAATAAATTTGCAAAGAACAAAGTGACAGGCATAGGAAGATAAAACAAGAGTAACTTCAAAACTTTCAGCACATAGAGAGGTGTTTCAATATCATGAAAACTTATACCACCATATTTTCCTCTCTCATAATAATTTTCAGTAGCCTCATGAATGAACTCAATAATATAACTATCACATAAAGCATGCTTTTCATGACCTACAAGCACTAGAGCTTTATCATAAACATTTTCAAGAGAATCCTCAGGAACATAACAATCATCCTCCTTTAGTAAGCATGGAGGACAATCAAATAATGTAAGGGATAAAGAGTTACTCTCATTAGAAGGTAGGCATGGGTAGCTAATCCATTCTTCCTCCTTTTGTTCATCACTCTCCTCCGCTTTTTTATCTAATGAGATTTCAGGTTCATCAATTTCTTCTTCCATAGGATCCTGCAAGGCATTAGTCTCTTCCATTTGTGGAGAGCATCTATTAAAATATTCAAGAATATTGCCATTTTCATCCTTGTAATTATCAAAGAAAAATTTAAGTATACCATAAACCTCATAATTTTAAGGTGAATCATCAATATTTTCAAGCAAACTAGCAAGTTCAAAAGCACCCTTCCAAGCAATAAATTCATCAATTTGTTCTCCATCATAAAAGTCATAAATTCCTTTAGCATAGGAAGATATGGTATCATTATCATTATACTCACATTGAAAAGGGAGGTGTTTATACCTCTTTCTGCAACGAGATTCATCACAGCAATAAGTAACATTATAAGTAGAGCACACATTTCTAGCAATGGTATACAATCTATCAATTTGTTCCCATAAGTGTTTCCCTTTTTGTGACAAGTGGTGTTCCTTATAATAATATTTTTGATCTTCCGTGAACCCACCTTGCCTATAAGCTTCAGTTTCAAAGAAGCCAACCATTGCCAACAAGCATGATAAAGCAAGACAATAACAGACCAACGAAAATAACAACTAGAGTAGGAACTAATTTTTTTGTATTTTTGATAAAGAAACAAGCAAACAAGGATAAAGATAAACTTAGCTTGAACAATAGTGATTCCAAGTGAACTTGATAAATAAAGCTATGCTCCCCGGCAACGGCGCCAGAAAATAGTCTTGATGACCCACAAGTATAGGGGGTGTATCGCAGTATTTTCGAGGAAAGTTAAACCCAATTTATTGATTCGACACAAGGGGAGCCAAAGAATATTTATAAGCCTTAACAACTGAGTTGTCAATTCAGCTACACCTGGAAACAATCTTGCTCACAGCAGTTTATCAGTAGCAACAGTTTTGTAGTAGGAATAGCAAAGTAACAGAAGTCGCAAAGCAAAGACAGTAGTAACAAAAGCAGTAAACAGTGGGATTCGAGTGCGGCAGGCATAGGGATGGATGGACGGGCGTTGCATGGACAAGACAATTCACATAGCAACCAGAACATAGGGCAATTGCAGATAAATAAGATAAAGCATCCAAGTACTAGACAATCCTAGGCATGTGTTCCATATATAGTCATACGTGCTCGCAATGAGAACTTGCACAACATCTTTTGTCCTACCAGCCCGTCTGCAGCGGGGCCTCTAGGGAACTACTGGAAATTAAGGTGCTCCTTTTAATAGAGCACCGGAGCAAAGCATTAACATTCCGTGAACACATGTGATCCTCACATCAAAGCCATTCCCTTCCGGTTATCCCGATTTCTGTCACTTCGGGGCCATAGGTTCCGGACAATAACGTGTGTATACAACTTGCAACTAAGACCATAAACAATACTATCATAATGAATCAATAACATGTTCAGATCTGAAATCATGGCACTCGGGCCCTAGTGACAAGCATTTAGCACAACAAGTCGCAACAAAGTCATAAAGCACTAATAAAAGATACTAGGCACCATGAATCTGATGCCATTACATGAACGATCTCATCCAATCCCTACCATATGCATAGCCTACAGCGGGGGATTACTCACTCATAGATGGGGGAAACATGGATGGTCGATGGAGATGATGGTGAAGATCGATGGAGATGGAGATGGCTCCGGGGGACACTTCCCTGTCCCGACAGGGTGCCGGAACAGAGACTTTCTGTCCCCCGAATCTCCCCTTCGGTGGTGGCGGCACAACGTCGAACCCCCCCAAAGTTTTTAGGTCAAAAGGCTTCTTATAGGCGAAGAGGGAGACTGAGGGGGTGCCTGGGGCCACCATACCATGCCCTGGCGCGGCCAGGCCCAGCCCACGCCTGGGGGTGGTGTATCCAGGCCCTGGCCCTCCTCCGTCTCGTATTCTGGCTCCGTGAGTCTTCTAGAAAACTCACGGAGCCAGAATACGAGACGGAGGAGGGCCAGGGCCTGGCCACACCACCCCCAGGCGCGGGCTGGGCCTGGCCGCGCCAGGGCATGGTGTGGTGGCCCCAGGCACCCCCTCGGTCTCTCTCTTCGCCTATAAGAAGCTTTCTGACCTAAAAACTTTGGGGGGTTCGACGTTTTTCCACGAAAAGTTCCGCTGCGCTGCCACCACCGAAGGGGAGATTCAGGGACAGAAAGTCTCTGTTCATCAAAACAGGCAGCTGACATTGTGGCTCTTGTTAATAGGTTAGTCCAAGAAATCATATGAAAAGTACTCCAAAGATGGAACAAAACACAAGAAAGTGGATAAAACCAAGCATGGAACATCAAAAATTATAGATACATTTGCAATGTATCATGGGCCACCCCTGGCCACTTTCTTCTCTCTCCCGAGTAAGCTCCCGTTCATTGCTCCAAATCGCATTCTTGCTGTGCTTGCTCTCGATTTTTTCGATCTCCTTGCTCAGCCCATCTTTGCTGCTGAAATTTGGAGCATTTGTTCTTCGGTATGTGACTCCTCCGCTTGTCCAAGTAGATTTGTGTTTAGTGGTTTATATCTTGAGTATTTTGCTGCTGTAGGTGACAGGTTATAAGAGCTTGTAAGCTTGTTTGATGCGTAGATATATAGTTTTGATGCATGTTTAGGCCTCTTACAAGTCCCTATGAGTAGTGCCCTCCATTATATTCACTTTGCAATCACTTGTTTAATAGGTGTTTAAATTTCAGAATATCAAGCATGAACAACCATACCTTTGGAGAGATATTTGAGAGGTATGCACCTAGGAGGTCGAGGCCCTCAAGATCAGCCTCTCAGTTTAGGCCATCATACAATGAAGATCTCATTGCAACTCGTATTTGTAATGAAGGGGATGATGGGGATGCTCACCCATCTACTTTTCCTTGTTTTACTTTCTTACAAGCTGCAGGGATTCTTGATGATTTCTTGCTACTGATTCAGAGGGTTGGTTTGACCTCATATATGCAAGATGTGAGTGAGCAATACGCTATGCTCACCAAAACTTTTGTTGAGAACTTCGTGTTTACTAACACGCCCTATCAGTCAATTGTCTCTTTCAAAATTTATAATCTACCCTTTACCATGTCATTGGAAAGATTTTGCAGTGTTGTAGGTGTAAGCATGACAGGGACCATGAAGAACATTCAAGGGCGACCCGCTGATTTGCTGGAGCTTTACCGAGGGGTCACCAATGATGATGACCGCGTGGCTCAACGCGGAAAGATAAGAAACATCCAACTCCCTTCCCTTAGATACTTTGCATACTATCTTGCTACTAGCATTCTTGGTAGGGAGAATACGAGTAATATCTCCAACTATCATTTAGCCTTCCTTGCTGCTACGCTCAACAATGACACTCGGTACAACCTTGGCTCGCTTATTGCTCGCCGCCTAGCTGCTAGGGGGCCTATCTATGGGGGCATCATTGCCTCACGTATGGTCAATGCATTAGGGCTTTCAGTGGACCCTAATGATACTATATTGGCACCACAAAGGCTTGACCTTGCTGCTATGAAAACACATCACTTTGTCACTGTTGATTCTGATTTGTACAGTCTAGTATATCGGATGTTGTTTACTGACGGGGATGAGAGGGAGATCCCTTTGCCGCAATATACTTTGTTTAGTGTTCACAGGAGACCGTGGTCGCGCTCCAAGGAGGAGGTGGACGAGCAGCTCCGCTTGCTGGGTTTCCACGGGCTGTGATACATTGCAAATGTATCTATAATTTTTGATGTTCCATGCTTGGTTTTATCTACTTTCTTATGTTTTGTTCACACTTTGGAGTACTTTTCATATGATTTCTTGGACTAACCTATTAACAAGAGCCACAGTGCCAGTTGCCTGTTTTCTGCTGTTTTTGGTTGCAAGAAAGTCAGAACATCAATATTCTCGGAATTGGACCGGACAAAAGCTAAAGTCGATATTTTACCGGAAGATTCACGGAGCCAGAAGACGAGACAGAGAGAGGCCACAGGGTGGCCACACCATGTGGTGGCGCGGGCTAGCCCTGGCCGGCCACCAGGTGGTGTGGGCCCCCTGGCCGTCCACCGACCTTGCCTCTTCACCTATAAGATGCCTCCCGATGCGAAAACCCTAAATCATCAAGCCTCTAGCCACAAAAAGTTCCACAGCGCCGCCGCCATCAAGAAGTTGATTCAGGCGACAGAAAGTCTCTATTCTGGCACCCTGTCGGGACGGGGAAGTGCCCCCGGAGCCATCTCCATCGATCTCCACCACCATCTCCATCACCATTGTTGATTCCCATGATGAGGAGGGAGTAGTTCTCTCTCGGGGCTAAGGGTTCTACCGGTAGCTATGTGTTCATCTCTCTCTATGCATGATCTTATTGAGATCATGAGCTTGTAATCTATAGATCTATTCTGCTACTCAAGTGCTTTAATGAATCTCTGCTCTCCCCATGTGTGTGAAAGTGACAGCGTGCTCACCATGGTGGCACTTAGGCTAGAGATTACAAATACTTGTTATGAGTTATATTTGGAGTTGGATGTCTTTATGAAATTGTGGTGTTTGTTGGAACCATCTAGTGCTCAAGGTGACAGTGTGGGGTTTTCTAGATGGGAAAGGCTTACTTTGAGGAGTGATGTTATAGCCCTACCAACGATTAGAGTGTCCAACCGGAGAGTAGTTAAGAGTAGTATCATAAAGAGAAGATATTTATATGAGAGTGATCACTAGTGAAAGTATGATCCCTAGGCCTTGTTTCTAAGCATTGATACACCGTTTGCAATTAGATCTGTTACATGTTTGCTTGCTTCCATCTTTATTTCAGTTTGCCTTTAGTCTCTTCCACGCCATCAAGCTATTTTCTATCACCGTTACCACTTATAATTATCCATACCACATGTATTTCACTATCTCTTCGCCGAACTAGTGCACCTATACACCTGACAAGTGTATTGGGTGTGTTGGGGACACAAGAGACTTCTTGTATCTTGATTGCAGGATTGCTTGAGAGGGAATACCTTTGACCACTTCCTCCCTGAGTTCGATAAACCTTGGGTGATCCACTTAAGGGAAAACTTGTTGTTGTTCTACAAACCTCTGCACTTGGAGGCCCAACAACTGTCTACAAGAATAAACGTGCGTAGACATCAAGCTATTTTCTGGAGCCATTGCCGGGGAGGTAAGGTAAAAGGTACTCACATCCTCCGGTGTGAGTGCTCAAAGTTATTTCCTTTAGATTCTGCAATTTTGTCTTTTTGTTTCTTGTTTTCACTAGTTAGGCTTAATGGAAAACAACAACAAAATTAGAGAGCTTTTTAGTATTTTTCGTAAGTTAGAACTTGAATTGTCTGAAAAGAAAATTAAAAAACCCATGGAACTTTCTTTGCATGCTAATAGCAATGTTATTAGTATGAATCTTTTGAACACCTTTGTTACTAATGCTATGGAAACGTCTAAGCTTGGAGCGGTTGGTTCTTATGAAAATGATCTTTTTAGTTGCCCAGTTTTAAGGAAGAAAATTTTCTCTGATGATACTTTATCTCCCATATGTGGTAATTCTAATGATACTTGTGATATTTTAAATCCACATACTGAAAGCATTCCTTTTAAAATACCTATAAAAATTGTTGAACGAGTTATGAATAACTGCTATTTTGGAGATGGAACTGTCCATCTTGGTGATCATTTACTCCTTATACATGAATTATGCGGGTTGTTCAAGTGTGCAGGTATTTCAATGAACCAAGTTAAGAAGAAGCTATTCTCTTTCTCACTTAGGGGCAAAGCAAGGGAGTGTTATGAGCTACTAGATGATCCTCATCATTTGGAGTGGAAGGAACTTGAATCTCTCTTTTACTCTAAATTTATGCTCCTCATGAAATTCATAAAGATAGGAATTATATTTATAATTTTCATCCTTATGATGGAGAAAGTATTGCCCAAGCATGGGGAGACTGAAGTCACTAATGCTCAAATGTCCCATTCATGAGCTCCCTAGGAATATTGTTATTAATAATTTCTATGCAAGGCTTTCAGGACATTACAAGGACTATCTAGATACTTGTTTAGAGGGATCCTTCACGAGTAAGGAGGTCAAAGCTAAGTGGGATATTCTTGAAACAATTCAAAGCAATACTGAAGATTGGGATAACAACAAAGGTAAAGAACCAGGTATAAACTATGAGTATGATTGCATTAAGTCTTTCGCTGAAACTGCTGATTTTCAAGAGCTTAGTGCTAAATATGGTCTTGATCCTCAAATTCTTATTGATTGTTTTAAAACCTTTGCTTCTCATATTAATGCTCCTACAGAAAAGTGGGACATGTATCATGAGCCTTTTAAAGACACTTGCATGGAAAATGAAATTGTTATTAATGATCGCAATAAACATGCTCAAACCTCTGAAAGTACTATTTCTTATAAGCATGTTAATTTTTGTGGAATACATAGACCTTGTGAGAATAATCAAATTGAAGAAGAATATTGTATCACCCATAGGAATGAAAAAACTAGAATGTGGTATAGGGCTTTAAATGATCTTGGTAAAAAAGTTTGTGCCCTTTATCCTTCTATTTGTGAACTTTGCTTCGAACTGGGTCATTTCAATTTTCAATGCTTAGGCCATAATAATAGCCCTTCTAATCCAATGAGTACTGCAATTTTGTATTGTGATGACATGATCACTCCTAATCAGCATGATGAACTTACATTATTTTTGGGGTGTGAAGAGTTATCAAGAAAACCCTCTTTGGTAGATATGGGTGCTTTTGATATGAATAGTGTCCTGCATGGTTGTCATCTTTATTGTGTTGATAATTGCCACACAAATTCTTACATACAAAATATTATAGAAGATGAGATTTTACCAAAATATGATAGGACTAATATGTGTTTTGATCTTATTAATGAAAAGAAGGAATCCTCCAAAGTTTCTTCTATTGTCTCTAACAATGAACCAAGGTATATGGAGAAGCTTCCTTTCAAGCCTCTCCCTCCTAAAGAGAAGAAGAAAAAGAAGAAGAGGAGGAGTAAAAGAAGAGAGGAAATGGTATTTTCCCCTAAGCATGTTGCTCCTATTATTTTTGATGAGTCTAACCTGATGATGTTCCTATGCCTATTACCTATAGTAGTGATCATGATTGGGAAAAGCACACTACTTTAGATATTGAAAATCTCTTCGGTACCAATTCTGAAAATGATTATATTAATAATTGCTATACTATTAGTGATATCCATGATCCTTTCAATGAAGATATGCTTACAAATGAACACACTTTGGAAGACAATTATTCTATTGCATATGATGATACTATACCTCCAATATATGATGATTACAATGATGATTATGATATTTTTAGTCCACCTACTATTGAGAAGTAAATTAATTATGATTACAATATGCCTCCTATATTTGATGATTATGGTGATGAAAATAATAATGATAGCTATTTTGTTGAATTTGCTCCCACTACAATCAATAACAATGACTATGTTTATGTGGGGAGTATTAATTCTTTTATGCATGTGGCTCATGATAAAAATGTTTTATGTGATAGTTATATTGTCAATTTTATTCATGATGCTACTGAAAGTTATTATGAGAGAGGGAAACATGGTTTTATGCATCTCAATAATATTAAGTTTCCCCTCTTTATGTTGAAAGTCTTGAAGTTGCACTTGTTTTGCTTTACTATGCTTGTTTCTTTGTGCTTTAATGACTTGTTTCTTTACAAGATTCCTATGCATTGGAAGTGGGTTAGACTTAAATGTGTTTTGAATTTGCTTATTGATGCTCTCTTTTACTTCAATTCATATTTCTTATGTGAGCATCTTCTCAAACTATCAAGCCTAACTTAAAGGCGATAAAGAAAAGTACTTATTGGGAGATAACCCAAAAGTTTTAGATGAGTCTTGGAAATTATTACTTCAGTGATAACCACTCCTTATCCTTTTTATTTTCTTTTTGTGCCAAGAGTAACCTCTAATGAGAGAGAAGTAATGATTGGGAAAGTTGCTGTCCTGAAACAGATTTTTGTGCTTCACCATAAAAATTCGTGTAACATCTCTGCACGTCTATTTGAGGCGTGAATTTTTTCTTCTGCACCAGATTGTTATATAACTTTCGTTAGTTCAACACTTTTTGATTTGAGCAACAGAAGGTCTTCGAAAAAATTCGTCTTTATCGGCTGGTCTATTTTGACAGATTTCTGCCATTTTCTGCATTTGCTTCTTGTTGGTTCCTTTTTGAGTTCTTTTGGAGAATTGGGCTTTTTTAGGGAAGTGCTACAGTATCTAGTGTTCTAATGGAAGTTTATTGGTGTTAGAACTGAACCTTAAGACCTATTATCTTAAGTGCACTAAAGTTACTAATAAAGAATGTGTGAAGTTTTGTATGATGGAAAAATTGCAGGTGTGTGGAAGAAATGAGTAATGAGATGAAGGATGGACTAAATCTCAAGCTTGGGGATGCCACGCGTTTCACCCCAAGAAATATGCAAGAAGTACAAGCGTCAAATCTTGGGGATGCCCAAGGCATCCCCCTCTTCATCAATAAAAATCTCAGGTTTCTTCCAAACGCTTCATTTTTATTGTTTCATGCATAGTTGTGTTGTTCTTGGAGCGTCTTCTTTTTCGTTTTTGTTTTGGTTTTTCGTTTGCTTTTGTTTTCTTAGTTTTCTGAATAAATTGGTTGGACCTCCTCTTTCATACATTGGTTTGCAAATAGTTTGGTCTGGTTTGCAAAAGAGTAGGAAAGTTCATGCTTATGTGGTAAAAAGAGCTTGTTTTTGACTGTGGCCTATGCTCTATCATGCCATGCTTGATATAGTTTTGGCTTTATGCTTAGTATTATTTGATGTATCATGACTTGTTATAAGCAGTTGAGATTGCTTAATGTTCCTTGGATGAATCATGCGTTGTTTTAGCATATTAAAGCATAGTATAGTGGTATTCTCCTTTGATGCTTTATTTGGGTTGACTTGGCACATGCTCCCACCATGTTATGACTATCTCAAGTCACCATAGCCTTTATGATCCTTTAGTTTTCAACTTGTAGTATCACTTTATGCTTTGATCAATGATGTTTTGTCGCTCTGCAAGATAATGGCCATTATTGCTCTCTTAGTTTGTCGCTCCCAGTCTTTTGCTAGCCTCCACAACCAAGTATGAGTTCCACTCATGCATCCAACTCCTTAAAACAAGTTATTCCAAAGAGTCCACCATACCTACCTACTATCTTATGCTATTCCAAGTATATTGATGCTTTTGTTTACCTTCCAAATTAAATTGTTATGACAAAACTAGGGATTAAAGCTCTCACAAACTTGATGGCACACTTTACTTTCTTGCACTTAATAAACTTGAACCATTGGGTCCTTCTTTGTTGCGTATATGCTTGCGCTTTATAAGTTGAAATTAGCAGAACCATGTATCATGGGGAATGCTTTCAACATTGCACTCGTACTTTGTACCCCGCTGATATCATGTTCTTTTGCTTATGGATCCCGGTGGTGTGAAATAAAAGTGGAACTTGTAAGATCATGGACTTTGTATGTGTGTTAGAGAAATGCCTAGGCCGCTAGCCTAAGACATGCCTAATCATGGTGGAAACTTGCAGCATCACCATAATGAGCAATCTATGAAGCATCCTCAATAAAAACCTATGCAAAAAGCAAATAAAAAGATTGCTGAGATGCTCATTGTCTGCTTGCCTTGTCATTTTGATTATGGGATAGCTCATGTATCATGTGCAAGGGGTACCCCGTTGGCGGTTCTTAATGATACGTATGTACTTACAACGACAAGAGCTTACTTGTGACTAAAGTTGAGTAGCATGAGGTTCGGTCTTCGTAAGTAAGGGGCATGAGATTTCGGTTTATAACTTGTCAAGCATATCCTCTTAGTTGTGTCACTTTAACCTTTATCACCTTCAAGATTCTTATGATAGGGGCAATGAGAGCTAAAAGCTAGCAAGTACCATAATTTTTGGAAGCTCTTTATGAAACTTGAATCTCTGCTTCCTTCTATGAAGGCCTTTCTTCCACCATTATATTGAGTCTCCACCTTCTATCTTTATGCACCTACTTTGAGAGCATAGTGGCCATTCTTAGTTCAATGTGCATTGTCCCAAGACTAGTTGATTGATGCATTACTTGATATTTCTTGTTTTAAACTATTTGTATCTAGTCACTCTTATGAACTTTGAAGCTGTCCTATGCATTTATATTTGCTACTCTATGAGGGACAAGCTGAATGCTATTATGCTATGTTTTCTTTATGTGAAACAAACAAACGTCTTGCAAAGCATTGTTATTCATGAAGCTTTTGTTTGTGCCTTTTCATGTTGCATCATGGTTGCTATGTTTTATTGCTAGAACTTTATCTTTCAGGTTATGATTGAAGTACTTTGATCCCAGCTTTAAATGTTTTACAAATACTTTGATCAAGTCTTTGATGGTGCATGTCACCTCAAAAATTATTCTTTCTTTTTATCACTTACCTACTCGAGGAGTGCAGGAGTTAAGCTTGGGGATGTTGATACATTGCAAATGTATCTATAATTTTTGATGTTCCATGCTTGGTTTTATCTACTTTCTTATGTTTTGTCCACACTTTGGAGTACTTTTCATATGATTTCTTGGACTAACCTATTAACAAGAGCCACAGTGCCAGTTGCCTGTTTTCTGCTGTTTTTGGTTCCAGGAAAGTCAGAAAATCAATATTCTCGGAATTGGACGAGACAAAAGCCAAAGTCGATATTTTACCGGAAGACTCACGGAGCCAGAAGACGAGACGGAGAGGGGCCATAGGGTGGCCACACCATGTGGTGGTGCGGGCTAGCCCTGGTCGCGCCACCAAGTGGTGTGGGCCCCCTTGCCATCCACCGACCTTGCCTCTTCGCCTATAAGATGCCTCCCGATGCGAAAACCCTAAATCATCAAGCCTCCAGCCACGAAAAGTTCTGCAGTGCCGCCGCCACCGAAAAGGAGATTCGAGGGACAGAAAGTCTCTGTTCTAGCACACTGCCGGGATGGGGAAGTGCCTCCGGAGCTATCTCCATCGATCTCCACCACCATCTCCATCAACATTGCTGATTCCCATGATGAGGAGGGAGTAGTTCTCTCTCTAGGCTAAGGGTTCTACCGGTATCTATGTGTTCATCTCTCTCTATGCATGATCTTATTGAGATCATGAGCTTGTAATGTATAGATCTATTCTGCTACTCAAGTGCTTTAATGAATCTCTGCTCTCCCCATGTGTGTGAAAATGACAGCGTGCTCACCATGGTGGCACTTAGGCTAAAGATTACAAATACTTGTTATGAGTTATATTTGGAGTTGGATGTCCTTATGAAATTGTGGTGTTTGTTGGAACCATCTAGTGCTCAAGGTGATAGTGTGGGGTTTTCTAGATGGGAAAGGCTTACTTTGAGGAGTGCTGTTATAGCCCTACCAACGATTAGAGTGTCCAACCGGAGAGTAGTTAAGAGTAGTATCATAGAGAGAAGATATTTATATGAGAGTGATCGCTAGTGAAAGTATGATCCCTAGGCCTTGTTTCTAAGCATTGATACACTGTTTGCAATTAGATCTATTACATGTTTGCTTGCTTCCATCTTTATTTCAGTTTGCCTTTAGTCTTTTCCACGCCATCAAGCTATTTTCTATCACCGTTACCACTTATAATTATCCATACCACTTGTATTTCACTATCTCTTTGCCGAACTGGTGCACCTATACACCTGACAAGTGTATTGGGTGTGTTGGGGACACAAGAGACTTCTTGTATCTTGATTGCAGGATTGCTTGAGAGGGAATACCTTTGACCACTTCCTCCCTGAGTTCGATAAACCTTGGGTGATCCATATAAGGGAAAACTTGATGCTGTTCTACAAACCTCTGCACTTGGAGGCCCAGCAACTGTCTACAAGAATAGAAGTGCGTAGACATCAGGCTGCACCAGGAGGATGTGCCCTCCTACGATTACTCTACGCACTACAGAGGGACATACTCGAGCTCGCACCAGGACGAGGGTACCTCCTCGTCATACCACGGTGACACTTCATCTTGGCCAGCTTGGGATTGACACCCACTTAGGCCAAAAGCCTAAGCTTGGGGGGGAGGTATGCTAACATCGCACTCATCTCCATATCATTTTGCGTCGGTACTTTGTATATTCATGTTTTGTTCTCTTTTTAGTTTTCATTCTTTCTTTGTTTTTGCTTTCTAAAACACAAAAAGACCAAAAATATTTCTGTTGTTTCTCTTTGGTTTGCTTCTTTTTCTTTTTGCCTTGGTTTGCTTTTTTCCTTTTTGTTTTGTTTAAACTATTCTAAAAACCCAAAAAGATTTTGCTTTGCTCATTCTTCCTTTTTGGTTCTTGCTTTAAAAAATCAAAAACACCAAAAATATTTGTTGTTCTTCTTTGGTTTTGTGAGTTTGTTGCAGGGTTTAGCAGTCCTTAGTGGGATTTGGTTTCATATTATTATTCAAGCCACACAAGTGAAGGGCAATAATGAGAATTAATGACAACTTAAGGTGTGGTAAGAGGCTGGTAACGAACTCTACTTGTTTTCATTTTTGTACATATACTCATCATCGTGGGCATCCTTAGTATGTTCATGTAGGGTGTATGTTATTTATGGATGCTTAGTAGTTCTTGCTTTCATATGATTAGTTCCAACTTGCTAACTGTTTGTAGCATGTCATATGAATGTTTGCTTGCATTACTCTATTTATAACTTGGTATGACACCATGGTATCCTCCTCTGAAAGTTTCATTTGAATTGACTTGGCACATGCTCACGCATGCATATGACTGAAATAATCAGTTAAGCCTCGAATGAATTATTTTGCCTTGAGGGTCTTGAATCACTTTCATGCCATGATTAGTCCTGTTTTGTTGTAAGCATGATTATGACAGCTATTGCTCTCTCGTTTGTCGCTCCCTTACTATTGCTAGCCTTCACTTTCACTAAGTATGTTTTACTCATGTTTCCAGCTCCCTAAAACCAAATATTTCCAAAGTGTCCACCATACCTACCTATTAGCATCATTTGTTATTTCCATGCATATTCAATATGCCTTGTTTTCTTCCGAATAAAATGTTTGCTTGCGATGAGAACGTTAGTTAGTAAAGCTATCACGAACTTGATGGCACACTTTATTTTTTTGCATTTAATAAACCTGAACCATTGCGTCCTTCTTTGTTGCGTATATGCTTGCGCTTTATAAGTTGAAGTTAGCAGAACCATGTATCATGGGGAACGCTTTCAGCATTGTACTGGTACTTAGTACCTCATTGATATCGTGTTCTTTTGCTCATGGATCCCGGCGGTGTGAAATAAAAGTGGAACTTGTAAGATCATGGAGTTTGTATATGTGTTAGGGAAACGCCTGGGCCACTAGCCTAAGTCATGCCTAATCATGGTGGAAACTGGCAGCATAACCATAATGAGCATTCTATGAAGCATCCTTAATAAAAATCTATGCACATAGTAAATAAAAAGATTGCTGAGATGCTCATTGTCTGCTTGCCTTGTCATTTTGATTATGGGATAGCTCTTGTATCATATGCAAGGGGTACCCCATTAGCGGTTCTCTATGATACGTATATACTTACAATGACAAGAGCTTACTTGTGACTGAAGTTGAGTACCATGAGGATCGGTCTTCGTAAGTAAGGGGCATGAGACTTTGATTTATAACTTGTCAAGCATATCCTCTTAGTTGTGTCACTTTAACCTTAACCATTTAAAGATGCTTATGATAGGGGCAATGAGAGCTCAAAGCTAACAAGTACCATACTTTCAGCATTTGGAAGCCTTTCAAACTATTTAAAACCTTTTTCATTTCCTTGTTGAGTCTCCACACATTCTTTGAGCACTTTCTTAAGAGCATAGTTGTCATTCTTAGTGTAATGTGCTTACCTCAAAACTTGATTATTTGTGTTATGACTTTGATGCTTGTATCTTTAACGTCTTTACTTCTATTCTTCACCTGAACTTCAGAGGTGCCTTGGCATTCATAATCAAAGGCAAGCGAGATACCACTCTACCATACCTTGTTATGAGCATTGTAATGTTGCTTATGTTTATGTTTTATGCTACTTATTATTTTTTAGTTGGAATCTCTTCATAGCTTGCAATGCCTATTAAGTAAACTTAGTTGCATACTCCTTATTATGAATTGTCTAAGTAGTTGATCACATGCTGAGAATGTATACATCATATGAAGCAAATGTGTTCGTGAAAGTTCTTTTATCGCACTCAGTTTTCAACTGAATTGCTTGAGGACAAGCAATAAGCTAAGCTTGGGGGAGTTGATATGTCCAAAACATATCTACTTTCCCGGACACTTTTGCTATTGTTTCTCCTCTAAACTTGTGTGATTTGTATGCAACTAACACGGATTGACGCTGTTTTCAGCAGAATTGCCTTGGTGTCTAGTTTTTGTGCAGAAAATCAACTATCAGGAAAAATCCCAGAAAATATGCCAAAAATCCTATTTCACTAGAAGACTCCCGGAGCCAGAATACGAGACGGAGTGGGGCTGGGGCCCAGCCACACCACCTGGCCGCGTGGGCTAGGCTTGGCCACGCCAGGGGGTGGTCTGGCCGCCCCAGACACCCCCTCTGTCTCCCTCTTCGCCTATAAGATGCCTTCTAACCTAAAAACTCAGGGGGGGTCGACGTTTTTCTAGAAAGAGTTCCGCTCCGCTGCCACCACCAGATTCCACGATTCGGAACCAAAAACTCCGTTCTGGCACCCTGCCGGGATGAGGAACGGAGGAGATCATCACCATCGCTTCTCCATCGACCATCCATGGTTCCCCCATCTATGAGTGAGTAATCCCTCGTTGTAGGCTATGGGGATGGTAGGGATTGGATGAGATCGTTCATGTAATGGCATCAGATTGTTAGGGCATGGTGCCTAGTATCTAATATTAGTGCTTTATGACTTTGTTGCGACTTGTTATGCTTAATGCTTGTCACTAGGGCCCAAGTGCCATGATTTCAGATCTGAACATGTTATTGATTCATTATGATAGTATTGTTTATGGTCTTACCTGCAAGTTGTATACACACGTTGTTGTCTGGAACCAATGGCCCCGAAGTGACAGAAATCGGGATAACCGGAGGGAATGGCTTTGATGTGAGGATCACATGTGTTTACGGAGTGTTAATGCTTTGCTCTGGTGTTCTATTAAAAGGAGCACCTTAATTGCCAGTAGTTCCCTTGAGGCCTCGCTGCAAACGGGCTGGCAGGACAAAAGATGTTGTGCAAGTTCTCTTTGCGAGCACGTATGACTATATATGGAACACATGCCTAGGATTATCTAGTACTTGGATGCTTTATCTTATTTATCTGCAATTGCCCTATGTTGTGATTGCTATGTGAATTGTCTTGTCCATGCAACGCCCGTCCATCTATCCCTATGCCTACCACACTCGAATCCTACTGTTTACTGCTATTATTACTGCTGTCTTTACTTTACTACTGTTGTTACTTTACTATTCCTACTACAAAACTGTTGTGACTGATAAACTGCGGTGAGCAAGATTGTTTCCAGGTGCAGCTGAATTGACAACTCAGTTGTTAAGGCTTATAAATATTCTTTGACTCCCCTTGTGTCGAATCAATAAATTGGGTTTCACTCCCCTTGTTAAGGCCGCTACAACCGTGCCTTGCCACTTCTGCTCTGGCGGGTATTCGACGGGCCCACTGCGTGGGCAGCGGCACCCTCTGGAGGCCATACTCGAGGGGTGGTGCCTCAGGAGGGAGTGCCCGGGGGTAGCCCCTCAAGAGCCTCCAGCCTCAGCTGCGCTCGACCTGTCTTTAGGAGGCCGTCCTGTGGAGGGAAGCCTCAGGAGGCTTTTCAGCTCGCCCATGCCTCGGATACCCTAGTACGCACTTCGGGGGTACGTCTGTAATCGCACAGTAAAGATGGCAAGGACAATGCAACCCGACAAGCGTGCTCCACCCAGCTGGATTGTGGACCCTCGGACCGCCTCGGTAAAGAGGAGCCGGTCTGGCCCCTTTAGTGTCAAAGCAGGATGGACGACCTCAGCAGCAGCAGCTCTCCCGTTTTTCCATTTCAGTGCAAGGGAGGAGACCGGCGGCTTCGTGTGGCGACAAGTGATATCGAAGGAGTCAACCTTATGGGAAGGAAGAGAGCCCCCGAGAAGCAGGACTGAGTTCACACAAAGTAGTCTTGTAGACCAGGACTTCGAGGGGTGGCTATGTGGTGATCCTTCCCACCCATGAACGGGTGAAGAGGCCCGCCGCCGCTATATAAGGAGGCCTTCTCCTACCTTTGGAGGGGCTGAGTCATGCGATCTCAAACCCTAGATATTGATCCACCATTGTACCCTCGCGAGACACCGCGAGCAATACAACAAAGCAGGAGTAGGGGCTTTACCTCCTCATAAGGGTCCCGAACCTGGATTAAAAAACCCGTGTCCCTCTCTGTCGTGTTGGTACTCCACCGTCGTCGCCGTCGTTGAGAAGCTTCAAACGCATGTTCAGCCCCCTCGCGCACTTAGGGCTTGTCGGACCCTTAGTTCCTTCACGGGACACTTTCTCCGACAACTTAGAATCGTGGTGATGGTGTAGTTACCATGATATAACCCTTTTGCTCAAAATTAAATGTTATTGTCATCACTCGAAACAAGTTCATGTTTATTTTTATTAATCACTATATTTTTATGCTTACACATGCTTGTTAGTTCACTTTTTTTTAAGATTAACTATTTTGACTCCTAAACAGATTGATCTCCCGGCGTGTGCTGGAGAACGTTAGTGGCTTACTGTTATGAATACTAGCTGAATGCCCGTATGTTGCTACGGTCTTTTAGTTTTTTCATATTTGTCAAAAAGAAAAAACTTTTCTCGACATCATACGTTAATCATAATGCACGTGAAAATTGATGTGTAGAAAATATATGGCTGAAAAGCAAACTTTATAAAATAAAATCTAAAATTATTATAGATTTCAATTCGACATGATATGAATAGAAAGTCAGTTCCAGTTACCTTTTTTTAGAGAAGTTACTTATTTTTTACTAAACTAAGATCCACCTCTGATGATAAATTTCTATGCATATAAATTATACTCCCTCCGTTCATAAATAAGTGATTTGGATTTCTATAGATTCACATGTATCTAGACATGTTTTAGTGTATAGATACATTCGAATCTAGAAAAATATAAGTCACTTATTTTCAGAGGGAGGGAATAAAAGACAACTCGGTCCGTACCTCATTTTGCCATGTAGAACTCGGTTAGTCTTCATCCGATATCATTGAGTCAGGGCAGTGTCGGTTAATTTTTTGAAAACACCGACGTAATCCATCCGTGATCATACAAGTGAAACACATATTGAAATAACACATGCTCCATGTATGAATAAAATTGTAAACTGGTAGTTCAAATATTTGTACCACGATGCCATGTATAGATAAATCCTTCCGATTAAGGCTTGTCAACTGATCACCTACACTTGTATAGCTCACAAAGAGCGCCTCGTGGTTGGGTCACTCGCTACAACTCCGACTATCACGACCAGAGAACCACCTACATCATCATGCACATTTCATGACCTTGTTGCTGATGAGAAGCTCGTCGATGCGTGATTTGTAGACGTAGCGATCCACCCAAGTGATTACACGCTAAACGAAAATACAAGAGGAAGAAACGCTTCACTCGGTCTGCTACCGCGGGCAGACGCGAGCAAACCCTAGCTCGCGCCGCCGCCGCCCCTCCCCACCTCTTCCCCTCACCTCGCCGCCACCGGTGGGTGTTGTCGGGCTAAGCCCTTGTGGCATAGGCGGCAGCGGGGCCTCGCTCTCTCCCCCGTGCAGCGGTGGGAACGTCGGTGGCCTTGGTGGACGGGGCTGACGTTGGTTGGAGGGTGCGGCGGTGCGGCTTCTTGGTGGCAGTGTGGCGGCTCCTGGTGTGTGCGAGCAAGTGGCAGTGGCGGTGCTTCGGGGCGGCGACGGAGGCGTGCGGCGAGAGCCGGTTTCCAAGGATCTGGGCGGCGCGGGAGCTCGCCGAAGAGGGGCGCGCACGACCCTAGCCTAGCCGGCGGCGTTTCTGTGGCTTCGGGTTGCTCCTGGCAAGGGCTTGGGGCCCTATCCCTAGCCCTTGTTTACTTACTCTTTGCCCAAGATCTACAAGGCGCGGGCGCACAGGGGCGCAATGCGTCAATTTGGAAAGGGAGCCTTCTCCGTCGTCTTTCCGGTCTCCGGGGACCTTGCGACGGTGCCTCCCTATGTTTTCCTAGCTCCTCAGTGTGCTCGGCTTGGTTTCCGGGGTGGCGGCCCTGGGCGGTGGGAGTCCTCTTAGTTGGTGGGCGTGCCAGAGGTTTAGGTGTTGGCCGGTCTCCACGGTCGCGTGGACGATGTTGTGCTGGCGAGCCGTGTGGCGTGACGGCGATTTCGGCTGTTCCTTAGCGACGGTCGATTTCTAGCTCGGACGATTGAGCGCCTTTGCTAGGGGAAACCCTTGTCCCTTGGACCTCGACGGCGGCTCCCGCGGACGTCGTCCCCTTCCTGAAGGCGTCGATGTGGCAGTGCTCGGTTTGCCTGCGTACTCCTGGTGAAAACTCAAGATTTTTATGCTTACACATGCTTGTTAGCTCACTTTTTTTTGAAGATTAACTGTTTTGACTCCTAAACAGATTGATCTCCCGGTGTGTGCTGGAGAACGTTTGTGGCTTACTGTTATGAATATGAGAGAAAAATCTTTCCAAGTTGTAAACAACTTGGAAAATGACTCCATCCAATACTCCCTCCGTTTCTGAGCTTAGGGCATAAAATATTTCGATTTTCACCATAGCTTAAGGTGCAGCGGACTGCCAAACATCATGGTTTTACCCCTCCGCTTTGTCTTCCACGCAAGACGCATGCAATGCACCTTTAAATCTTCTCCAGGTCAGTTTCCTTTAAAACCGGCGCATACACGAGAGGGGCCACAACGCATACACTAGTACTATTTGCGGTTAACAAGGAGTCTGCTGCAGAGATTAGTCCCAACGGGGTATCGTAGTATCATGCATGCCTCAAAATTTTGACATGGCATGCTAATTAATGACGAGGGAGGTTGTGTTGGTATTATAGGTACATACGGTATCATAGCACGTAAAACTAGAAAAACTAATCCCAATTTAATCTTGTACACAATTTTGCATTAAGATTCTACAAAACAATAAATATACTAAGACTATGATACTTACATAATACTATACATTGTATAGATAGTATCTTTGAAACAGGCATTTCGCCCAGCTATATTAATATAGCAACCATGAGACCGCTGCTGGGCCAGACAGCACAACGCCCAAACGCAAAAATAAAGAGAAAAGGAAGAGAAAACGAAAAAGAAAAGAAGAGAAAACAAGGCCGATAACAGAGGTTCGATGAAAATGAGGGTGGCCCGCCACCGTTGTGCCCTCCAGAGAATGTCCACCGCTATCCTAGCGCTCAAAAACGACGCGTACCAAGCAACACCTTCAAGAAGGAAAGCGACGACAACGACGTTGGTGCCTGACTGGTCCTAGGGTTTCCCCCGATACGCGGCAGGAGGTGGGGAAGAGGTACACCCGACGCCCTTCAGGAAGGACGGCAACACCTGCAGGTGTTACCGCGTCGGTGTCTAAACGACAAGGATTTCTCCTGGCCCCTCAAAAAACCATCCTCCCGGACGCTTCGGATTGCTCCACCACTCTCGCCGCCCACCAGCACGCGCCAACGGTCTTGCAGCCACCACCGTCATCTCACCATGACCCACGTTGCGAGACTGGACATACAGAAAGGAGAGGGCTTCAGCGAAGGTTGATGCTACAGAAACACGCGGGAGGGAACTGCCTCCACCGTCGAAAGATGGTAACCGACCGGATGCAACAACATTGGCAAACCAAGCCCTCGCTGGCCTGGCCAAGCCCGAATGGACCCGTGAAGCCCCGCCACCGCACCGCAGCAAGGATGCCACTGACAACACCAACCTTAGCACTAGCCTCTACTCCCCTGTCCACTAGAGGATCCGCCACCACTGCAGATCCCCACTGCCAAGCAGCAGCATCATCGCCACCGTGCTCACCTGGGCCAGCCCGACCGCCACCGGACCGAGATACACCATCGCAAGCCACCTCCCAGAGCCGCCTCCGCCAAAGGGTCACTCGCGCAGATCACCTTCCGGGGCCGCCGCCCCGGCATCCATGCTCTCGTACCTGTCATAGGCAGAGAACGGCTCATCGACGCTCGGGGACGCCGCGCCACCGACATCACACCGTTGTCAGACAGAGCCGTCTCTACCACGACAACCACCAGCGGGTACGCAACGATCCGGACCGGGGCTACGAAGGCAACGACAAACCCTGCTGCCAGGGCCACCGGATCTGGGCCCACCTGGCCCAGATTAATGACCATGACGGTGCTACCTGGCAACCTCCAGGCCACAACCGCCTATAGGGGGTCGCCAGTGTTGACCTCTCCAAAGCCCGCGTGGCCCAGGGAGAAGCCCGCAGACCCAGATCGGGGCCCGCCTGGCCCCAAGATCTGGCTGCGCGGACGACAACCACCCTCCGCCGCCGCCCAGGACACGGGGCCTCGCCGCACCTCTTCGCCCCCGCCGGGAATCGCCGGAGCCGTGTCAACGCCGCCGGGCCGAGCCCCACCCTCTAGGTCGCACCGCCGCCGGCCGAGGTTGCCCCGCGCAACCCCCCATGCACGCGGGTAGGGAAGAATCCGCCGCCGCCGGCACCGCACGGGCTTTGCCCGGCGGCGCGCGCCGGCGACAGCGAGGGAGGGGGAGGGGAGACGAGACGAGAGAAGCGGCGGCGCGGGTCGCCCCCTGGTCGCCCGCGGGGGCCGAGCCAGAGGAGCGGGCGTTTTTCGTCTCCAATCGATTTGTTCACCCGCTGTAGAGATAGTATCATATACATGATACATGATACTCCCCATTGTGAAGGGAGAGAAATAAAAGGAGGAAGTTAACGATTTATGGGGGGAAAAGCTAGAACTAATTTCTGAGGCTGGTCCTCCTTAATCGCAGCGCCATATTTTTTACGCCTTGACCCAAAAAAGTTGGGAGTAATATATTAACAAATTAAAGAGACTTGTAAGAATTCTATTTTTTACATCTCCAGTTTTTTTTTTCATTTCTTCGAAGCAAAACGTGCTAACCTGGCCCCGTCGATTGACTAAGTTATTTTAGGGAGCAACTACATGTGCTACGCCATCAGAAACTGGTGCCGCACATCATCATTGATGGCAGACTAGGTTTGCTACGTGCTCCGTCCTTGCTTGCCCGTATCATGTGTATCCCTAGCGTAAGAACCAACATGTCCTCTTCGCCTTCTACATGATGTGTGCTTTTTTGCCTATACCTACGTATTGTGAACCAAACATTGAAGATTGAATAGTATACTCTGCTTCTGTTGTTAATCATTTTAACTTGCTAGAAATTTAACGTGTTGGTTGGTACCGAATTCAACCTAGGCTCACTAAATGTGTGTTGGTATTTTTTACATATTTGACTAAGGAGAAATCTTCTCTTAAATGCCCTGTTGCTTATGGTTTAATTGTTATCATTGTTGGAGCCATTAGCTATTTATACTTTGATGGAATGTAAATATTTATCCTACTAACAACCAGCTTTGTTTCTTCCCTTGGCACTTCTGTTGAAGCTAACTAGATGGTTCACATGGATGGAATATTGTTGATTTAATGTTTTTCACCAAGCATGGGTAGTCAGATGCCTGCAACGTAGTCGGCAAGCAATTGGATCAATGTGTCCATATGTAAGTTTCTAATCTTATATTCAATGGAATATTGTTTTCAAACTACGCCACGTTTTGGTATGCAGGTTTCCATGATGTTAAATTGATGTTTGATGTATGTTGCACATTGTACTTGTATTAAAAGTACACTATAAGATTCACCTAAGTAACCAATCATCCCAGTATTTGACATCTTGATGAAGTTTAGGACAGACGTACATGAAACTTTGGGATACATCACATTATAGGCTATTCCGTTAACTCTGGCTAAAGATGTATAGTTTCTACATTAGAATTTTTATATTATTGGCTAAACTTTTCTTATTGCATTTGGTAAACATTGTTTGACAGCCCATTTATGTTATGTTGCAGCATCTACAAGTATGTTGTAGCATTAGGTGGTTTGTACATATGAATTTCTTATGATTCTACTTAGTCCCTTATGTAATCATAAGAGGAAAAGGCACGCAAACATAAGACATGTACTAGATAGGTCTCCCTATATTTATAACATTTGTGGTGTACATTAGCTTCATGGTGTGCTGACTAACATTTGTTTCAGCAAAAACTACATTTGTCTTCGTTCTTCTGATATCAGGCTCCAAAGAAAGCATATGTATTGAAGGATCGATCGAGATTGTAATTAAGATGAGTGCAATGGGTTGGAACCACACGAAAAGAGATTTGAAATTTGCTAGTGTATTTTTTGTTTTAGTGTGTTTTAAGGGGCTCTGGTACATGGTTAACTTGTATTGCCTAGGTGGAGATTAAGCGCTTTTCAGGAGGAATACAACTAGTTCATCTTTAGTTCACACTTTGGTAGGTACCTTGGAGGCTTGCATTGTACATATTTATGTTTGTCCTGTCAAGATGATTAGTTTGTGTTGCATTACTCATGTGATGTACCCTAATTGAATATAATTCATCGATAGTATTCTGGCAAGGTTTACATCTGAACACTAAATTTTATTTATTATGGCTATCAATTCAATGTTAAAACTTTCATAAGCAGTAATATCAAGCCAACAAGAGCAATTAGAATTTGGTTACTTATTTGTAGAGGGTTTTCTGTTTTTTCTGCAGGATCATTTGAAAGAGCATGTGGGCCCCTATGTATGGTTTTAGTAATTAATGACAATCTCTATGTGCTAATGGTTGCATTGAGATGCACTTGTAGGATTTATCAATTGGCATCATTTGGACCATGTGTTGGCTTCAAGGTTGAAGAAATGAAGAAAAGAAGAAGAAGAAGCACTGTCCAAGGGCTTTGGGCCTATTGGAATCTTGTACAAGAATAAGAATAAAGAAAAGAATATCAAGTGTGACATGAAGAAGTAGATGGAGTCCCTCATGTGTATCTTCAAGACATCATCCAATTGGAGTTAGAAGAAATGTTGTCCAAGCTCAAGATGCACCATCTCTAGAAGATCTCATGGTTGAAGCTTGCCATCCTCGGTGATCATGGATATTTGAAGACAAGGTCAAAGAAGAGGTTATCCCATGGTGTATGGGGCATCATGTTTCAAGTCTTCATCATTCGAGCTCAAGGAAGAGAAATCAAGAAAGGTGTTCATCTTGAGAAGGAAAAGATCATCTACCTCGAGCTCAAGTGGTTTTCTCAAGGCAAAGTTATTATCTTGATAGGTTTTCCCTTTTGCCAGTCTCATGTTGTTGTTGGGATACTGGTTTATAAGATAGATAATCGTACTACCAAGAGGAGCTCTCGATTGAGTAACTTGATCATATCTTTTGGATAGATCTCAAACCTTTGGATACTTGGCATCATCTTTCTTGGTTATTATTTTGTTCTTATCCATGAGAATATTTAGATCTTGTGTTAACATCCATGATAAGATCAAATTCATCGAAAACGGATTTCATATGCATTCTCTATTGTGTTTTCGATTTGGAGGTTTTACCGGTTTGTATTTTATAGATAGGTTAATCCCTTCATCATTTTATTCTATCCTCCCTTTCTGGACTATTATGGTTCCCTGCATAATCTTCTAGATCTTGTTTTCCTCTTCGAAACGAGCCCAAGATCATCAAAATCGGAGTCCGGATGCAAAAGTTATGATTGTTTTCGTATCAGTGTTTCTGCCAGTTTTGTGAGGGCCGGAGACTCCGGTGTTTCTGCCAGTTAAATCTTCAATCATGCCTTATCGGAGTGCTCATGAGATTTGGAAAAATCTTCAAGATAAATATGTCCAACATTATTGAGGATGATTGCATTACCTCCACCTTCGGCCATGGTGATTTCTCACCTTCTACCACTTCACCAACATGTGATTTTTCACAAGGTAATGATATGGTGAGTGGTGATAGAAATTGCAATTTGGATAGTGAGCTTAATATTGATAATCCTTCATCTCTATCTAGTTGCAATGGTCTATATTTGGACTCTAGCACTTGTATCACTCAAAACTCATCATATTCTTGTGTTGGTAGCCCTTGCATATCTTGTATAAATAACTTGAATAAATCTTATGATGATATGCTTGTGTTGTCTTGTTGCCATGATAAAAATGCTTCTTTTTCCTCTAGTGCTTGTATTTCTAACCATGTAGAGGAAAACAAAGATTCTATGGGCCAAGATAATTTTTTGAATGGAGCTACAAATGCAATCTGATCATCACCTTCTTCTGGTTCTCACATATGTCTTGTGGCTAAGGGAATAAAGGTAACCTCTTCGGATCCCATTGTATGTCATCATGATGATGATGATGTTGTTGATGGTTGTGATGATTATAATGATGATAATGTTGATGGTAGTGATGATGATGATGATGATGATCATCTTGTTGATTATGATATTTCATCTATTCAAGAGATGGGAGAGATTGTCTTTCCCGCTCTTCATAAAAATAAAATTGCTTGCTCCAACTTTGTTGCAATTTTGTCTTGTGCTATTGAGGGCAAGAAACTTATTGAGGAGCAAGAAAATATCACATATCAAAAGAATGAACATGAGCGTGAGTATGCTAATGAGATTTCCTATCTAAAGAGCTCCCTTGAAAAGGAACAAACCACCAAGGAATCTCTTGAGGAGATCTTTACTCTAGAATTATCTAGAGTAACGGAAAACCATGATAGAGAACTTGGGGTGGCAAATGTTCTCAAAACTAAAAATGATGAACTCTTAGTTGCCCATGCTAAACTTGTTGAGGATTTTAAGCACCTCGAAAATGGCTCTAGGGTCGTTAAGAGTGAGCTCATCAAACTCACTGAGTCGCATGAGCAACTTAAAGCTTCATATTCAAAAGAGTTTGCCAATTTGCCCTCACCTCTTGCAATTAATAATGATACTTGTGCTACTAACTCTATTTCTTGTAAAGCATCTATTTTGAAGGAGAATGTTGAGCTAAATGCTCAACTTGCTTTGCTTACTCGAAAATATGGGAAATTGGAAGAAATTCATGTTAAGATCTCAAGCTCGCATGAGGAACTTCTAGTCTCCTATGATAGGCTAAAGTTATCTCATGAGGTCATTATGTCAAAGGTAACATCTAGTGCGCCTCATGTGGACATTAGCACTACTTCTACTCTAATGTGATATTGCCATGTGCTAGTCCTTGTAATTCATCTCCGCATAACTATGCAATATCTTGTGATGAATTGCATTCCGTGCCTTTTGCTCTAACAATGTAGCATCTACTTTGTAACATCTCAAAAAAATTAAACAAGATTATCAAATTCTAATCACCCAAGATTAGGGTTCACAAAAAACTTGTATTCTTAAAACCATATGAATGCAGGTGTGTTTATTATTAATGCATGAATGCTTGCTATGCCATATTTGATTCCTATAAATGATGAGGATTAGTTTAAAGATGAAAACCACATCATCTAGGTCAAAACCAAACAAAAACAAATCAAAATAAAATCAATATATGAAGCATATGACCTAATGGTCATTTTTGCCAAAGTTAACCACTAGCCCACTTTAGGCATCTCTACCAATGATTTCAAACAGAAACAATTCTACTTCTTTTCCCCCTTACTAGACCAGGTGAAAATGAACACAAGTGCACTTTACAAACTTAGAGAAACAAATTCAAACCCTATTTGAGAGACATTTCAAAATTGAATCAAGTGTAGGTATCTAGATGACCATTTCTCAAAAACCAACCAAACCATCTCCACTTGAAAAATCCCAGCAACCAGAGACACTCAAGCATGTGACCAACACACCCACCAAAAAGAATTCAAAAATTCAAATCTTTAGTTCATGCGGCCATTTAATCAAACACTTAGTAGGCAGAGTACAAGTCTACCAACTATCTACTGTTTTGATCAATCTCTTGCTCACCATTTGTACCCAATTTAGCTCCATTACTCACCCACGATCACCCCCTGTACCAGCCCGTGCAGCTACCACCTCTCACTTGCCACAATGAAAGTGCCTGCCCGTACCCGACCGTGCCATGCCGGTCGAGCATGGACATGACGCCACAAGCCGCGCTGCCCTCTACCACGACCACGAGGAGGTAGCGTGACCTCACCACATCCCTCTGTCCACGCCTCGACCAAAGACCAGCAGTGGAGAAGCCAGCAGCGCCGTGCCCATTTAACTCGCTGCCATGCCGAGCGCACTGCAGAGCACCGAAGCCTCCTCGCGCAGCCACGCCGCGCCTTGCTCTCTTCGTGCGTAAATGACTTCGTCGCGTCACCATCAACCTCCCAGACACGACCGTTTGCCGTCGCGCGCCCCGTGACCATCGTACGCCATGAAGAACGCCGTGGTACCCGCACAGAGCATAGACGTCTCCCGACCGATTAAGACCGCGCCTCGTCGTGACACTATGCGCATGACGATCGCCGCAGACCACCATGTTGACCTATGCCTCCGCCATGCCGATAGCCCTCTGTAGCAACATCGCCGACGAGCCCGAGCCATGCCGCGCTGCTCCTATCGCTGGTGTATAAATAGGACCCTCCCCTAGCCTCCAAAGGCACACCATTCAACTCCCCTCTCTCTCAGAAACTCCCATGACCCTTTCCCAGAGCAAGGCGAGCACCACATCGCCGAAATTTCGTCGGAGCCTACCGCTGCTGTGGTGGAACGGAGCCGTAGATTGGAGCCACCCAGGAGCCGCCACGACCACCATTTGACTCTCCGTCGTCTACCAGCTCGTTCGCCCCATGGCCGGACCTAGCTGGAGCCCTAGTAAGCCCCCAGCGACCCCCACCGTCAAGCTAGGTTTAGAATCTCGTGCGCCCCCTGCGACGTAGACGATGAACCAGGGCCTTCGATTTGATCTCTAATCGTATGGGTGAGAGTAGCTAATACCGTTTCGTGTTAGACCAGTCGCTGACGCATGGGACCAGCCTGAGTGCAGCCTGCTGCGCACACGCCACGTAGCTGGGCCGGCCCATTTTCGTTCCCACGCTTAGCCCATAGATTCAAATAGAGATTTTCCATTTATTTCAAAATTTTATTGTGTCGGTAGTTTCAAAATTGAATTTAGAGAGATTTCCGTAACCAAAATGCATGATTCCAATTTTGTTAGAAGTGTAAAAATAACAAGACATAGACTTTTCCAACTTCAAACATTGGATTCAAACCATTTGAAATTATAGATCACCTATAGTAAAAATAACAAGACATAGACTTTTCCAACTTCAAACATTTTTATAAAATCAACCATAAATGCTTTTGAGTTGATTCCAACTCTCAAAAATCACAATTGACATGCTCTATATGAATATATAAAAAGATTTAGTTTTACACGCATTAATCATGGATTAGTATTAAAAGAATGATATATAGGCATTTCTAGTCACTTTAATATTATTAAATAGCAATATGAAATCTTGTAATATATGACCACCACTTTAAATCATATTCCCAAGTATTGGAATATGTGGTGATGGAATGTGTCAACATGATCCCATATTTTAATTGGAAATTATTAAATCTTAAGTATTTTCATTGAGTAGAAATTACTTTTCCAAAATAAGCTAAATAGGAATGTGTCATTATTTCATGTGATGATTGAGGTGATGCTAGATCATCTCGTGTGAGCCTTTGTCTGCTAAATATAAGTAGCTAAGTATTGTTTGGTGATTGTGTACCTCATATTTATTTATAGACGTTAGTACCGACCCGGGCTACGAGGAGGAGGAGTACTTCGAAGAAGAAGAAGAGAACTTTAACAACTGCGCTACTCAAGGCAAGCTAACTAATGCAAGCTATCCATGCAAGCCCACTATGCAAGATAACCTATGCAAGATGCACTATGCATGCTTGGTTATGCAATCTTGATTATACTAATCCCAAGTTTTACTTGCAAGCTTTATTCTTTTACCTTTACCAAAGTTCTCACTTAATGAATTAATTGTGATTAGTGGTAGAAATAAGGTAGATGCCATCAAGATCTTAGAAATAGACTTGGTAGTTACACTTGATTAGCACCCCTCAATAGTGATACCCCCATTACTAGTGGCTACTGCTAAGCTAAACTTGATCACTTTAGATGGGAACACTTGGAGAAAATGATTATGAAAACCTTGGAATGATGAGTCATTTTATTGAAATGTTTTGACATGGGTGATGAAACACAATGGTTTGATGATGAAATTGAATGAGGCATGTGCCTTGACATCGATAAAAACTGGTGGTTGGGTTCGGATGCGATACCATTCCAATTTTACCGTACAAACACAATACCTGAGTTGGGTAGGGCTTAACTGGAAGTTTATATGTCTTAGTATGGGTTCCCTTGTGGAAGGAGGTTGAGCTGAGGCTACCTCGTGAATATGAATGTCCACCTATGCAATTCCTGGGATGGCAATTGGCCATGGCTGGGAGGCCAAGCTCATAGGGGAGGTGCCTATACTAGGGTGTGTAATTGAAAGGTTAGGATTGATATACGCATACCAAGTATGATGATTCAGGGTTATCCCTGATGGATGTATCGAATTTTGTGGTGAAAGTGCACCACCTCTACAGAGTGTTAAACTATTCGAATAGCCGCGTCCCAGGTTATGGACAGTTGGAGTGGCCATACTATTCTGTTGTCAAATATTTTCAAAATGAATTGTGACTTGAACTATGACTTTGACTTGACCACAACAGGGTTGTGGACATGAAAACTAGGTTCCCACTTAAGTAATCTAGAGAACTAAAATAGGCTTTACTATGGAGTACTTATGAAATAAAATTGGCTTGTTGCAAACAAGACTAGAGCAAAGGATTCCTACTAGTATTACCTTACTTGTGTTAGTGTTAGTTTGCGAGTACTTAAAGAGTACTCATGGCTTTGTCCCTGGCTATTCCTATGGCCAGACTATGAGGAGGACTATCTTGAAGATGGACAGCAGGAGATCTATGATAACTAGGATCATCTCCCATCGGCCGCATTGCCTGTGACAATGAAGATGGAGTCTATTACGTTTATTTCCGCTGCTTTGATTTGTATTAAGACTTGATCATGAGATCAACTATTTGTAAGACTATTATGGTTTGTAATGGATGATGTACTGTGGTACCAATTATGTTATGTCTTGCAAAAATGGTAATCCTAGGATTGCGATGTATGGCATAATAGGCATCTGGACTTAAAATCCGGGTGTTGGTAAGTTGGTATCAGAGCCATCCTGACCATAGGAGACCCTAGTTAGAATGGGCTTCGGAAAAAACTTAGTTTCCAAACAAAGAAAGTGAATATTTAGAAAAACCTATTCTCACTCTTATCCTTGAGATTCTTTCAAAAAGAGTTCACAGATTCCTCAAAATTCTTGCAATTCTACATAAAATTTGACACACTTAATCACCTCACTAACTTACTCATCCCAATTGCTTATAGATCGGGGTCAAGTACAACAAGTTCTACCAGCTGGGCAATGGAGGGGAGCTCATCTTTGAAAGGGATTTGGGATAGCTCGCGGAGTATCTTGGACGCTGTTGGCCCAAAATATATCGAGCTCGTTGGGGAACCCCAAGAGGAAGGTATGATGAGCACAGCAGCAAGTTTTCCTTCAGTACAAAACCAAGGTTTAATCGAACCAGTAGGAGCAAGGAAACACCCCAAAGGTGTTGCTAGCTGAGCCTTGGCAGGGCGCACTACCGGTGTTAGTAGCAATGTGGAGACCTACACAACACAACCACAAAACTTTGCCCCCAACTTGCGATGTGGTTGTCAATCTCACCGGTTTTGCTGGAAACAAATGATTAAATGTATCGAATGGAAGAAAGTAATAGTTTTGCAGAAAGTAAACACAAAGCAGTAAACAGTTGATTGAATATAAAAGAAAGGACCGGGGTTAATAGTTCACTAGAGGTGGATCTCCTTAAGATAGATAACATGCTAGGTGAACAAATTACAGCGGGGCAATTGACAAACATTGAGAAAGCATACAAGCATATACTACTCATCTTGACTCCTTTGGAACTTGATTTGGCATTACAACATTATACATAGACCGCCATCCAACTGCATCTATGACTAATAATCCACCTTCAGGTTATCATCCGAACCCCCTCCGGTATTAAGTTGCAAGCAATAGATTATTGCTTTACGAATTGCGTGTAAAGTAAACAATATGATTGTTCTATGAACAAAAGATTGTTGTTTTCTCCCTAGTAGCAACAGCACATCTAGTACCTTAGAGATTTCTGTCACTTCCCCAGATTACCAGAGGCATGAACCCACTATCGATCATAAATACTAACTCTTGGAGTTGCTAGCATCTACTTGGCCAAGATAGCTACTAACAACGGAAAGCATGCAAGATCACAAATAACAAAGACATAATTGAATCAATAATCAATCTAAAAGAGCATCTCAATATCCATCGGATCCCCGCAAACACAACATGCAGAATTACAAATAGATGGTCTTGATCATGAACGGAGCTCACAAGATCTAGACATGAAAGCACAAAGGAGGAGAACTAGCCATCTAGCTACTACATGGACCCATAGTCCAGAGATGAACTACTCACACATCACACCGGAGGCTTGCATGGTGATGAAGAAGGCCTCCAGGGTGAATTCCCCTCTCCGGCAGGGTGCTGGGAAGAGCTTCAGATCCCTCCCGATCTAGGGATGGAGATGACGGTGGCTATAGAATCTTTTGTGGAATTTTGATCAGGTACTTAGGGTTTCCGTATCAGAGGTAATATATAGGCGGAAGGAGAGCCCGAGGGGTTGTTGGGGTCGGCCAGACCACCCCCTGGCGCGGGCCAGGCCTGGCCGCGCGGCCAGGTGGTGTGGCCAGGCCCCAGCCCCTCTCCATCTCGTGTTCTGGATCCAAATGTCTCCCGGTAAAATAGTGACTTTGGCTTTTGTCCCGTCCATTTCCGAGAATATTTATTTTCTGACTTCCGTGGAACCAAAAACAGCAGAAAATAGGCAGCTGGCACTATGGCTCTTGTTAATAGGTTAGTCCAAAAAATCATATGAAACGTACTCCAAAGTGTGGACAAAACACAAAAAAGTAGATAAAACCAAGCATGGAACACCAAAAATTATAGATACATTTGCAATGTATCAACATCCCCAAGCTTAACTCCTTCTCGTCCTTGAGTAGGTAAGTGATAAAAAGAAAGAATATTTTTTGAGGTCACATGCACCATCATAAACTTCATCAAAGTATTTGTAAAACATTCAAAGCTGGGATCATAGTACTTCAATTATAACATGAAAGACAAAGTTCTAGCAATAAGACAAAGTTCTAGCACAAACAAAAGATTCATGAATAACAATGCTTTGCAAGACGTTTGTTTGTTTCACATAAAGAAAACATAGCATAATAGCATTCAGCTTGTCCCTCATAGAGTAGCAAATATAAATGCATAGGACACTTTCAAAGTTCATAAGAGTGACTAGATACAAATAGTTTAAAACAAGCAATATGAAGGTATGCATCAATCAACTAGTCTTGGGACAACGCACATAGAACTAAGAATAGCCACTATGCTCTCAAAGTAGGTGCATAAAGAAGGAAGGTGGAGACTCAATATAATGGTGGAAGAAAGGCCTTCATAGAAGGAAGTAGGGATTCAAGTCTCATAAAGAGCTTCCAGAAATTATGGTACTTATAGGTTTCAGCTCTCATTGCCCCTATCATAAGCATCTTGAAGTGATTAAGGTTAAAGTGAACAAACTATGGTGTACATGCTTGACGAAGTATAAGTTAGAAATCTCATGTCCCTTGAATACGAGGGCCGCTCCTCATGCTACTCAAGTTTAGTCACCGGTAAGTTCTTGTCATTGTAAGTACATGTGTATCATAGAGAACAGCCAACGGGGTACCCCTTGCCCCTTGATACGGAAGAATCCCCATATCAAAATGATAAGGCAAGCAGACAACGACCATCTCAACAATCTTCTAATTTACCATGGGAAAATTGTGCTTTTCTCTCTCTTTCCTCTTTTCTCATATCTATTTTTTTTCTCTTTTTCTCAATATCTGACTCTTTTTTTATAAGAAGAATGCTTCATAGACAGCTCATTATGGTTACGCTGCAGGTTTCCACCATGTCAGCATGGATTTAACTAGCGGCCCAGGCGTTTCTCTAACACATATACATAACTCCATGGACTTACAAGCTCCCCTTTCATTTCACACCGACGACATCCATAGACAAAAGAGCATGATATCACCTACGTACAAAGTACCAGTGCAATGTTGAAAGCGTTCCCCGTGATTGCATGGTTCTGCTAATCCCCAACAAATAAGTGCAAGCATATACAATATAGACGACACAATGGTTCAAGTTTATTAAGGGCGAGAAAAGTAAAGTGTGCCATCAAGTTCGTGAGAGCTTTAATCACTAGTTTTCTCATAACAAGTTTAATTTGGAAGGTAAACAAAAACATGAATATACTTGGAATAGCATATGCTAATAGGTAGGTATGGTGGACTCTTTGGAATAACTTGGTTTAGGTAGTTGGATGCATGAGTGGAACTCATACTTGGTTGTGGAGGCTAGCAAAAGACTGGGAGCGACAAACTAAGAGAGCGATAATGGCCATAATCATGCAGAGCGACAAAACAGCATTGATCAAAGCATAAAGTGATACTACAAGTTCAAAAACTAAACGATCATAAAGGCTATGGTGACTTTGGATAGTCATAACATGGTGTGAGCATGCGCCAAGTCAACCCAAATAAAGCATCAAAGGAGAATACCACTATACTATGCTTTAATATGCTAAACAACGCATGATTCATCCAAGGCACATTAAGCAATCTCAATTGTTTATAACAAGTTATGATACAGCAAAGAATACTAAGCATAAAGCCAAAATAATATCAAGCATGGCATGACAAAGCATAGGCCACAGTCAAAAACAAGCTCTCTTTACCACTTAAGCATGAACTTTCCTACTCTTTTCCAAACAAAACCAAACTATTTGAAAACCAATGTATGAAAGAGGGGGTCCAACTAATTTATTCAGAAAACTAAGGAAACCAAGCAAACGAAAAACCAAAACGAAAACGAAAAAGACGACGCTCCAAGAACAACACAACTGTGCATGAAACAATAAAAATGAAGCGTTTGGAAGAAACCTGGGATTTTTATTGATGAAGAGGGGGATGCCTTGGGAATCCCCAAGCTTTGACGCTTGTACTTCTTGGATATTTCTTGGGGTGACACGCGTGGCATCCCCAAGCTTGAGATTTAGTCCATCCTTCATCTCATTACTCATTCCTTCCATACAACTGAATTTTTTCCTTCATACAAAACTTCACACAATCTTTATTAGCAACATTAGTGCACTCAAGATAATAAGTCTTTAGGTTTAGTTCTAACACCAATGAAACTTTCATTAAAACACTAGCTACTGTAGCATTTCCCTCAAAAAGCTCAATTCCCCAAAAGAACTCAAAAAGGAACCAACAAGAAGCAAATGCAGAAAATGGCAGAAATCTGTCAAAACAGACCAGCAGGTAAAGACGAATTTTTTCGAAGATCTTCTATTGCTCAAATCAAAAAGTGTTGAACTAACGAAAGTCAGATAACAACCTGGGGCAGAAGCACTAAAATTAACGCCTCAAAAGGACGTATAGAGATTTTACACGATTTTTTACGGTGAAGCACAGAAATCTGTTTCGGGACAACAACTTTCCCAATCATTACTTCTCTCTCATTAGAGGTTATTCTTGGCACAAAAAGAAAATAAAAAGGATAAGGAGTGGTTATTACTGAAGTAATAACTTCGAAGACTCATCTAAAACTTTTGGGTTATCTCCCAATAAGTACTTTTCTTTAACGCCTTTAAGTTAGGCATAAGAAGCAAGAAAGAATCAAGTGTTCTCACATGAAGAAGCATTAAAACCAAATTTCTTGCCCTTACCTCTCTTACTTTTATTCTTAACCTTGGGAAACATATGATTGTTTGGTGGAGAAGCAAGGTGCATGGTCCCCTTTCCAACATCTATTATGGCTCCAAGGAGTTCTAATTGGGACCTTCCAAGTGTAATTTTTCCTTTTCCTGCACATTCAATAACAAGATAATCAGTAGAAATCATTTTCCCAAGGATCTTTGTAAACACTCCTTCAGCTATTCCAATAGGTAATATTGTGGCATTATTAGCAAGAGATATTTCTTTTCCTCCTTCAGAAAGCCCCCAAAGATTCAAAGATTCATAAATATCTTTGGGCATAAGACAAAGTTCAGACATGATATCACATTGAGCTTGAAAAGTTTCATTATTTATATCAATATTTACTGTGGGGAGCCACTTTCATTATTCAGAATTTATTGGGACATAGTTATGGTGCTCTCTAAGCGTGTTATAACAATCCTTTAACTAGTAGTGTGGGTCTCAAGAGTGTTCAATCTAGCAAATATGTTTATGAAAGAAGTATCAGTTTTGCTAGGAAAGTTGTAAGTAAAGACCAACTTCTTTATGGCATTAACAACATCATCCTCATTGAATTGAGGAGAGCTTCAAGGAAATCTCCTCCCACAACAACATCTAAAGCATATCTATAGCAAAGAGCAATTCCAAGGTAAAAACTGCTAAGGAACAAGCTTTGAGTCATTTTAGGCTCAGTTTTTTCATGTAGATCAGAGAGTCTAGACCAAGCTTCCTTGAAGCTCTCCTCAATTCCTTGTTTAAAAGTGAAAATCATTTCCTCAGGTGACATAGTGACTGGAGCAAGGCTAGACATAATGGCAACTTAAGGTAGAAACTAACTTTTTTGTGTTTTCAAATAAGAAAGCAAACTAGTAAAACTAATTTTTTGTGTGTTTTTGATAAAGAAACAAGCAAACAAAACAAAAGTAAACTAAGCAAAAAAATAACAAAGTAAAGAGATTGGTTATGAGGGACTCCCCTTGTGAAGATGTCCTTGACTCCCCGGCAACGGCGCCAGAAAAAAGGTTGTTGGCCCAAAATATATTGAGCTCGTTGGGGAACCCCAAGAGGAAGGTATGATGAGCACAGCAGCAAGTTTTCCCTGAGTATGAAACCAAGGTTTAATCGAACCAGTAGGAGCAAGGAAACAGCCCAAAGGTGTTGCTAGCTGAGCCTTGGCAGGGCGCACTACCGGTGCTAGTAGCAACGTGGAGACCTACACAACACAACCACAGAACTTTGCCCCCAACTTGCGATGAGGTTGTCAATCTCACCGGTTTTGCTGGAAACAAAGGATTAAACATATCGAATGGAAGAAAGTAATAGTTTTGCAGAAAGTAAACACAAAGCAGTAAACAGTTGATTGAATGTAAAAGAAAGGACCGGGGTCCATAGTTCACTAGAGGTGGCTCTCCTTAAGATAGATAACATGCTGGGTGAACAAATTACAGCGGGGCAATTGACAAACATCGAGAAAGCATTAAAGCATATACTCCTCATCTTGACTCCTTTGGAACTTGATTGGGCAGTACAACATTATACATAGACCGCCATCCAACTGCATCTATGACTAAGAATCCACCTTCAGGTTATCATCCGAACCCCCTCCAGTATTAAGTTACAAGCAACAGATTATTGCTTTACAAATTGCGTGTAAAGTAAGCAATACGATTGTTCTATGAACAAAGGATTGTTGTTTTCTCCCTAGTAGCAACATCACATCTAGTACCTTAGAGATTTCTATCACTTCCCAAATTACTAGAGGCATGAACCCACTATCGAGCATAAATACTAACTCTTGGAGTTGCTAGAATCTACTTGGCCAAGATAGCTACTAACAACGGAAAGCATGCAAGATCACAAATAACAAAGACATGATAGAATCAATAATCAATCTAAAATAGCATCTCAATATCCATCGGATCCCCGCAAACACAACATGCAGAATTACAAATAGATGATCTTGATCATGAACGGAGCTCACAAGATCTAGACATGAAAGCACAAAGGAGGAAAACCAGCCATCTAGCTACTACATGGACCCGTAGTCCAGAGATGAACTATTCACGCATCACACCGAAGGCTTGCATGGTGATGAAGAAGGCCTCCAGGGTGAATTCCCCTCTCCGGAAGGGTGCCGAGAAGAGCTTCAGATCCCTCCCGATCTAGGGATGGTGATGACGGCGGCTACAGACTCTTTCGTGGAATTTTGATTGGGTACTTAGGGTTTCCGTATCAGAGGTAATATATAGGTCGAAGGAGAGGCCGAGGGGGTGCTGGAGTTGGCCAGACCACCCCGTGGCACGGGCAAGGCCTGGCCGCGCGGCCAGGTCGTGTGGCCAGGCCCCAGCCCCTCTCCGTCTCATATTCTGGCTCTAGATGTCTCCCGGTAAAATAGTGACTTTGGCTTTTGTCCCGTCCAATTCTGAGAATATTCATTTTCTGACTTTCCTAGAACCAAAAACAGCAAAAAACAGGCAGCTGGCACTGTGTCTCTTGTTAATAGGTTAGTCCAAGAAATCATATGAAAAGTACTCCAAAGTGTGGACAAAACACAAGAATGTAGATAAAACCAAGCATGGAACACCAAAAATTATAGATACATTTGGAATGTATCAGGCGCCCAGACCTAGAGTTCTTCGGAGCACAGCTCAATGACCAACAAGGAGGGGAACTACAGTGGTTGATCGTTGCGGATCTGAGAGGAAAAATGGAGCCACCTCTTCCGGAGAAGATTCAGTTCAGCTTGAGGGAGAACAATTGGCTAGACGGACTAGCTAGAGCCATGCAGGAGGCACTTGCTCGTCTGTGTGCACAAAACATCAACCAGATCAATGGCACCCGCTTTGCCCACTATGCAAGGCGTGACTCTATGGGACAGCCTTTGGCCATGCCGGCACATCCAGAGCTGAAGCACCATGTGGATCACCTTGACTTCATATTGCACGAGACTCAGAAGGAGTTGGACAATGCTCGTGCCTACGCCAACCAGAATCACGCTATCGCCACCGAGAGGAAACAAACCCTCACCATCCTCGCTAAGGAGCGAAAGTCACTCCATCGCCAGCGTGACAAGAAGGACCGCATCATTGCTCATCTTCACTTGAAGGTGGCAACCCTTGAGGAGACCATCCATGACCAGGAGATCCATCTTGAGGAGAAGGAAGAGGAAGGTGAATATATCCGTGGTGATATCCACTCTTACCTCACTGATGATGATGACTATCTGGAGGACTTCGCCATGGAGTACCACACTGACGAGGATGACGCTGACTTCATAGATGATGAAGAAACCCCTGGTTCTGATGATGAGTAGTCGCACCTGAGCACCGCCATAGGTGTGATTTTGTATCCGGTCTCGATGTATCGTAGCTTGACAGAATGGTTCTTAAAACCATCTTCTTCGTAGTTGTGGTGTGTGTTTGTATTGTGTGCTTGGAATGAATGAATGAAAAGGAGTTGTTGGTTTTCAAACCTTAGCCCTACTCAAAGTTTAAAGCTTTTTGAACCATACCCATAAACCATAGAAAATTTCCCTCTTGTCTTATGATCTATCTCAATCTTCAGATGACTCACGAAAACCCTAGTGGAAGCAGCTCATCCCAAGATCCAATGCTTCAGATTCTGCAAATGTTAATATCCGATCGTGAAGCCAGTAGAGCCGAGCGTCAAGCCAATCTAGCCACTCTTCAACAGATCGCCCAGATGGCACACAACAACCAAGGCCATGGAAACCAGGATCACCATGGATCCAAAGTCAAAAACTTCGAAAACACAAATCCTCCTATGTTTAGCAAATCAGAAGAGCCCTTAGATGCTGATGACTGGGTCCAAACCATGGAGAACAACTTAGAAGTCGCAGGAGTTGATGCCGCAGAGAAAGTACTGTTTGCCACCCACTATTTGGCAGGTTATGCAAGATCATGGTGGAATAGCACCCGTACCATGAATGGAGGATAGATGATGACGTGGGAAGAATTCAAGCTCATGTTCAGCAGGACCCATGTGCCCCCAGGTTTTATCAAGAGGATGAGGGATGAACTCAGGGAGCTGAAGCAGGGAAGAATGACCGTGGTAGAATACCGTGACAAATTCCTGTCTCTGGCTGGGTATGCCCCTGATGAGATTGACACTGAAGCAAAGAAGAAGGAGAGATTCCTGAATGGCCTGCATGATGAGATGCAGACAATGCTAGTCAAGATTACCTTTGATGACCTAGAAGCTTTAGTGGATTCTGCGATCCAGATGGAAGGAAAGATCAACCAATCTAGCGAGAACCGCAAGCGTCGTGTGATGCACCAATCTGGACCCCACCATACCCCGAAGTATCGCCCCAACCCGTCTGCAGGATTTGCACCAAGAAACAACAGACACCCTATGTGTCGTTCGAACTACCCCAATCGTGGTGGAGGAAAGCCGAGGCCCAGAGGCCACAACAACCACAACCCCGACAACCCAAACAACTTTAACTGTGCACCGCCAAGGTCCAACAATAACGACAACAACAACAACAATACTTCCCCGAGGACTGGAAGCAATACTGTGCTTGTCGCAGGGAAAGACAAGTCAATGATAACTTGCTTTGAATGCGGAGTCATAGGTCACTACTCCAACGAGTGCCCCAAGAAGCTTGCTGCAGCCACCGATGTCACCACACCTTCTCAACAACAGCACCGTGTTTAGCCTAGAAAGAGGTTTGCCCCAGGAAACCCGCATAACCATACCGGCCATCTATTCCACATGAGTGCTGAAGAAGCCCAGGAAGCGCCAGATGTGATGCTGGGTATGTTTTCTGTTAACTCAGTACTTGCAAGAGTGTTGTTTGATTCTGGAGCATCGCACTCATTTGTTACTGAAGAATTTGCATGCACTAGTAAGATTCAACCAACAAATCTGAAGCATGTTATGATAGTTCAAATACCTGGTTCAACCACCAAAGCTAGAAAAAATTGCAAGGTCGTGCCTATCAGAATCCATGGGATAAATTTTTATGCCAATCTAATATACTTGGAACCAAAGGTTTGGAAGTAGTACTAGGAATTGATTGGACGTCGAAACATCAAGGATTAATTGACTGTGCCAAAAATCCATAACCATGACTAGTAGCACCGGAGTTACAGTAGAACATGTATCTGAGACGCTGCCCCGTCAATTCAAATGAAACAAGAGTTTAGCCCAATCAACCATCGACCAAGTCAGAGTATTTTGTGAATACCCCGATGTGTTGCCAGATGAATTCCTCGGTATGCCACCAGATCGGGATATCGAGTTTATCATTGAACTAGTTCCTAGAACTAGACCCATAGCTTAGAGACCCTATAGTATGAACCCATCTGAATTAGTGGAGCTAAAGAAGCAACTTGATGACATGTTGAGCAAAGGTCTGATACAACCAAGTGCATCGCCATGGAGATCACATGTTTTGTTTGTGGATAAGAAAGATGGTGCCAACCATTTGTGTATGGATTATCCAAGTTGAATGACGTCACCATCAAGAACAAGTACCCACTACCGAAGATAGAAGATCTGTTTGACCAACTAACTGGTGCCAGAATGTTTTCTAAGATTGATCTTAGAATTGGTTATCATCAATTGAAAATCCGCGCAATGAATATCCCAAAGACTACCTTCCCCACCCGATGTGGATTGTATGAGTACAATGTCATGTCATTTGGATTAACCAATGCCCCGCTTATTTCATGAACCTCATGAATAAGGTTTTTATGAACTTCTTGGATACGTTTGTCATTGTTTTTATCGATGACATTCGGATCTACTCCAAGTCAGAAGAAGACCATGAACAGCACCTAAAACCATCCTTGAAACCCCTAGGGAGCATCAGTTGTGTGCCAAGTTTAGCAAATGTGAGTTCTGGTTAAAGGAAGTAGGATTCTTAGGACATATCTTGTCGGCAGGCAGAGTTGCTGTCGATTTCGCCAAGATTAAAGATGTTGAAGAATGGAGAGCTCCAACCACTCAAACTGAAGTCCGTGCATTCCTTGGATTAGCCGGATATTACCGCAAGTTCGTTGAAGGATTTTCAAGCATCGCAAGGCCGATGACCTAGTTGTTGAAGAAAGATAAGAAGTTTGAATGGATGGACAAATGTGACGCAAGTTTTCAAGAGCTCAAGAAGAGATTGATTTCAGCCCTAATTTTGATCATGCCGGATATCGCAAAACCTTTTGATGTATATTGTGATGCATCTCAGATTCGTCCCGGATGTGTGTTGATGCAAGAATGCAAAGTAATATCATACCTGTCCCGACAACTGAAGCAACATGAGCAGAACTATGCTACCCATGACTTAGAATTGGTAGCCGTAGTTTTAGCCTTGAAGACATGGCGTCATTACCTCATGGGTAACCGCTGTGAGATTTATTCGGATCACAAGAGTCTGAAGTATATTTTCACCCAGAAGGAGTTGAATATGAGGCAAAGGAAATGTATAGAGTTAATGAAGGATTATGACCTTGACATTCACTATCACCCCGGGAAGGTCAATGTGGTAGCGGCTGCTCTTAGTAGACTGCCGTGTAGGTTAAACACCATGATTAAGGAAGACCAGCCAAGTTTGCATGAGGAGTTGGAAATTTTTAGAACGGAGCTAGTTAGCGAAGGATTTCTAGCTAGCATTGAACTTCAACCCATGTTGATCAGTCGAATAAAGGAAGCCTAGAAAGGAAACGCAAGTATCAACGAAATTAAGCGTCGTATTAGTACAGGGAAGGTACCTGGATTCACTGAAGATGAAGAAGGATTTATGTGGTATAAAGGACGTATTTGTGTGCCAGAAGATTCAGAGTTGAAACAAGTCATTATGCAGGAAGCCCACAATACTCTTTATTCTATTCACCCGGGAGGAACCAAGATGTATCAAGATTTGAAGGAGCAATTTTGGTGGCATAAAATGAAGAGAGAAGTCAGAAGCTATATAGCCAAGTGTGATATCTGTTAGAGAGTCAAAGCAGAACACCAGCGACCCGCGGGACTTTTGCAACCATTGCAGATTCTGGAATGGAAATGGGATTCTGTTGGAATGGATTTCATCACAGGTTTGCCTACATCTAGTAGGGGAAATGATTCTATTTGGGTCATAGTGGATAGACTGTCCAAAGTAGCTCATTTCATACCCGTCAAGACCACCTATCAAAGCTCGAAGCTAGTAGAGTTGTACATTGCTAGAATAGTCAGTTTGCATGGAACCCCTAAGACCATTGTGTCAGATCCCAGTTTACCTCAACATTCTGGAAGAAAGTCCAAGAAGGATTAGGATCCAAACTGAACTTCAGCACAGCTTATCACCCAGAAACCGACAGACAGACAGAAAGAGTAAACCAGATACTAGAAGATATGCTGAAAGCCTATGTGTTAGAATATGGATCTAAATGGGAAGATTGTCTGCCTCTCGCAGAGTTCTCATACAACAACAGTTATCAAGCCAGTTTGCAAATGGACCCATTTGAATTTTTGTATGGAAGGAAGTGTTGTACCCCCCTGAATTGGTCGCAAGTAGGAGAGAGCCAGATATTCGGACCCGATATCCTACGAGAAGTCGAAGAGAAGGTTCACAAAGTCCGTGAACACCTCAAGACCACCAAATCCAGACAGAAGAGTTACACTGATAAAAGACGTAGAGACCTGACCTTCAATGTCGGAGATTTTGTGTATCTCAAAGTATCACCCTTGAAAGGAATGCAGCGTTTTCAACTGAAAGGGAAGCTTTCCCCCAGATATAATGGACCTTTCTAGATTTTAAGTCGCCAAGGAGAAGTATCCTATCAGCTAGAACTGCCTGAGGAGATATCAACTGTACATGATGTGTTTCATATCTCGTTACTTAAGAAATGCCTAGAAGCTCCGGAGAAGCCCGAAGTTTTCAAGGACATCGATCACAGAGCCATAGATATCAACAAGGATCTAACTTATCATGAAGTACCCATTTGTATTTTGGAAGAAGCCTTCAGAACCACCCGGACTAGAAGTATCAAGTTTCTAAAGATCCAGTGGAGCAACCATATTGAAGAAGAAGCCACCTAGGAGCGAGAAGATTATATTAGGACTGAGTTTCCCAATCTCTTTAGTTCCTAGTTTTTCCTGAATCTCGGGACGAGATTCTATTTAAGGAGGGAAGGTTTGTAACATCTCAAAAAAATTAAACAAGATTATCAAATTCTAATCACCCAAGATTAGGGTTCACAAAAAACTTGTATTCTTAAAACCATATGAATTCATGTGTGTTTATTATTAATGCATGAATGCTTGCTATGCCATGTTTGATTGCTATAAATGATGAGGATTAGTTTAAACATGAAAACAAAATCATCTAGGTCAAAACCAAACAAAAACAAATCAAAAGAAAATCAATATATGAAGCATATGACCTAATGGTCATTTTTGCCAAAGTTAACCACTGGCCCACTTTGGGCATCTCTAGCAAATGATTTCAAACAGAAACAATTCTACTTATTTTCCCCCCTTGCTAGACCAGGTGAAAATGAACACAAGTGCACTTTACAAACTTAGAGAAACAAATTCAAATCCTATTTGAGAGACATTTCAAAATTGAATCAAGTGTAGGTATCTAGATGAACATTTCTCAAAAACCAACCAAACCATCTCCACTTGAAAAATCCCAGCAACCAGAGATACTAAAGCATGTGACCAACACACCCACCAAAAAGAATTAAAAAATTCAAATCTTTAGTTCATGCGGCCATTTAATCAAACACTTAGCAGGCAGAGTACAAGCCTACCAACTATCTACTATTTTGATCAATCTCTTGCTCACTATTTGTACCCAATTCAGCTCGACTAATCACCCACGATCACCCCCAGTACCAGCCCATGTAGCTAGCACCTCTCACTCACCACAATGACCAGTGCCCGCCCGTACCCGAGCATGCCATGCCGGTTGAGTATGGACACGATGCCACAAGCCGCTCCGCCCTCTACCACGACCACGAGGAGGTAGGCATGACCTCACCGCATCCCTTAGTCCATGCCTCGACCAAAGACCAGTAGTGGAGAAGCTAGCAGTGCCGTGCCCATTTAACCCGCTGCCATGCCGAGCGCACGCCAGAGCACTGAAGCCGCGTCACGCAGCCACGTCGCGCTTCGCTCTCTCCATGCGTAAATGACTTCGCTACGTCACCAGCAACCTTCCAGACACAACCGTTCGCCATCGCGTGCCCCGTGACCACCGTATGCCATGACAAACACCGCGGTACCCGCATAGAGCACGGACGTCTCCTGACCGATTAAGACCGCGCCTTGCCGTGACACTATGCGCATGATGATCGCCGCAGACCACCGCGTCGACCTATGCCCTCCATCATGCCGATAGCCCTCTGTAGCAACGTCGCCGACGAGCCCGAGCCTTGCCGCGCTGCTCCTATCGCCGGTGTATAAACCGGCCCCTTCCCCAGCCTCCAAAGGCAAACCATTCGACTCCCCACTCTCTTAGAAACACCCCTGACCCTTTCCCGGAGCAAGGCGAGCACCACATCACCAGAATTTCGCCAGAGCCCGCCACTACTGTGGTGGAACGGAGCCATTCATTGGAGCCACCCCAGGAGCCGCCGCGACCACCATTCGACTCGTCGTCGTCTACCAGCTCATTTCCCCCATCATCGGACCAAGCTAGAGCCCTGGTAAGCCCCCAGTGACCCCCACCGGCGAGCTAGGTTTAGAATCTCGTGCTCCCCTATGACGTAGACAATGAACCAGAGCTGTTGATTCGATCTCTAATCGTATGGCTAAGAGGAGTTGATACTGTTTCATGTTAGACATGTCGCTGACGCATGGGACCAGACTGAGTGCAGCCTGCTACGCGTGCTCCGTGTAGATGGGCTGGCCCATGTTCGTTCCCGCGCTTAGCCCACAGATTCAAATAGAGATTTTCCATTTATTTCAAAATCCTATTGTTTTAGTAGTTTCAAAATTGAATTCAGAGAGATTTACTTAACCAAAATGCATGATTCCAATTTTGTTAGAAGGGTAATGCAAATATCTAATCACTCCTGTTGTATTCAAACCATTTGAAATTATAGATCACCTATAGTAAAAATAACAAGACAAAGACTTTTCCAATTTTAAACATTTTTATAAAATCAACCATAAATGCTTTTGAGTTGATTCCAACTCTCAAAAATCACAATTGCCATGCTCTATCTGAATATATAAAAATATTTAGTTTTACATGCATTAATCATGGATTAGTATTAAAAGAATGCTATATAGGCATTTCTAGTCACTTTAATATTTTAAATAGCAATAGGAAATCTTGTAATATATGACCACCACTTTAAATCACATTCCCAAGTATTGTAATATGTGGTGATGACATGTGTCAACATGATCCCATATTTTAATTGGATAATATTAAATCTTAAGTATTTTCAATGAGTAGAAATTACTTTTCCAAAATAAGATAAATAGGAATGTGTCATTATTTCATGTGATGCTTGAGGTGATGCTAGATCATCTAGTGTGAGCCTTTGTATTCTAAATAGAAGTATCTAAGGATTGTTTGGTGATTGTGTACCTCGTGTTTATTTATAGACGCTAGTACCAACCCAGGCTACGACAAGGAGGAGTACTTCGAAGAAGAAGAAGAGAACTTCAACAAGTTCGCTACTCAAGGCAAGCTAACTAATGCAAGCTATCCATGAAAGCCCACTATGCAAGATGCACTATGCATGCTTGGTTATGCAATCTTGATTATACCAATCCCATGTTTTACTTGCAAGCTTTATTCTTTTACCTTTACCAAAGTTCTCACTTAGTGAATTAATTGTGATTAATGGTAGAAATAAGGTAGACGCCATCAAGAGCTTAGAAATAGACTTGGTAGTTACACTTGATTAGCACCCCTCAATAGTGATACCCCCATTACTAGTTGCTAGTGCTAAGATAAACTTGATCACTTTAGATGGGAATACTTGGAGAAAATGATTATGAAAACCTTGGAATGATGAGTCATTCTATTGAAATGTTTTGACATGGGTGATGAAACACAATGGTTTGATGATGAAAATGAATGAGGCATATGCCTTGACTTTGATAAAAATTGATGGTTGGGTTCGGATGCGATACCATTCCAAATTTACCATACAACCACAATACCTGAGTTGGGTAGGGCTTAACGGGAAGTTTATATGCCTTCGTATGGGTTCCCTTGCGGAAGGAGGTTGAGCTGAGGCTACCTCGTGAATATGAATGTCCACCTATGCAGTTCCCAGGATGGCAATTGACCATGGCTGGGAGGCCAAGCTCATAGGGGAGGTGCCTATACTAGGGTGTGTAATTCAAAGGTTAGGATTGATTATCCGCATACCAAGTATGATGATTCAGGGTTATCCCTGACGGATGTATCGAATTTTACTGTTCCGTTGTCAAATGTCTTCAAAATGAATTTTGACTTGAACTATGACTTTGAATTGACCACAAAAGGGTTGTGGACATGAAAACTAGGTTCCCACTTAAGTAATCTAGAGAACTAAAATAGGATTTACTATGGAGTACTTACGAAATAAAATTGGCTTATTGCAAACAAGACTAGAGCATAGGATTCCTACTAGTATTACCTTACTTGTATTAGTGTTAGTTTGCGAGTACTTAAAGAGTACTCATGGCTTTGTCCCTGGCTATTCCCATGGCCAGACTATGAGGAGGACTATCCCGAACACGGACAGCAGGAGGTCTACGATAACTAGGATCATCTCCCATCGGCCGCATTGCCTATGACAATGAAGATGGAGTCTACTACGTTTATTTCCGCTTCTTTGATTTGTATTAAGACTTGATCATGAGATCAAATATTTGTAAGACTATTATGGTTTCTCATGGATGATGTACTGTGGTACCAATTCTGTTATGTCTCAAAAAAATGGTAATACTGGGATTGCGATGTACGGCATAACAGGCATCTGGGCTTAAAAATCTGGGTGTTGACATCGTTCCTCTACTATTGTTGTTGACACTAACCATGTAGAGGAAAACAACAAGCTCAAGGGTCAAGTCACTTCTTTGAAGAATGACTTGAAAAAGGGTCATAAAGGGAAGGCCACACTCAACCACATCTTGAGTGTGCAAAAATGCCCCAATGACAAGAGTGGACTTAGATTCAACTCCAATATCAAGAACAAGTCCACTATCAAGTTGAAGCACAAGGGCAACAAGAAGAATGGCCAAGATCAAGTAAAGTATTCGGCCAACATTGTTTGCTTCAAGTGCAAGGAAGAAGGGCATCATGTTAGATCTTTCCCATTGAAGAAGAAGCCTCTTGGTGTGAAGCAACAAGGGAAGCAGCCTCAAGCTCTACCTCAACTTGTAGATGGGCCTCTTCCTAAGAGGACTACTCGAGCTCTTTCTCAAGTTGTGGAATCACCTAAGAAGAAAGCGAGCAAGACAAGAACTTGCTACATTTGTCATGAGAAGGGACACATTTCTTCCTCATGCACTAGTGGTATCTTCTCATCCAACCCTATCTTGATTGATGATGCTTATTCTCTTCGTAAGGATGAGGTTGGCAATTTGTTTGCAAAATTTGTTGGTGCTCAATGTGGTGTCAAGAAAAGAACCATTTGGGTTGCCAATACTATTGTGACTAACTTCTTAGGACCCAACTTGGTTGGGGATCAACAAGCCAAAACTTGATCAATAGGTGATTTTGGAGGACATTGGAGACTTGGTTTCATCATGAAGAATTGAGGGATATTCATCTATTATATTTTTTCAAGCCAAGTCATGTGGATTATATTGCCTCTATTATATTTCCAATATTCCTCCTTGCGGTAACATGTGCTTAACTCATTACATTGAAAGTTACTTGCCCCTTGTGCATGTGTTGGTTTTGTCCTTGCATGTTTTTGTATATGTTATGCTTACCACTTAATTATCTTGAGTTATCAAGTTTATTTGTGTTTGTTGGTTTGCACACCATGTATGTGTGTTTCTTGTTTTGGAGCTATTATTGAATTAGATTGATATCTTTTTGGCTCTTGTGAGAGATTAATGGACTATCCCATTTTGGGGGAGTGTTATTCTTGGGCATTTCACAATCCTAAAAATGTGTGTAGATGAGGAATACCACTTAGTAGTGATTTAGGAATATTATCTAGTCTCTATGTGGTATGATTCTCATGAGAAATTTAAGTTCTATAATGTCCATTAATTATCTCTATTTGGATTCTTTTGCCTCGTGTTCAGATTTATTGTTTATCACCTTATGGGGGGGTCATATGCTTAGTGCATATAACAAGCCTAGAAAATGTGAAAAGTCAAGGTTGTGTCACTTAGAATTGATATTGATAATTATCTAGCTCCTATGTGACACATTTGCTCAAACAAGTTCAATGCCTTTATTTCTCATCTTTTGCATCTTGTTTGTGAGAGTGTTTCTTGGTATGTGTTTCCTCATATTTGTATCTCTATATCCACATGGAAACCATTAGCGTAAAGTTACTCTAATCACTAGTGATTGTGTGACTATTCGAAGCTTCCAAGAATCTCTTTTGAAGCATCAAGCTTAATTCTTATACTTTGTTATATGCTTCTTAGTTTGAATATGATCTTGGATATCCTTGTGAACTACCTCGGGAAGATTATTCCCAATACTTCTTGTCCTTGGAAAATTAGTACTAGATTTGTGGTAGAATTTATTGATCATATTCACTTTGGCATTTGCTTAATTTTGTTCTATAAATTTCCAAGAAAATGTTTTGTGTTGTCTCCCAAGCTTTCCTTGCCTCTTATGGATCTTCTTATTTTATTGGTATCCTCTTTTGTTTTATTTAATGTAGGTACTAGTGATGATCCCATTTGTGTGCATTTTTCATTCAAAAGCAAAATTCTATATAATGTACTGCTTATGGGTGAGCTCTCCTATATTATCTAGAACACTCATTTTTATGTTTCATCGTTTGATCCATATTATGTTTCATGTGCTTGGTAGTTCGATCTTTTTGTTTTGGTATTTTGTGCCATCATGAAAAGTGTGGAGAGTTTGGTTCATTTTTTGGAACCTTGCTCTTTTGGGGAGTTGGTTTTGTCTCATTCCTTATTTTGTGTTTTGACCTTTTAGAATGAGATAAATCCTAGAGCATTTGTGTTTTTATCTATCTTTTGCTCTTTGACTTTTCTCTTGTTCATTTGTTGAACTTGTGATCATTCATGTGTTGAATTGGTTCTTTGATACAATTTGGACACCTTTTGTCATGTGACACTCTTATGTGTGCCATGTCGATTACTTGGTGTTTTTGTTCAAATTGTATCGCCTTGTTGGTTCTTGAAAGCCTTATGCATGCATATTTACTACATGTTTATATTATGGCATGCTTTCTTTCTTTGATCCAATATATAGGGGAAACTCCATCAAATCCCATCGGCTAAGTTGTGCATGAAATTCAATTTCATATATATATGCACATATTTTCATGGAGCCTCTCCTATGTATTGTAGTTGCACTAAATTCTTTGGACCCAATGAGTTTGGGGACCATTTTGTACTTAAATATGTTTTAGGTACATTGGAGATATATTGGATGCTTGTCTCTCAAAGTTTGAAGAAGTGGCGCGTTCATGGAAATTGGAGACAACATATAGGATGATCAACGAATTCATATCCTCCACATCCTACCAATTATATGTCGGTAACAAGTATCTCTTTCTCATGCTCATATATCCTTGTTCCAACCGTTTGTGGGTTGCCTTCTAGCATGAATTTTTGTATTTGTATTTATTGTGGTTCTAGCCTTGATTTTAAGAGAACTCCTTATTGCAAATGTGTGTAACTTGAGATGAGTACATATAATTGGGACTATAGAAAATCATGCATATGATTCACCAATCCCAAATATATTAACCTTGTAATTTTATTGCATATCCTTTCCTCAACTTCTCTCATGTGCAATAGTGAGATTTTGCTAGTTGTTTTTTCTTTGTGATACTTGTTACCTTTCTCCATATATTCCAACCATTTCCTTTTCCCTTGGTGATTTTTGTAATGTATGTAGTGTGTTGGTGTTTGAAGTTCATTAATTAATAATAAGATAAAATTGTTCCTTTGGCCATGCTTCCAAGCAAAAATCTTATTGGTATATGTTATGACTTCATTTTGGTTTTCATGTGATTTCTTGAGTATCTTGTTTATGTGTGCATGTTTCTTTGTGGACATATGTCTTTGTGATGCATTCCACTTAGAAACTTATACACATAAGAGAAGATAATTCTTAGTTGAGATTTTTATTCCTTGGACACCACCCTTTATTCCTTTTTAATTCTTTGGTGGCTTCCAACTTTATTTGGCTATGAGTGCTTATTCCTTTTGTTTGTATCTTCGGGCACTCATATTTGTTCTCTCATGCCTTGTATTGTTAAATGAATTTTGATGAGTGAGGATTCCATGATTATGCACTTTGTTCCCAAATGCACTTATCATAATTGGTGCATAATCTTTTGGGAGCTCCTCTAATTCATTTAATAATGCTCATTTGTCTTCTTTCTCATTTATTGTGTTTTAAATTCTTATGGGGGAGCGAGGATTCCATATTTGTGCATAATGTATTCAAATGCAACTATTGTATTTGTGCACAAATCTTGGGGAGCTTCTCTATTTTTATTTAAAACACTCGTTTGATCTTACCATAATATCTTATTGTTTCCATTTTGGACTCATTTCTTGTTTTCAATTGGTTTGTCGAATCTTGTGATTGCTTGCGTCATTTGTTTATGCTTATTTTTTTAATTCTTTGGCAATCTTCGGGTCCTCAATATAGTTCTACTTCCTCCCAAGTATTCATCACTGGATATATGCAAACGCACACCTTTGGAGGAAGTATCACTATATTGGCCTTCTAGAACTTGTCGCCCATTTCGGCGATCGATGCCAATGGGGGAGAAGTTTTAGAGAGTTTAAGGGAAGTTGGTTTATGCTTTGAGTTTGTTCTTAAGAATTTGTCTTTCATGCTCTTGCGTCTTTGTGTTGCTTAGCATGTGGTTTATATAGAGGAAACTCCACCAATGATAATGATTGACAATATATGCAATGAAATTCAAGTTCATCACACATGCATAGATTGTGGGGGAGTTTGCTCTATATATGGTGGTGGTACCAATATCACATACTTGTGTAGTATTTGATATTGGTGCTACCATTTTATTCGTTAAATTCATTATATAAACCCTCTCAAAGGTATTGTCATCAATTACCAAAATGGGGGAGATTGAAAGAGCATGTGAGCCCCTATGTGTGGTTTTGGTAATTAATGACAATCTCTATGTGCTAATGGTTGCATTGAGATGCACTTGTAGGATTTATCCATTGTCATCGCTTGGACCATGTGTTGGCTTCAAGGTTGAAGAAATGAAGAAAAGAAGAAGAAGAAGCATTGTCCAAGGGCTTTGGGCCTATTGGAATCTTGTAGAAGAATAAGAATAAAGAATAGAAGATCAAGTGTGTCATGAAGAAGTAGATGGAGTCCCTCATGTGTATCTTCAAGACATCATCCAATTGGAGTTAGAAGAAATATTGTGCAAGCTCAAGATGCACCATCTCTAGAATATCTCATGCTTTAAGCTTGCCATCCTCGGTGATCATGGATCTTTGAAGACAAGGTCAAAGAAGAGGTTTCCCCATAGTGTATGGGGGAGCATGTTTCAAGTCTTCATCATTCGTGCTGAAGGAAGAGCAATCAAGAAAGGTGTCCATCTTGAGAAGGACAAGATCATCTACATCGAGCTCAAGTGGTTTGCTCAAGGCAAAGGTATTATCTTAGGTTTTCCCTTTTGCCGATCTCATGTTGTTGGGAGACCGGTTTATAGGATAGATAACCGTACTATCAAGAGGAGCTCTCGAGTGAGTAACTTGATCATATCTTTTGGATATACCTCAAACCTTTGCATACTTGGCATCATCTTTCTTTGTTATTATTTGGTTCTTATCCATGAAAGGATTTAGAGCTTGTGTTAATATCCATGACAAGCTCAAGTTCATCGAAAACGGATTTCATATGCATTTTCTATTGCGTTTTCGATTTGTAGGTTTTATCGGTTTGTAGTTTATAGATAGGTTAATCCCTTCATCATTTTATTCTATGATGGTTTCCTGCATAAACATGTAGAGCTTGTTTTCCTCTTCAAAACGAGCCCAAGATCATCAAAATCGGAGTCCGGATGCAAAAGTTATGATTGTTTTTGTATCGATGTTTCTGCTAGTTTTGTGAGGGCCGGAGACTCCGGGGTTCGCACCCCGGAGACTCTAGCCCAAATTTCGGCCCAGACACCGGGGGGTGTACAGAGAGCATCTGAAGGCTGCCCGGATTCCTGACTGGAGTCTGGACCCCAGAGACTCCGGTCCTAGGGGCCGGAGACTCTGGTCCTGAAGGCTAGAAACTCCGGGATAAGTTGTCTGCAACGGCTAGTTCGCGTGGGAGGACCTATAAAAGGCCCCTTCTTCCTCCTTGGGCTGGTTGCTTACTCACTCTCTCTCCTCCATTGTTTCCACCTTCAAGATCTTGCTATTCCTCTTAATCCCTCCCATATTTCTTGAATCTTGTTGGGGGATTTGAAAGAGGAGATCTAGATCTACAAGTCCACCAATCCATCTCTCATCTATGTGAGGGGAACATCTTGGGATCTAGATCTTGGGGTTTCTTTTGTGGATTTCCTCATTTGTTCTTCCTCTCTTATTCCCCCAATAGTTTTTGTAGCTTTAGTTGAATTTGAGAGTGAAGGACTTGCCATTGCATTAGGTGCATCGGTTTGAGTTCTCTACGGAGGATTTGGTTGGTGAAATCAAGAAGATTATCCCTCTTGGGTTCTTGGAACTCTAGACGGTTGTGTGGCCTTTGTGGTGTGTTCTTGGGGCCTTCAATTAAGTTGTGGAGCTCTGCCCGAGATAGTGGCCTTGGTGGTGATTATTGGGAGCCTCCAACTAAGTTGTGGAGATTGCCCCAATCTTGTACGGGTTTGGTGACCACCCTCAAGTGTCCCATAGTGGAACGGGTGCTTGCCGCGTGGTGGGTGCTCGGGAGAATAGGGTGAGGCCTCTTGTGGCGTTGGTGGTCTTAGTTCCACCCACCCCTCCAACAAGAGTACTCCCTTGTTGGGAGGAAATCGGTAAAATATCGTCGTCCCCCCGTGCCTCGTTTATCTCTATACCCGATCTCTTTACTTATGCACTTTACATTGTGATAGTCTGTGTGCTTGAAGTAATCTATCTTGCTATCACTTTATCACTTGTCTTGCTTAGCATAAGTTGTTGGTGCACATAGGTGAACCTTACTATATCTAGGCTTTGTGCTTGACAAAAGAAAACGCTAGTTTTATTTCGCCATTGTTAAGCCCATCTCATAAAAGTTTTAAACCGTCTATTCAACCCCCCTCTAGGCGACATGCGTGATCTTTCATCATTCACTTAAAGTAGTTTTCTTCTTTGATTCTCTATAAGATTTTTCTTAAGATCTAGTTTGATAGTGGTGCACAAGGCGGGCTTGGCACATGCCTTTATAATGTTTTGATGGTGCCATTTGTAAAGGGTATCAAGTACTTGCTATTGTATTGTATAGTTTCGTAGCTTTTCACAATCTGCAGGCCAAGATTTATTGCCATGAAAAAATATCATATGGTGCTCGATTAATCTCAGTTCGGTTTGCATCAGAATAAATATACTATCCCTCTAGGAATGCATGGGCCATGGTATAGATTCCTCTTCTAGCAATGTTATCATCTCATGGGTTCTAATATAAATAAATAGAGGAAATTGCACATACCAGTAGGGGACAAATATTGCACAAACCAGCGACTTTAAAATTTTGTTGTGCAAACCTACAACTCGACGTGTAATCGTAGAGATGTCTTGATCACGTCTGCATATTTCCGAACCGTAGGGTGGCACGCTTAGGAGTAGATGACGCTTAGGAATTGATCTGATATCGCAGGAGAAAAGAGAGAGAACTTTGGAATAGATCTAGGGTGGTACCGGAAAGGTTCCGGAGATATCCGATGATGATCCGAAAGGTAAAAGTAAAATTATTTACCTGATTGTGCCGGTTCATTATAACAGCCCCTTCTCAAAAGAAAATTTAACATGTTGGTCCAACGTGTTGTACTCCTAATTGGGACACACTCTTCATATTTGTTTAGTAAATCTTACGGTTATAATTTAAAATCTATAAATTTTAGATGTATTGGCTAAGAAAATTGTAATGATATGGATTAACGTGGTGTCTCGAAACAACCTAGTATATTGGTTTTAGTATATAATATAAGCTCAAATATTGCATTTATTTCTTAAAAGTATGCTCTATTTTTGTTTCACAATCAAGCTATATTTCGTTTCCTTCTAGTGATAATAGTTACAGTTAGCGCTGGCTTGGCGCGAAGGGTCACTGTGGCTGCCAGGTGCGTGGGTTGTTGAACTGTAATCGAGTCATTAGAGCTCTCTGCAAATGATTACTTGTGGAGTTGTTGGTTTGCGCAACAAAATCTTAAAGTCGCTGGTTTGTGCAACGTTTGTCCCAAGGTTTACTGGTATGTACAATTTCCTCAAATAAATATGGTATAGGCTGTAATGTACATAAATGAACATAGATTATGCGTCCTTTGCAGGGCCATGCATGAGAGGAGAAGAGGCACAAGGGGAAGTTGACACGGTCGCAGTTCTTCACCATCATGATGATACATAGCTTCACCTACTACCTGATCGCTAGCTAGTTGTTCCTAGCGGCTAGCACCATGACGATGTTGTGCTGCCGTTCTGGTTCTACAAGGGCTCTATCACGGCGCAACAGATCGGGTCTGGACTGAAGGGCCTCAGCGTCGGCTACTTCGGCCTTGACAGGAGCACCTTGACCGGTTTCATCGGCAACCTGCTCGCCACGGTGGTGTTCGCCATCGATCATGCTCAGGTTCGCGCTCAACGAATTTGTCGATGTGCCATTCCTCTACTGGACCAACGCCTACAAAGCGGAGCGCTTCCCCAACGTCACTAAAATTAACAGTTTATTTATGTTAAAAATAGGCTTATTTGGTCGCAGCAGAAATACACGTTTGGTTGCAACAGGTATACACATTTTGAGAATTGTAGATGTATATTTTCTCATGAAAGTAGCAGTTTATTCATGTCGAAAGTAGCAGCTCATTCAAGTTGAAAGTGGTTTTGCAGTATTTCCCACCCTTTTTATCCCTAAAATTGCACTATCCCTAAAAGGGAATTGCAAAAAGGGATAAATTGCAGCTAAATTACAGATCTGGCCAAAATAGAATTGCAAAAAGGTAATTTTTGAAAGGGAATTGCCTGGCCTGCAATAGGCACCGGACCTAGCAAGAAAAAGCTCGTAAAGGGAATAACGGAGGGCTCTAGGCTCGCGGGAAGCGGTCATGGCCAACGCACTGCTCTAGCTTACTGCCCTACCAGAGACTGTCAGAGCCAGCTAGGCTCGGATGCCAGCTGTTAAGGGAAAAGGGGCCTGCAGGTGACACAGGCGCTGCCCGCGGAGGAGGCGGGATCCTCATGTAAAAGAAAGAGAAAAGAAAGAAGAGTAGGGAAATAGCAGGAAGGAGAAGGATTAGCATTGGCCAAGATATCTGATTAGCTCACGTAAGAAGGCAGCTGGTGCGTTGGGCATAGGCAAAACTGAATGGTGGCCTCCCAGACTTGTGTTGACGTGGTTGTTCTGAAACCACCACTTGCCACTACCTCCATAGCTGGTGCTCTAAAGGAAATAAGGTGCTCTAAAGGAAATAAGGGAGAGCTCCAGGTTTGCGGAAACCAGCGCGGAAAGCAAAAAAAAAAAAAGGATGTGAGAGTTTTCAAATCTGAACCGAGGTACTTGGTCGGAAAGCGACCGCGCGGGAGCCTTTGGGCGGTCGACCGCCATCAGGCAGCCCCGTCTAGGACTCGGAACTCGGCAAAGCTATCTTTTGTCGTGTGCCGCATGAAAACACTCGGCATATTTCTACTTCAAAATACAAACTGTGTTGTGTGGCCGGGAATAATACACTCGGTAAAGGCAAAACAGACGGCAAATTTAGAAAAAAAAACAGGGCACATTGTCACCACACGGCAAATGTTCCAGCCATGTGGCCCTGCTCCCCGGGCCTGACGTGGTGATAAACAGCCCCAATATTGGCCGCGTGTCGACTAAGGTACAGCCGGCGAACTATATTTTTTGCTAACAGCCTGCCAACTTTTGGCGCCAAATTTTTGCGTCATTTTTTCCTATACAAAGTTTGAATATCCCGCCAATAATACTTTTTGCCAAGTGTATTATGATCAGTACTCTACAAAGTATGGATTTGACGAGTGTAATGAATATGACACCGGACAAAGTAGGGTTTTTCCCACTTTCCTTTCCTTTCGGTCTTTCCCATCATCTTTGAAGTGGCCCTATAAATAGCACAAAATTCATACAACTATGGTACTCCCTTCGTCTCAAAATAGATGTCGAGAATTTGTCTAAATTTAGATATATCTTTGAGACGAAAGGAGTACATGAAATATCATTTCGCAAAAGCTTCTATTTTCTTAATTAGTGGTGCTCTCTCGAAACTCTAGCACGTGTGCATGGTAGTCTACGTGATTTGACTTTCTCCGAACGGCCATTGACCCATGGATTTTTTTCTTTATTTTGGTGTGTTTGGTTAACACGAACATGTTACAGTGGAGCCCTAGTTCACATACGATTCCCTGGTGCAGCCGAAGCGGGTGCTTCGATCTATAACTTCAGAACCTTCATACGCGATACCGCATGCCTATGAACATGGTCGCACAAGTTAGATATCGGCCCTTGCGAGCTTCCACCATACTTGTATACATATATTAGGTCCACCTGCAAGTTTTGGAGGGATTCTGACGCTCTAAAGCTTGGTTTCTAGGGATACCCTAGACCGTGTTGTAACATCCCAGCATTTAAGATTGAAACGAAAGGGTAGGAGTAGATTTTTTTTGCATTTGCATTCATGCATATGAAAATATGGGAGATTTCGCGCAGAAGTTTAAACACAAAGAGATCATGGTTTCTCTCATTTTGGTGATTTAGGGTTTATCTTATCAGATATGAGTTCTATAAATTTTGACATGACCTTTGTTGCTATTCTTTATTCTGAGGGGAGAAAATGGAATTTAAGAGTTTATGTTATATACAAATAACTCAAACTAGTCTGGAATTGAATTATGAATTTTAAACAATTCTAGGAAATACAAGAAATAAGGATTAAATAAAAGAGAATTTAGACTATGAAAGGAATGATAATTCTTTATTACAAGAATATTCATTCTCTATCTTATAATATTTGGAAATGATCAAAACAATTTAAAGTTGAATATTCAAAATGAAATATTAAACCAAAAGTTAAGTAAAACATAGATAAATAAGGAAATTCCATAAAATGGAATACAATTGAAAATAAACAAAGGTATTCTTTATTACTTAAGTATAAGAGTTTTACAAATCTTAAATAATAAATAAAATACAATAAGTAAATGAATTAAAAATAAGTAATAAAAGAAATAAATACACCATATTACATAAATAATAATACAAATTTTTACATGTATTAAATAAAAAGAAAATCACAACAAATGGTAAAAGAAAAAGGCTAAACTAAATTTCTAACTAGTTTCTTTATCTTCTAATTCTTTTCTTCTTGAGCTTGATCCTTGCAAAAGAAAAAAAAGGGAAACAAAATAGAAATAGAAAATAGGGTTATTGGTTAGTGTTTTACTCTCAGATTAGGGCATAGTGTTGCTATGCCTAACATCATCGCTGAGTAGGATTATAGGCAAAATCATCACTGAGTTTGATTAAAAAAGGGCCGTATAAGCATGTGTTTTTAGCAAGAAATGACTCAGACTATGCATCATAAGCTTGGGGGCAAGAAATACACTTGTCATCATAGAAATAAAAGCTAAACCAGGATAATATCAGTCTCAACCGAGCTGACCCACAAGGGAAAGTTTCTAGTAGTGGAAACTTGAACCAGTGGAGCCCACATGGAACTAGCTTGGTCACAACATGCATATGTTGTGTTGTCAACACAACAAGAGGAGAATCATGTAGTTAAAAAAGGAAGAAGGAAGCCCAAGAACATAACCTAGGAAACTAGCACACACTTACTCTATCATCGGAACCACCAAAATCTCAAGAATGGTAATTTTTCTTACCAATTCATCATCAAATACCACCATAATCACAGCCATCATGAACACATAAAGAAGAGAAAGATATCAGCATCAGGATGAGCCGGCTAGCATCATCTACAACTAAATCAGACACTCAATGGCTACTCCTAATAGAAGCGTGCACCCGATGTACTTCGGGTCCAGTGAAAATCTGCGAGACTATCAACTACAACCATATGACACAAAGACTCGAGTCTCCACCCAAATCTACGATTCGACCGGACACTTGGGGGTACTCCAAACTGGAGCGCTAGATGCGCACATAAAAATATATTTTTTCGACGACGAGTAACACGCTCTAAATCTCTACTTGAATCAAGGATTTAACTATAGACTCAGGGGCTACTCCCATAGGAAGCATTGGTCGCGCATTTGAAAACAAAAGCACCGGCGTTGATGGAATTCACAAAATCATCTGAAGCACTTCCAGATCATTATGTCTACGTACTCAAGAATTATAAGTCTTTTCTCGAGTCGTAGACTCAGGCAGACACTCAGCGGCTACTTTCATAGGGAGCGTTGGTCGCGCACCCTATAAAAAATAGAAGATTCGTAGGATAGTTTATTGTGTCGACTACGTCCATAATGTTGACTCCCTTACATCAATCGAACTCATTGGTGAGCTTTACATTACATTGTAAAGTTCAGAGATGATGTTTTCTTGGCCACCCGAATCACCTCCGTGGTGACAAATTTTCGGATGATGCGTCTATGATGTAAAGATAAGACCTACAGACATAATCTGATGGCTTGGAAACCGCATCCACTATGCTCTATCAGATAAATACCATGCATGCAGGTGTGATGAAAAGCCCAACAGATGCGTTGGATATTCACTAAAATTGGAGTTCCGTTCACTAAGACCTCCGCGACATGAGTAGAACTACACCAGCAAATACCAATTTCGAGTCCAAGGACTCGAGTTTGAGTAGGTAACGTTGTTTTTTCCTGGGAGAAAATTAACTAGTCCCGATCCATCGGGTGTACTAGATATGTATACCAGAATCCCTATGAACCGATCGAATGTCCCAATCAGCCCGACAAAATCAGTACTATGCACCTTATGCGGCAAGCGCCTTCTAAGTCTCCATCCAAATCTACGATTCTAATGGACACTCGGTTACTACTAACATAGGTATTCCCAACGGGTGTTCGCCCTTGTCCTATATAGTATGGCCCAGTTGGAGGCCCACGTGACGATCTTCTGGCGATGGTAAAGCTCATGATGATTCGGATGAGGCTAAGCCCATGAAGGATTTGACTCCTTGGCGGACACGACAAGACTAGATAGGAAACCCTTACGCTTACGTTCTCAAACCTGTAACCGACTCGGACGTCCCCCGAGACCTAATCTCTCCATATAAAGGCCAGAAGGGAACGACAGGAAGGATCATCAAAACTCTCATACTCATACGCCAGATCCAATCCACGCACCATAGCCATATTGGGGCCCTTGTAACCTTCCGTTCCTCAATCAATCAAGATAATACAAGCAAGAGTAGGGTTTTACCTCTGGGAGACTGAACCTGGGTAAACCTCGTGTCTCCTATTGTTTGTCTATTAGCCGACAAAGTCTCTAGCGTGTTGTTCTTCCCTAAAATCCCAACTCCATCAAGTATGGGAATTGATGTGACCACCCCACGTCACTCCCTCCCAAGCCACCGCCCCCGTCTTGGGGAAGCAGCTGGCCCCCCACGGGTGGCCTCCCCCCATATAAAGGAAGGGAGGGGCATGAGGTGCAGGAAACCTTTGAAAGGATATTGATTCCTCTTTGTATTTTGGTGTTGATGACAACTTCAAGTGTGGTTTAACTGTGTGCCTAAGTTGCAGGTTTTACTTATGTACGGTTTAGTATGTGGACTCATCTCTTGAAGGATCATGAAGACAGCGTTTCTTATTTGCACTTTATCTCTCTTTTATGTTTTAGGAGGCCGTACTATCAAGAGGGGTCCACCTAGGAAGGTTGTGGGAAATCATGTTTTCATACACAGACCATACTTGCACATCCACAGCCTTCCCATTTATCAGCGAGAGAGTGATCTTTTGAGGTGTTTGAGCCTTTTCTATCATGGCCAGAAGTACTGGCCATGCACCGGTAATTCTGCTCACAAGTTTCTGTGGCGCTGGCCTAAAGGTAACTCTGGCTCAAGATCTGGTGCTAGTTCCACTTAGGTTCAGTACACTTCTGTGTCCAAGTGCCCTATTTGATGGAAATAGCATCGTAACCTAGCCCGATAGTACTGGTCGGAAGTTTCAGTCATCCCGGAATGGAACTTCCGGCCACACTACCAGGCCACACCCCTTCAGCGGTAGTACCGCTAGGTCCCGATAGTTCCGGCCAGGAACCTCGCGACCATGTACTTCTGGCGCTAGTTCCGATCCAAATTCTGCCAGGCATCAAATTCAATTCAGTATACTTCTATCTCGAAGTGTCATATTTCCGAAATTTGGACCAGAACTTCTGCCGGTAGTACCGGTCAGGAAGTCGTGCTTGCTGAGTGACCGTTCTGGGGAGCGGATCCAGACTGTTGGAGTTTGCTCACTAGAAGTACAGGTCCCCCACCGGTAGTACCGGTGGTGTCACGGAGACATAAATCGGTTCAGTTTGAAGGGTCCTATTTAAGGCAACCTTCTTCCTCCTCTCATCTCATTTCTTTATTTTTTTCTCCTCCATTAATACAAGAGCTTCAACTGCCTAGATCTCTCTCCCTAGCCACTCAAACCTCTTGATCTTTTGAGGAGTGGGAGAGGTGACCAAGATCTACACCTCCACCAAAGGAATTGTGTTTTCCCGCACCCATCCTTAGTGGATCTTGTTACTCTTGGGTTCTTGGAACCCTAGACGGTGTAGGGCATCCTCGGAGCTAGGGAAATTGATGTGAAGCTTCGTGGTGTCGTTGAGGGCCACCAATTGAGTTGTGGAGTCTCCCCTCAAACTTGTTGTAAAGGTTTTGGTTGGCGCCTTCAAGGTCACCGGTTAGTGGATTGTGAGGCCGCCTTTGTGGTGGTGCTCACCGGAGAAGAAGGTGAGGTATTTGTGGCGCTCGGGTGACCTTGTGTGGCCTCGACACCTCTCCAACATAGACATAGCTTACTTGGAAGTGATCTATAGGAATTACATCTCCGTGCCCCATCGATGGTTTACTCGTTCGTCTCCTTTACTACTTGCAATTACCGTCTTGATTACTTGTTGTATCATTTGCCATATAGGTTGCTCATCTAGTTGCATCTCTAGAGAACTTAATTTTGTGCAAAACCAAAATTTGTAAGAAAAGACTAAATATTGGTAGTCTCCTATTCAACCCCTCTCTAGTCGACCAAAGTTGGACCTTTCAATTGGTATTAGAGCCAAGGCTCTTACTTTGGGCTTTACTGCCTAGGAGACAATGGCCGACGAAGAGGGTAGTGGGGTTGGAGCCACCAAGAACTTGGCCTCCATGGATGACCTTAATCGATTGGAGACATCCTTGATGACCAAGTTTGAGGAAGTGATGACCCTTTTGTAGTTCTTTAAGCCTAACCCCATAGTAGTCACTCCTCATGTTGCATCCCAAAACACCGAGCTTCCCCAAGAGACCATGCACATGGTCGCCCCCCAGGCGAATCCCGTGGTCGCGTCTAATCACTTGGTCTTAGGCTTTGTGGCTCAAACCACCAAGCCCCCAAGTGAGAGCACTGAGGGGCTAGGTGACTCATCCTCCAAAGAGAGGGATGAGGGAAAGGATTACTCGATGGTACCCCCACCTCCGAAGTACACTTTGGACCACCAATTCCCATGCCGCATATCATACCTCGGGGAGCACCTCCCAAGCTAGATACTTCTAATTTTTCCAATTGGCAATATCTAATGCAATCTCACATTTCTAGCTCTTCTATTGAATGGATGAGGATTCTGGAAGAAGGATTCTCGCCATATGATGTAAAGAAGTTGACCCGGGCCAAGGTTGTGTATAAGCAGTTCAATGCCACCGCCTTGGGCATGATCCAAAAGGCATTGACTCCCAAGGACTTTGCTCACATTCACCAATTCTCCATCGCTAAAGAAGCTTGGGATCATCTCACCGAGTTGTATGTTGGGAATGCTAGCATTCAAAGCTCCAAGTTTGATGAAGTTAATAATGAGTCCAATGGCTTTGCTATGCAAGATAATGAGACTCCCGAAGACATGTATCATCGTCTCAAGGCTCTTTGTTGCACTATGAGGGACCTTGGAGCTACCTATGTGTATGCCAAGTTCATGAAGAGAAAGTTTGTTCAAGCCCTTCTTCCCTTTGAGGAGCAAAAACTCAACTTCATAAAAGGGAGAAGAAACTATCACATCTTGTCATCTCAAGACGTGTTGAGTGAAGTCATTGCCATGACGATTGCCAAGAAGAATGCGGAGTCCGCTCGTGATCATGCCTATGGATCTCAAAAGGTGAAGCTTGCCTTGAAGGCCCAAGTTGTGGAAATTAATGAAGATGGAGACACTAGTGAGTGGTCTCAAGAAGACATCAAGTACGCCTTCAATGAGCACTTGGCGCTTGCATCAAGAGCCTTTTGGAACAAGCCAGGCATGAAGTCAAGGTCAAGGGACAACTCAAGGTTCAACTCAACCATGAAGGCTCCTAAGGCAAGATCGTGCTACAATTGCAATGACAAGAGTAACTTCGTGGCTCAATGTCCCTTCGAGAATAGAGAGGACAATGGTGGTAGTCTTATCCACAAGACCAAGCCAAGACCTCCTCTTACAATGAACAAGAACTTCCAAAAAACAAGAACCTCGCAAACAAGGAAAGGAAAATGGTGGTAAATGAATAGTACTTCTCGGCGCGGATGATGATAGTGAAGGTCAAGGTGGAGAGATCGTGGGATTTGCCGCTATTGCTACTTCTTCTACCCCACGAGTGTCTCTCTTCGACTCGCCTAATGAGAACATCATCCACCCCAACCAAAAGTGTCTCATGGCCAAGGCCACCGAGGTAACATCCGCCTCCAAGTCTCCCTCAAATAAACTGCATTTGCATGATCTTGATGGTCTAGAGGTAAAGAAAGAGATGGTTAGCATGTGTGAATTCATAGAGCACCTAGATGATGATACTAGACTGTGTTTTGAAACTCTTGCAAACCAACTTGACTATGCTAGGGAAATGGTAGATGAAAAAGGAGAACTAATTAACATGCTAGGCAAAAATGATAGAGAGGCCACCGATGAAATTGCCCCTCTCTCACAATATCTTGAAGATTAACATAATATGAGAATAACTCTTGAGGAGAGCATTGCTAAGCTTGTAGATGACCATAATGCATCCATGTCTCAACTTGTTAAAGAATGTGATCATGCTCTTGATTCAATTAATGTCCTTAAAATGAAAAGTTTGAGTTTGGTGTTGGTCATGAATGTCTAAAGGACTTTGAGAAACTCAAAGAGGAACACCATGCCTTGGAGAGAAAATTCTCAAGTCTTTTTGAAGCTCATGAGCGACTTCAAACTCAATTGAACAATGAACAATCAAAGTCTTCCACTATGCCTATTATAGATTTGTCTTGTTCTACTAACCCTTGTTACAAGCATGTGAAACTCGTTGACGAGAATAAGGAGTTTAAAGAACAACTTGCAAAGGGGAAAGTTAACAAGAGGGGTATTGGGTATGCTCCTAAGCCCAAGAAGAAGAAGAACAGGAACAAGAAAAATAAGAAGAGCAAGAATTTTTCTCAAGGACCCACTTATGGTCCTACCTTTATGCAAAGTGATAGCTTTGCTGGGAAGAAAAACCCCTCCTACATTCTTTGCAAATCTTTTGATGGTCATGTTTATGCAAAATACATTGGCACTTCTGATACTTATGATTATCATTCGACTATTTGGGTACCAAAGACCCTTATGACTAACAAAAGGGGACCCATTGCAAAATCGGTACCTAAATCCAAAGCTTGATTTTCTTGCAGGACTTTACTTCCGGTGGAGCTAAATGGGTGCTTGATAGTGGAGCTACAAGCCATATGACTAGAAGAAAGTCTATCCTATCAGAGATTAGGCCTAATTTTGCCAATACTATGGTCTCCTACGGTGATAAAACAAGTTCTCAGGTATTGGGTTTTGGTAAGGTGGTAGTAACCCTACATTTTTCCTTGGTTAATGTCATGCTTGTCAAAACCCTTGTGTATAATCTCCTTTTTGTTCGTGCTTTAGCCATTATGGGTCTTTCATCCTTCTTTAATGAGCATTCTGTGGTCCTCATGTGGAGCAAGACTCTTATGGTGGCTTTCGTTGGATACGTAGAGCATGACTTGTATGTGCTGGATTTCTCCGGAACACCCTCTATACATGCTATATGTCTATGCAAAATCCGCCTTGGGATGGTTGTGGCATCACCGCTTGGCCCATGTAAACATGAAGTCTTTGCAAAGTCTCTACATGGGGGGCCACATCCTAGGAATGAAAGACATTTCCTATGCAAAGATCATGTGTGCAGAGCTTTTATTGAAGGAAAGATGCATGAGAAGCCTCATAAGATCCTCAATCAAATTACCATTGGGCGGTGCTTGGAGCTCCTTCACATGGATATTTTTGGGCCTCCTTCTCATGATAGTCTTGGAGGGAAGAAGTATTGTTTGGTGATTGTAGATTACTTCTCAAGATACACATGGGTCTACTTTTTCAAGTTCAAGAGTGAGACTGAACAAACCGTCATCGACTTTGCTAATCAAGTTCAACAGAAACACAATGCTACAATCCTTACCATTCGGAGTGACAATGGGACCGATTTTAAGAACTACACTTTGGATGAGTTTCTTAGTGATGAGGGGATCAAGCATCAATATTCAACTCCTTACACCCCTCAACAAAATGGTGTTGCTGAAAGGAAGAACTATACTTTGATGGATGCGTCCCAGACAATGTTGGCGGAATTCAAGTCACCTTACAACTTTTGGGCTGAAGCCATTTCCACTGCTTGCCATGCTACTAACCGCCTTTACCTAGGGCAGAAGAAGAACATGACTCCATATGAAATTCTCACCGGACACAAGCCTAATGTCAAATACTTCCGCGTGTTTGGTTGTAGATGTTTCATTCTCAAGAAAGGTGTCCGGTTGTCAAAGTTCGAGCCTAAAGCACAAGAAGGTATCTTTGTTGGTTACTCCAATAAATCGCATGCCTATAGAGTCTACAATAAAGCCAATGGAACAGTTGAAGAATATATCAATGTTGAGTTTGATAAAGATCATGAGTCTCTTGTGAGGCAAGATGGTGTTCATGATCCAAGTAATGAAATTCCTCCCCAATCCATAAGAAGAATGGGTGTGGGATTCTTCCACCCCATTGAGGATCCCCTTGTGGCTGAAGGAGAAGGACCAAGCTCTACACAAGTGGAGCCCTCACTCTCACAAGATCATCTTATTTCTCAAGAACAAATCGTTGCACCTCAAGATTCTCCAAGCTATTCCCAAGCTCCTCATGACCATGACTCTCCAAGCTCCTGTCAACATCAAGCTCCTCAAGATCTACCTCTCCAAGATTGTGGAACTCCACAAGATAATGTTGGTCAAGGTCAAGCTATAGAAGATCAAGGTCAAGCTAACAATGACCAAGGCCAATCTAATGTATCTCCACCCATTGATGATGATTCTCCAACGGTTGATATTGATGAAAATAGTGATCAAGTTCACGCATATAGTCAACGCGGGGACTCAAATCATGGTGATGACCAAGTGGTTGCTCAAGAATCTCGTCTTGAGACCCAAGCCCGCCGTCAAGCATATCTTCACGCTAAGCTCATCAAAGATGGCCCTATCTTTTATAATGTTTATGGAGAATTCAATAGGGGTTCAACTACTAGGAGGCAACTAACCTCTTTTAGCTCTCACCATGCTTTTATCTCTCATGTTGAACCCCAAAAGGTCTTCGAAGCACTTGAAGATGATAATTGGCTTGATGCTATGAATGAAGAACTTCACAACTTCAAGATAAAAAAGGTGTGGACATTAGTGAACCGGTCAAGAGAATCTTTCGATATTTTGTTCATACCCCAAACTTTGGGTTGTGGTACCCCAAGGGAGCTAGCTTTGACCTCGTTGTATACACATGTTCGGATTGGGCGGGAGACAAGATGGTAAGGAAGTCAACCTCTAGAGCATGTCAATTTCTTGGAAGATCCTTGGTGTGTTGGTCCTCTAAGAAACAAAACTGCGTGTCTATGTCCACCGCCGAAGCTGAGTACATATCCGCCGCTAGTTCTTGTGCTCAGTTGCTATGGATAAAGCAAACTTTGAAGGATCTTGGTCTATCTTTTAACAAGGTGCTCCTTCTTTGTGAAAATAAGAGTGTCATTTCCATTGCTCACAAAGCGGTGCAACACAACCAAACCAAGCACATTGAGATTCTTCATCATTTCATTCAGGATCATTTTGCATGAGGAGAAATTTCTTTGGAGTATGTTCCTACCAACGCCAATCTAGCGGATCTTTTCACGAAGCCTCTTGATGAAGCAAGGTCCCGGGAGTTAAGGCATGACCTAAATATCATAGATTCGAGCAATGTGGCTTGGGTGACTTGCACACCTACCCATGTCTCAAAGAATATCTTGTTTGGATGTACGCATGGATTTAGGGGGAGTGTAGTTCCACACATGAATCAACACTCTCCTTATTATGCACACATTAATGTATTTATTCTTTATGGTCTCTCAAGGGGACAAAATGAGCTTAAATGATGATTTTTGGTAACGAACCCAAGATATATCTTCGCGATGTCAAGCCAAATTTACTCATATATGGTGGCCTCGGCCAGCGACCTCTTGTGTGTTTCTATATGTGTTCATTCCTGGTTTCTCTTCATTTTTGGTGTGTTTGCTTGTTTTTTAGTCCTTATTTAGTTCTTCACAGTTTGTGTTTTCTATCCCAAGCCTTTGTTCCTCCCCAAAACCCCTCTATCTCTTGCACAAGTTATTTCCCTGCCAAAATATGAAACATGGGATACTTTGTCTGGTACCATCGGAAATTCCGGCCAGAGCCGGTAGTACCGCTCCTAGGAGTTTTTCTCTAGAAGTTCTCCCCGAGACGGTACTACCGCCCGAGCCTGGAATATCCGCATCACTGGTAGTTCTAGCCACTAGCCGGTACTACCGGTCAGGTTCGTCGACCTATAAAAATCGGGCCCAGGAAGAAAATGGGGACCACTCCCCATTTTCTTCCCCTACCCAATTTTTACATGGAACCGCCGCCGGCCATGGAACTCCCGCGGAGGCGCTGCTGGCCCCTCCGATTCCGGCCCCACCGCGATCTCCCGCCATGGACTCCGATATTTGGCCCTCACTCCCTCCATTCATGGAGATCTTTCCATTCCATTGCTTGAGTTAGGGCATGCCATGTCAAGGGCTACTTCTTTGGCTAGAACTATCTAGGGAGACCTTGGTAAGCCTAGGAACCTTTGCTAGAGTAGATTGACCCAATACATTGATGGAATCCATGCTGTTGTGCTCCCAGATCCGATGAACTGCTTCATTCGTGCTTGCAGTGATACTATCGGTGGGGCATGACCGGTACTTCCGGTGGGCTCTCCACCACCAGTAGTTCCGGCGGCTCACCGGAACTTCCGATGCACCCATCTTGGACTCCATCTCTGTATTTCTTCAATCTCTCTCCATTTTTCCTTTCGAACTTGTACACTTAACCAACCTATCCCTCCCTACCTTATGCTTTCTTCTCAGGGCAGGGTGGTTCCCATGGTGGCTCTAAGCGGGCCCATGATTTCTCGAGTAGTCCACCGGAGATTCATGAGGATGATCTAGAGGTTGTGCGTACGGCTGGCCAGACTGCCCGTCAGAGAGCTGCTGCTGAGTGTCGTGTTGTTGTGGTTGAAGGAAAGCGTCCTGCTATGGCCTGCCAGAAGAGAACCGCTGATGAGTGCATATTTGCATCATGTTTTACATTATTATTTTGCATTGTAGATGTAGGATCTTGGTATTTTATAGTGCTCACATGCACATTTTATGTCTATTTTCAACAGGATTGGGACGGATGATGGAACCAATGGACACAATTCTTGGAGCAGTTGTATTGGGGAGAAAAGGAGTCAAAAACAATGTAAATCGCTTATTTGGGAAATATCAATAATACCAGAAGAAAACCCGAAGCAATCAAGGCATATAGACGGTTCAACGACCAACTATACGACTGGAATACTTTTTCCGGCCGTATAGTTCCGATCGTATAGTTGGCGCCGCCTCCGTCTCTTCAAATAGTTTCACCCCGTGCAACTAGATCGGAGAGACAACATACAGAACACCTTGAAATCGCGAAAACCTCACCTCCGGAAGGCATCTGGAGGGGGAACTTACCCTAGGGATCCATCTTCGCCCTACGCAAATCTGGGAGGCCAAGGCATCGATCGCCATCTTCATCAACCGCTGCACCATCACCATCTCCATCCATCCTATCTCATCCATCTAGATCTTGTTGTAATTTCCGCACTTGTTGTGGATTGATACAAGTACTATTCATCTATGATTGTTTCCATTACCATTGCCATGATGTTGATTGCCTCCATGTCTGAGTAGATCTCTAGGTCTTGGGGAGATGAGAAATCCTAGCATATGATTGAGATGAGATAGAGATTATTATGTTATACATCATTATGTGTATGTGTTAATTGTCTTCATCTTGATGTTGGGAGTTGTGCACCTCCTTAATATTTGCCTCCTACGAGGACTCGGTGAAGGGGATTACTTGTTAGTAGACGGAGGGATGATAACACTTACTGTGACTATAAAGCTGTTATCATTCTTTACATACTAACTTAGGGAATCAAGGAGAACTCATCAAGCCATGTCCATGCCATGGGAGAAATCCCTTAATAGTGGGATAATATGATTGATGTCGTTTATTCATCAAATGTGGTTATGAAGGATGATGTGAGCAGCGGTCGCTACCTATTTGTCTATACATGGAGCTCCTCCCACATACATACATATCATGAAAATATTCGTTATAATAATCTTGATTGCTTAGCTAAATTGCTAGAGGTGTATCCACCACCCCCTGAGAACGCCTTTTTCCCTATTGTAGTTCCAAAGTTCTTTTACACACGCGATTCTTACTTTCTGCATTAAGTTTTACTTTACTTTAAATTGCCTCGTTCAACCAAAAACCCAAAAACAACTCTACTATTCTTGCATCTTAAATTTATTCCTTAAGTACTTCGTTTAGTTGTAGTTAAAAGCATTTTAGTATTTCGCCTACTGCTCCCTATGGGATCGATATCTTTATTTCGAAACTAGCTACAAATGATATGTGCACTTGTAGTCATCAAGCTATTTACTGGCGCTGTTGCCGGGGAACTTAGTGCTATAAGTCACTTTACTTTTAGTTATTTACTTTTGTTGTACATATTTTTCATTTAAGTTGCAGGACCGCAACAATGGACAAGACTCGGCATTTAAACTAGCTTGAGGCAGTAAGGAAAATGGGTTCGCCCATGGACGCTTTTATAACTGTCAATAAAAGCATAAATCCAGATGGAATTGAGATCCACCCTTTATTATTTGAACTACTACACTCTAAGAAATTTGCAGGAACCAATGAAGAGAGTCCATATGGACACTTACAATTCTTTGAAGATGTTCTCAGTTCCTTTATATTCGATGACTGTAATCTTGATATGGTTAAAACTCAGTTGTTTAGACAAACTCTCTCTAATAATGTTTGCGACTGGTATAGATCTTTTTGTGCAGAAGCACCAAGGACTTGGAAGGAATTTACAACCAAGCTTCTATCAAAATATTATTCATAAAGAAAAGCTCACAGGATGAGAGGTATTATTATCAGTTTCAAAATTAATCCTGGTGAGGGTTTATATGAAGGATATCTAAGGCACAAAAGTTACCTAGATAATTGCCCCCATCATCTTTTGCCTGATTGGTTAATCACTCATACTTTTTATGGAGGGCTTAATATTGAAGATAGAATGAATCTAGACACTGCTTCTAATGGCAGCTTTCTATCTTATACCTATGATGAGGCCTGGAATCTAATAATAAAAATGAGGGAGGCAACGGAAAACCTTAGAAATGAGGAGAACATTACAAATAGTTTTTCTAAATATGCTTGCGTTAACGATTTACTTGCAGATGAAAGGGCTGGTGCAATGATTAAAACCCTCAGTATTGATTCTTACTCATTAAAGAAAATTATTGAGAATTATGCAGGGCACTTGCATGTACCGATAGAATGGGAACCACCTAAACCCCTCGAAGAGAAGAAGCGTGCAAGAGCTCTAATGGAAGAATTCTCCTCAGTATCTATTCAAGAGATCATCAAGAAAAGGAAAAAAGAGAAGGAACAAATAAAGAAGAGACCGAAGAAACCAGAAAAGAACCCCAAAGCTACCAATATAAATAATGTTATATTAAAGGATCTTATGGAAGCATGAATAGTGGATGATGAAGTGGTTATTCTAGACCACGAAACCTCAGAGTTTATCGAAGGTAAGGTAACGAAACTTCTAAACCTATGACTCATATATATTATGGAGAAACTTTCTTGTACGGAATTTGTGAGCCGATTTCCACTATAAATATTATGCCTTCATCACTTTATGAGAAACTTTGCTACAATTTAAATAATCCAGATGTGGAACCGGTAGACACTACTATTAAATTGTCTAATAGGACCAATATAAAACCAGAAGGTGTAATCAGAAATATCTATGTCTTTATTGGATCACTCACGTACCCCCTTGATTTTCATATTGTTGATATGCCTCGAGATTCTTTTTCTCCTATTCTTTTAGGCAGGCCTTTTGTTTCCATAACCAAAGCTCGCGTTGATAATAAGAAGGAGACTATTTCACTGATGTTTGGAGAAGAGGAAATGACATTCCACTTCGCCAAACTAAAGAAGATGCCATATGAAGTGGATGCTATCAAGGAAGGAAAACAATTGCCGAGCTATTCGCAATTCATTTTAGTACTCCACAAGATGAATTAGAGAGGAGCCTAATTAACTAGGAGGAAGCATCAGATGATGAGGAGATAGAAGACATGGATGATTACCTTGATTCCGTTCCGGAAGCACAAAATCCACATGACTATGAAGAATTGGTAAGAAAAGGAGATGAAGAACCTCCACCAATTGAATTGAAACAACTTCCAGACGATATGAGGTATGAGTTTTTAGATAATGAACATAAATGTCCTGATATTATTAGCAAAAATTTATCAGAGAATGAAACAAATAAACTACTCTCGGTCTTGGTTAAGCATCATGAAGCCTTTGGGTACACTCTAAGTGATATTAAAGGAATAGATCCATCTAATGTAACACATAAGATTACCATGCTTGATGATGCTGAACCTGTGGTGGATACACAAAGAAGACTTAATCCGAAAATGAAGGAAGTAGTAAGAAAAGAGGTTATACGCTTATTAGATTCTTGCATAATATATCCTATCTCTGACAGTAAGTGGGTTAGCCTAGCTCATTGCATACCAAGATAAGGTGGTCTTGATGCTGCCATGAATGAGGAAGGTGAGCTAGTTCATATAAGGCATGTTGTAGGATATTGTATGTGCATTGATTTTAGGAAGCTAAACCGAGAGACACAGAAAAATCATAAACCTATACCATTCACGGATAAAATTTTAGAAAGACTTAGTAATAATTCTTATTTTTATTTTCTTGATGGTTATTCTGGATATTGTTAAATTTCCATACAACCGGAAGATCAAGAGAAAACAACGTTCACTTTCCCTTATGGCACATATGCTTATAGATTAATTCCGTTTGGCTTATGTAACGCAACAGCAACTTTTCAAGAATGTGTTCTAAAGATCTTTGATGATTTTGTTGAGAAGACTATGGAAGTTCTAACAGATGATTTTGTTGTTTGTGGAACAACCTTTGATAATTGCGTCTACAATCTAACCAAAGTCTTGCAGAGATGCAGGCAATCAAATTTGGTTTTAACTTGGGAACAATGTTGTTTCATGGTAAGAGAAGGTAAATTTTTCAGGCATAAGGTTTCGGAGAAGGGAATAGAAATAGATAAAACTAGTATAAATGCTATAGAAAATCTTTCAATACCTCAGGACATTAAAAACTTAAAAAAATTTCTGGGACATGCAGGTTTTTATAAGCGTTTTATAAAAGATTTTGCTAAAATAGTTATGCCTCTCACCAACCTTCTTGATAAAGAAACTCCATTCTACTTAGATCATGACTGCATTGCAGCTTTTGAGAACCTTAAGAATAAGTTAGTTTCAGCACCTATCATGCAATCTCCAAAATGGGATGAACCTTTCAAAATCATGTGTGATGCTAGTGATTATGCTTTAGGGGATGTGTTGGGACAGCGAGACAGAAAGAATTTAAATGTTATTTACTATGCTAGTAGATCTCTTAATAAGATTCAGAAATATTATGCTACTACAGAAAAAGAGTTCCTAGCTATAATCTTTGGTTGCGACAAATTTAGATCCTACATCATTAATTCTAAGGTAATAATTCATACGAATCACCAAGCTTTGCGTCACCTCCTTGTGAAAAAGGATGCGAAGCCCAGGTTGATTAGGTGGGTTTTGTTACTACAAGAATATGATTTACAAATAGTAGATAGGAGGGGTAAAGATAATCCGGTAGCAGATCAACTCTCTAGGATGGAGGGAATAATTACTAACCCAGTACCTATAAATAAATCATTTTCGGGAGAATATTTAGCAAATGTTGAAATTGTTGATCCATGGTATGCAGATTATGCTAATTATCTTGCAACAAAATTTATACCTCCTGGTATGACAAGAATTTAAAGAATGAAATTCTTTAATGATCGTAAATATTATTTTTGGGATGATCCGTATCTATATCGTCATAGACCCAACAGAATGATTCGGAAGTGTGTTCCTAACCATGAAATGAATGAAATATTGAAAGCTTGTCATGACAGTCCATATGGAGGACATCATGCAGGTAAGCAAACTGCATTGAAGGTACTTCAATCCGGATTCTATTGGCCCACCTTGCTCAAGGACGCACATAGGTATGTGGAATACTACAATGCTTGCCAAAGAAGAGGTAATATAGGTAGGAGACAAGAAATGGCAATGACTTATAGTCTCATAATATAACCCTTTGATGTATGGGGAATGGATTACATGGGAGCTTTTATAGAATCAAATGGTTATACTCATATTCTTGTTGCTGTTGATTATGTTACTAAATGGGTTGAAGATATTTCAACAAGTCATGCAGATGCAGCTACCTCAGTGAAGATGATCAAGGATATCACATTCCTCAGGTTTGGAGCTCCTAGATTTTTAATCACTGATGGTGGTTCTCATTTTATGAAAGGGACTTTCAGGAAAATCATCAACAAATATGGAGTAACTCACCGCATTGCTTCACCATATCATCCTCGGACAAGTGGTCAAGTGGAACTCTCTAATAGAGAATTAAAGACCATACTCGAGAACACGGTAGACAAATCAAGGAAAGATTTGTCATACAAGTTAAATGACACTTTATGGGCATACTGTACTGCGTTTAAAAATCCAATGGGTATGACACCTTATAAGATGGTGTACGGTAAGGCATGCCATTTACCTTTAGAATTGGAACACAAAGCTTTTTGGGCAATAAAGAACCTAAATTATGATCTTAAAGCAGCAGGACAAAAGTGTCTATTAGATATTCATGCTTTAGATGAGTTTAGAAGTGAGGCCTATGAAAATGCTAGGTTGTTTAAGGAAAAAGTGAAAAGATGGCATGATAGAAAAATAGAGAATGAGACATTTAAAAGTGGAGACAAAGTGTTGCTCTATAATTATCATCTTAAGTTGTTTCTAGGGAAGCTCAGATCGAAGTGGGAAGGCCCATATATAGTTGAAGAAGCTTATTCATCGGGGGTAGTGAAGCTCCAGGGAAAAACACCATCTCTTGCATGGTTGGTAAATGTACAACGCATGAAGCATTATCGAGTAAAAGAAGATATAAGTGCAGTCACCATAGAAGTGATCACCCTAGAAGAGTTGATTGAGCAAAAATATGCAAGGGATGGCAATTTCAAGAAAAATGGACTCTGGACTAAATAAGCAACACTACGGTCAAGCTATTGACCATAAAAGAGCGCTTCATGGAAGGCAACCCATGCAAGGTAAAGGCTTGAGTAAGTTTTTAAAGTTTTTATGAGCTTGTGTTAAAAGAGGAACATTTTGAAACTCTAAGCAAATAAAAAGGAAGATTGATAATGCCAAAATTGGTCGAAAATTTAAGCTGTTATTTTTCTATCAAAACTTGATATTTCGTTAAGTTTTAGATTAATAAAGAATCCTTGGAGAAGCAGGAAATTTTTGATGGACACAGAAGGTTTAACGACCAACTATACGGCGGGAAAAAAATTCTGGCTGTATAGCTGCGGTCGTATAGTATTTTCGACATCACCCCTTCCATCCATGAAAGGTACTGATAGTTTAACGACCAACTATATGGCTGGAATTAAAATTCCACCTGTATAGTTGTTGCCGTATAGATATCAATGCCTTTGACAAAACTATTTCCTGAGTACTGGTAGTTTAACGACAACTATATGACGGGAATGCAAATTCCGCCCGTAGTTGTGGTCGTATAGATATCGACCCATCTCCAAAAATTCTATTCAGAACACAGGGAGTTTAACGACCAATGATACGTCCATTTTGCATTACTATTATATGTTCCAATTCACTGTTATTCATTGATATATTTCGTATTGAGAGGTGATACTTATATTATTTCATCTGTTTTTGCATGGTTGATGACTTTTGGAGCATGGACCGCTGCAGTCAGGATTCTGATGGAAAAGGTGTTGTTTGGAGGCAAAATTCGCGAAGATCAGAAAATCCGGGAAAATATACGGAAAATCCTATTTTTCCAGAAGACGAAGGAAGCCAGAAGAGGGGCTGGAGATGGGCCACAAGGGGCCCACACCACCCACTGGTGTGGGCTAGCCTAGGCCACGCCACCAGGTGGTGTGGCCACCCTGGTCCACCCCTGGAACTCCCCTCTAGCGTATATTATCCTCCTGAAACCCTAAGACTCAGAGAGCGACCACAGAAAGATTCCGCCACCTCTGCGGGCCGGAAAACACCGAGAGAGAAAGATCTCTCCGGCAGACAGATTTCTGCCGGGGGAATTCCTTCCTAGAGAGGGGAGATCATCGCCATCAACACCACCATCAAGCTGGACTTCATCGGGATCATCATCATCACCATCATCATCAGCACCATCATCACCATCTCCATATTGCTGTAACAATTGGGTTGAATATTGCATAGTTCATAGGGGAAACTTTCCCGGTGTTGATTACTCTTTGTAGTTGATGCTATTGAGTGAACCATTGAATTATTGTTTATGTTCAAATTTTTATACATCATTATTCCATCTCTGATCATGATCCATATGATGTCTTGTGAGTAGTTCGTTTTGTTCTTGAGGACATGGGAGAAGTCATGTTGTTAGTAGTGGAGTTGTGTTGAGAAAGATTCAATAGTTTGATATTTAAGTTGTGGTGTACTTCTTCTAGTGGTGTCATGTGAACGTCGACTACATGACACTTCACCTATAAGGGCCTAGGGGAATGCATTGTGTATTTGGCTACTAATCGTAGGGGTTGCCGGAGTGACAGAAACCTGAACCCCCGTTAGGAAACCATTGCACAAGGGACGTAAGGGTCTTAGAGTTTAAAGTTGTGGTTAGGTTTCTACCTTAATTACTTTCTTGTACTTACAGATGTTTGCAAGGGGTATAATCATAAGTATGTATTAGTCCTAGGAAGGTCGGTACATTAGCACAGGTTCACCCACACAACACTTAGCAAGCTAAAGAAGATTAAGCAACTATATGAAGCGAAAGCACTTGACAGTCTTCCCATGTGCCCCCAAGAACGTTTGGTCATCTTAAGTAATACAACCGGCTTGTCCTTTGATGCATAAAGGATTGGGCCACTTGCTGCATTTATTCCTACTGTCTTTTATTTACTCATACTTTGTTTACTTGCTTTATCGAAAACCCCTAAAAATCCGTTTGCTAAGTATTTGCAGAGAATTCCTGATCCATACCACTAGCCAACACCTTCTGCTCCTCGTTGGGTTCGACACTCTTACTTATCGAAAATACTGCGACACACCCCCTATACTTGTGGGTCATCAAGACTAGTTTCTAGCGCCGTTGTTGGGGAGTGAAGCGCTATTGGAGAGTGGAACTGGTAAAGGAAACTTCTACTGTGAGTATTTTTACTTCTGTTAGTTGCTTTATTTTCGTTATAGATAAGCCACCACCTGCTGAGAATGATGCTTTTAAAATACCTACAAGAATTATTGATCGTGTTATGGATAACTATTATGTTGGGGATGGAATTGTCCATCCCGGTGATCATTTTCTCTTTATACACGAATTATGCGGGTTTTTCAAGTGTGCGGGTATTACTACAGACCAAGTTAAGAAAAAGTTATTCTCATTATCACTGAAAGGAAGAGCTGAGGAATCGTATAAGCTGCTGAAGAATGGTCAAGCTCTGGAATGGGAGGAAATAGTGCCTCTCTTTTATTCAAAGTTTTATCCTCCTAGTGAGATTCATAAAGATCGGAATCAAATATATAACTTTTGGCCTCTTGATGGAGAGAGTACAACTCAAGCTTGGGGGAGATTGAAGTTACTAATGCTCAGATGTCCCATTCTTGAGCTCCCCAACAATATTATTATCAATAACTTTTATGCAAGGCTTTCTCTTCATGACAAGGATTTATTGGATGCTTCTTGTGCTGGATCATTCACTCGCATGGAAGAAGAAGCTAAATGGGATCTTCTGGACCATATTCAAGACAATGCTGAAGCTTGGGAGAATGACAAAGGTAGAAAGTTAGGTATAAATTATGATTATGAATGCATTGAATATTTTATGGGAACTGATGACTTTCAAAATATTAGTAATGCTTATGGTCTTGATTTGCAAGTTATTACGAATTGACTTAGAGCTTTTGCTTCCTATATTGAAATTCCAAAAAGGGGATGGAATAAGTACCATGCACCTTATAAAGATATTGTTGACCGTGTTCCTGTTGGGAGCACTGAGTGTTGCACTATTGATCACATCTTACCTGGGCCTTACATCGAGAAGATTCCCTTCCCAGATAAGGTAAAGGGTCATCCTATGATAAGTAATGTAATCACTAAAAGTGAAAAGAGAACTGTGAAACCTGATGAACAAATAAATTTTGAACCTGTGGTAGCAATTGTGAAAGACCTTGTCACTAAAAGCATAGAAGATGGGCACATAGTTTTTTGTGAGGATGCTTCTAATATTGTTTCACATCCTAGTAGAGCTAAAAAAAGCTAGTGTCCATGTGCTTTCCGTTAGATTGGTGATCATTGCTATTATGGTTTATGTGATATTGGTGCAAGTTCCAGTTCTATTCCTTATGAGCTTTACAGAGAAATTATGCATGAAATCGGTCCCTGCGAATTGGAAGAGATTGATGTGGTTATTAACCTTGCTAATAGAGAGACCATCTCCCCAATTGGCATTGTACGGGATGTGGAAGTTCTTTGTGGTAAGATTAAGTACCCCGCTGATTTTCTAGTACTTGGTTCAGCTGCTAGTAAAACTTATCCTGTCATTTTTGGTAGACCTTTCTTGAGTACTTGTGGAGATATTATAGATTGCAAAAGGGAGAAAATCTTGACTAAGTTTGCTGGGGAATCTTATGAGTTTAATTTCTCGAAATTTTCTAAAGAACCTTGTGAAGAGGAAACCCATAATGGGGATTTTAGAGTTGAACAACTTGCTTCTATTTCTCTTGCTCCTAACAATGCTTTGCAGCAATTTATGGAAGATCACGAAAGTGAGATCTTCATGGAAGAAAGGAACGAGATTGACGAGATTCTCCGTCGTCAACCCAAGATGCTAAAGCATGGCTTGCCTGTAGAAGACTTGGGTACCACGTTGCCACCTAAAAAGGATCCAGTCTTTGATCTAAAACCTCTCCCTGATGATCTTAAATATGCTTATATTGATGATAAAAAGATATATCATGTTATTATTAGCGCTAAACTTTCAGGGAAGGAAAAAGAAAGGTTATTGGAGGTTTTGAGGAAACACCGAGGAGCTATGGGCTATACTCTGGATGATTTAAAAGGGATTTCACCTAGTATATGTCAGTATTCTATCAACATAGAACCAGATGCAAAGCCAGTAGTAGAGCACCAACGACGTTTAAATCCTAGGATGAAGGAAGTGGTACGGAATGAGGTATTGAAACTCCTTGATGCTGGTATTATTTACCCTATTGCTGATAGTGAATTGGTTAGTCCTGTCCATTGTGTTCCTAAAAAAGGAGGTATTACCGTTGTTCCTAATAATAATGATGAGCTTATTCCTCAAAGAATAGTAGTAGGCTATAGGATGTGCATTGATTTTAGAAAAGTCAATAAAGTTACTAAGAAAGATCATTATTCGCTTCCTTTTATTGATCAAATGTTGGAAAGGTTGTCTAAAAGACCCATTTTTGTTTTCTTGATGGTTATTCTGGTTTCTCTCAAATTGCTATTAAACAACAAGATCAAGAAAAAACTACTTTTACTTGCCCTTATGGAACTTATGCTTATAGACGTATGCCCTTTGGTTTATGTAATGCTCCTGCTACTTTTCAAAGGTGCATGTCTGCTATCTTTCATGGTTTTTGTGAGGAAATTGTAGAAGTGTTCATGGATGACTTTTCTGTCTATGGAACTTCTTTTGATAATTGTCTACACAACCTTTATAAAGTTTTGCAGAGATGTGAAGAAACTAATCTTGTTTTTAATTGAGAGAAATGCCACTTCATGGTTAATGAAGGTATTGTCCTTGGGCATAAAGTTTCTGAAAGAGGTATAGAAGTTGATAGAGCTAAGGTTGAGGCAATTGAGAAGATGACATGCCCAAGAGACATCAAAGGTATTCGTAGTATCCTTGGTCATGCTGGTTTCTATAGAAGGTTTATTAAATACTTTTCTAGGATATCAAAACCCCTCACTAATCTTCTTCAAAAGATGTACCCTTCGTTTTTGATGATGATTATAAGTGAGCTTTTGAAACTCTTAAGAAGGCTTTAACTACAGCCCCTATTGTTCAACCACTTGATTGGAGTTTACCCTTTGAAATAATGTGTGATTCTAGTGATTTTGCTGTAGGTGTTGTCCTTGGGAAACGAATTGATAAAAAGTTAAACGTTATTCATTATGCTAGTAAGACTTTAGACGCTGCTCAAAGGAATTATGCTACCACTGAAAAAGAATTTCTAGCTGTCGTTTTTGCTTGTGATAAGTTTAGACCCTATATTGTAGACTCAAAAGTCACCATTCATACTGATCATGCTGCTATTAAATACCTTATGACGAAGAAGGATGCTAAGCCTAGGCTTATTAGATGGGTGCTGCTTTTACAAGAGTTTGATCTACCTATAGTAGATAGAAAGGTGCTGAAAACCCTGTAGCTGATGATTTATCTCGACTAGAAAACATCTCTTTTGACCCTATGCCTGTTAATGATAGTTTTCCAAATGAGCAGTTAGCCGTAGTAGGGGTAAGCTCGCGAGGGAGCCCTTGGTATGCTGATTATGCTAACTTTATTGTCTCCAAGTATTTGCCTCCAACTTTTACAGCTCGGCAAAGGAGGAAGTTCTTATATGATTTGAGGCATTATTTTTGGGATGACCCACACTTATACAAAGGAGTGGATGGTATTATGCGAAGATGTGTTCCAGAATATGAACAAAAGGAGATATTGCGTAAATGTCATGGTAGTGCTTATGGAGGACATCATGCAGGAGATAGAACTGCACAAAAGGTGCTACAATCGGGTTTGTACTGGCCTACCCTTTTTAAAGATGCAAGAAAATTTGTTTTATCTTGTGATGAATGTCAACGTGTTGGTAATATTTCTAGACACAATGAAATGCCTATGAACTACTCTCTAGTTATTGAACCCTTTGATTGCTGGGGATTTGACTTTATGGGTCCTTTCCCTCCCTCGAAAGGTTATACTCATATTCTTGTTGCCATTGATTATGTTACTAAGTGGGTAGAAGCCATTCCTACGAAGAGTGCTAACGGGGAAACTTCTCTAAAAATGCTTAAAGATGTTATCTTCCCTAGGTTTGGAGTGCCTAGGTATCTCATGACTGATGGGGGTATCATCCCCAAACTAGCGGGCAAGTAGAGTTATCAAATAGAGAAATTAAATCCATCTTGCAAAAGACTGTTAATAGATCTAGAAAAACTGGGCTAAAAAGTTGAATGATGCTTTATGGGCTTACAGAACTGCCTACAAAAATCCCATGGGGATGTCTCCTTATAAAATGGTTTATGGGAAAGCTTGTCACCTACCTTTAGAATTAGAACACAAAGCTTATTGGGCAGTTAAAGAACTAAATAGAGATTGTAAGCTCGCTGGTGAGAAAAGATTATTTGACTTAAGTTCTTTAGATGAATGGAGGAGTGAATCCTATGAAAATGCTAGGCTCTTCAAGGAAAAAGTTAAAACATGGCATGACAAGCGAATACTTAAGAGAGAATTTCATGTGGGTGAGAAAGTTCTATTGTATAGGTCTCGTCTCAGATTTTTTGCAGGAAAGCTACTATCAAAATGGGAAGGACCTTTCATTATTGAAGAAGTATACCGTTCAGGAGCAATAAAAATTTCTTCTTTAAAAGATAATACTACACAAGTAGTGAATGGGCAGCGACTCAAACACTATATTGCTAGGGATTCTTATAATGAAGATGTTGATTCCTTTCAAGTTATAACTCTAGAAAAATTTATCAAGGACCAAATTCGGAGACCTGCAGAATCTGCTTTCAAATAGGTAACAGTTCTGGTAAGAAAAGTTCCACGAAAATACTATCCAACTATATTTTTGCAGTTTTCAGTCAATAAGGGAAGCTACAAAGAGAAAAAGGGACGGAAACGGAGCCAGGGTGGCTTGATACATTGCAAATGTATCTATAATTTTTTATGTTCCATGCTTAGTTTTATCCACTTTATTGCGTTTTGTTCCAACTTTGGAGTACTTTTATTATGATTTCTGGGACTAACCTATTAACAAGAGCCATAGTGCCAGCTGCCTGTTTTCTGTTGTTTTTGGTTCTAGGAAAGTCAGAAAACGAATATTCTCGGAATTGGACGGGACAAAAGCAAAAGTGCCTATTTTTCCGGAAGGGATCAAGTGCCAGAATACGAGACGGAGAAGGGCTGGGGGCCGGCCACACCACCTGGCCGTGCGGCCAGGCCTGGCCCACGCCAGGGGTGGTCTGGCCGACCCCAGCACCCCCTCGGCCTCTCCTTCTGCCTATAAATTGCCCTCGGGACGAAAACCCTAAGTACCCGATCAAAAATCCACGAAAGAGTCTATAGCCGCCGTCGTATCTGTCCCTAGATCGGGGGGATCTGAAGCTCTTCCCGGCACCCTGCTGGAGAGGGGAATTCACCCTGGAGGCCTTCTTCATCACCATGCAAGCCTTGGGTGTGATGCGTGAGTAGTTAATCCTTGGACTACGGATCCATGTAGTAGCTAGATGGCTGGTTTCTCCTCCTTTGTGCTTTCATGTTTAGATCTTGTGAGCTCCGTTCATGATCAAGATCATCTATTTGTAATCCACACATGTTGTGTTTGCGGGGATCCAATGGATATTGAGATGCTATTGCAGATTGATTATTGATTCTATCATGTCTTTGTTATTTGTGATCTTGCATGCTTTCCGTTGTTAGTAGCTATCTTGGCCAAGTAGATGCTAGCAACTCCAAGAGTTAGTATTTATGCTCGATAGTGGGTTCATGCCTCTGGTAATCTGAGGAAGTGACAGAAATCTCTAAGGTACTAGATGTGTTGTTGCTACTAGGGAGAAAACAGCGATCTTTTGTTCATAGAACAATTGTATTGTTTACTTTACACGCAGTTCGTAAAGCAATAATCTATTGCTTGCAACTTAATACTGGAGGGGGTTCGGATGATAACCTGAAGGTGGATTATTAGTCATAGATGCAGTTGGATGGCGGTCTATGTATTATGTTGTAATGCCCAATCAAGTCTCAAAGGAGTCAAGATGATTAGTATATGCATGTATTGCTTTCTCGGTGTTTGTCAATTGCCCCGCTGTAATTTGTTCACCCAGCATGTTATCTATCTAAGGAGAGCCACCTCTAGTGAACTATGGATCCCGGTCATTTTACTTTACATACAATCTACAACTGTTTACTGCTTTGTGTTTACTTTCTGCAGACTTTTACTTCTTTCCATTCAATACGTTTAATCCTTTGTTTTCCGCAAAACACGGTGAGATTGACAACCTCATCGCAAGTTGGGGACAAAGTTCTGTGGTTGTGTTGTGCAGGTCTCCACGTTGCTACTAGCACCGGTAGTGCGCCCTGCCAAAGCTCAGCTAGTAACACCTTTGAGGTGTTTCCTTGCTCCTACTGGTTCGATTAAACCTTGGTTTCATAACTGAGGGAAACTTGCTGTTGTGCTCATCATACCTTCCTCTTGGGGTTCCCAACGAGCTCTACATCAACACCGCGCACCAAGCACTTTTCTGGGCACCGTGCATTGAGCCATCAAGCGATTTTCTGGCACCATTGCCGGGGAGTCAAAGACATCTTCACAAGGGGAGTCCCTCATAACCAATCTCTTTACTTTGTTGTTTTTTTTTGCTTAGTTTTCTTTTTGCTTTGTTTTTTTGTTTGGTTCTTCGAAAACACAAAAAAAATAGTTTTACTTGTTTGCTTTCTTATTTCAAAAACACAAAAAAATTAGTTCCTATCCTAAGTTGCTATTATGTCTAGCCTTGATCCAATCACTATGTCACCCGAGGAAATGATTTTCACTTTCAAACAAGGAATTGAGGAAAGTTTTAAGGAAGCTTGGTCTAGAATCTCTGATCTTCATGAAAAAACTAAGCCTAAAATGACTCAAGGCTTGTTCCTTAGCAGTTTTTACCTTGGGATTGCTCTTTGCTATAGATATGCTTTAGATGCTATTGCGGGAGGAGATTTCCTCCAATGTAATGAGGATGATGCTATTAATGCTATAAAAAATTGATCCTTACTTACAACATGCCTAGCCAAACTGATACTTCTTTCGCGAAAATATTTGCTAGGTTGGATACTCTTGAAGCTAGCACTACTAGATTAGAAGGGTGCTATAATACGCTTAGGGAGCAGCATAATTATGTTCCAATAAACTCTGAACCATCAAAGTGGTTCCCTACAGTAAAGATTGAGATAAACACTGAAACTTTTCAAGCCCGCTGCGATATCATGTCTGAATTTTGTCTTATGCCCAAAGCTATTTATGAATCTCTGAATATTTGGGGGCTCACTGAGGGAGGAAAAGAAATATCTCTTACTAATAATACTACCATATTACCTCTTGGAATATATGAAGGAGTGTTTACAAAGATCCTTGAGAAAATGATTTCTATTGATTATCTTGTTATTGAATGTGCAGGAAAAGGACAAATTACACTTGGAAGATCCCTATTAGAACTCCTTGGAGCAATAATACATGTGGGAAAGGGGACCATGCACCTTTCTTCTCCACCAAACAATCACATTTTCCCAAAGGTTAAGAATAAAAATAAGAGAGGTAATGGCAAGAAATTTGGTCTTAATGCTTCTTCATTTGAGAACACTTGATTCTTACTTTGCTTCTTATGCCTAACTTAAAGGCGTTAAAGAAAAGTACTTGTTGGGAGATAACCCAAGAGTTTTAGTTGAGTCTTGGAAGTTATTACCTCTATAATAACCTCTCCTTATCCTTTTTATTTGCTTTTTGTGCCAAGAATAACCTCTAATGAGAGTGAAGTGATGATTGGGAAAGTTGCTGTCCCGAAACAGATTTCTGTGCTTCACCGTAAAAATTCCTAAGAGATCTCTGTACATCGGATTGAGCAGTTATTTTTGTTGCTTCTGCCCCAGGTTGTTATCTAACTTTCGTTAGTTCAACACTTTTTTATTTAAGCAACAGAAGGTCTTCGAAACAATTCGTCTTTACCTGCTGTTCTGTTTTGACAGATTTCTGGCATTTTCTGCATTTGCTTCTTGTTAGTTCCTTCTTGAGTTCCTTTGGGGAATTGAGCTTTTTGAGGGAAGTTCTACAGTAGCTGGTGTTCTAATGGAAGTTTATTTGGTGTTAGAACTGAACCTTGAGACTTATTTATCTTAAGTGCACTAATGTTGCTAATGAGATTGTGTGAAGTTTTGTATGAAGGAAAAATTTTAGGTGTATGGAAGGAATGAGTAAAGAGATGAAGGATGGACTAAAGCTCAAGCTTGGGGATGCCAGGCGTGTCACCCCAAGAAAAATCCAAGAAGTACAAGCGTCAAAGCTTGGGGATGCCCAAGGCATCCCCTTCATCATCAATAAAAATTCCAGGTTCCTTCCAAACGCTTCATTTTTATTGTTTCATGCACAATTGTGTTTTTCTTGGAGCATCTTCTTTTTCGTTTTTGTTTTGGTTTTTAGTTTTCTTGGTTTGCTTAGCTTTATGAATAAATTGGTTGGACCCCCTCTTTCATACTTTGGTTTTCATATAGTTTGGTTTGGTTTGGAAAAGATTAGGAAAGTTCATGTTTATGTGGTAAAAAGAGCTCATTTTTGACTGTGGCCTATGCTTTGTCATGCCATGCTTCATATTGTTTTGGATTTATGCTTAGTATTATTTGTTGTAGCATGACTTGTTATAAACAATTGAGATTGCTTAATGTGCCTTGGATGAATCATGCGTTGTTTTAGCATATTAAAGCATAGTATAGTGGTATTCTCCTTTGACGCTTTATTTGGGTTGACTTGGCGCATGCTCACACCATGTTATGACTATCTCAAGTCACCATAGCCTTTATGATCCTTTAGTTTTCAACTTGTAGTATCACTTTATGCTTTGATCAATGATGTTTTGTCGCTCTGCATGATTATGGCCATTATTGCTCTCTTAGTTTGTCGCTCCCAGTCTTTTGCTAGCCTCCACAACAAAGTATGAGTTCCACTCATGCATCCAACTCCCTAAACCAAGTTTTTCCAAAGAGTGCACCATACCTACCTACTAGCTTATGCTATTCCAAGTATATTCATGCTTTTGTTTACCTTTCACTTGTTATGAGAAAACTAGTGATTAAAGCTCTCACGAACTTGATGGCACGCTTTACTTTACTTGCCCTTAATAAACTTGAACCATTGTGTCGTCTATGTTGTATATGCTTGCACTTATTTGTTGGGAATTAGCAGAACCATGCTTTCATGGGGAACGCTTTCAACATTGCACTTGGTACTTGTACCTAGTTGATATCATGCTCTTTTGTATATGGATGTCGTCGGTGTGAAATGAAAGGGGAGCTTGTAAGTCCATGGAGTTATGTATATGTGTTAGATAAACGCCTGGGCCGCTAGTCTAATCCATGCTGACATGGTGGAAACCTGCAGCGTAACCATAATGAGCTGTCTATGAAGCATTCTTCTTATAAAAAAAGAGTCCTATATTGAGAAAAAAGAGAAAAGAGAAAAAAGAGATACTATGAAAAGAGGAAAGAGAGAAAAAAGCACCATATTCCCATGGTAAGTAAGAAGAATGCTGAGATGCTCGTTGTCTGCTTGCCTTGTCATTTTGATATGGGGATTCTTCTATATCATCGGGCAAGGGGTACCCCGTTGGCGGTTCTCAATGATACACATGTACTTACGATGACAAGAACTTACCGGTGACTAAACTTGAGTAGCATGAGGAGCGGCCCTCGTATACAAGGGACATGAGATTTCTGACTTATACTTCGTCAAGCATATACACCATAGTTTGTTCACTTTAACCTTAATCACTTCAAGATGCTTATGATAGGGGCAATGAGAGCTGAAAGCTATAAGTACCATAATTTTTTGAAGCTCTTTATGAGACTTAAATCCCTACTTCCTTTTTACAAAAGGCCTTTCTTCCACCATTATATTGAGTCTCCACCTTCTACCTTTATCACCTACTTTGAGAGCATAGTGGCCATTCTTAGTTCTATGTGCATTGTCCCAAGACTAGTTGATTGATGCATAACTTGTTATTGCTTGTTTGAAACTATTGTGTCTAGTCACTCTTATGAACTTTGAAGGTGTCCTATGCATTTATATTTGCTACTCTATTGAGGGACAAGCTGAATACTTTTATGCTATGTTTTCTTTATGTGAAACAAACAAACGTCTTCCAAAGCATGTTATTCATGAATCTTTTGTTTGTGCCTTTTCATGTTGCATCATAGTTTCTTTGCTTATTGCTAGAACTTTGTCTTTCATGTTATGATTGAAGTACTATGATCCCAGCCTTGAATGTTTTGCAAATACTTTGATCAAGTCTTTGATGGTGCATGTCACCTCAAAAATTCTTGCTTTTTATGACTTACCTACTCGAGGACGAGCAGGAGTTAAGCTTGGGGATGTTGATACATTGCAAATGTATCTATATTTTTTGATGTTCCATGCTTAGTTTTATCCACTTTCTTGTGTTTTGTTCCAGCTTTGGAGTACTTTTATTATGATTTCTTGGACTAACCTATTAACAAGAGCCACAGTGCCAGCTGCCTGTTTTCTACTGTTTTTGGTTCTAGGAAAGTCAGAAAATGAATATTCTCGGAATTGGATGGGCAAAAGCCAAAGTGCCTATTTTTCTGGAAGGGGTCAAGTGCCAGAATACGAGGCGGAGAAGGGCTGGGGGCCGGCCACACCACCTGGCCGCGCGGCCAGGCCTGGCCCGCGCCAGGGGGTGGTCTGGCCGACCCCAGCACCCCCTCGGCCTCTCCTTCCGCCTATAAGTTGCCCTCGGAACGAAAACCCTAAGGACCCGATCAAAAATCCACGAAAGAGTCTGTAGCCGCCATCATCTCCATCCCTAGACCGGGAGGATCTGAAGCTCTTCCCGGCACCCTGCCGGAGAGGGGAATTCACCCTGGAGGCCTTCTTCATCACCATGCAAGCCTCCAGTGTGATGCGTGAGTAGTTCATCCTTGGACTACGGATCCATGTAGTAGCTAGATGGTTGGTTTCTCCTCCTTTGTGCTTTCATGTTTAGATCTTGTGAGCTTCGTTCATGATCAAGATCATCTATTTGTAATCCATACATGTTGTGTTTGCGGGGATCCGATGGATATTGAGATGCTATTTCTGATTGATTATTGATTCTATCATGTCTTTGTTATTTGAGATCTTGCATGCTTTCTCGGCGTTTGTCAATTGCCCCGCTGTAATTTGTTCACCCAACATGTTATCTATCTAAGGAGAGCCACCTCTAGTGAACTATGGATCCCGGTCCTTTTACTTTACATACAATCTACAACTGTTTACTGCTTTGTGTTTACTTACTACAAACTTTTACTTCTTTCCATTCAATACGTTTAATCCTTTGTTTTCCGCAAAAGACGGTGAGATTGACAACCTCATCGCAAGTTGGGGACAAAGTTCTGTGGTTGTGTTGTGCAGGTCTCCACGTTGCTACTAGCACCGGTAGTGCGCCCTGCCAAAGCTCAGCTAGTAACACATTTGGGGTGTTTCCTTGCTCCTACTGGTTCGATTAAACCTTGGTTTCATAACTGAGGGAAAACTTGCTGTTGTATTCATCGTACCTTCCTCTTGGGGTTCCCAACAAGCTCTACGTCGAATGACGAGCACATCAAGCCTGCACATCATTTCTAATGCAACGAGTTGGTTAGATAATTTACCAATACTACTCTCATGGTTCTCTGTGATTTTAATAAGCATATTATTGTGCTTGGTTTGAGCTTGCATAAAGGTTCTAATTGTTTGTTCAAATGAGAAATTGCCATGATTTGCTCCATTATGATTATCATAATTATTGTAAGGAGCTCCCGCAGGATTAGAATAATGTTTTTGAACATTAGAAGCAAAAATTTGGTTCTTTCAAGCAGGATTATAAGGGGTGCAAGCTATAAAATTAACATTATTAACATCGGTAGCGATATCATTAATTTGGGTATCTTCCTTACCCTTTACTATGTTGGGTAACTCGTTTACCATAGAAGTAAGCTCTTCATTGTTTACCTCGGTGATTGAATTCATCATTTTTGATGTTCTTTCCACATGCCATTAGGCATGGTTGTTTTGCATACCATCATGTATTTCTTTTGCAACACTCACTTGCTTTTCCATGATTGTTCCACCTGATGCAGTATCTAGCATAGACTTAGACATTGGGTTAAGGCCATTATAAAATAAATGCAATATAAGCCATTCTTCCATCCCATGACTAGGACAGTTCATTATGACTTCTTTCATCCTTTCCCATGCAAGCGCTAGTGGCTCGCGATCTTCTTGTCTAAAGCTTGTAATGTTGGATCTTAGTTGCATAGTCTTAGCTGGGGGAAAACATTTAGTCATAAAAATATTAGTGCATTCCTCCCAAGATTTAATAGTGCCCTTAGATAGAGCTAGCAACCAGTCCTTAGCATTTCCTCTTAAAGAGAAAGGAAACAAACGTAATTTAATAGCATTTGGATCTACATCCTTAATACGCACCATGTCGCAAATTTCAGTAAAAGTATTTAAGTGTAAACCCAAATCCTCAGAAGATGAGCCCCTGCAATTGTTTTGCTGAACCAAACTTAAAATGTTAGACTTAATATCATATGCTTCCGCATCAACGGTGGGCTGAGTAATAGGTGCACGAATGAAATCATCAGAGGGAGTAGCATACTCCCCAAGTCTCTTTTTGAGCCATGGTTCTAATATTTTTCATATTTTTAAAGTAAAGGAAATAAATATCAAGTAACTATTTTTTGGGGGTTTTCAAATAGATAACAAGAAAGTAAAATAATAAAAAGAAATAAACTACTAACAAATAACAAAACTAAAAACAAGGTCTCTAGTGACCTCATCAGAATAGTGAAATTACTTCCCCGACAATGGTGCCAGAAAAATGGTTGCTTCCGGATTCACGAATGTAGTATAATAGTATTTTTACCTAGTAGACCTAGGTTTAATCGAACCTCGGGAAACAACGCTAAAAGGAATTAAAATGGACACGTCTACAAGACTTTGTTTTTTGTTTTACCTTCGTTTACCGATCCAATCTAGTTTACATTTATCATGGGTTGATTCAATGGATGGAGATAGGCCAGGGTTGAAGATCCACCTGCAGCTACACATCATATGGGATAAAAGATAATAATAACCATAGTCATGTGTAATGTGTTAATAGAGATAATCTCTTGTCGGCAGCACATCCTAATATACTAGAGCACCTACGAGCAACAGGCATAGCAATAGTCTTTTGATCCAACCGAGTGCACCATGAAGCACCAGACTACAAACAATTATTAAGTGCAAAACATGAATCAAAGCCTTAATAGGTGATGTTGTTGTGATCCCAAATGGGTCGCTAAGCATAGACTGTACTGCCCTTTCTATCAGTGGGTTTCTTATGAGATCGCCGATAGCCAAGTATCTTACCTCAATCCTTTATCGACCTCGAGGATCTTGGGTACCTACAAGACCAAATATCGAGGCAAAAGACAAAGAAACAAAATATATAAATCCCTCTTTCAAACAATACACAATACTCCCATGGATTAGATGCACATAATTGCTGCGAGGTTTCTCTCCAACCCGCAGCCCGTGAGGACTACTCACTCATAACAATAAGATCAAGGATAGAAAACATTATGCAAAATGCTTAGATTGAAATCAAATATTCTTACAATGGTCGTCGAATCACAAGGAGATCTCAAGTACAAAGTAATGGAGGAGATGCAAGATGGAAGGGATGAACTATGGTGTGTATCTCCTTTGGTGGTGTTGTGACGATGCAATCTGAGAATGGTGGCCTTCTGCGAGGCGGTTGAGGCCTCAAAATATATAGGTGTTTTCACGAAAGTTGTTGGGTTTGACGAGACAAAGCCACCGCCACATAGTACGAGCGGACGGTACGAGCGGACCCTGCCCGTACCAGTGGTCGTTACGGCTGTAGACTCCTGGAAATTGCTCCAGAATTACTTGGTTGCGTGGTGACGAGGGTTTAACTCATCAATGCCCATTGTTATGGACTTGGGTTTTGGAGAAGGAGGGAGTGTTGGAAGTCTCGATCGGCTAGCAAACAAGCACACAGGGATGCAAGGTTTACCCAGGTTCAGGCCTCGTAGATGACCCTACTCCTGCTTGTCTGCTCTTGATTGATGATGATCTGAAGGATTACAATGTCGCCGATGGCGGTGTCGCGCAGATTGGATCTGGCGTATGAGAGATCGCTATTGTCTATTGTGGGAGTCACGATGTCTAGATCTATTGTGGCGTAGCATGTTGGGGGAGAGGATGCCTTCTCGTTGGACCCTCCTAGCCTTTATATATGGGGAGGCTATGTCTCAGGTACCAATATGAGTTGGTTTACAAGTTAGAGTTCGTATCTAGTCTAGTCTTGTACTTTCCTTGCCTTGTTATGCCAGGAGTCTGTGTCCTTGTAGGCTTCGTATCAGTCGAACCGTCATAGGCGTCATGGACCTTGGAAATTCTTCAAGTGGGCCTTCCGTCGAGCCGCACCAGGTAGGCTGTAGTCGAGTGCCTATTGGGCATACCCATGTCAGTAGCCCCCGAGTGTCCATGTGAATCGTAGATTCGGATGGAGACTCAGAAGTCTTGAGTCTTGCAATAGGATGTCGGAGTCGACAATTGTGTCGAGTGCGAAGCACTTTCACCGGGAAGTACATCGAGTCAGTCGAATTTGTAGTAGTTCATAGGGATGATGGTAAACGTGCCTGGTGCGCTTGACGGATCGGGACCAGTTAATTGCTCTAGGGCAAAAACAAGGCTACCTACTCAAACTCGAGTCCCCGGACTCGAATTCGGAAATTGCTGGCGTAATTCGACTCATGCCGCGGAGGCCTTACAGGAGTCGAATTCCAGTGTATGGGTGTGAGCACTTGACGCGTCCGTCAAGGCTTATTTCATCGTACCTGCAGGCACGAATTATTTCTGGTAGAGCGCAGCAGATGCGTTGCTAGGCCTTATTCAGGTCTTATCTTCACGCTGTAAGCGCGGCATCCGAAATTTTTGTCATTGCGGAGATGATTCGGGTGGCCTAGGAGACGTAATCTCTTTGTAGGGAAAATATGAGGCGGAGTTGCCGTAGCATTCGAGTGTGGATGTTATTAACACACAGTACGATGTACAAGGAAAAATATCCATAGGGTGCGTGACCAGCGCTCCCTATGGGAGTAGCCCCCGAGTGCCTGGTTGAGTCGAAGACTCAGGCAGGGACTAAATAATTTTTGCGACTGCTGTCGTCCTTTTGCTTGCTTCAGTAGAATATGCTTTCAGCGCTCCCTATGGGAGTAACCCGGCGTCCACAATCGAATCGTAGATTCGAGTGAAGGGTTTTCATAATGCTTGGATATCTTCACATATTTCTTCGGGTGCGCGGCCAGCGCTCCCTATGGGAGTAGCCCCCGAGTCCTTAGTCGAATTGTGGATTCGAGTGAGGACTCAGAGCGTGTCACTCGAGGATCTTGTATATGCACCACCAGCGCTCCAGTTTGGAGTACCCGAGTGTCTGGCGGAGTCGCAGACTCGGGCAGAGACTCAAGTCTTGTACCTTTGTAGATGTAGTCGCCAATCATGCGAGAAGAAAACATGGGTGAGTCGATGATGCAAATGGAGTCGATGCAGTCACTTTTGTCGGGTGCGTGGCCAACGTCGCATGTGTGTAGCATCAAGCGATGCAACCATCCGAGGAGGGACTCGACTCGGGTCTTGAGTGTATGTCATAGCCAGTTGTTTTATCGACTCCTGTTGGAGGACCCGATGAAATAGTTCGACGCAGTCGACATCCTTATAAGCTGCATAAAACATGAAGAATTGTGAAGTACTTGTATCTTGTAAAGGATATTTCCATGTCGATTTGTAAAGTATAATTCTTGTGCCAATCGATTCGATACTTTTGCACTGTATGCTAGGCCTTTTCGTTAGCCTGATTACCCTTAGTCTACCTTGCCAAGGCACTCGGAGTTCAAGGATTCGGCGATCAGGCAGAATCAGCTACTCGGGCTGTCGCGTATGAGGTGCTCGAGTGTGTGGAGTCGACGACACATTAGGTTGCTCGAAGAGGGTGCAACCCTCGAGTGTTTCAAGTGCGATTAAATTAAGAAACAAATCAGCTCTAAGTAGAGAGAAACTTAGCTTTATTGAAAGTTGCCGTGATGAACGAGTTGCAAGATGCGATGCGATCGGCGGGTCGCGGGAATCGAAGATTGTAGCGGCTTGTGGTCGCGGGAGTCGAAGATTGTAGCAGCTCATGGTCGCGGGAGTCGAGGGAGCCCCCGAGTCGCTAGAGCTAAAGATTGCAGTGAGTCTCTTGGGTCGAAGACTGTAGTTGACGTGGCAGCGGGTCACGCGGCAGACATAATCTACGGGGTGGATCGGAGTCACGTGGTGATGACGAGTTGCCGCATCCGAAGACCGTAACGGGCCATAGCAGTCGAAGACCACAGAGGGTCGCCGGAGTCAAAGGACGCAGCGGGTCGCCATAGAGGAGGGAGCCCCCGAGTATAGATTTTGATGTGGTCGATGGAGTCGAGGCGGCGTTTGAGAGCCGGTGCGGTGGACCAGGGTCGACGCGGCAGCGGGTCGCCGAAGCCGATGGCGGTAGCGTGTTGTCACAGTCGAAGATTGTAGTTGGTCGTTGGAGCCGAAGTCCGAAGCACGTCGCCAGAGCCGAAGGAACCCCCGAGTTGCCAGAGACGATGGGCAGCGTGTCACCGCAGCCGAAGGCCATAGCGGGTCACCACAATCGAAGACAGTAGTGGGTCGCACGACGATGTCAGCGTAGCCCCCGGGTGTAGAGTTAACGTGGTCATGTAGTCGATGGACCAGAGTCATCGCGGCGGGATTGCCGGGTCTTTGTTTGGAGGAGTCAAGGTGACGGTGAGTTGAGCAACTGGGTGTGGTCGAGTTGTCAAGGTCGACGGAGTTGGGGCAGTTTGTGCAGCAGCGATGAAGTGGTCCATGGTGAAGCGAAGTATACTGTCATGGCAATATTGAAGTCGAGCAGCTCAAGTACTGAGTAATCGTCGGCCAACATGCTTATTATTTGAGTAACTCCAATATTAGTATGACTCGGTGCCGTAAGTCGCTGGGTTGTTGAGAAGCTCCTGCGCGGCTGTCGAAAGACGTGGCTTCCGTCCTCACGATGAACGTGATCTTGCACAAAGCGACGTGGAAGGCGGAGCCACCACCTCCTTTGCGGATAGTTGAATCACGAAATTTAAGACAGTGTTAGCGAATAAAGCGACGTGACCCCATCGTTGATGGAGTCGAAGACCGGGTACGTATCCGGCGAGTGGTGGTGAAGTCGAAGTATATTTTGAGTTGTCCATGTAGCCCGGCGACTCGTCGATGCGGTATACTGCTGACCTGCATAAATATTTTGAGGCCTTCATCTTGAAATTTGTATTTTCCGGTGTACAAGCCCCACTTTAGATAGTGCCTTGGTCGATGTCTTTTTTATTTTATTTTTCATTTGCATCTTCACCTAATGTGGCCCTCGATTGATGCATGCATTGCATAGTGATCTTTTCGTTGGCTGCCGATCAGAAGCTGTCCTCGAGACTTGAGCCATGTGATGTAAACAGAACGATCATTACTTCTTTGCTTGGGCCCTGCTGCCTGTGTCACTTGGTCTCATACTCCGCAATATATTGATCTTCTTTCCTTGCAGCTGATACGATCCGGTTAACAATCCCTCCACGACACGTGCATCTGACCCCAATACGGTTTGGTGCCATATGTTGCTACGCCACCGGAACACGGGAGAAGTACCTGCCGCAAATGCACTTCGACGTGTCTTTGTTCTCCGATGGGTACGACTAAGGCAGTGTTGGCGGATGGATCTAGGCGTCCGAAGCACCTAGTTTTCGCTGTAGTAGATGTTGAAGAAAACGAGTGTGCCGACGCTGATGAATCGACCGGAGGGGATCTGATAGTTGTTTACGATGACGGAGCTGAATTAGATCTAGCCTCCAATAGAAGATGAATCGTAGATCGCGGGTGATGGGGCCGTCGAGATCGCAACATCAGAGCTCCCACTTCCCACAAACGGTGCCAATTGATGAGGGTTTAACTCATCAATGCCCATTGTTATGGACTTGGGTTTTGGAGAAGGAGGGAGTGCTGGAAGTCTCGATCGGCTAGCAAACAAGCACACAGGAACGCAAGTTTTACCCAGGTTCAGGCCTCGTAGAGGACCCTACTCCTGCTTGTCTGCTCTTGATTGATGATGATCTGAAGGATTACAATGTCGCCGATGGCGGTGTCGCGCAGATTGGATCTGGCGTATGAGAGATCGTAGATCTATCTATTGTCTATTGTGGGAGTCACGATGTCTAGATCTATTATGGCGTAGCGTGTTGGGGGAGAGGATGCCTTCTCGTTGGACCCTCCTAGCCTTTATATATGGGGAGGCTAGGTCTCAGGTACCAATACGAATTGGTTTACAAGTTAGAGTTCGTATCTAGTCTAGTCTTGTACTTTCCTTGCCTTGTTATGCCAGGAGTCTGTGTCCTTGTAGGCTTCATATCAGTCGAACCATCATAGGCGTCATGGACCTTGGCAATTCGTCGAGTGGGCCTTCCGTCGAGCCGCACCAGGTAGGCTGTAGTCGAGTGCCTATTGGGCATACCCATGTCACGTGGACTTACTCAAAATCTTCATTATGACACCTAATTTCGCATTAAAAAACGTGATTTACTGCACAACACAAATCAAAGCAATGGTTTGCATATCTTTGCAATTATTAGTCATTAGTGGCAAGGCTAGAGAGTTTCTTGTCAATTGCTTGACTAACAATGTTTAAATACAGGAAAAGATGATATTTTTGGAGCCATCACTTTCCCATGCTAGCGCTTGTCAAAACGGTTGGGGATAGCAGAAGCCCAACAATCAGGATCATCGCACACATAACAAGCACCTTTCTTATTATCGATCTTCTTCTTGAAACTAGTAGAGTGTGAGGCTTTGTTCTTCCCATCAAACTTTCCTCTGCCATTAAACTTGCTCTTGTTCTTGAAATTGTGAGGCTGAAAGTTCTTTTTTGTACCAGGTCGGCACTTGAACCTCTCTTAGCACCTCGAGCACGTGTGCCTTTTGATCTCGCCTTCTCTTTCACATAAAGAGTTCCAATGAAATCTGATACGGAAAACTCTTATCTCTTGTGTTTAAGGGAAGTAGCAAAGTGAAGGGAATATGCCCGAGAGGCAATAATAAAGTGGTTATTATCTAGTTCCATGTTTATGATAAATGTTTATTTTGCATGCTATAATTGTATTAATTGGAAAGTTAATACATGTGTGTTTAATAAACAAAATACAAAGTTCCTAGTAATGCCTCTCATATAAACTAGCTCGTTGATTAACAAGATGACCAAGGTTTCCTGATCATGGACATTGGATGTTGTTAATAACGAGGTCACAGCATTGGTGGAATGATGTGATGAACATTCATCCGAAGTATAGCATTACGATCAAAGTCATTATGTTTATATTGCTATAACATCATACGAAGTAATATTAGTCCTTAGACCATGAGATCATGTTAATTGCTAACACCGGAAGAGTATCTTGATAACATCAAATGTCACACCGTAATAGGGTGACTATAAAGGTGGGTTCAGTGCTACGAAGGTGCTAGGTTGAGGCTCATGGATCAAGAGTGGGATTTGTCCATCCCGATGACGGATAGATATACTCTGGGCCCTCTCGGTGATATCACATTAAGATAGCTTGCAAACAAGTGATGTGATCACTAGAATATTATATCACGGGAACGAGAAAAGAGTACATGTCAGTAACGAGATCAAACTAGGTATGGAGATACCGATGATCGAATCTCGGACATGTAATATATCGCGAGACAAAGGGATTTAGTTACTAGCATTAAAGATTCTCACGATCACAGAAGTCATCGTTGAATGTGTAGGAGTCAGTATGGATCTCCAGGTCCCGCTTCTGATTATTGATCTGAGAAGGGTCTCGATCATGTTTGCATTATTCGCGAATCATAGGGTGACACACTTAAGGGATACCGACACCATTTGGAGCAAATATGTTTCAGATAAAGATTTAAGAAAGCGCTGGAATTATTTCAATAGACACCGAAACTGTTTCAGGTGAAATTGCTGAAATTGGTTCTGCATATAATATTGAAATGTTGCAGGGGGTTTTATGTGAATGTTTGTTAATTAAAGTAATTAACAAAATTCTGAATAAAAATAATAAAAGAGTTTTATTAAATGAGAGAGCATTAAATTTGGAGAAATTTAATGCATTTAAAGTGGAGACTTTAAAAGAGAATGTGAAGGGGCATTTTAATGTGGAGGGGTTACCACCACATGAACGGGGGAGGTGAAGGGACACCCTCCATGGGCACCGGCCATGGGATGGGTACCCTCCCCTCTTCCTATAAAAGGCTCCCCTCTCACTCCTTCTTCCTCACACCTCCTCGTGAAGGATCTCTCTCCCCCTCTAGTATTATTTCCCCATGGTCTCGGATTAGCGAGATACATGTTCCTGGTGGCTTTATCTGGAAAGGAGTTGCTGCTTCCACTGCTTTGCTGGAGCGAGGGATGGAGGTTGTCGGGGTACCGGACGTGTGTGCGATCACGGATGCACCGCTACTTTGCGGTGTCGGACTTGGTGGTGTTGGACTTGCTAGAGCTAGATCTGATGGACGTGCTAGAGCCGGACCTGCTAGACTTCATCACGATCTTGAGATCGGCAAGCGTACGACTACATCATCCACGAGTTCCTACTCATTAACAAAACTCATTGTCTTCGAGGGTAAGTTCTCCATGGATGTATATCCACCCGTTGCTCTATATGTAGTAGATAGATCTTGGCGTATAGTTCTCATCGTAGGAAATTATTTGTTTTCTATGTTGTGAACCCTTTAGTGGTATCAGAGCCTGATCTATGCGTAGGTGCTTTGCATGGATAGAACACATAAGAGTATGTGGGCGGTGATAATCATGTTATTGCTTCTTATATGTACTTTGGTTATTGGTGGCATAGTGAGATGAAGCGGCCTGGACCAACCTTACATGTCATCGCACATGAGACCGGTTCCACGACTGACATGCAACTAGTTTTGCATAAGTGGCTGGCGGGTGTCTGTCTCTCCTACTATAGTCAATATCTGATTTACAACGAGTTGCTAATAACTTAGTTATCATCGTTGTGGTTCCATGTTCGTAGGTAAGACTGGTTCTATCTTCGAAAGCCCTAAGCCACGTGAAAACTTGCATTTGATAAATTAGAGGCGTCTAGTTTAGATCGTTGCTGGGCTAGTGTCGTAATGTTGTAAGTAGATGTATGATATATACTCTTACAACACACCTAACGTGTAAGTTCCATAGACCTTGGCCTTACACACAGAGGAATGATAGAGATCATACCATGATGCATATGATGGTGATCAAATGCATGGACCATATCATTCCACTTTACACATATGATGTTCGCATCATATATTGCTTGGTTGGCGTTTTAGTAGCATTATAAGATGATCCCTCATTTAAATATCAAGATAAAAATGTGTTCTTCCTTAAGTATGCACCGTTTTATGGATCGTGTTTCGAGATATCACGTGATGATCGGATGTACTCGACTCTACGCTTTCATACAACGGGTGTCAGACAGTTTTACACACGCGAATACTAAGGTTCTTACTTGGTGAGCCTAGCATGTACAGACATGGCCTCCGAACACGGACCGAAAGGTTAAGCATGAGTCATATAGTTGATGTGATGCCCATATTGATGCTCGCCTTTGAAGCTACACCGACTCACGTGATGATCGGACTTGGTGTAGTGGATTTGGTTCATGTAATCACCAAAAAGGCACGAGGGATGTCGTTTTTGAGTGGGAGTTCATTTCTAATTTGGATTAGTCGAACTCAATTTGTCATAAACTAAATCGAAGTGAATTTCCATAATTTGTTGTAGTCATTGGCGTTTGTTCACTACCTTATTCTTAGTTTTAATTGAGATTATAGAACTATAGAATTCTGGATATTTACTTTACAAACTGGTATCGTATTGTTTTGAATGTCAATTTAAAGTTTACAAGTCCTATTGCAAACTTTCAGCAAACTCTATTTACTCCATGAAGTTTAATAAGTAGTATTAAATCAAGAGTAAGAATTCCAATGTTAGTATCTAAAGTATCATGTTTGCCTCCATGATTTTTTGATATTCAAAAGTTGTTTTAATATCAAGATTATCTAGGAGCTGAAAAATTGTTTCAAAAACCATCATGTGTGGAAGATATTGTGATATCCAAAACAATGTTTTTGGTTGCATTATGATAGAGTATAATTTAGAAAAATACATGTTCTCGTATTATGAGAATTTGTGAAGGATGGAGATGCTAGGCATCCGAATCTCCCAAAAAGGTTTTTGGGAACTAACAGTATACTCGCGATTCTTCCTTACAGGCTATAGTAGCTTGATCATGAAAGTTGTCATGATAAGGATGAATAGAAGATGTAAGTAAAATGTTTACTACACTAATAGATTACTAAAGAATGGATTTTTGAAAGAACACCAAACATTTGATGATGGTGATCCACTTCAAAGTGAAGTTCAAAGGTATTAGTATTTGACTATATACACTTTGTACTATGTGTCATGTGAATGACACCACTATTGATGTTGATAGATTCTTTTAAAAGAAAAGAAATTGTTGAAAGAGAATCTATAAAATATTTGGCAGAAAAGAAAAGGTTGGAGATGTCCAACTTAGCTATATATAAGATATACATGTTATGGATGTATTCCTTGCTTGTTAAACAATGTGGTTCTGAGGTATTGGATACCGAATTGGTTGGTATGAAGTGTCATACAGGACAATGCAATTCATGAACTGCAATGGCCTAAGTAACTAGCAAGAGAATAAGTGATGATGTTCATCGAAAACAAATAAAGTGTTATTTTGTTTTTCGTTGTCGTCAAACCTAGCCTTCAAGATTTGTTTTAATAATTGTTATTTTGTTCCTGTATTATGAGAACAGTGGTTGTTAAAATAATTACCGTATTCCATAAAGGATGGATGAACTTTTACAAGTCTGGTGGGAGAAATCACATCCATAAACACTATTGCTAAAATGCCGTAAGACAAATGATTGAAAGATCAATTATAAAGTGACATCGTTGTTTAAATTATATTGGAAAGAAAACATGAAGAAACTCCATGTTGATGGATTTTTGGAGTTTTTGATTTTGATCAATGGACGCTTGTGAAACTTTCCTCGAGATTATTGAAACTCCGTCCATAGGCCAAAGAGGAATGGATGACTAACTTATTGGATATTATACATATTGATGTATATAGTCCATTATATGTAGCCATATGCGATGGATCTTTTTTTCCTTCATATACTTTCTCTAGAAATTTAAGTGAATATATCATTTACTTAATAAGGAAGAAGTATGAAACATTTCAAAATTGTTCAAAGACTTTCAAGATGAAGTGAAAAATCATTGTAACAAGAAAATAAAATAGTTTATGATTTGATCATAAAGGAAGATATTTGAGTTACATGTTTAGCAAAACACTTAAGATTTGAGGAATTGTTCCATGATTTGTGTTTCCCGGTAAACCATAGGAGTATGGCATATTCGAGAGATGAAATCAAACCATGTTTGACATGGTAAGATCAAAGGTGTCATTTATAAAATTGCCATTATGTTTTAAGGATTGAAGCTTTAGAGACTACTGCTTTTACACTGAAAAGAGCACCATCGTGATCCGTTAAAATGACACCATATACGTTATGGTTTGGGATAAAACCCGAATTGTCTTTTCTTAAATTTTGGTATGCTATGCATAAGTAAAATGTTAACAACCAAAGTCAGATAAGCACGTCTTTGTAGGTTATCCCAAAGAATTTGTTGGGAATTTCTCCATAACACTGAGGACAAAAGAGTTTGTTACTTAGAACGTCAAGTTTCTTGAGAAGGAATTTTTCGCGAAAATTTAAGTGGGAGGACAATAGAACTTTGATAAGGTTGTTGAACCTTAGCTATATGTGCTAAGTAGCGCAGCGCCAGAAAGTGTCCCGGTGGTGGCCACAATGCTCATGGCTCCCGTGATTACAAAGGTTGTATTCTCGGAGATTAGAGTTCATATTGAACCGTGTGGGTCGGTAAGAATCAAATAGTGATATTTGATAAACAAGTCGTTATTATTTTGACAATGATGAACCGACTGCATGCAAAGAAGCGATGATGGGCCCTGACTCCATAAAATGACTAGAAGTCATAGAATCCATGATAGTATCCATACACGAGAATCAAGTTTCTGAACTTGGAAGACCCTCTGAAAAGGCGTAAAGCCTATCGGTCGTGTTTGGATCTATAAAGAAATATACATGGATGTTTAACATCTATGAAATAGTCGACATGTCGGAAAGAAGTTTACGGCAATATTCAAGGAGTTGACTATGACAAGATTTGATCTTTCATAGCGATATATAGTCTTGACGGATTAATGTAGCAACCACTACATATAATTTGATATATGGTAGTTGAACAAACAAAACAATGTTCTTCTAATAGAATGGTTACCTAGGACGTGTACAAGACACGGTCCGAAGGGTTTTGTTAAATCAAAGGGTGCTAAAAGGGCATGCAAACTTCAATAGTTGAAGTAAGCATAGCGGAGTTGGAATCTTCACCATGATGAAACTGTTAAAAGAGTTTAAATTCACCGGAGATGATGAAGATGCTTGCATTTGCAAGAAATTAAGTGGGAGCGTGATGTATACGCACTTCAATTCTTGTAGACAGTTGTTGGGCCTCCAAGTGCAGAGGTTTGCAGAACAGCAGCAAGTTTTCCCTTAAGTGGATCACCCAAGGTTTATCGAACTCAGGGAGGAAGTGGTCAAAGGTATCCCCTCTCAAGCAACCCTACAATCAAGATATAAGAAGTCTCTTGTGTCCCCAACACACCCAATACACTTGTCAGGTGTATAGGTGCACTAGTTCGACGAAGAGATAGTGAAATACAAGTGGTATGGATAATTATAAGTGGTAACGGTGCTAGAAAATAGCTTGATGGCGTGGAAAAGACTAAAGGAAAACTGAAATAAAGATGGAAGCAAGAAAACATGTAATAGTACTAATAGCAAACGGTGTTTCAGTGCTTAGAAACAAGGCCTAGGGATCATACTTTCACTAGTGAACACTCTCATATAAATATATTCTTCTTTATGATACTACTCTTAACTACTCTCCAGTTGGACACTCTAATCATTGGTAGGGCTATAACAGCACACCTCAAAGTAAGCCTTTCCCATCTAGAAACCCCACACTATCACCTTGAGCACTAGATGAGTCCAACAAACACCACAATTTCATAAATACGTCTAACTCCAAATATAACTCATAACAAGTATTTGTAATCTATAGCCTAAGTGCCACCATGGTGTGCACGCTGTCACTTTCACACACGTGGGGAGAGCAGAGATCTAATAAAGCACTTGAGTAGCAAGGTAGATCTACTTGATTACAAAGCTCATGATCACAATATGATCATGCATAGAGAGAGAGATGAACACATAGCTACCGGTAGAACCCTTAGCCTCGAGAGAGAACAACTCCCTCCTCATCATGGGAATCAACAATGGCGATGGAGATGGTGGTGGAGATCGATGGAGATGGCTCCAGGGGCACTTCCCCATCCCGGCAGGGTGCCGGAACAGAGATTTTCTGTCCCCCGAATCTCCCCTTCGGTGGCGGCGGCGTTGCGGAACTTTTCATGGCTGGAGGCTTGACTATCTAGGGTTTTGGTATCGGGAGGCTCTTATAGGCGAAGGAGGCAAGGTCGGTGGCCAGCTGGGGGGCCCACACCATGCCCTGGCGCGGCCTGGGCTGGCCCGCGCCAAGGGGGTGTGGCCACCCTGTGGCCCCTCTCCGACTCTCCTTCTGGCTCCGTGAGTCTCCCGGGAAAATAGTAACTTTGGCTTTTGTCCCGTCCAATTCCGAGAATATTCATTTTCTGACTTCCTGGAACCAAAAACCGCAGAAAACAGGCAACTGGCACTGTGGCATCTTGTTAATAGGTTAGTCCAAGAAATCATATGAAAAGTACTCCAAAGTGTGGACAAAACACAAGAAAGTAGATAAAACCAAGCATGGAACATCAAAAATTATAGATACATTTGCAATGTATCAGAGCGCTGAGACATATTTCTAATACATTATGTATAGAACATATTGTTGATTGGAAATGATGTATCTTGTATTGACACAAGTTAAGAATTTCATTAAAATAAGATTTCAATCAAAGACTTGGGCAAGCCTGGAATATTTGGCATCAATATCTATATGGATAGATTGAGGCGCTATTATGGTTGTGCCAGACATACATATATGAGATATTGAATGGGTTCAATATGGAAACAACAAGAAAGGTTCTTGCTGCATGGAAAGTATTATATCAAGATTCAAGTGTTTCAACACTTGGTGAGTAAAATCACATGAAGATTTTGATCGATTATACCGTGATATGTATATATCCAGAATGTCCTATGCTCTAAATGTTATAAGCACATACCAGAATGATTCATAAGATGATCATTGGACAATAGTAAAGATATTCTTATGAGCTTTGGAAGAACTAAGAATATATCATGTATAAGTGACAAATAGTTAAAGGTAGTTCATTGTAAAGTGTTACATTGATTTGTCACAAGATACAAATTAAATTTATCTCAATTTAGACTATGTGTGGCACAATGTAATGGAAAGGATGTTCCATGATGGATTTGGATAAGTTCCATAGTTGAAACATTGTGACGGATACTACAACAAAAGGCTAAGTATATGACTGCTATAGTAGCAGCAAAGGAGGGCATTTGTGTTATGTAGTTTGTTATCAAACTAGGTGTGGTTCAAAGTGGGATAATACTATGAAGATATATTGTATGACAATAATATCAACATATTTTAACCCGAACGAACTAAAGGTCTCACTAAAGGACCAAATTTATACAATGCCATCTCATTTGAGAATGAGTGATGCATAGAGACGCAAAGACATGCAAATACACACGGACCTGAAAGTGCCAGATTCGGAGATTATGTTAACCACTAGCAAACGCATATATTCAACACCTAGGTGTTATATATACAAGTTTACAAACTAGATTATTGACTCTAGTGCAAGTGGGAGACTGAAGGGAATATACCCGAGAGGCAATAATAAAGTGGTTATTATCTAGTTCCATGTTTATGATAAATGTTTATTTTGCATGCTATAATTGCATTAATTGGAAACGTTAATACATGTGTGTTTAATAAACAAAATACAAAGTTCCTAGTAATGCCTCTCATATAAACTAGCTCGTTGATTAACAAGATGACCAAGGTTTCCTGATCATGGACATTGGATGTTGTTAATAACGAGGTCACATCATTGGTGGAATGATGTGATGAACATTCATTCGAAGTATAGCATTACGATCAAAGTCATTATGTTTATATTGCTATAACATCATATGAAGTAATATTAGTCCTTAGACCATGAAATCACGTTAATTGCTAACACCAGAAGAGTATCTTGATAACATCAAACGTCACACCGTAACAGGGTGACTATAAAGGTGGGTTCAGTGCTATGAAGGTGTTATGTTGAGGCTCAAGGATCAAGAGTTGGATTTGTCCATCCCGATGATGGATAGATATACTCTGGGCCCTCTCGGTGATATCACATTAAGATAGCTTGCAAGCAAGTGATGTGATCACTAGAATGTTATATCACGGGAACGAGAAAAGACTACATGTCAGTAACGAGATCAAACTAGGTATGGAGATACCGATGATCGAATCTCGGACATGTAATATATCATGAGATAAAGGGATTTAGTTACTAGCGTTAAAGGTTCTCACAATCACAGAAGTCATAGTTGAATGTGTAGGAGTCAGTATGGATATCCAGGTCCTGCTTCTAATTATTGATCTGAGAAGGGTCTCAATCATGTCTGCATTATTCGCGAACTGTAGGGTGACACACTTAAGGGATACCGACACCATTTGGAGCAAATGTGTTTCAGATAAAGATTTAAGAAAGCGTAGGAATTATTTCAATAGACACCGAAACTGTTTCGGGTGAAATTGCTGAAATTGGTTCTACATATAATATTGAAATGTTGCAGGGGGTTTTATGTGAATGTTTGTTAATTAAATTAATTAACAAAATTCTGAATAAAAATAATAAAAGAGTTTTATTAAATAAGAGAGCATTAAATTTGGAGAAATTTAATGCATTTAAAGTGGAGACTTTAAAAGATAATGTGAAGGGGCATTTTAATGTGGAGGGGTTACCACCACATGAATGGGGGAGGTGAAGGGACACCCTCCATGGGTGCCGTCCATAGGAGGGGTACCCTCCCCCCCTCTCACTCCTTCCTCACACCTCCTCGTGAAGGATCTCTCTCCCCCTCTAGTATTATTTCCCCATGGTCTCGGATTAGCGAGATACATGTTCCCGGTCGCTTTATCTGGAAAGGAGTTGCTGCTTCCGCTGCTTTGCTGGAGCGAGGGATGGAGGTTGTCGGGGTACCGGACGTGTGTGCGATCACGGATGCACCGTTGCTTTGCGGTGCTGGATCTGATGGACATGCTGGAGCCGGACCTACTGGACTTCATCACGATCTTGAGATCGGCAAGCATACGACTACATCATCCACGAGTTCCTACTCGCTAACAAAACTCGCTGTGTTCGAGGGTAAGTTCTCCATGGATGTATATCCACCCATTGCTCTGTATCTAGTAGATAGATCTTGGCGTATAGTTCTTATCGGAGGAATTTTTTTGTTTTCTATGCTGCGAACCCTTCACAAAGTTCCTCCACGAAGGGGGAAGCTTGGCAATAATGCCCCCGACAACGAACTTGTCTGGTAACACACAAGGAAAGTGCTCAAGGTCCTTGGCCAGTGACTGTATCTCATGAGCCTGTTCAACCACAGAACGGTCAACAGTCATCTTGTAGTCATAGAATTGCTCCATGACATACAGTTCACTGCCAACATCTGAGACTTGGCCTTGAGCGCAACCCACATGTCCTTGCCATTATTAAATGACATATAGGGTTCAACATTGTTTTTCCCAAGAATAAACAATAGAGAAGCCTTGAACAAGGTATCAGTTTTCTGAAAAAACTGCTCCTGAGCAGGAGTAAACTCTCCCTTAGGCTTGCCAAGAGTGGCGTCATAGCAATTCATGTTCTGAAACCAGAGAACTGCTCTCACGTTGTCATGGTGGTGTCATGGTAGATGCCATGGATAGGCTAAAGGTGGGGCCAATATGCACTAGAGGAATCCAGGGAGGGATAGTGTGGTGATTCCACACACAGATGCTCTGTACTCACTAGGATCACAAGGTTTACAATGCTCCTTGAGCTGTATTGGGGAGAGGAGGAAGAAGGAGCTCTCTTACTCTCAGTGCTACTTGCCTCCAAGGAACCAACTACTCAAATGCCAACCAACCAGAAATCAACCCCCTCTAAAGATGCCCTAGCCCTCCTTATAAAGGGGTGGCTAGGTCTCCAATTAGGGCATACGTGGAGGCATATTCCAAGGAATATGCCTCTTCCCAAAATAGCAAACCGACCGGGTCACTTTTCGCCATCGTAAGCCATGCAGAGGCTACGTGAGCCTCTGCGGCGCCAGCGTCATCCGACACAGGCCGCGTCACCCTTGTCGGCCACGCCTCGGTGGTCCTTCCCTCTGTCCGCTTCGCTCATGCTCCAGCGTACAGTGACCACCTTTTGACCAGTGAGATACCTTCCTTCTCTTGCAAGCCTAATATAACCCAGATCATGCCTGGTTAATCCGGCCACGCGGGTACCTGCATACAAGTTACAAAAATCCTGCCGGCATACGACATACGTCAGCCGGAACTTAGTTAGGTGGACATCCTCCGGTCCGAGGTACTTCCTTAAGTCGGCCAGCCTTGAGGTGACTCGGCCAGCATTCACTTTGACCTTGCCGTACCTCGGCTAACTCGGCCTTTATACCCCGGCGTGACCCTACCCGGGGGTATCCCCCCAACATTAGTCCCCGAAGCTGGTGCGGTCTTAGCAGCTTCAGCCGCTAAGGCCACGGCAGGTTCAATCTACCGAGCCTTTTGCTCCCTTTTCCGAGTTACCTCATAGCCTGGATTTCATCGGCTAGCTTTCCCTTGACACATTCTGAGTTTTCACTCGCTGGTCGGGTCACCTTTCAGTTTTCTGGGTTATCTTTCCTTCTCTCGTACGCTTCCCCACATCCCACGTGGAGGGTAATCATTATCTTGCCTCATTTTAAGGGCCTACGCCAGTTACTGCTGCAGTTAATGTCAGGTGTTATTGTTGCACACGTCACGTCGCGCCTGTCTCCTTATTAACTGTATCATCATGTCGCGTCATGGGATCCCCTACGCCCTGTGGCCCTTCCTATGGCTCACCTCTGATTGGCTGATCCGGCAGATACATGGCCACACCGTGTGGCCTCGCCGCATCGCACGATCCTACTACCCCCGCTGGGGCGTGGTTAAATAGGGGAGGGGCGCGCCCCTTGGTCTTTTCCCCTTCTCGCGCCCCTCTGCCTCTTCTTCTATTTCTTCTTCTTCCTAGCGACAGCGCCGCCGCCATCGCATCTACTCAGCAGCGTCGCTGCTGCACTGTGCCTTTTCGCACCTGCATCGTTGCCACTCCCGCGCAGCTCCACCGCCACGGGTCCGCGCCAGTCCAAGGTTCTACCCCCACCTCCGATAGGGCCAGTGAGGACAACGATCTAGACATGACTGAAGAGGAGCTCGCCGTCGCGGCAGAGGAGATGGAGGAGGGGGCGGAAAACATAGAGCGCGGCGCCTGGGCTGGTTCGAGGGTGTGCCAGGACGACCTGGACTGGCCATACCGCACCCGCCGCATCCCGGAGGGCGTGACTGCCCGCCTCGCCTCCGAGGAGCTCGCTCCCTCACCCAATCTGGGTGAGTTCATCGTCTTCCTATCCCATTTTTAGCGCGGCTTCGGCCTTCCCGTTAGCGATTTCTTCCACGATTTCCTTAATATCTACGAACTCCAACCACACCATCTCCCAGCGAATGCCATCACATCCCTTTCTTCCTTTGCCTCCACCATCGAAGGATATGTCGGTTTGTGGCCTACCAAAGAGCTCTGGAGCCGGTTCTTCGGTCTATGAAGGAACGTGATTCCGAATAAACTGCATGACCCGGAGGACAAACATCTGACGCAATTCGGTGCAACCTCTATTTGTCCCCGGAAACAATCTGTCTTTCCCCAGGTTACGGGGCTTGATTCCTGCAAGGGCTGGGCCTAAACTTTCTTCTATGTTAGAAATGGCACAGATGAAGACCTGATCCGGCTGCGCCCCTACGCTCCGGGTCCTCCTAATCCAGATTTGTGGAACCGGGTTTCCAAGAAACCCACCGTCTTGGCGAATCAAGTCAACAAGCGGTTCAAGGAGTTGAAGGATTTGGGGCTGCGCAACAAGGACGCGATGATCACTTTCGTCTGCAGCCGGATCTCCCCTCTCCAGAAGCGCACACACAAGCTTTGCTATATGATCTGGCGACTTGACCCCAACCGGACTTCTTCCTTTGAGCTGAACAACACAGAGATATTCCGTCGGGTCAAGGCCCTTTTTATAACTGACAAGGAGTTCTCCGCTGATTGGGGGTGGGGATTGGAGCATTATTGCCGGGACAAGCCTCCTCCTACGGTAACTCTCGTGATTCAATCTTTTTTCGAGTTATATCTTATGTCGGAGTATGTTGTTTATCTGACCCTTTTGTATTTCCTTCCTAGCTGTTCCTTCAACAAACCCTCGAAGATGGCACCGAGCCTTCGCTCAAATGGGCGAAGGATCGACTTGTCTCGGACGAGGAGGAGCTAAATCAGGAGATGTTCCTGCCGTTCCCCGATGCGACCAAGCGACCCACTGGTGATGAAGATGATTCCGACGTTGAGGTGATGGAAGCCTGATGATGAAGATGATTCCGACGTTGAGGTGATGGAAGCATTTGATGTTGTACCCCTTTCTTATGCCTTTCTGGCTTCAGCTAACCCGGCTGGGCAGATCCACGAAGATCCTCCTCTTGCCACGGGTGAGCCGGTCCTAGCCGCGTCAAAGAAACGGGCGGCCGCTTCTGCTGCTTCTTCTGGACCTTCTAAACCAACCAAGAGGTGAAAGAAGTCCGCAGACAAAGCCGCCACCAAGCCTCCTACTAAGGCCACGACTCGGAGAGCTCGGAAACCCAAGGAGCCATTGACTTCTGATGAGTAAGTTGCCTTCTTCTTCGTCCAATTCTCTCCTTCGTGCTTTGCTGTTCATATGCTTTTCCTTTGTTATAACTTATTACTCATCGTTTGATTTGGCAGGGCTACGGTGGAGGTTCCTCAGAGCGGCTCCAGCATCTCCTCTTCCTTCCGGCACAGCCCATCTCCCCCTCGTGGCGATGATACACACCTGCTGAGCCTTGTTCAGGAGGGTTTAGTGGCTGCTCCGGGTTCTAGCCCACCTCGTCTAGAGGAGGGCAACCTTGGAGCAGGGGGAAGTGGCTCTAACGAGGCAGCGGATGCACCCATCTCCTCTTCGTCTCAGCCACAACCCACTACCTCCGAGGTACCAACAACACCCTCGCCAAGACCAGCAGCAGCACAAGCACCAGCGCCAGCACCAACAGCAGCAGCACAAGTACCAGCAGTAGAACCAACTCCTTTCGCCTCGTCCGAGTCTTCCAAGCCTCGGTGAGAAGGCCCAGTTAGCACCAAGGCTGCACCCAAGACCAAATCCGCAGCTCAAACCTCAACCTCTCAGCAGCAGCCTAAGGCCAAGAAAACTTCTGACGCCGCCAGGGCAGCATCCATCGAGGCTGGACAGCGCACGCTCGCGTCCATGCTTCCGAAGAAAACTCCACCGAAGAAAGATGCTTCCCCCAGGCCAGCTAGCATGCAGCTTGCATTGCACACCAGCCCTGCTGCCGCCCAAGTTGAAAGGAGGGAGGCTCATGCCAAGGGTCTGATTGCGCCCCACATGCTTAGCGGAGAGCGATATCCCCCGCCCCTAATTGAATATGTCAATAACTGGAACAAGGCGGAGTTCGTCAATCCCAATGACGATCTTTCGGAGAAATTTGGGCCCGCGGAGTTTAGCGCTCAAATGAACACAGCAGCCAAGGCTATTAACCTTGCCGGCCGGATGATGGAGGTACGCTACTTTGTCTTTTCTCTAGTGTGCACAAGTGCTTAGAGATATATCCATTAGTCCCCGAGCCTCTGGGGGAGTAACTTGTTACTCGGCCGGATGCTCCTTAGAGAACTAGCGTAGCTCCTTAGCAACTTCAGATATGCACACACCTAGAGCCGGGTTAAGTTCCACTTGGCCCGGATCTTGTACACTTCGAATATGCAAACACCTAGAGCCGGGTTAAGTTCCACTTGGCCCGGATCTTGTACACTTCGAATATGCACACACCTAGATCCGGGTTAAGTTCCACTTGGCCCGGATTTTGTACACTTCGAATATGCACACAGCTAGAGCCGGGTTAAGTTCCACTTGGCCCAGATTTTGTACACTTCGAATATGCACACACCTAGAGCCGGGTTAAGTTCCACTTGGCCCGGATTTTGTACACTTCGAATATGCACACACCTAGAGCCAGGTTAAGTTCCACTTGGCCCGGATTTTGTACACTTCGAATATGCACACACCTAGAGCCGGGTTAAGTTTCACTTGGCCCGGATTTTGTACACTTTGAATATGCACATAGTTAAGTCAACATTGCTTTCCTCAGGTCACCACCAATCGTCGAAGCGCTGAGTTCCAGCGCCTCTTGGACACACACAAGGGTCTAAGCTCAAAGCATTCTATACTTCTTGCTGAGTTTGAGAAAAGGGGTAAGTTTTCTCTTTGCCTCTTTTCCCATTTTTCTTTGTCTTTCCCTGTCGGACTAATTTGTCATTCGGATTGCGTAGCCGGAGTAGAGGCCGAAAACACCATCATGAGGAAGAACTTGGAGCATATAAAAGGTAAGTCACTTTGGTTAATCTTCTTCTGCGCTCTTTCTCCTTTTCTTCTTGGCTCGGCAGATATTTATGCCTCGGCTCTGTCGGGTTAACATACTGTTGCAACATCCCTTGAAAATAGTGTGCCCATGCCTGATATGATGCTGCATTTTCTCGAACAAGCAGGGCAACATCAGGCCGAGCTCAAGAAGAAAGACGATGAACTTGCCATTCTCCGGGCCAAAGATGATGAAATTGCCAAGCTCAAGGCTGAAATGAAAAAGCTCAAGGCGCTCCACAAAACTGAGATGGATAAAGCTAGCCAAGACTTCACTGAGGAACGAGAACGTCTCAACCTTCAACTTGCCAAAGATCAAGAGCTTCTGAAGGAGGCCGATATCAAGCTTGAGTCGGCAAATGTTGAACTTGAGAAACTCCAGAAGAGGCGTGCTGATTGCACCACAGAGCTGACCCGGATCCACAGTCATATCTCTCGTAAGTTCTTTTCCTTCAGCCAACATGAATCTCTTCGGGTCAACCTCCTTTACTTATTTCACTTGTCTTGTTTTCAGGAAAATTTCCAGAGGGTGATGCTATTGTGGTTGCTGTAGTCACCAAGTTCCGCCAGCAGAGGGGTACCCCAACTGGCCCTGGCGCTGAAAATATCCCCTATGACATGGAGGACTTGCTGGTCAGCCTATCCTCTTGCATCGAGATCGTGAAGAACTACGGTTCGGGTCTCCTAGATGCAGCAGTCTAGATTTTCCGTGCCCTTTGGCCTGGTGAAGATACTCCGGAGGGGTCCACTACTCTGATTACCAAGTTAATGGATTGCGAGACCTAGCTTGACCTCTGGAGGGAATCTGCCGCCCGCGCCGGAGCTGAAACTGTCCTGCATTTTGTTCTCACGTGGTATGAAAAGTTGGATCTGAAGCTTCTTGAGCGCCTGCGCACTGGATCAAAGTGGTCGGATGACCCGGATTGGGTAGCCCCGCGCAAGGCTTGTGCCCACAACCTCATCCAGTTTGCTCCCATCCATCAATGGAATGAAGGACCAAGTTTCCTTGGCGCTATTGACGACGAATACGTCAAAGATGGTTCGGGAGACGATGAAGAAGATGAAGCTTCAGATATTGAAGAGAATGAAGACGATTATGAGGCTGACGTCAGAGTTCCACCTACTGCTGCTCCTTGAGCATGAAAAAACACTTTGAAATTTATCAGATCCCTGGTATGCCGGGTGCAGATGTATAAAGCTCACAAATTATATTTTGCTACTAAGTTGCTCGTGCTAGATTAACTTGGGCGTAGTCCCCGAGTTTCATTTTCTTGTTTCTCCAATTTCCTGGCTCGGCTCGTGTCTACCGTGATTCGGTTTCGTGACTTACGAGTCCGAGTTTCAAAAATTGATTTAACAATACTTGGAAACTTTAGGACTAGCTCAAAATAATTCAGCATAGTAAAACCAAGGTAAACATAAAGTTAGTCCGAATAATAAACGTCGGCTCAATTACGTTCTTCTCCTTAGTCGTTTTTCGTGTGCTACGCAATTCCAAACTTATTCTCTCGCTTGCCATGAAACCAAATCTTGTTGGACAACAGCAAATCGAAGAGTTGAGTTTTTGGTGCTCACACACTACTAATCCGGCTTAGGCAGAAGCAACTTAAGCCAACCGACGTAAAAATAAAGTACAAGTATACAAGATAACAAATATTATTAAGGCAGTCCCCGAGTTACTGCTCGAGGTGCCAAGATTTCATTGATAGACTCATTGCTGGCATACATACCGACGTATGAGAGACTCGGATACACACACTTCTCTGTTAAGTGTAGAACGGACGAAGTAGAGCTACATTCGATGGATGCTTAGATTCCTCACCGGACCTGTCCGCCTTGTTCTTCTCCCATGGTTTTGCATCAATGAGATAATAAGAGTCATTGTGCAATGCTTTCCTCACAATGAATGGCCCTTCCCATGGGGGGGATAACTTATGCATGCCAGCAGTAGGTTGTACCAACCGGAGTACCAGATCACCTTCCCGGAAGACTCGAGGGTTAACTTTCCGGCTATGATAGTGTCGGAGATTTTGCTGATATATGGCGGATCTAGACAATGCCAATTCTCTCACTCCTTCCAGCAGATCAACATCATTTTGCCGGGCTTCTCGCACTTCGGCTTCTGTGTATTGGGTGACCCTAGGCGAATCATGCTCTATGTCGGCTGGTAGTACAGCTTCTGCCCCATATACCAGAAAAAATGGCGTATAGCCTATTGATCGATTCGGAGTTGTTCTTAAACTCCACAGTACCGCTGGTAGTTCTTCTATCCAGCACCCTGCTGACCTTTGCAGCGGCTCAATGAGCCGGGATTTTATCCTGGATAATACTAATCCGTTAGATCTTTCCACTTGTCCATTCGATGCGGGGTGGGCTACCGAGGCAACGTCCAGCCGGATCTTTTTATCCCGGCAGAATCGCGCAAAAGCTCCTTCAGCAAAATTGGTGCCATTATCTGTTATGATACTGTGAGGATAGCCATATCTCAGAATGATATCTTTGAGGAATGTCACGGCTGTAGCTCCATCACATTTTCTTATCGGCTTTACCTCAATCCATTTTGTAAATTTGTCAACCATAACCAAGATATGGGTCATATTTCCTCTTGCTGGTTTAAGCGGGCCAACCATATCCAAACACCATATGGCAAATGGCCAGGTAATTGGTATGGTATTGAGTTCCGACATTGGCATGTGTGTCTTGGTAGCATACCTCTGACAACCATTGCATTTTCTTACTAGATCTTCTGCTTATTCCAAGGCACTTGGCCAGTAGAACCCATGCCGGAAAGCTTTTGCCACTAAAGCTCTAGATGAGGCGTGATGCCCACATTCCCCTTGATGTATATCTCGGAGGATGTCAAACCCCTCTTCCGGGTTAACACATCGTTGGAGAAAGTTTGTGACACTCCTCTTGTATAGTTCCGCATTGATAATCGTGTATGCCTTTGCGCGCCTCTGAATTTGTCTAGAAAGCACCTCTTCACTAGGCAAAGTTCCATCTTTCAAGAATTGAAATATGGGCAGTGCCCAAGCTGGTATAGCTCGCACCAGAAACACATCCTCATCAATCTCCATTTGATCCACCGACATAACCTCGGACGGACCGCGCGGCGCAGTCCCCGGGTTTCCTGAACCACCTCCCACATCAATGTCCATGGGTACAGCTCCGGACTCCGGATTTGCCGGGATGTAGATTGAGTCGGTTTCTGGGGACGGCCTGATAGATGGTTTCTGAGGTGTTCTAGCGTAACACCCGATGGAATTGCTTGTCGGGTTGATCCGAGCTTCGACAATACGTCGGCAGCCTCGTTTTCCAGCCGGGGTACATGATGAAACTCGCATCCCTCGAAGTATGTTGATATCTTTTGCACATGAAATCTGTATAATGCCATGTTTGCATCCAAAGCATCCCATTGCCCCGAGACTTGCTGAACTAGCAAATCCGAGTCGCCAAAGCATTGGATCCGACGTATTCCAATTTCTTTTGCTACTTTGTGTTGGGTCCGCAGCATAGAAAACAAAAAAATTCCTACGATGAGAACTATACGCCAAGATCTATCTACCAGATACAGAGCAACGGGTGGACATACATCCATGCAGAACTTACCCTCGAAGACAATGAGTTTTGTTAACGAGTAGGAACTCGTGGTTGATGTAGTCGTACGCTTGCCGATCTCAAGATCGTGTGGAAGTCCGAGCGCCGCAAATCAGCAGCGCATCCGTCCTCGCACACACGTTCAAGCCACCGGACAACCTCCACCTCCTCGCTCCAGCGAATCAGCAGAAGCAGCAACTCCTTCCATACGCAAGGCCACCGGGAACATGTATCTCGCTAATCCGAGACCATGGGGGAATATCTAGAGGGGGAGAGACATCCTTCACGAGGAGGTGTGGTTTATGAGAGGGGAGAGGGGGGCTTTATATAGGAGGGAGGGAGACCTCTCCCCTCCCATAGCTGGCGCATGAGGGGGGGGACTCCTCCCCTCCTTCATTCATGTGGTGAACCTCCACTCACATAAACATGGCCTCCACCCAAAATCCCACTCACATGTATTTAATTTCCACCAAATTAAATGCAACTCTCAATTAATAAAACTCTTTTATTTATTTTATTCAGAATTTTGGTAATTACTTTAATTAACAAACATTCACATAAAACCCCTTGCAACATTTCAATATCACATGCAGAACCACTTTCTGCAATTTCACCCGAAACAATTCCTGTTTCTATCGAAACATTTCTTGCGCTTTGCAAACCTTTTGTCTGGAACATATGTGCTCCTAAATGGTGTCCGGCAACCCTTAAGTGTGTCACCCTACGGTTCGCGAATAATGCAGACATGATTGAGACTCCTCTCAGATCAATAATCAGAAGCGGGACCTGGAGATCCATACTGACTCCTGCATATTCAACGATGACTTCTGTGATCGTGCGAACCTTTAACGTCAGCAATTTAATCCCTTTGTCTCATGATATAATACATGTCCGAGATTCGATCATCGGTATCCAAATACCTAGTTTGATCTCGTTACCGACATGCACTCTTTTCTCGTTCCTGTGATATAACATTCTAGTGATCACATCACTTGCTTGCAAGCTATCTTAATGTGATATCACCGAGAGGGCCCAGAGTATATCTATCCGTCATCGGGATTGACAAATTCCACTCTTGATCCATGTGCCTCAACATAACACCTTCATAGCACTGAACCCACCTTTATGGTCACCCTGTTACGGTGTGACGTTTGATGTTATCAAGATACTCTTCCGGTGTTAGCAATTAACATGATCTCATGGTCTAAGGACTAAGACTACTTTGTATGATGTTAGCAATATAAACATAATGACTTGATCGTAATGCTATACTTCGGATGAATGTTCATCACATCATTTCACGAATGCTGTGACCTTGTTATTAACAACATCCAATGTCCATGATCAGGAAACCTTGATCATCTTGTTAATCAACAAGCTAGTTTATAAGAGAGGCATAACTAGGAACCCTTTTTGTTTATTAAACACACATGTATTGATGTTTCCTCTCAATATAATTATAGCATGCAAAATAAACATCTATCATATACAAGGAATACATAATAACAACTTTATTATTGCCTCTCAGGGCATATTTCCTTCAGTCTCCCACTTGCACTAGAGACAATAATCTAGTTCACATAGTGATAAATCTAACACCCATGGAGTTCTGGTGTTGATCATGTTTTGCCTTAGGGAGTACTTTAGTCAACGGATATGCTACATTTAGGTCCGTGTGCACTTTACAAATCTTTATATCTCCATCCTTGACATGCTCACGGATGGAGTGAAACCGGCGCTTAATATGTTTGGAATTCTTGTGAGACCTTGGTTCCTTAGCGTTGGCTCTGGCTCCATTGTTGTCACAATAGATCACCATTGGGTCCAACGCACTAGGAACCACACCTAGTTCAGTGATGAACTCCTTCATCCAAACCGCTTCCTGTGCCGCTTCTGAAGCAGCAACATATTCCGCATCCATCGTTGATCCAGCCACCACAGGTTGTTTGGAGCTCCTCCAACTAACTGCTGCTCCGTTCAAGAGAAATATGTATCCGAACTGAGACTTAGAGTCATCCGGATCAGTGTCAAAGCTAGCATCGACGTAACACTTAGTGACTAGCTCTTCTTCACCTCCGTATACAAGAAACATATCCTTAGATCTTCTCAAGTACTTAAGGATATTCTTGACCGCTATCCAGTGTTCCGAACCTGGATCAGATTGGTACCTACTAGTCAAACTAATAGCATGTGCCACATCTGGTCTTGTACATAGCATGGCATACATTATAGAGCCTATGGCTGAGGCATAGGGGATCTTATCCATTATCTCTCTTTCTTCCGCCGTAGCCGGACTTTGAGTCTTACTCAATGTCTTGCCTTGCAGCATAGGTAAGTACCCCTTCTTACTTCCGCCCATATTAAACTTCTTTAATATCTTATCAAGGTATGTACTCCGCGATAGCCCAATTAGGCGTCTTGATCTATCTCTATAGATTTTAATGCCTAATATATATGAAGCTTCACCAAGGTCCTTCATCGAAAATTTGCTGTTTAGATAACTTTTAACACTGTTTAAAAGATCTATATCATTTCCAATCAATAATATGTCATCCACATATAATATCAGAAATGCCACATTGCTCCCACTCACTTTCTTGTAAATACAAGCCTCTCCATAAGTTTGGACAAATCCAAACTCTTTGATCACCTCATCAAAGCGGAGATTCCAACTCCGGGATGCTTGCTTCAGTCCATAGATGGATCGCTGAAGTTTGCACACCTTATCAGCATCCTTAGGATCGACAAAACCCTTAGGTTGTATCATATACAACTCTTCTTCAATATTACCATTGAGGAACGCAGTTTTGACATCCATCTGCCATATTTCATAATCGAAATATGCAGCAATTGCTAACATAATCCTAACCGACTTAAGCATCGCTACGGGAGAGAATGTCTCATCGTAGTCAACTCCTTGAATTTGTCGAAACCCCTTTGCGACAAGTCGAGCCTTATAGATGGTTACATTACCATCAGCATCAGTTTTTCTTTTGAAAATCCATTTATTCTCAACGGCCTTTCGATCGTGAGGTAAGTCCACCAAGGTCCAAACCTGGTTTTCGTACATGGATTCCATCTCGGATTTCATGGCTTCTAGCCACTTGTTGGAATCAGGGCTCATCATCGCTTCTTTATACGTCGCAGGGTCATCTATTTCATCAATCATGAAATTCATAACAGGATTGCCGTACAGTTCAGGAGCTGCACGTGTCCTGCTTGACCTGCGAGGTTCGGTAGTGTCCTCTTTCGGAGTTTCATGATCAATATCATTAGCTCTCTCTTCATTAGGTGAAGTCAACTCCGAAACAACTTCCGGTGCTGCGCTACTCGCCATTTCATGAAGAGAAGGTTCAATAAACTCTTCGAGTTCTACCTTCCGACTACTCACACCTTTCGCGAGAAACTCCTTCTCAAGAAATGATCCATTCTTGGCAACAAAGACCTTGCCCTCGGATCTGTGATAGAAGGTATACCCAATCGTTTCCTTAGGGTATCTTATGAAGATGCATTTTTCCGCTTTGGGTTCGAGTTTATCCGGTTGAAGTTTCTTCACATAAACATCGCATCTCCAAACTTTAAGAAATGACAGCTTAGGTTTGTTTCCAAACCATAATTCATACGGTGTCTTTTCAACGGATTTAGATGGTGCCCTATTTAAAGTGAATGCACCGGTTTCCAGTGCATAACCCCAAAATGACAGTGGCAAGTCAGTCAGAGACATCATAGATCGAACCATATCCAATAAAGTACGATTACGACGTTCTGACACACCATTACGTTGTGGTGTTCCGGCAGGCGTGAGTTGTGAAACTATTCCACAGTCTTTCATATGTGTGCTAAACTCGTAACTAAGATACTCTCCTCCATGGTCGGACCGCAGAAATTTGATCTTTCTGTTATGATGATTTTCCACTTCATTCTGAAATTCTTTGAACTTTTCAAAGGTTTCAGACTTATGTTTCATCAAATAGATATACGCGTATCTACTCAAATCATCCGTGAAAGTAACAAAATAATGATATCCACCTCGCGCCGACACACTCATTGGTCCACACACATCAGTATGTATGATTTCCAATAAATCTGTCGCCCGTTCCATTGAACCGGAAAACGGCGTTCTAGTCATCTTGCCCATAAGGCATGGCTCACATGTATCAAATGATTCAAAATCAAGTGATTCCAAAAGTCCATCAGCATGGAGTTTCTTCATGCCTTTAACGCCAATATGACCTAGACGGCAGTGCCACATATATGCAGATATATCATTATCAAGTTTAATCCTTTTAGCATCAACATTATGAATATGCGTAATACTACTATCGAGATCCAATAGAAATAAACCATTCAACACAGGTGCATGACCATAAATGATATTATTCATATAAATCGAACAACCATTGTTTTCAGACTTAAACGAATAACCACTTTGCATCAAACATGATCCGGATACAATGTTCATGCTCAGTGCAGGCACCAAATAACAATTAGTCAGGTTTATAACTAATCCCGACGGCATATGGAGAGGCAGCGTTCCAACGGCGATCACATCAACTCTTGATCCATTGCCGACCCGCATCGTGACCTCATCCCTTGCTAGTTGTCGCTTGTTCTGCAGCCCCTGAACCGAGTTACATATATTAGCAACCGATCCCGTATCAAATACCCAGGTGCTACTGCGAGTACTAGTCAAGTACACATCAATAACATGTATATCACATATACCTTTGTTTTCCTTGCCGGCCTTCTTGTCCGCCAAATACTTGGGGCAGTTGTGCTTCTAATGGCCAGTCCCCTTGCAATAGTAGCACTCGGTGTCAGACTTAGGGGCAACTCGGGGTTTCTTTTCAGGCGCGGCAACAGATTTGCCGCCCTTCTTTCCCTTCTGCTTGCCTCTCTTGTCCTTCTTGAAACCGGTGGTCTTATTGATCATCAACACTTGATGTTCTTTCCTAATCTCCACTTCTGCAGTCTTAAGCATTGACAGAAGCTCGGGAAGAGACTTCTTCATGCCCTGCATATTATAGTTCATCACGAAGCTCTTGTAGCTAGGTGGCAGAGATTGGAGAACACGATGTATGCCTAAGTCATTGGGAATCGTTATTCCCAAGGACACAAGCTTATCGGCGTACCCAGACATTTTGAGTACGTGCTCACTAATGGAGCTGTTATCTTCCATCATGTAGCTAAAGAACTTTTCAGAAGCATTATAACTCTCTACGGTAGCATGGTTATCGAAAATCATTTTCAATTCTCCCATGGTATCAAAGGCATTGCCATTTTCGAAACGTTTTCGAAGTTCTGGCTCTAGCCCATACAGTATGCCGCAATGAACTAAGTTGTGGTCCTCCTAACGAGTTATATAGACGTTCTTTTCCTCGCCAGGGGCATCAGGAGCTGGTGGGGGGCCTAGCGGCGCCTCTAGCACGTATTGCTTTTGTGCAGCAGTGAGGAGAATCCTCAAATTCATAGCCTAGTTGGTGAAGTTGCTACCATTCGCAGCAAGTTTCTCTTTCTCCATGAACATATTGAAATTAAAAGCAGGTGGTGCCATCTACAACAGAATTTGTAAAATATATTTAGACTAAGTTTATGATAGATTGAGTTCAACTAATCCAAATTACTAATGAACTCCCACTCAAAAACGACATCCCTCGTGTCCTTTTGGTGATTACATGAACCAAATCCACTACATCAAGTCCGATCATCACGTGAGTCGGTGTAGCTTCAAAGGCAAGCATCTATATGGGCATCATATCAACTATATGACTCATGCTTAACCTTTCGGTCCGTGTTCCGAGGCCATGTATGTACATGCTAGGCTCGTCAAGTAAGAACCTTACTATTCGCGTGTGTAAAACTGTCTTACACCCGTTGTATGAAAGCGTAGAGTCGAGAACACCCGATCATCACGTGATGCCTCAAAACACGATCCACAAAACGGTGCATACTTAAGGAAGAACACATTTTATCTTGATATCTAAATGAGGGATCATCTTATAATGCTACCAAAAGCGCCAAACTAGCAATATAAGATGCTAACATCTAATGTGTGAAGTGAGGTGATATGGTCCATGCATTTGATCTCTATCATTTGCATCGTGGTATGATCTCTATCATTCCTTTGTGTGTAAGGCCAAGGTCTATGGAACTTACACGTTAAGTGAGTTGTAAGAGTATCTACCATACATCTACTTACAACAATACCATATCAAGACACTAGCCCAACAACGATCTAAACTAGACGCCTCTAATTTATCAATTGCAAGTTTTACGTGGCTTAGGGCTTTCGGAGATAGAACCGGTCTTACCTACGAACATGAACCACAATGAGGATAACCAAGTTATTAGCAACTCATTGTAAATCAGATATTGACTATAGTAGGAGAGACAGACACCCGCAAGCCACTTATGCAAAACTAGTTGCATGTCAGTCGTGGAACCGGTCTCATGTACGATGACATGTAAGGTTGGTCCGGGCCGCTTCATCCCACTATGCCACCAATATTTAAAGTACATAGAAGATGCAATAACATGATCATCATCGCCCACATATAAACATATGTGTACTACCCGTGCAAAGCACCTACGCATAGATTAGGCTCTGATACCACTATTGGGTCCGCAGCATAGAAAACAAAAAAATTCCTACGATTAGAACTATACGCCAAGATTTATCTACCAGATACAGAGCAACGGGTGGACATACATCCATGGAGAACTTACCCTCGAAGACAACGAGTTTTGTTAACGAGTAGGAACTCGTGGTTGATGTAGTCGTACGCTTGCCGATCTCAAGATCATGTGGAAGTCCGAGCGCCGCAAATCAGCAGCGCATCCATCCTCGCACACACGTTCAAGCCACCGGACAACCTCCACCTCCTTGCTCCAGCGAATCAGCGGAAGCAGCAACTCCTTCCAGACGCAAGGCCACCGGGAACATGTATCTCGCTAATCCGAGACCATGGGGGAATATCTAGAGGGGGAGAGAGATCCTTCACGAGGAGGTGTGGTTTGTGAGAGGGGAGAGGGGGCTTTATATAGGAGGGAGGGAGACCCCTCCCCTCCCATAGCCGGCGCATGAGGGGGGGGACTCCTCCCCTCCTTCATTCATGTGGTGAACCTCCACTCACATAAACATGGCCTCCACCCAAAATCCCACTCACATGTATTTAATTTCCACCAAATTAAATGCAACTCTCAATTAATAAAACTCTTTTATTTATTTTATTCAGAATTTTGTTAATTACTTTAATTAACAAACATTCACATAAAACCCCTTGCAACATTTCAATATCACATGCAGAACCACTTTCTGCAATTTCAACCGAAACAATTCCGGTTTCTATCGAGACATTTCTTGCGCTTTGCAAACCTTTTGTCTAGAACATATGTGCTCCTAAATGGTGTCCGTCAACCCTTAAGTGTGTCACCATACGGTTCGCGAATAATGCAGACATGATTGAGACTCCTCTCAGATCAATAATCAGAAGCGGGACCTTGAGATCCATACTGACTCCTGCATATTCAACGATGACTTCTGTGATCGTGAGAACCTTGAACGTCAGCAATTTAATCCCTTTGTCTCATGATATAATACATGTCTGAGATTCGATCATCGGTATCCAAATACCTAGTTTGATCTCGTTACCGACATGCACTCTTTTCTCGTTCCCGTGATATAACATTCTAGTGATCACATCACTTGCTTGCAAGCTATCTTAATGTGATATCACCGAGAGGGCCTAGAGTATATCTATCCGTCATCGGGATTGAAAAATTCCACTCTTGATCCATGTGCCTCAACATAACACCTTCATAGCACTGAACCCACCTTTATGTTCAGCCTGTTACGGTGTGACGTTTGATGTTATCAAGATACTCTTCCGGTGTTAGCAATTAACATGATCTCATGGTCTAAGGACTAAGACTACTTTGTATGATGTCATAGCAATATAAACATAATGACTTGATCGTAATGCTATACTTCGGATGAATGTTCATCACATCATTTCACGAATGCTGTGACCTTGTTATTAACAACATCCAATGTGCATGATCAGGAAACCTTGATCATCTTATTAATCAACAAGCTAGTTTATAAGAGAGGCATAACTAGGAACCCTTTTTGTTTATTAAACACACATGTATTGATGTTTCCTCTCAATACAATTATAGCATGCAAAATAAACATCTATCATATACAAGGAATACATAATAACAACTTTATTATTGCCTCTCAGGGCATATTTCCTTCACTTTGAGCCCATGCACAAGTGCCTCATATTCTGCAACATTGTTCGATGCTGTGAAATGGATTGCAGCACATACTTCAGATGGTCCTTCCTTGGTGAGGTAAGTACAACTCCGGCACCTAACCCGGTTTTTGTCTTTGATCCATCAAAATGCATTCTCCAGTAGTTCGGATCTGGTAACGGTGGTTCATATTGCATCTTGGCCCAATCCACGAAAAAGTCAGCCACAGCCTGAGACTTGATCGCATCTCTCCTGTCGTATTGCAGAGCATAAGGGGCTAACTCAATTGCCCATTTTGCGATTCAGCCGCTTGCGTCCTTGTTACTCATTATCTCAGATATGGGGGCTTCACATATCACTTTGATTGGGTGTTCCTCAAAATAGTGTTTTAGCTTCTTCGCTGCCATATACACACCATACGCCATCTTCTGATAGTGAGGATAGTTTTGCTTCGATGCTGACAATACCTCGCTCAGATAATATACTGGCCTTTGCACTGACTTACCCTCTTTGTCGCGCTCTACCACCACTACTGCACTTACAACTCGATTGGTTGCGGCTATATAGAGCAACATTGGCTCTTTTGATAGTGGCGAGGCTAACACTGGTGCAGTGGCTAACATTTTCTTTAACTGGATGAAGGCTTCATTGGCCTGTGGCGTCCATATGAACTTGTCCGCTTTTTTCATTAGTTGATAGAGAGGCAATGCCTTTTCTCCCATCCGACATACAAACCGACTTAAAGATGCCAGACAACCAGTGAACTTCTGGACATCGTTAAGACACTTCGGCAATTCCATTCGCTCTATGGCTCAGATTTTAGTTGGGTTAGCTTCGATACCTCGGCTAGAGACTAGAAATCCGAGTAATTTTCCAGCCGAGACTCCGAAGGTACATTTTTTCGGGTTAAGCTTCATTCGGAACCTTCTTAGGTTCGCGAATGTTTGCCTGATATCATCAAGGAGCGTTTGCTTTCCTTGGTTTTTATAACCACATCATCCACATATACTTGCACATTTCTGCCGATTTGGTCATGTAAGCATTTTTGCATACATCTTTGGTACATTGCCCCTGCATTACGTAAACCAAAAGGCAGGGTGCGATAGCAATAAGCCCCATACGGGGTGATAAACGCAGTCTTTATTTGATCATTCAGGTTTAGAGGTATCTGGTGGAAACCAGAATAAGCATCTATGAATAACAATAGTTCACACCCAGCAGTAGAATCTATGACTTGATCTATCCCTGGCAGTGGGAAATGGATCTTTTGGGCACGCCTTATTCAGGTTCGTGTAAACGATGCACATACGCCAAACCACCGCCACATTCGGATCATCTTTCTTCTTTTCCACCAACACCGGATTAGATAGCCAATTCGGGTAGAGCACTTCCATGATAAACTCAGCTGCTAGGAGCCGAGCTATCTCATCTCCAATGACTTTTCTCCTATCTTCGGCGAAGTGGCAGAGAGGTTGCTTCACCAGCTTTGCTCTGGGTATCACATTCAAAGAGTGCTCGGACAACTCCCTCGGAACACCTTGCAAGTCCTGTGTGGACCAAGCAAAGATATCCCGATTCTCACGGAGGAAGTTGACGAGCTCGCTTTCCTATTTGTCATTTAACCCGGCACCAATCATTACTGTGCGTTCTGGGAACAAATCATCAACAGGCACTTTCTTTGTATCTTTAGTTGCTTGAAATGAGACACTTCCATGCGGGTTACTCAGCGCCGGCATATACTGTTGTGCGGACTGAGCTAATGCCGCCACTTCCTGGTTCTTTCTCTTTTCTTGTGCGATCACGAGTGACTCGGCCAGGTTAGACCCGGCTGACGCACACTCAATGGAACGTCGGAAATCTCTTGCTATGGTAATTACTCCATTTGGCCCAAGCAACTTCATCTTCAGGTAACTGATGTGACAACTTGCCATGAATTTGTTCAGGGCGGGCCTGCCGAGTAATGCGTGATATGCACTTTCTAGGTTCACCACCTCAAACTCCAAATTTTCAGTTCGGCAGTTGTCTCTTGTGCCAAATAACACGTCTACCCGGACCTTGCCAATGGGTTCACAGGAAATGCCTGGCACAATACCATAGAAAGTTGTTCTCGTGGCCTGGACCATGTTCTCCGAGATACCCAACTTGCGCATTGTATCCATGTACATAATATTGATGCTCCTGCCATTGTCAATCAGCACCTTAGAGAATCTTACATTGATATTGGGCCTGATGAACATTGGGTCTAGCACCAGTGCGTACGAACCAGCACTAGGCATAAGCTTGGGATGGTCCTTGATACTCCACGTAATTTCCTGATCCGACCAAGGCATATACCTCGTCACCGCGGGCATTACCGCATTCACTTCCATATGTCGGTGTTGCAAGCTCTTTCTATCCGTCTCCTTCGTGTTAAACACACAGTAACTCTGGTGATGCTCTCTGTATTCATTTCTCCCCTCATTGCCGGGATATCTTTGATCTGGCTGATGCTGATTTTCCACCTGATGCACCGCATTCCTTCTCTCATGGTTTTCATACCTCAGCGGAGGTGGTGCAACATCAACTGTTGCGTGTTCGCTCTAGAGAGTAATTGCTGCCGGGGTAACTCCTGCCGAGGTTGATCGTTCCGAGGTGCCTGAGCATTCTCCGAACCATTTTGTTCTATCTTCCTCATCCACTCACATTGTCGAGTCATGTGACCCGCCGGGTTACTCGGATTTGGCGTGTGAAATTTGCACGGCTGATCCAGCATTGCCTCATACGTATACCTTGGCCGGTCTTTCTTTTCTTGCCACTGTCTCTTTTGCTCGGGCTTCCAAGTTTTCTTGCCATCATTTCTTGGGGTCCACTGTTGCCCTTCAGTTTTCTGGCGCTGATTACTCCCTGCTCTGGGTTGATCTTGATTTACAATAGCAACTTGTTGCGAACTGTACCTGTAATCCGGTCTATCATCTCTTCTCTTACCCCGAAAATCATTCCACCGGGATGATCCGGCTCCATCTCGCTGGTAGTACTCCTCATTTGACTCGTTTGACACAAGCCTAGGTTGAGTCAGATCACCCAAAGCATATGAATCAACAATCCGGATCGTCTCTACCAGTGTAGTTGGCATATCCCTTTGTAACCTTTGCCACAGCATGCTTGCATATCTGCACCCTTGCGCAAACCAAGCTATGGCATGTGACTCAATCACGCCCTCACATGAGTTTCGCACAGTGCACCAACGGGTTAAGAATTCCCGGTCTATCTCATTTGGTCTCTGCTTGCACATTGCTAGGGTTTGTGGCCTATTGGGCCTCTGATACGTGCTTGAGAAGTTACTGACGAACATTTCCTCAAAATCGATCCAACAGTTGATACTACCGGGTGGTAAATTGTTTAGCCATACCCTTGCCGGTCCTTCCAGCATCTGAGGTACATATCTCACAACCCATCTCAAGTTGCCTGTGGCAATTTTCACCGCCGTCACGTAGTTGATCAACCAATCTTCCGGCTTGGTGCTACCATCATACGTTTTCGTGCCTCTGGGTAGATGGAAATTAGGTGCCGGAGGTTCTTTCATGATCCGGGGCCCAAAGCACGCTAGACCCGGAGGACCTTGCCCCTCAATCTGCTCCGACCTATAGAGCTGATCCAGTTTTAACCTGGCGTCATCAGGCATCAAGTTCCTGCTTCCCAACCTTGACCCTATCACGTGATAGTCCGGCCTAGGTTATCATGCGTTCACCATTTCCGAATCACCATCATTGTACCTATCTTGCTCTTGTGGAGCGCCTCTCTATTGCATACCTTGGCCGGCACTTCGCTCTTGCCGTTGTATATTCCGCTGTTGCGGTTGCTTTGCACCCGCTGAGTTGCGCTGTCCAGCATTGCCGCTCGTAGCGTTTCCTTGACCGGCATTGCCTTGGTCGCGGTTACCTCGGCCATCTTCACCTCGGCTGACACTTCGTCGATCCTCATTTCCCTGCACTGCTTTTCCTTTCCCTGCCCTTGCCGGGTCATAGGGGACTATCTGTTTGTTTCTCCTTGTCGAGGTTACCACTTCCTCTCTTCTTGGGCCACCATGAGGGGACGATGCAGCTCCAGCAGATTTCTCCAGGTTATCTACTGCTGAATAAACGACTTTGGAAACCCTATCCCTTGCCAGGTTAGCCCTGAGCAACTCTTCATTTTGTCTGTTAGCGATCCGAACTAACTCATTGACCCTATCATACTGTCTTTGCCGGGCTTCACCCGTTAAACCCTCTAACTCAGACGCAGCTGCATCCGCTGCTCTGAGGTTCTTTGCCGGGGTACTATACTTTAGCAGCCCCACGGACATAATGTTCTCTGATTCCTCGGCTCTAGTATCACCCTCTTTGTTCATTTCACTGATGACGTTTCTCCCCTTTACTTTCACAACATCTACCTTATTTTCTTTTGCGTACTCGCGCAGTGTCATGTTCAACGACTACTGAGCCGCGGCTATCTTTTTCACTCGCTCTAGTATTTTCTGCCTAGTTTCTTCTAACTCGGCTTGTGCACGAGCCGGATCTACCGTAGGTGCTATGGGACTTGCCAAGCTATCTATTGCTTGCTGCAGCACATTTTCTGGCATCTCTAGTGGAGGACCTCTACTTTTCCTTGGTGCCTTGGGTGTTACCTCTGGGTCTGGTGCCGGATCCTTGCTCGCGCTAGTGCCAGGTGCTGTCATCATCACCTCGGCGCGGTTAGGGGAGCGAGTGATACGCGCCCCGTGAGCCGCGCTAAGGGGTGGCTCGCCTCCCTCAACGACGTGCTGCGGGTGAACGCACGACACATCGACGACGACGTAGACCTTGTGAGCACCAAGCTTGACGAAGAGGCCGTTGCGCGGAAGAGGTCGTTTGCCGAAGCAACCAGCATTGTCATTGACAAAGTCCAACGCTCCAAAGCGCTGAACGAGCCCAGAGACGATGCGCTCGCCGTTGTCGATGAGGTTTCCCGTTCGGATCTTCGCTCCTGCTAGCGCCACTAGCCCCACGGTGGGTGCCAACTATCGTGGTGGTGTCACGGCAGATGCCATGGATAGGCTAAAGGTGGGGCCAATATACACTAGAGGAATCCAGGGAGGGATAGTGTGGTGATTCCACACACAGATGCTCTGTACTCACTAGGATCACAAGGTTTACAATGCTCCTTGAGCTGTATTGGGGAGAGGAGGAAGAAGGAGCTCTCTTACTCTCACCGCTACTTGTCTCCAAGGAACCAACTACTCAAATGCCAACCAACCAGAAATCAACCCCCTCTATAGATGCCCTAGACCTCCTTATAAAGGCGTGGCTAGGTCTCCAATTAGGGCATCCGTGGAGGCATATCCTCTTCCCAAAATAGCAAACCGACCGGGTCACTTTTCGCCATCGTAAGCCACGCAGAGGCTAGGTGAGCTTCTGCGGCGCCAGCGTCATCCGACACAGGCCGCGTCACCCTTGTCGGCCACGCCTCGGTGGTCCTTCCCTCTGTCCGCTTCGCTCATGCTCCAGTGTACAGTGACCACCTTTTGACCAGCGAGATACCTTCCTTCTCTTGCAAGCCTAATATAACCCGGATCATGCTTGGTTAATCCGGCCACGCGGGTACCTGCATACAAGTTACAGAAATCCTGCCGGCATACGACATACGTCGGCCGGAACTCAGTTAGGTGGACATCCTTTGGTCCGAGTTACTTCCTTAAGTCGGCCAGCCTTGAGGTGACTCGGCCAGCATTCATTTTGACCTTGCCGTACCTCGGTTAACTCGGCCTTTATACCCGGCGTGACCCTACCCGGGGGTATCCCCCCAACACACGCGCCATCTCTTATAATGCGTACCCTCAAAGACAGGTGACTTCACATATGCAATGAAACCACTTGGAGTAAAATTCCTATAATAAGGTTTTTGGATTGTTGAGTAAAATAGCAAATTACTAAGAAAATTGACCATACTAAAAGGTAGATAAAACATGAATAGAATAATAGAAAAACTAATCATGTGATTTAGCGGATAACCTACTACAAACCATAAGATATGACAGACTATCTGACTAAGATGAACAAGATTGAGGAAGATGGTATACACCACAGCAAAGGAACCGCGCGTGTTGACGTTGGTACCGTCGTTAGCCATGTCCTTGAGGAAGAGGCTGTTGATGTCGGGAAAGTAGTCATCGTTGGGGAAGACATCGGTGTTGTTGCTATCCGTGAAGGAGTCCGTGATGAAACCAGTAGTCGCGCTCCCCAAAAACCTTATCGTCCTTCTTCCGTACATGACTCGAAGTAGCGGGGTCTTGGAGGCCTACTGTCCTGGCTCGCGGTGCACGCCGCAAGACCGGATAGGAAAGATCCTATAGGAAGCCCAATGCACTAGCAGAGACTATATGTATTCCGTCCATTCATGCGTGACAAAATGAAAGCCAACTCGGCGAGATTCCCGCAATCCGTAGCGCGCGCGTCGTGACGAGGCGGGCGGCAGAGGAGGAGCACGCGTGTACTTCTCTCTTCTTCTCATCCTTTTATCAAGTGGTGGAACAACCCTCCTTATAAGGTGGTGAAACTTTTCTTCAACTAGCAATATTGGGCTAAACATTTGTCCCACCTCTTGCCATGCATGAATGGGCCACATGGACCTCTAGAATTTTCAGGAATTATTGAAATGGAAATATGGTCTACCGTTGCAAAAATTACAACATATCATCTTCTGGTTTTACATGAAGTTAGGCTACGCCAGGATTGACCCTACAGGTAGAAGACCAAAATTTTGGTGCTGGGTGAGAAAAAAGTATTGGTATAAAAGTCTGCTGGGTAGGGTAGATGTTACAAATCTAAACTTACCGGATCCAGAGAAAATTGAATCTGATATTTATTATCCTTCCTGGATACTCTAAGGTTCAGTAACAAGCATTCAGAAGAAAAAGAAAAATGCTACAGCAGTTTTTCCCCATTGATATACCTGCCCATCTCTTATCTTGAAGCCAAGCCCAGCCCATCCCTTACAGAACCAAGCAATTAAAGCCCAAACGGGCCCATCCGATGACGGTAACAACGCTGCCTTTTTGTTCGGGGAAGGGGAAAATGTCTCGATTGGGCAGTTGGTTGTTGTGCTGCTGCTAGCTCACGCCCTCACGCCGAGGAGCATCTCCTCTCGTCTCCGGTGCCAGGTTCGGATCGATTAACTACTCCTGCCCTTCTCCTTCGCGTTTCAGTCTGCGCGCCGTCGCTTGCTTCTTCTAGATCTGGGAAGGCCTTAGCTCGCGCGGGTTCGTGGCTACGCTGTTCCTCTTTACCCATTCACTTGGCGGCGGCATAGATCTGTTCTCCTAAACGACGATTCTGAAGCTGTTCTGATTCCTACTGTCGAACTGAGCAAATGTTTCAGCGATACCTGAAGCAATTCCAGTGATAATTTTCCAGATTTACTGCTGATTTAGTATTTTCGAATCATTTGATTGATTTAGGTAGTACTGACTTAGTCATACCAGCAGGTCATCCACCGCATGCTTATAATTCGCGCACGTTAGATTTAGTCTTTGCCTTAGGCATGCCTGATTGCGCCAATGCAAGATGCGCTGTTACTGGTGGATGCCGCCTTTTCCTAGTTCACAAAAGTGGTCTTAGCGAGCATCTGGTGCTTGTGCATCTTATTTTATTATCTCTGGCAGCAACAGCAATAAGCTAATATATCTTTGTTTTCTTTTTGGTTGATATGTCATGTCCTACACACCGTAAACATGGATGGTACTAAGAAAAACGACTATGAATTGATTTATCATTTCATTTAGCACCTTGGGCCAGATCTTCCAGTGATTTCCTTTGAAATCTATGTTGTGCTGCTTACGGAGAATTATCGAGTTATCCATATTGTTGTATTTGGTTCTGATATATTTGCTTGGCATGTGGCTTATAGTTAGAGGATCTGACTGTTGATGTACTTCCTTTTGGTTTCAGGTGCTAGGAAAAGGTTGTCAGCAACTGGTAATCATGGCCAAGGGCTGGATATTCTCTGCTTTGTTACTGGTGTTTCTTGTGATGGCTCCTGCTTGTGAGGCCTTCTACTTGCCAGGTAGTTACATGCACACGTACCGGCAAGGCGAAGAGATAGGGGCAAAGGTGAACTCACTCACATCCATTGAGACAGAATTGCCTTTCAGCTACTACAGCCTCCCGTACTGCCGTCCTCCGGGTGGGATTAAGAAGAGTGCTGAAAATCTGGGGGAGCTCCTTATGGGTGACCAGATTGATAATTCCCCTTACCGTTTCCGTGTTAATGTCAATGAATCGCTCTACCTCTGTACGACGAGCCCACTTGATGAGGTCAATGTGAACCTCCTCAAGCAGCGAAGCCGGGACCTCTACCAGGTAAACATGATTCTTGACAATCTTCCTGTGAGGAGGTTTACAGAGCAGAATGGAGTGACCATTCAGTGGACAGGCTATCCAGTTGGTTATACGCCTGAAGGTAGCTCTGATGTATACATCATTAATCACCTGAAATTTAAGGTCTTGGTCCATAAGTATGAAGGAAGTAAAGTGAGGGTAGTTGGAACTGGGGAAGGAATGGAAGTGATCTCGGACACTGACACGGATGCCAAGTCTGGGTTTGAGATAGTGGGATTCGAGGTAGTCCCATGCAGTGTGAAGCGTGATCCTGAAGCCATGTCGAAGCTTACCATGTATGAAAAGGTTGATGCTGTGAGCTGTCCTGTGGAGTTGGAGAAATCTCAATTGATCAGGGAGAAGGAGCAGATTACTTTCACATATGACGTTGAATTTGTAAACAGTGACATCAGATGGCCATCACGGTGGGATGCATACCTGAAGATGGAGGGTGCGAAAATTCACTGGTTCTCGATTATGAACTCATTGATGGTGATACTGTTCTTGGCTGGCATTGTTTTTGTCATATTATTGCGGACAGTGAGGAGGGACTTGACTAGATATGAGGAGCTGGATAAGGAGGCCCAAGCTCAGATGAATGAGGAACTCTCTGGGTGGAAGCTGGTAGTTGGAGATGTCTTCAGAGAGCCAACCTCATCAAAACTGTTCTGTGTCATGATTGGCGACGGGGTTCAAATTCTGGGTATGGCAGTTGTCACCATTTTCTTTGCTACCTTTGGATTCATGTCTCCTGCCTCTAGAGGAATGCTGTTGACAGGGATGATATTCCTTTATATGTTACTTGGAATTTTGGCCGGATATGCTGCTGTCAGGCTCTGGAGGACTGTAAAGGGAACTTCTGAGGGGTGGAGGTCTGTCTCCTGGTCAACTGCCTGTTTCTTCCCTGGCATTGTCTTCATTGTCCTCACTGTATTAAACTTCATGCTGTGGTCAAGAAATAGTACTGGAGCCCTTCCCATCTCACTTTTCTTCACTCTTCTGTCCTTGTGGTTCTGTATCTCCGTGCCACTTACCCTTCTAGGTGGTTTTCTTGGAACAAGAGCCGAGCCAATCGAATTCCCTGTTCGAACCAATCAAATACCAAGAGAAATCCCTACGAAAAATTACTCATGGCTCCTCATATTTGGTGCTGGAACTCTACCTTTCGGAACACTCTTCATCGAGCTCTTCTTCATTCTTTCAAGTATCTGGCTCGGAAGATTCTATTATGTGTTTGGGTTCCTCCTTGTTGTTCTCCTTTTGCTGGTTGTGGTATGTGCTGAGGTATCTGTTGTTCTTACCTACATGCATCTCTGTGCTGAAGACTGGAGGTGGTGGTGGAAAGCTTTCTTTGCCTCTGGAGCAGTGGCATTTTACGTGTTCCTCTACTCTATCAACTACTTGGTGTTTGACCTCAGAAGTCTGAGTGGGCCAGTGTCTGCTACGCTATATATTGGATATGCTTTCATTGTCTCTCTGGCCATTATGCTAGCTACTGGGACTGTTGGGTTCCTGACATCATTCTCTTTCGTTCACTACCTTTTCTCATCGGTCAAGATTGATTGAAGGCCTTATCTTGCACACCTCGAAAGACTGTACACAGAATGCTTTGATCATGGCACTGGAAAGCCATGTAGACAGTTGTGCCATTCTTAATGTAGTAACATATTACTGAGAGTCTTGAGACTATTGTACCACAATACATCTGGTATGTTCTAGTAGATGTGATTTTTAAGCTTGTGATAATTCTTTCTTATTTTTGCTGCACTGTTTGTTGATGCAAATATGCTCTCGTAAAATCATGATCTTTGCAGTGTAATTGATCTGTGCAAAATTGTGTTTCTCATCAATGCTAGTTTGTGCTTTTCTCACTTGTGTATTTGCCCAAGGTTCTGTACAGTACGCATGGTTTTCATATGTACGGTTTTATGTGATTCCTTAATGACTAATAGCGACATGTGGTTATCTATTTTTCCATTCACCTGTATTTATAGTGTCTCCAGCTTGCATTTGGTTTGCTCCTCTGTCCAGTCGCTTTCCTTCAATTAAAAGTTAATTCTGAAATTTGCGAGAAACAGTTCCATTTTTTTTCTGAAGTGTGCACTTTACTTGATGCCTTCGCATATGACACCGTAATTTCGATGGCATTTTTCCCGCTTGTTTTGCTGTTGCAATAATGTTGATAGGTAGTCCAAGAACCATGAGCCACTCAAAGCGTTGCTTAATATATAAGGAGATCAGATGTGCAAATATTGATGCAGTTATTATTGTACTTGGATCTAGAGCATGTCAGTTCAATCTTTGTTGCTTACTGCTAGTAGTAGTAAACCATTGTTGCCTACCCGTGGAAATGAAGTGGCGCGACTCTCTCTACTCTTCATGACCGCATGAACATGTTTGGTGGCTCGGAACCAGATCTCGCACGCACCAGGAATCATATACTTGTCACAAAGATAGCTCTAGTGGGCACTCGCCCTTCAGTCTCTCGTACCTATGGCGGTTCAAACATCGTTTCATCTGGAGGTGGAGGGTGCCTTGCTTTATTCAGTAACCACTGACCAGTCATGTTAATGACCAAACAAGATATCCCAAGCTTTTGCCTTGGTTTGTCTGGAAGGATGTCACATTCGTGTCTGTTTGTGTTGCTGCGCAGTTTTGTCCTGCCTTGACGTTGCCCTGTTATTTTCTGTCATAGCCATCAGACCAAACTAAAATGCACCAGAAAACCTGACATCGATCTATGCTGCCATAATTTCATAGTACTACTTCAATCGTCTTCCACTGCTCTTGCGCACTTTGTTTTTTCGAGAAACTGAGTGTATGTTATACTTGTACTTGAGTTAAAGATTCAGAAAATATTAGAGGGAAACTGATGCGTAGTCAGATCCTCCACCCGTTGCAAAATTTGGCATGTGGGGATTCCTTGCAGTTCCTGCATAATCATGGGTCGTTGTGAGAAGTGTGACTAGGTAGTGTACTCTCCAAGGAACGTGCTCCTTTTCTTCCTGAAGCTAGCCTGTCCTTTTTCGTGCTCATGCAGCGCAGCTCACCCTCCCTCTGTTTGTTTTATAAGAGACTTCGTTTTCTTCCGTCGGTTCGCTCGTCGGTAGACGTCGCGGGTTCTTCACACCAACCACATCCCCTTTTCCACCGGACATCACGCATGATTGTTCGCTGAGAATTGCAAAGGATTTTAATGAGCGGCAGGTCGACCAGGGAAATACAGTAGTGCGGATCGTGTCCGGAGGTGGTGTGACGGTGATGCTTTGTTTATTTTGGTTCGGAAAGGGAGTGTGGTGGCCAAGCGGGGCATCACCACGGCAGGTTGGAGATCGCCTTTGCGTAGCTGGACCATGAGAGTGCATCTTAGTTCTATGCACGTAGTAGTAGTTCTTAGGTTGTTCATACTTCATACCAACATTTCGGGTTGGTGGCGTGTTTGTTTAGACGTCAAATTACGCATGATTCATCTCTCATAGAAGAAAGAAAAACATACGTCATGGGATCGCAACTAAACTTAAATCTTTCACTGAAAATGTGACTAACAATCTTAGTGCCACTTGGGCAATGATGGAGTGTGGTAGTTTGTCGCTCCTGTCTCGCCCCGCGCGGGTAGGGGCAAACCCTAGCCCGACATCTCTCATCATCCCCTCTCTCTCCTCCCCTCTCTGCGGTCGTCGGGCATTGCATGTGCGGTGCTGGTGGCAGCCGGACTTTATTCGCGCATGTGGAGCAGTGGCGCTGGGCGTGGTGGCCCGCAACGGTGTGGCTTGGGACACTTCGTGCTGGGCTAGCGGCTGAGGTGCGACGTCGACGCAGTGGTGTTGGCGGGGAGATGTCAGAGTGGAGGGGAGGTGCTCGCTCGCCCCAGATCTAGGCCCTACGAGCTCCATCTAGGGGCGGTAGGCCGACCTCCCTAAGAAGGTGACCTGCCGAGTTTGAGGCTGGGGATGGCAGCACCGGCGGCCAGCCTGTTGTAGCGCGACGACGGGTTTTACGGCCTGCTCGGGGCCCGACTGGACCCATCTAGTACTGGTATACCCTGCTGCCGCGTCCGGTTGACTATTGCATTTGACAGTGGCCCCGATTCAAGATGCGCCTTCTGCTACCGTCTTGCAGGCCTCAAGATGGTTGCATCGGGGAGACGACGATGGTGGCTTCTTGATAGTGGTGGTGCGTGCTGGCGACGAGTTTGGTGGTGGCGAGGCTTCGGCATCGTAGGGCTCCTGTGCAACAGACCGTCCAAGGGTTGTGGATTCAGTTTTTCGAAGAGAAATCCTTGTCGGCTCATCCTTTGGGTGGCATCATTCCTTTCTAGAGGGTGTCGTGGCTACCCTTGATCCACTTCCTTCAATGTGCTAGGGTAAATCATAGGACCAGTTGGTCCGGGTAGCAGCGTTGTTGGCATCACTTCCTTCTTGAAGGGTGCCGCTTGGTACTTGACGATTCAGTGCCAGGAGCATGGTGAAATATCTTCGGAGTTGCGGGTCACCGTTGCTTTGTTGATCCACCTTTATTTTTTCTTTTCTTTCCTTTTGGGCATGTCTTTTCGAAACTATTCGTTGGTTGTATGTTTTGTTGCTATATTAATATCTGTTTCGAGACAATGGAGTGTGAAATCTCATCAGATGCATTAAACTTGAATGGTAAGTACTCCTCGCTTTTTTTGTTGTTGAGGTAAGTAAGTACTCCTCGCTTCATTCAGGTTACCTTCCATCTTCACGCTATTTACATGTGCTTAAATTTCGTTCCTTTTTTACCACGAAAAATGCTACGGAGTATTGTTTGTGGTATTCTCGACAAGAAAATGCTGAACCGCGATTCCCGAACCTACGGAGTAGTATTTGTGTATGCGTCTGCTTTGGCGTTTTGCAGCAGCTTCCACGAGTCAGAGCCATACCAACTCCACCGACGGGCCAGATCTGAAACGGAGTGCAAAAAAAAATACTACTCCAGTACACTGCTACGGTAGAACTGTACCGAGTGCTCAGCCCCGTTATGGCACTTTGCGTGGCCCACATGTCAATGTCCCGGTTAGGCTCCCCACCAACCTGCCGAACCCACCCAGGTCAAACGAAGGACCAAACTGCAACACGTGGAGGAGCAGAGCAGCGAAGCCGCGGCAGGGCCCACAAACCAACCCCTGAGCCCTGAGGTGAGGTCCCCACCTTGCCTGGAGCGACACCAAACGGAACTGCCCCCCGACCTAACAAAATTTCACAAAAAGATCGCTGCAGAAATATCTAAATTTCAATGCAATTTCGCCAAATTCAAGCACGCGTGCTGAGGAAAAAATACATGTCGCGTGAGGGAAGGTGCAGGGAGGCGTTATAAAGATTGGCGCGCTCGTGCCGCGTCTCGGCCTCCTCGACTTTGCCGGCCGAGCGTTTACTTGCGAGATTCTTCTTCCTTCTCCTCGATCTCGAGGGCGGACAGAGAGGTGGCCTCGGGGTCTGGAGCGCCAATGTTTTGACCTCGCCCAGGTCGCCGCCTTCTTCTTCTTGTCCTCGCCCCGCCCCGCCCTTCCCCGTGATCCAGATCTGCGCCTGTCTGAGGTGAGCGCCTCTGCCCGTTTCTCTTATCTTCTTCTCCTCCCGCTCGTCCGTGGGAGTGGGCGGATCTGGATCCTCTGCTTCTATTGTACCGTTGCTTCGTCGCTGGGTTGGATTAGAATTCGCTAGAGGGTTCGTGTCGTCGGTATAGTTCTTTCTTCCTGGTGGTTATCGCTGTCGATTTCGGGGGATTGTCTGGGCGATCATGTTCGTTCGGTTACCTGTTTATAAGTTCCTTGGTTCAGATTAGTCATTTTTTAGCCTCTCGTGATTCAAATTCAGGAGGTTGTGAAGTACATAGTCCAGCTTCGGTTATACTATTGACCTTTACTCGTAGATCACCTGTTTTTAATGTCGTGCATGCCTGCTGGTGATTAGATAATTGAATACTCTGTTTGACGCAAATGCCTTCGTTTTTAGTTCTGTGTATGTTGCTGTGTTCTCATGATTACATCGAAAGAAGAAAATAACGCGATCCTGTGAAATGGAATTGATCTGTGTTTATTGTGTACAATTTGCTTCCAGGTGGAGTTCTTGAGGCAAGGAATCTGTTGCCGCCATGCTTCCCAAGATGGCGTCGGCCCGGCGGATCTCGGTTTGCCTGCTCGTCCTTCTCCTGAGCCTGCACCCCATTGTCGACGCCTTCTACCTCCCCGGCACCTTCATGCACACCTACGAACCTGGCGAAGAGATCGCGGCTAAGGTCAACTCCCTCACATCCATCGAGACCGAGCTGCCCTTCAGCTACTATAGCCTTCCCTACTGCAAGCCCCCGGAAGGCGTCAAGAAGAGCGCCGAGAACCTCGGCGAGGTTCTCATGGGTGACCAGATCGACAACTCGCCATACCGCTTCCGCGTCAATGTTAATGAGTCGGTGTACCTTTGCACCACCGACCCGCTCACCAAGGAGCAGGCCGAGCTGTTGAAGAACCGGGCGCGGAATCTGTACCAGGTCAACATGATCCTTGACAATCTGCCGGTCATGAGGTTCACCGAGCAGAATGGGATGACAATCCAGTGGACTGGATACCCGGTCGGGTACAACCCCATGGGGAGCAGCGAGGATTATGTCATTAACCATCTCAAGTTCAGGGTTTTGGTCCACCCATACCAGGCGCAAGGTGATGTTGTAGTCACAAGCGAGGATGGTGTTGCCATGGTTGAGTCTGATCGCAAGAGTGGCTTCCAGGTTGTTGGTTTCGAGGTTGTTCCTTGCAGTGTGAAACGTGATCCTGCTGCAATGGCCAAGCTCAAGATGTATGAAAAGGTTGACTCTGTGAGCTGCCCGTTGGAGCTTGAGAAGTCTCAGGTGATCCGTGAAAATGAGAGGATTACATTCACCTATGAGGTTGAGTATGTCAAGAGCAACATCAAGTGGCCATCAAGGTGGGATGCATACCTCAAGATGGATGGTGCCAAGGTGCACTGGTTCTCAATCATGAACTCGATGATGGTCGTCTTCTTCTTGGCTGGTATTGTGTTCGTCATATTCCTGAGGACTGTCCGTAGGGATCTGACACGCTATGAGGAGATGGACAAAGAAGCACAAGCTCAGATGAACGAGGAGCTCTCAGGATGGAAGCTTGTTGTTGGTGATGTCTTCAGAGAGCCCTGCTGCTCAAAACTGCTATGTGTTATGGTGGCTGACGGTGTCCAGATCACTGGTATGGCAGTTGTTACAATTGTGTTTGCTGCTCTGGGTTTCCTCTCACCTGCTTCCAGGGGAATGCTCCTGACCGGAATGATCATTCTCTACCTCTTCCTTGGAATTATTTCTGGATATGTCGGCGTCCGTGTCTGGAGGACTATCAAACAATCCTCAGAAGGTTGGAAATCTGTTGCTTGGCTGACCTCCTGCTTCTTCCCTGGCATTGTTTTTATCATCTTGACTGTGCTGAACTCCATCCTGTGGGGTAAGAAGAGCACAGGAGCTCTACCCATTTCACTCTTCTTCACCCTCTTGGCCTTGTGGTTCTGCATCTCCGTGCCACTCACTCTTATTGGAGGCTTGCTAGGCACACGTGCTGCAAGCATAGAATTCCCTGTCCGTACCAACCAAATTCCACGAGAGATCCCTGAGCGCAAGTTCCCTTCATGGCTGCTTGTGCTCGGCGCGGGAACATTGCCTTTTGGCACCCTTTTCATCGAGCTCTTCTTCATCCTTTCTAGCATCTGGCTGGGGAGGTTCTACTATGTGTTCGGCTTCCTCTTCATTGTCCTGTTCCTGTTGGTCATAGTCTGCGGTGAGGTTTCTCTGGTACTCACCTACATGCATCTTTGCGTGGAGGACTGGAAGTGGTGGTGGAAAGCCTTCTTTGCTTCTGGCTCTGTTGCTTTCTACGTCTTCCTGTACTCCATCAACTACCTGGTGTTCGACCTCAGGAGCCTGAGCGGGCCAGTCTCTGCGACACTCTACCTTGGCTACTCCCTGATCATGGCTCTTGCCATCATGCTGTCTACCGGTGCCATTGGCTTCTTGCTCTCATTCTACTTCATCCATTACCTCTTCTCATCTGTTAAGATCGACTAGAAGTGCCCATTCCTTCTCCCTGCAATAGTGTCACCAGATTCTGGTGATAGTTATCCCTTAGAAACACAACACAAATAACATCAAAGTGGAAAATTGAAACATGGCAGTTTACATGGCTTAGCACAGCTACTCCAGCTTATGTTAATTTCTTAGACATGTTTGTAAGGGTTCGGCTATGTTTTCTTGCCTTTCTGTAATACTATTATGTTTTGCTTGCTCTGCGCATTTGTGAGCAGCAATTTTGGTGTTGGGAAACTTATTGGATATGAAACGGGCAAATTTGATTATAGTTTCTTGTGATCTCTTACAAGGTTTTACTGTTGTTGGTCGATCAGATGTTCTTATTTGTGTAAGAATTAGCAATCCCCACTTGGTACTGCTGCTATATTTACATGTAAGTTGAAGTTGTAATTAGATTGTCCTCTCCGGTGCTGTTTGGCACTCCTAGGTTATGCTGCTGATTCATTGATAGTCCTACTGTGATTTGTGCAGCTGTAATAAGTTTTGTTCTTTGAAAAAAGAGAACAATTTTGTTGCTCCCAACCTAAACAGCCATAATTAGTACTCCTTTCGTTTATAAATATAAGACATTTTAGCTTTGTGAAATGAATGTATCTAGACGTTTTTTAGTGTAGGGACATAGTGGGCTGCCCATGGTGGCTGCAGCGCATAGGTTGTGTACCGTTTGATTAGATAAAGAGAGTTTTCTTTCGAGAGCATGAAGTCACGAAAGCCACCACACATACGTATTTCACGGTATCCAGTCATTGTCCATCAGCATACGTGTGTTAAGCATAGTTTTATTGATTATGCACGGCTGTGGATATGTGTGGAGAATGGTATTGGATGTACTTAAATAAACGGAGTATTTATATCCCGCTACAGAAACCACTGGCATACATCCATGTTTGTTAAATAGGCATTCTTCCGTGTGCAGCATGGTAGCTCTTGCATAACACATATGTACAGCACAGGTAGCTCGCCGGCCGCGGTTTACATGTGTGTCGCACACTTTTTAACCCTTAGCCATCAACAAACTAGTATTAGACATGCATTTGTTGCTTGCGCATGGACACACAGTCAATTCCCACGCATGCGGATGTGCTCAGACTCCTTATACAGCCTACTATGCATTATAAACTTGGTAGAAATCCATCTCCAACTGAATCCACTCACCGGCTGCTACACTCCGGCGATCCTCAAACTCCTTGTACTTTCGGCTAGCAGTTTATCCATTCAGTTGTGAGACTAGTTGTACCAAAACATGACATGGTATTTAACGTCTATACCGGATTTTTTCCACTAGTGCGTACAACACGATCAAACTCAATGGTCCAATTTTATCAGTAGGAACGTTTTTACGAGAAAACTAATAAGCATAACAAGACTTCATTAGTTATAAATAAAACACACTTTCATTACCATGCTAGCACAACTTACATCCAATCCACCAATATCCCCCTTAACCTAATCTAGCCAGCTTAAACACTACCTTATCATGACACACGAACGAAGACAAATAACTTCACATGACAGCCTACCCACCAATATACTGTTTAGCCTCTTTTTGAAAGCTTACGTACTAACTTATCAGAAGACGCAACTAAAAAGTAAAAATAACTTGACTCTTGACAATCTAAGCATCAACACCCGGTCCGATTTGCAGCATATTGGGCGGAGGCTGCTCAATCCTCGTCCTCGTCGCTCGATATGTTGATGACGACGCCCTTGCCCTTCCCATTTGCTTCTCCAGTTGGGCTTGTTTTATTCTTATTGGCAGCCGACTCGCAGTCATCGTGGCCGGTGCATTTGACTGCATTGAGGCACTCAGTAACCTCCTTGTTCATGCGGCTGTTCGCCTCTAACTACGCACGCCACACTTATTTTAAGAGCTGGAATGTATCGCCGGGAAGAACGCTGTGAACGAGCGAGAATGAAGACACTAGATAGCCAGGATAGGGAATGCCAGCGCTAATCAACTAATAAAGTCGAGTACGCTGTGCATACATGGTATCCGTGCTCCGTACGAGAGTGTACTAGCAATCTGCTCTATATGCTCTCTCGCGGTCGGCCGGTGTTGCATGCACCGTGACCCATGCATCTAGTGTAGAAGTGAAAACAATGTCAGGTTGCTCATAGCTAGCGGGCACGGCTCACGGTGTACGACTAAAAATGGGGGAGTGAACTCCGTTAACCATCCACCAACATGCAGATGCATCAAGAGAGCATATACACCACAATCTGACGGTGTGCAGGGTATGCACCATGGCCACCATGGACATAAAATCCATGTCGTTTTAGTGTATAGGTTTACTCCGAACCTCTATAAATCTATACACTAATATTTCCGAATGAAGGGAGTAATTACAAGCAAATTATATGAAGTGGTTGCGGTTGCTTCGTCTCTGTTTCTTGTCATTGTTATATGGAAAGCACGAGCTCTGTGGCCATTTTGGTTTCTTTCTACTCCATATTTGTGTAGTTACTACCGTGGGAATGAAATCACTATCATTTGGCTGGGCATTACGTAGGATGGCTATGCTACGGTGGAAGCATATCCCATCGGCGGCTGCCACTTTCCAAACTTCCTCAGTTTTGGCTACGCGCCTGTCGCCTGATATGACGCGCAGTGGATGTTGTTCAAGTACTGTACAACATTGGAGTCCAGGCCAGTGGAGGGCAACTCTGAGTAGATGCAACGCGAACCGTGCAATGCAACCTCTGGTGCCTAAAGGGCACTTCGTTTGGTTTAGTGTGGTTTGAAAAGCAATGCCCTAGTTGTTTTGCTTGCATGTTTTCTTGGTTTTCGGAAATTTAAAACTCGTTTGGTTAGGATACCCTTACCTTCTTACTCATGCGCTAAGGTTATCTATGACAATAACACAGCACACCACAAAGTTCAAACAATTGCAATTCATAGAACACCTAGACCCACATAATCAGTCAGGACGTGTGTGTTGCACCACGAGTTCACGAACAACTGCACGTGATGCAGCACAAGTTCGTCACAAATAGAGGGGTTATAACTGAATACCACCTCCCGAAATATACATACCATAGTTCAGGGGTCACCAGAAACAAAGTTCATGAGCCTAGCTATTCCAAAATATACATCACAGTCATCATCATCAACACCGCTACCAGACGAAAACGATGCTTTCCCTTCTAGGGTGATACTTTGAGATACACAAAATCTCCAACATTGAAGATCAAGTCTCGACGTCTTTTATCTGCATACTCTTCTGTCTGGATTGAGCGGTCTTGAGGTGCTCACAGACTTTGTGAACCTTCTCTTCAGCTTCTTATAGAATGTCTGGTCTGAAGATCCGACTCTCTCCTACTTGCGACCAATTCAACGGGGTACGACACTCTCTTCCATACAGAAATTCAAAGGGGGGCATTTGCAAGCTGGCTTGATAACTATTGTTGTAAGAGAATTCCGCGAAAGGCAGACAATCTTCCCATTTAGATCCATATTCTAACACACAAGCTCTCAACATATCTTCCAAGATCTAGTTGACTCTTTCAGTTTGTCCGTCGGTTTGCGGGTGATAAGCTATGCTAAAATTCAGTTTGGTTCCTAATCCTTCTTGGACTTTCTGCCAAAATCTTGAGGTAAACTGGGTTCGTCGATCCGAAACAATGGTCTTGGGGGTTCCATGCAGACTGGCTATTCTAGTGTAACACCCTCGAATCGGCCCTATGCAAGTTTCAGCGCTTCCCGCCAAACCCGCATAGAAACGATTCAAGGACGCCCACCAGGCACTTTCGTGCGGGTGGAAACGAAGTAATACCATTACACATTAGTCCACGATGGAACCCATAGAACAGATATATATACAACAGCGACTCAACGAGTCAAGAATATAGATATACAATACAAAGATCCAAATCACCTTGAAAACGCTACAGCGTCCGAGTACGGACAAGATGCAAATGGGGCTAAGAGCCCTGAGAATAACCAATGGCGTCCATAACCCTGCCCAGGCCAAGCCAGAAGAGTAACCCTGCTAACGATGTCGATCGCAAACCTGCTAAAACAAAAGGGGGTGCCGACAAAGGGCAGAGGAAAAAGAGGAGCGTCAGTACTGAGGCCAGTACACGGCGAGGCTAGAATTCGGCGGCTCTCGCCTACATAGGTATGGTGGACTGAAGTGCCAGCAAAGCATGCACTAAACAACCTATAGAGACTCAATACAACTATCGACTATTAGAGAGGGATAAGAAAGACCTATCCGGATCCAACCTGATAGTAACACCAAACATACCCATCCTGGTATTCCCCCTCGAGACCAAATGAGGAAGTCAAACCGAGGAACTCACAAAGTTGGCAGTTTTATTCATTCGATTATAGTTGAAGCACCTACTAGTCAGATATATAGCTTGAGTCATCCTGATAGCATAAGTAGTGGGCAGTTTTAGTTAACATTCCGTTGTAGTTGGAACATTTACTGATCAGATATAATTGTCCCGAGGAATCCCAAAACCCAGCAGTTGTTGGCACTTTTATCACATTCCATTGGAGTTGCAATACTTACTAGGCAGATATAACAAGACACAAGGAACCCCAGCTCCACCAGTTGTTGGCACTTTTATTATCCATTCCATTGTAGTGAAGCTGATTACTAGTCACATATTAAGTCAAATTTATAGCACTACTTTAGTTATGCTTGTCTATGATCGAGATACTGTGCTCCAAGTCGTCCATAACCACGGACACGACTTTCAGAAAGATTTACCCTGCAGGGGTGCACAAATAGCAACACACACACGATCAACCTCGGAAAAACCAAATCAAAACCCAACGAGGCTTTCATGACAAAGCAATCACAGGATTCATAAAATATTTCAGGGGGCCACCCCACTAAGCTACCCGCAACGAAGTTGGCCGGCTTCGGAACGGACCCAGGGTTTGTGTCAATGGCTGTAAACGACTGGGAACCCAAAAATGTGACTGGGCTTGTCGATACCGCGAAAACATTCCATGATCCAAAACAGTACAGGTGCTCCACGCACAATCTTAAATAAAGCAATAAAGCATGGCATAAGTACAGGATAGTAATAAAGCCCCAAACTAGTTTGTGGCCACAAGAAATAGAAATGAATCAAGCTCTGGCTAAGGGGGATTCATAGACTCTCCCGGATGTGAATAGTGCGAATAGTTAAGGAACAGGTATCAAGTACTCGGGGCCTACAGGACACAAGTGGATATAAAAACCAAATAACATATATTGCCCACCGGTGCCTCTTTCATTAGTTATCACAACAATTTAATAGTTGTAATTAAAGACATGATCAACTCCACCATAAACATCTGCCAACATTCCAACAACTGTGGTACTCGACAACACGAGATCGCACCTGAGCAAGCAACTACGACTCTCAAGGCCAGCTATCTACCAAACAACAGGTATTAGGAGGTGTCCATGGCAATATAGAGGCTGCACGAGATATAACTGGTGCACGGAAACTAAAGCATCGCGACACGGATGGCAATAGATCAACAGGAGGAAGTAAAGACTATAAATGCAAAATAGGTAGAAGGGGAAGAGATGCTCGCCTGGGAAACACTGCCGAAGGTTCATGTCCGGAGAACTTGTCGGTACTCGCATCAACTCATCGGCCTAATCCACGAAGAAGCAAACACTAGAAGAAACACCGGATGCAATATTTAATACTACGGCAGAAGATCCGGCATGCTTATGATATGATGCAGATGCGATGCAATTAGGCAGTATTAAGCGGAACTGGGGTCCCGACAATTAATTAAGTGGTTCATGTTGTTTATATACCCCACAATTTAAATGTTGTCTTCACACGGTAAAACATGACATAGATTTGCTACACAAATTTAAATGGAGGCGATATAAGACTAGAATAGCCCGCATATGGCCTCCATATTTAATTTAGGTGAATCATCGATATACCCCCATACACCCCCAAAATATGTATGCGACATGAACAATTTAAATGCAACAAGTATATGTCATATATTATAAAAATAAGGGTCTCGGATAGTGGTCACACATTGGATCGACGATCTTGATGGGTTCAACGGGGTTCGGGTTCGGTCTCCGGGGTGGACGATCTTGTCGTTCCGTGATGGAGGTCTTGGCATGCAACACTATCGCCTCCAGGTTTCAGCGTTGATGTCGATGTTGACGAAGCTTCAGGTACCGACTTCATTGTCGATGGCGGATTTGAATAGACAGCACCGGGTACGATATGGTCCCCCGGGTTTGGCTTCACTCATCGGGCATCGAAGATCTTGGCGTCAGGAGGGTAGCACTCAACATCACCTTAACACCACCACACCATCTCCAATTCCACAACATCACCAAGGCCCGAGCAATGTCCAGACAACAAGAACAAACATAGCACCGACCAAAACAAAGATATCGATGTAGCCCCGCACACTTCAGAGAGCCAAAGGATAAGTAGCATTGCAGCCACACCAGGACAAGATGATGGATCAAGTCAGTGCATGGAGCCTACACGGGCACACCTGACCAAAAACGAGCGGGCGGCCTTGGCGAGCTTGCAGGGGAACAGGGAGGCGGCGGAAGGGTCGGCCTCGCGCGGCTTGGGTTCAGCAGAGCATGGACGGCGGTGCTAGGAGGCTTCAGCGATGCGGCAGTGACCGGGGCTCGCAAGGGATCGCTGGAGACGGACTTGGCGGTGACGCGGTGGTCCGGAATGGTCGGATGGGAGGGCGCGCAGGCCGCGGCCCGGAGAGACGAGGGAGGCGAGGTCGGCGGCCGAGCTTGGTCGTGCAGGAGCGGCGCGGCCATTCATGGCGTGCTCGTGGCCAGGGTCGAGGAAGGGTGGTCGGGGCAGAGAGAGGAGGCCACGTTCCTGGCGGTTGCGTGGTGAGGCACTTGGCGGCGACTCTGACCCGGCGAGGAGGGGGAGCGAGATCCACGGGGGGAAGAGAGACGGCGATGGAGTGGCTTCGGTGACCGAGGAGATTGAGCATAGGGCGGAGGGGAATCGTGGTTCGGGAAGGAGGACGCGGGCGACGCGTGCGGGAGACGTGCGAGGAGCGGGGCGAGTGGGTGGGTCCACGTGGTGGATGGTGGGGCCAGGCGAGCGGTAGGTAGTGTGTGTGCTTCATCGCGTGCGTGAGGAGCGGTGCACCGCGTGCGCTGCGTGCATGCGTTGTGTGTATGTGTGTTCAGGTGGCGGTGGGGCAGGTGGGTTGTTGTGTGCGTGGTCTAGCTAGGTTAGGGTTTGGGTAGGACTGTTTTAGGCTAGGGTTTGTGGAATAGGTTTAGTTGGAGGTGGCCGGCTGGGCTTTTTGGCCTGGCTGACTGCCTCCCAAAAATAATATAACTTTTTATTTATTATTTAAAAGGCTTTTGTAATCAATTTTTAGCCAAATAAAATATCCAGGAAGACCTGGTTTTATGATTTGAAATTAAAGGAGGACTAATTAGAAAACAAAATAGGGTCTTTGCAAAGTACTTTGATGAACAAACATGCATGATGATGTCATGATGATGCACAAAGTAGAAACAACGAGCGATTTTCTGGTAGTGATTTTATCGGGGTGCTACATCTAGCGATATACAACTCTGCTAGCTTCGAACTTTGGTAGATTGTCTTGACGGGTATGAAATGGGCTACCTTAGACAATCTATCCACTATGACCCAAATAGAGTCATTTCCTCTACTAGATGTAGGCAAATCGGTGATAAAATCCATTCCGACAGAATCCCATTTCCATTCTAGAACCTGCAATGGTTGCAAAAGTCCTGCGGGTCTCTGATGTTCCGCTTTGACTCTCTGACAGATATCACACTTGGCTATGTAGCTTTCGACTTCTCTCTTCATTTTGTGCCACCAAAATTTCTCTTTCAAATCCTGATACATCTTCGTTCCTCCTGGGTGGATAGAATAAAGGGTACCATGGGTTTCCTGCATAATGACTTGCTTCAACTCCGAATCTGCTGGCACACATATACGTTATTTGTACCACAAAACCCCTTCTTCATCTTCGGTGAATCCGGGTACCTTCTATGTGCCGATACGACGCTTGATTCCATCGATACTTGTGTTTCCTTTCTAGGCCTCTTTTATCTGACTAATTAAAGCGGGTTGGAGTTCTATGCTAGCTAAGAATCATTCGCTAACTAGCTCCACTCTGAAATTCTCCATCTCCTCATGCAGACTTGGCTGGGCTTCCTTAATCATGATGTTTAATCTACACGGCAATCTGCTAAGAGCATCCGCTACCACATTGACTTTGTCGGGGTGATAGTGAATATCAAGGTCATAATCCTTGATTAACTCTATTCAGCTCCTTTTGGGTGAAGATATACTTCAGACTCTTGTGATCCGAATAAATCTCATAGCGGTTACCAATAAGGTAATGGCGCCATGTCTTCAAAGCTAAAACTACGGCTGCCAGTTCTAGGTCATGGGTAGGGTAGTTTTGCTCATGCTGCTTCAGTTGTCTGGACAGATAGGATATGACTTTGCCTTCTTGCATCAATACACATCCAAGACCAATCTTGGATGCGTCACAATACACATCAAAGGGCTTCTTGAAATCGGGCATGATCAAAATTGGGGCTAAAATCAATCTCTTCTTGAGATCTTGAAAACTTGCTTCACATTTGTCAGTCCATTCAAACTTCTTGTCTTTCTTCAACAACTAGGTCATTGGTCTTGCGATGCTCAAGAATCCTTCAAAAAACTTGCGAAAATATCCGGCTAATCCAAGAAATGCACGGACTTCGGTTTGGGTGGTCGGGGCTTTCCATTCTTCAACATCCTTAATCTTGGATGGATCGACAGCGACTCCTCCTGCCGACAAGATATGGCCTAGGAATCCTACTTATTTAACCAGAATTCACATTTTCTAAACTTGGCATACAACTGATGCTCCCTAAGGGTTCCAAGGATGGTTCTCAGATGTTGCTCATGGTCCTCTTCTGATTTGGAGTAGATCAGAATGTCATTGATAAACACAATGACAAACTTATCCAAAAAATTCATAAAAATCTTATTCATGGGATTCATGAAATAAGCGGGGGCATTGGTTAATCCAAAAGACATGACATTGTACTCATACAATCCATATCTGGTGGTGAAGGCAGTCTTTGGGATATCTGTTGCGCGGATTTTCAATTGATGATAATTAGTTCTAAGATCAATCTTAGAAAACACTCTGGCACCAGTCAGTTGATCAAACAAATCTTCTATCTTCGGAAAAGGGTACTTGTTCTTGATGGTGACGTCATTCAACTTCTGATAATCCATACACAAACGATTGGCACCATCCTTCTTATCAACAAACAAAACGGGTGATCTCCATGGCGATGCACTTGGTTGAATCAGTCCTTTTCCCAACATATCATCAAGTTGCTTCTTCATCTCCACTAGTTCAGATGGGTTCATACTATAGGGTCTCTGAGCTATGGGTACGGTTCCAGGGACTAGTTCAATGATAAACTCAATATCCCGATCTGGGGGCATACCGGGCAATTCATCTGGGAACACATCGGGCTATTCACAGACTACTCTGACTTGGTCAATGGTGGTTTTGGCTAGACTCTTGTTGCACATGAATTGACGGGGCAAAGTCTCAGATACATGTTCTACTGATACTCTAGTGCTACTAGTCATGGTTATGGATTTCTTAGCATAGTCGATTAATCCTTGATGTTTCGACATCCAATCCATCCCGAGCACTACTTCCAAACCTTTGGTTCCGAGTACTATTAGATTGGCATAAAAATCTATCCCATGTATTCTGATAGGTACGTCCTTGCAAAATTTTCTAGCTTTTGTCGTTGAACTAGGTATTTGAACTATCATGACATGCTTCAAATTTGTTGGTTGAATCTTACTAGTGCATGCAAATTCTTCTGTAACAAACAAGTGCGATGCTCCAGAATCAAACAACACTCTTGCTAGAACTGAGTTAACAGAAAACATACCCAACACGACAGCTGGCGCTTCCTGGGCTTCCTCAGTATTCATGTGGAATAGACGGCCATTACGGTTGTGCGGGTTTCCTGGGGAAAATCTTCTTCCAGGTTGGACGATGTTGCTGTTGGGTAGGTGCAGTCACATTGGTTGCTACGGCAAGCTTCTTGGGACACTCGTTGGAGTAGTGACCCGTGACTCCGCATTCAAAGCAAGTTATCATTGACTTGTCTTTCCCTGCGACAGGCACACCATTGCTTCCAGTCCTTGGGGCAGTACTGTTGTTGTTGGACTTTGGCGGTGCATGGTTGAAGTTATTGGCATTGCCAGGGTTGTTGTTGTGGTTTCCTCCGGGCCTTGGGTTTCCTCCTCTACGGTTGGGGTAGTTCAGGCGAGACATTGGGGGTCTGTTGTTTCTAGGTGCATATCCTGCAGACGGGTTGGGGCGATACTTCGGGGTATGGTGGGGTCCTGGTTGGTGCATCATCCTGCGCTTGCAATTCTCACTGGCTTGGTTTATCTGCCCTTCCATCTAAATGGCGGAATCTACTAAAGCTTCAAGGTCATCAAAGGGAATGTTGACTAGCACGGTTTGCATCTCATCATGCAGTCCGTTCAAGAATCTCTCTTTCTTCTTCGCTTCTATGTCAATCTCATCAGGGGCATATCTATCTAGTGACAAAAATCTATCACGGTACTCAATCATAGTCATCCTTCCTTGTTTTAGATCTCTGAATTCATCTCTCATCCTCTTGATTAGACCCGGGGGCACATGGGTCCTGCTGAACTTGAGTTTGAACTCCTCCCAAGTCATCATCTGACCTCCGTTCATGGTACGGGTACTATTCCACCATGATCTGGCATAGCCGGACAGGTAGTGGGTAGCAAACAACACCTTCTCATTAGCATCCACTCCGGCCACTTCTAGATTGTTCTCCATGGTTTGCAACCAATCATCTGCATCTAAAGGCTCTTCTGACTTGCTATACATGGGAGGATTGGTATTCTGGAAGTTTTTGAGTTTGGATCCATGATGATCTTGGTTTCCTTGGTTTTGATTATTATGGGCCATCTGGGCTATCTGTTGCAGAGTGGCTGGGTTGGCTTGACGTTCAGCTCTACCAGCTTCATGGTTAGAAACTAACATTTGCAGAATCTGTAGCATTGGGTCCTAAGATGAACTGCTTCCTCCGGGATTTCTACGAGTCATCTGAAGATTGAGATAGATAGTGAGACAAGAGGGAAATTTCTAGGGTTCATGGGTTTTTTTAAAACTTTAAGTTTTGAGTATAACTCAGGTTTTTGAAAACTAGCAACTTTCTTTTCATTCATTCTTTCCAAGCATAGATACAAACACACACCACAACAAGGAAACAGATGGTTTTAAGAACCATTCTGTGAAGCTACGATACAGTGGGACCGGGTACAGCTCACACCTACGATAGTACTCAGGTGCGACTAATCATCATCAATGAAGTCAACATCATCCTCATCAGTGTTGTCCTCCATGTCTTCGTCCTCCAGGTAGTCATTGTCATCACTGAGGTAAGAGTGAATATCCCCTGGATGTCTTCACCCTCCTCCTGCTGTTCCTCCAGCTGGATCACTTGGTCGTGGATGGTCTCCTCCAAGGTGGCTATCTTCTGACGAAGACGGGCGATGGTGCGATCCTTTTTGTCGCGCTGGCTGCAAAGTGACTTGCGATCCTTGGCGAGGATGGCGATGGTTTGCTTCCTTTCAACAGCTTCGGCATGGTTCTGGTTGGCGTAAGCACGGGCATTGTCTAACTCTTTCTGCGTCTCGTGTAGCATGAAGGCCATGTGGTCCACGTGATGCTTCAACTCTAGATGGGCAGGCACGGCCAAAGGCTGCCCCGTAGAGTCACGTCTGGCATAGTGAGCAAAACAGGTCTCGATGATCTAGTTGATGTTCTGAGCACACAAGCGAGCGAGAGCTTCTTGCATAGCCCTGGCTAATCCGTCTAGCCAGCTGTTCTCCCGAACGCTGAACTGAATCTTGTCAGAAAGAGGTGGCTCCATTTTTCCTCTCAGGTCGGCAAATATCAGCCACTATAGCTCCCCTCCATATTGATCGTTGAGCTGTGCTCCAAAGAACTCTGGGTGCGGGCGCCCAAGATACTCCGAAAGCCGGTCCAGATCCCTCTCAAAGATAAGATGTCCTCCATTGCCCAACTGGTAAAACTTGCTATAGCTGACATCCATCTATAAGCAATTAAGATGAGTAAGTTAGTGGGGTGATCAAGTGTGTCAAATTTTAGGTAGAATTGTAAGATTTTTGAGTCATAAGTGATCTCTTTTGGAAAGAATCTCAAGGATAAGAATGAGAATAGTTTTTGTAAATACTTACTTCTTTTGTTTTGAAACTAGGTTCTTCAGGCATCCATTCTAACTAGGGTCTCCTATGGTCATGATGGCTCTGATACCAACTTGTCAACACCCGATTTTTAAGTCCAGATGCCTGTTATGCCGTACATCGCAATCCCAGGATTACCATTTTTGCGAGACATAATAGAAGTGGTACCATAGTACATCATCCATTACAAACCATATTAAAGGTCTTACAAATAAAGGATCTCATGATACAGTCTTAATTCAATCAAAGCAGCGGAAAGTAAACGTAGTGGGGCTTCATCTTCAGGGTCACAGGCAATGCTGACGATGGGAGATGATCCTAGTTGTCATAGAGCTCCTGCTATCCATCCTCCGGATAATCCTCCTCATAGTCTGGCCATGGGAATAGCCAAGGACAAAGCCATGAGTACTCTTTAAGTACTCGCAAACTAACACTAGCATAAGTAAGGTAAAACTAGTAGGAGTCATAAGCTCTAGGTTTGTTTGCAAAAAGCCAGGTTTATTTCATAAGGCTTCAAGGGTAAAGACCTAAGTTTAGTTCTCTACATTACTTAAGTTGGAACTTAGATTTCATGTCCACAACTCTGTTGTGGTCAAGTCAAGGTCATCCTTCAAGTCACAATTCATTTTGAAAACATCCGACAATGGAGCAGTATGGCCACTCCAACTGTCCATAACCGTGGACGCGGCTATTCCAATAGTTTGACACTCTGCAGAGGTGGTACACTTTCACCACAAAATTCGATACATCCGTCAGGGATAACCCTAAATCATCACACTTGGTATGCGGATAATCAATCTTAACCTTTGAATTACACACCCTAGTATAGGCACCTCCCCTATGAGTTTGGCCTCCCAGCCATGGCCATCTGCCATCCTAGGCACTGCATATGTGGAGATTCATCACGAGGTAGCCTCAGCTCAACCTCTTCCGCAAGGGAACCCATACTAAGACATATAAACTTCCAGCCAAGCCCTACCCAACTCAGGTATTGTGGTTGTACGGTAAAATTGGAATGGTATCGCATCCGAACCCAACCATCAGTTTTTATCAAAGTCAAGGCTCATGCCTCAACATGTTCATCATCCAACCATTGTGTATCATAACAGATGTCAAAACATTTCAATAGAATGAATCTTCATTCCAAGGTTTTCATAATCATTTTCACCAAGTATTCCCATCTAAAGTAATCAAGTTTAGTTTAGCACTAGCCACTAGTATTGAGGATATCACTATTGGGGGTGCTAATCAAGTATAAGTATCCAAGGCTAGTTCTATGATCTTGAGGACATCCATCCTATTTTCCACTAATCACAATTCATTAACTAAGTAAGACTGTAGCAAAGAGAAAAGCAAAGCTTGGATTAAAACTGGGAATTGGTAAAGTTGCATCTCAAAGGTTTGCATATGGTATCTGTATAAGTTAGCTTGCATAGCTAAACTTGCATGGATAGCTTGCATAGTGGGCTTGCCTTGCTGGTTGCAGTCATTGAAGTTTTCTTCTTCTTCCTCGGAGTACTCCTCCTCAATGTATCCCGGGTCGGTACTAGCGTCTATAAATACATTCAATGTACACAATCACCAAACAACACTTCACTACTTCTATTTAGCACACAAGGGCTCACACTAGATGATCTAGTATCATCTCAATCATCATTTCGAATATTAACATTTTCTTAATCTTATTTTAGAAAAGTAATTTCTACTCATTTTAAATCCTTAAGATTTAATATTCTCCAATTAAAATAGTGGATCAAGTTTACACATGTCATCACCAACTATTCCAATACTTAGGAATGTGATTTAAAACGGTGATCATATATTACACGATTTAATGTTACTATTTAATAATATTAAAGTGACTAGAAATGCCTATATAGCACTCTTTTAATACTAAGCCATGTTTCATATTTGTAGAACCAAATCTCTTTCCATATTCATGTAGAGTATGGCAAATGTGATTTTTGAGAGGTGGAATCATCCCAAAAACATTTATAGTTTATTTTAGAAAAATGTTTGAAGTGTAAAAAGTCTCTGTCTTGTTATTTTTGGTATAGGTGATCTATAATTGTTAATGGTTTGAATCCAATGGGAGTGATTATATAATTTTAGTACCTTTCCAACAAAATTGGAATCATGCATTTTGGTTCAGTGAATCTCTTTCAATTGAATTTTGAATCTACTGACAGAATTTGGTTTTAGCTAAAATGGTAAAATCCTATTTGAATCACTGGCCTCTGCGCATGAAAAGACATGGGCTAGCCCAACTGCATAGCGCTGGCGCAGCGGGCTACTGAAATAATGGTCCCACGCGTCAATGACTCATCTAAACCAAAACAGTATCTTTCAATCTCAGCCCTACGATTAGACTAGAATCCACGGCTGTGGTTCGTCGTCTCCGTCGAACTGCTCCGACGATACTCGAACCGTAACATGGCGGTGGAGGTCGCTGGGGACTTACCGAGGCTTCAGCTAGGGTCAGCGATGGGGGCGAATGGCCGCATGAAATTTACTTTCAAATTTTTGAATGATTTTTGGTGAGTGATCTTGTTACTTGCTTAGTAGTCTATGGTTGCTGGGATTTGTCAAGGGGAATTGGTTCGAAGGGTTTTTGAAAAGTGATGATCTAGGCATATGAACTTGATTCAATTTTGCAATGCCTCTTAAATAGATTTGAAAATAGTTTCTGCCACTTTGTAAAGTTTGCTTGGATTCACTTGGGGTTGGTCTAGCAAGGGGTGAAAAGAATTGGAATTGTTTATGTTGGAAATCTTTTACTAGGAACACTCAAGGTGGTCTAGTGGATAATTTTGGCCAAAGTGACCATATGGTTATATGATTCATATTTGATTTTCTTCTTATTGGGTTTTGCTTGGGAATGATCTAGATGATGTAGTATTCATTTTTAAACTAAGCCTTATCATTTGTAGCAATCAATCATGGCAATTTCAATCATTCATACACTAATGCAAATCACACATGCACTCATATTAAGTTTAATAATAAAAGTTTTTTAACCCTAAACTTGGGTGATTAGAGCTTGATAAGCTTGATTAATATTTTTGGGATGTTACAGTTTGACCATAGAACTTGAAGACATTGTCTTGCAATCAAGCGCATGTCTGCCTCCTTGAATCCCTGAACAACTGAACCCCCTTTCTGGATCAACTGACAGACCCTATTCAGGATGAAGGTGGACAGAGATGCTGGCCATGACATGACCAACTTCTTCTTGCACACCACATCAGGCATCAACACTTAACATAGAGGTGGCACAGAGTTTGTCGATAGATCTAGGGACACAACCAGCTCCTACGGCACCGGAGATACACATTTTATTCAGTTCTAGGGGAAGAACTATACTTGTAACACTAACCCTACCTACACCACATGACAATCCTCATGGTACAACATGAATAATGACTGCGAAATGTACCACAAATGGTCTAGATCTACTAGGAGTGAACACACGCTAATAGATGAACTATGAGCGATAACATGGTAACAGATCTAAGCTCTGAGAGCTAGGGTTAGGTGTCTCTTACAACGATCTCAACATCGTCCGACGGGGACGACATGTCGGAGATAGCCGAGGATGAAGGCTTGCTGAAGATGAGCTCAATCCACCAGAGTAGGAGGCGCCGCTTACCTACTCGCTAGTGAAGAAGAGGATTTGGAGGGAGAGCTCGAAATGGGGGAGAAATGGTGGCGCGGAAATTGGAGGCGAGGCAGGCAGTCTAAATAGGTGGTACGAACCGGTGGGCGGTGACCCCAATTTCTCCCGCCGGAATTTTCCGCACATGGGCGAGCTCCCACCATTCCTCCATTGCACGGACACGTGCATCTCCTTCCCCTGTGAGTGCGAGAAGAAGTTGGCTGCGTGGAAATGCCTGATTTCGGCATTCCTCCAGGGCCAGGCTGAGGGCTGCTTTAAAACTCATGCGGTGCAAAGATTCTCTTCCGCGTGTGCAACCAAACACCCTTATTTCTTCCTGCCCCATGCGAGCAACGCGGATCTGGCCTAGAAAACATGCCCTTTGCCTCACCCCTCACGCGAGGGTGGTGGCTATCTAGTTTTCCTCCCATTCTTCGCCGACCAAGACGTTGGTCCCCTCTTCCTCTGTTTCTGTCCTAACGGTAGGAGTGAGGGGTGACCTTGTTCCTTCATTCTGGCCTAATACACTACAAGAAAAGTTGGCTTTTACAACAAGCGATTTTCATGGTTAAAGGCCTGTTTTTCGTGGCTAAAAAGTCTTCCACGATGGATGAACTTAGTGGTAAAAGCCCCGTCACAAATGAATTAGCCACGGTTTATTTTCAACTGTGGCAGATCGCACCCTTCAGCTACGAAAACATGTTCCATCGTAGAGCTGTTCGCCAGCCGCATTGACTGCTGACGTCATGCAAACTGCCATGTGGCAGATGCCATTAACGACGGGGCCGTTAATGGTTAGAGAAACCATGATATAAGTCTGGCCCAGCCAAGACCTGCTAATTATTAAGTGGGCCGGCCCATGAGGACATACCAATAAGAAGAGGGTTTGTTACTGTCCCATACTGCACTACTTGAAATGGGCCCATTAATGCAGCCAACTGCGGCTCATGAACTTTCAGGCCCGATACTGTTTCGGCGTACAGAAGTCCCACCTTGGTCCAACTCGGTGCGTCCTATTAGCAGCATGTGCCAAGTCGGTCCAGTACTGTTAAGGCCTGCGGTCAGCCCATCACTATTCTCGCAGCCTATCATGGGCCGCCTACGAACGACCCTTCTTTGGGAAGGTCCGTTACTGTTCTAGCCTTTTATAGTTCCGACCGTCAACTGTTCAGGACCACAGGTGGCCTGTTATTGTTCTGGTCTGGTACTGTTCTGGCCTCATAATTTTGTTGGCCTGTTACCGTTCTTGTCTAGTAATTTCTTGGTCTATTACTATTCTATCTCGTTATTGTTCTGGCCTTTAACTATTCAGGCATTTAACTCTTCTGGTCTTTTACTGTTTGGTCTGCTACTATTCTAGCCTGCTAATCCTCTGGCATGTTACTGTTATGGCCTTTTACAGTTTCTTGCCTTTTACTGTTGTGGCTTGTTACTATTCTGGCATGTTTCTGTTCTGGCATGCTGATGTCTGTCCTGTTACGGTTCTGGCATGTTACTGTTACTAGTTCCCACCTATGGGTCTTTTATAGTTTTGGCCTTTCTGAAGCCCATGCCACTGTCATAAAGGTGTATAATTAGCCAATATCTTTTACTGTTCATCTCGGCCCAATACAAGATGGGCCAATAACAAAGCCTGATACTGTTCCGTAATCGACCTGGCTGGCGTAGTTATGGTACCGCCTACCGTCATGTGTGGACAACGTCAACTGAATGCCTTCATGGCCTATGCGAGTTATCTAGATATTACATCAACTGCAAACTTATTAAAATTATTACATATTATCAACTCAGAGGAAAGAAAATTTGGCATTTCAGTTTACAATCGATTTGATAGCAGAGTCTTCAATTTTATTTCTCAATCTATCACCTGCATCTCCCTTTGAGTGTGGCAGCTACATTGGAGGAGACATGATCTTGCAACCCCATCTTTGGTGGTGATAGAAATAGTTGCAGTATGAAACTAAGTAATAACAAGTTAATACATCAAACAAGACAAACTACACATTTGAGTGATATGATAGGAGATATGAATTGGAGTTTACAACTGGTAAATGGTTCAATTATTGACCAAGACATCAAATAATCAGGACAAGGAAGCACACATTAAACAAGTGTGCCTGCAGTGAACTTCGTACTCTCTTGTGTTTCCTAATGAGGAATTGCCTTGTATTGATCACACCATCTCTCAAATTCCATTGTGATCCCAATTGGAAATAATTGTGGTCTCCCATATCTAGATCTGTTTCCTTGAATCATCTTCTTACTTGGCAACTTCGAACTATCATCCTAATTTATCCTATGAGTTCTGCTACGATAATCCCTTGGATTATGTTCTTACAGTTCTATTTAGAATTGGTTTAGGACACATTTTGTCCCTTCCTATATGACCTTCCTACTACGATACACTAGACTATTTTAGTAGGCTCTCGTCCTTCTTAAGGACAACTTACCAGTTGTTTCCCCTTTACAAATAGTCCACTAGATTTAATATATTATATCTCATTCGATCATTCATCCGGAGATACTCTTGGAAATGCTTCATAATGCTGACTTCTTATAACCTTATTAGAATAAGGCTTAATCTCATCATAGTTTAGTACTTCTCATCCACCTTTAGTCAAAAAGTTAGACAACAACACTTCAGTGTTTATTGTTTACTCTCCCCCTTGGGGTTTCCTAATGGTCTTTAAACTTCATGTATAATATCCATTAGTTAAGGTATTGGTCTCTGCCCAGCTTATATCTTACCTATATAAGGTCTCTCGAAAGAATTTACGGTGCACCCACTTGGTAGTGGATCTCCGTAATGAATCTTCCAACATTGTTTATCTTACTTTTAACCTTCTGGACATTTTTGCTTTAGTAAGCCTGACTTCATGAAGCATCTCGAAAGCCGTTTCGCCTAACTTCTATACCCCTTAGGTCTAACTTAACTTAGGCCAAGTTTTATACTCTTTAAATTACACAAAGATGACCTACTTCACTACACCATTAGGATACCCGCTATGGATACCAACTGTGAATCCTCCTAGGTGTATGGATTACCCTATGATTTTCGACTTCTTATGGGCATTCTCTCTGAGTTGTCAGAGCTTGAATACCACTTTTTCTCCAGAACTCCTTTTTGCACTAATTCATGATGCTTCCATGAACCTGGAACGACTATTTTATTAGCTTTTGAGCAACATCACCTATCTTGAGTGGACTCTAGTTCATTCCTTCATGTTGCTCCACACCTTTTCTGTACTAGTATTCCTTGTTACCTAACTAATAGTAAGTTGGAATTGATCCATCCTTCAAAATAGTGTTAATACACCTTATATTTGGCTTCCTTCTTCTTGCAAGTCTTCATCTTGGTCTTCGGAACTCGTCACTCCCTTACACGAATTCCCTTTTCTATATAGGTCTATAACATCAAGTAATAACTTGATGATGCACATGCATTTGCACACCAAGCCAAACTTCATGCACAGATCTAGGCAATCAAGAAGATCCAAGAAAAACCAAGAAATACTTAAACATATACCATGTATTAAACATATGTCTTTGAAATTTTACAACTCCCAACCACAACAAGACACTCCCTATGTACACCACCTCCTTATATTACAAGGGATTTCTTGCTCATGTGAGCATGTTCTCACTTATTTCAGCAAGCCTCACAAGCACTACAATACGCATTACCCAGTATGTACATTATTCAAGCACGCTACTACCTAGATTACGTCCATTCTTACTTTCTTCACTCACTTCTGGGCTTCCAGATTTTTCGTCCATGATGACCCGAAGTTCGACGACTGTCTTCTGGTGCATCAGAACATCAACTAGATGCGTAACCTTGAGTAGAAGTACCAAGAGTGAGATTAGCCATTGAAAAATGACTATCAAACTCATTACCTTCTTCAGTATTCTTCTGTCCTCCTCCGAGCGCATCTTCAAAGCAAGAAGTATTCTTTGTTTTTTCCACAATCCATTCATACATATGGGTGTAGTAACTACTAGGACACTCTTCCAGCTCATTGGGAATATTATTACTCCCATATGGTCCATATGATTCTATAGGATTGTAACTTTTTTCTACTCCTTTGCCCGATTCATTGAGTGTAACTCGTCCCATGACTTCATCATAGGACTGACCTTCCCATCCGGTAGAATCTCCAACGACATTATTGGGGTTGGGTGCATTCCATATCCTCTGTTCCTCCTCGTATTTGGTCCATGGGTCTACTGGTTGCTGAGGTTCGACTAGGTAATAGGCATAGACTTCAGAGTGTGGGTCATTAAACTCTGTTTCTTCAAATACCTCTCCGAAAAAGATTAGCTTTGAGTGTTTTGCTTCTCTAACAAACTTCTTTCTATGTGCCATTGCCTTTGCAGGATCGGTGAAATCCTCAATGACCGTGTCCAACTCTTGAACTAGCACTTGATGAGTGTTATGAAACGTGTCCAGTTAAGACTTATAACGATCCATATACTCTATTGACAGAGTGGGTTTGGTCCTTACCAGAGCAGAATGATCTAACTCTGGATCAGAACTAGGAGTTTCGTGAGGTATAGCATTATAGGTAGTACCTTCCAGTGCCTTGGAATTCTGTTCCCTCATCTTGGTTATGGTTGCTACTACTGCAATCTGATAGGTTGTGCCATACATCTTGCTTCTCCCGATGGCATTTCTCCATGCACTCCGAACTTCTTGGGTAACATGATCAGGGTACGGTACTTAGCCAATATCCGTCCATCATAGAAACTGTAAACCTTGACCAGAAGTCAAGACTCACAATCTAGACTCCATAAAAGTTGTCTTAGAGTGATTGTCCAGGCATCTTCATAATCATCTAAGGTCTTGTTCAAAAATTGAACATTGCGAGGTGGATACCTAGGTGCCATTCTTGTACTGTAGATAAGAAATTATCATCAGTCATCTTGAGTTAAAAATCATGGTACTCATTTTAAATTGCATCATAAAGAGTCATCGCACTAGCAACATGATGAGATTATTCCCAATTGAATATCCATCATATTTCTAGAGAACTCTTTATGGTTGCTAACATCTTTCCTACAGGTTCTACCCATTTACTAGGTTTACCAACCTAAGGTCAAAGCATATGCTCTGATACCAGCTGGGGTGACCCAGCATACCACTGCATGATATAGTATACTATAGTCGTTGACATAACACAAATGAAACACCATTCATTAGTGTTACATCCCTCAGAGTGGTACAACAGAAACACAGCAGGTCCAAGACATGACTATAGATTACAACTCGACTCTTTACAAAAGATCCAGAGAACACTCTAGGTTAAAGAGATAGAAAGAACTTCTTACAAAGAAGAACCAGAAATAATAACTCAGAAACATCTAGTAACTAAGACTAGCATCTAAACTATTTGGCTTGCCATTGCTGCTATTGCAATGCTCTATAGAAATAGGTTTTATGGCTAGAGAATCTACTCTTATCTAAACTGACACTTTATCTTCACTTCAGCTGATGAATATGTTGACTTCATTGACTTTATTGAAGGACTTGAGTTGTCGATGATGATTTCTTGAGCAGAAATTGATGTTGACGTCATCTTCAATAGCTTAGAATCTAGCAAGGGTTAAGAGGGTACGGTTGAGTATGAGCGTACTCAGCAAGTTCACTAAAAAGAAGTGTATGCTGCACTATCTCTACAGCCACAGACCATAGGTTGTAGGCAATGCAGGTTTTCGTAAACATTTCTTCAAAGGTTGCTTTTATTCTGAAAACTATGTCCGACAGCCTTTACAGGTTAACCAGAACTTCATGGAGTTCCTTTCCTACCGCGTTCGTAGCTCCTTCCCGGAACAGGGAGTAACATGTCACAGTTCTTACACTCTGTAGAGGTGCGTTGTTTTACCCATGAGAGATCAACTCCTTGTTGCACAACTGGGCGATCTTTCCCGTCCACAATTCCTTGTTGTGGAGCCCAGCAGGTGATCCAAGCCAATCACTGCCCTCTCCATGATCCCATATGTCTGCATGATCCTCTGGGCCGAGCTCCATCTCCGTTAAGCCCCCAATTTAGGGCAAGCTATAACCCTGATGAGTTCCCAAAGACTCTATGAGCTGGTGATGCCCCTGGCAAGCTCCATAAAGGTCTGACTATACCTCCGGCAGCCACTCATAGATAATCTAGATACCAAAATCGTGGGGCCTAAGGGTGCCCACCCATATGCTGGATCCACATAAGGAATCCCAGCGTCACGATAAGGTCATCTTGCCTCCATATGAAAGGAAGAAGATACAACTAACTTCTCTGTCCCATTCCAAATCTCATGGTTAACGCGTAATATACGACGCTAGAATCACTGGTGACATTTGTTGTTAAGTCCTAGATATTATGTTCCTTTACCACTAGAACTATATCAAAAGATTATTACCATTTGGTAAATAATCCATAATCATATTATTGTGAAAATCGTATTTTCTGGACTTTTTGAAATGCAGTTGATGACAACATTTGAGTTACAAGCATTTGATAGAAAATAATCAAAGGACATGAGCAAGTTGTGAACTTGCCTTTTGTGATTGCAAGATTATGCACTCACAGCCTTCAAGACAATAGAAGATCCAGATTCTGAAAGTAGCATCATTGGTCCGATAAGGACTAATGTTTAAAGAAGCAGGATGCAACGATGCATAAGTAATGTAATGCAATTTGATAAACGCGAACCCCTGGAATAGTCGTATCTAATCTAGGTTTTGGAGTTTGTGATGAGTTCTTTGGAATGTGTTGCACTTTTATACCAGCTTTACACTTGTGCTTCTTATTAAGGCTTGTGAGAGTGTGTGTGAAACAATAAGTAATATGCTATACTAAAACATTCAAATGGTTATGGTTTCTAGAAGATTTCGTAAGCAAGGTTGTTAATCAGTTAGAGCTTTTAAAGAAGTGTTTAAGGATTACTTTGAATGTTTCTCAAAAGAATAACTTTTGAGGAAAATATTACTTTATGAAACAATCATAGGATAGGTGGTGTTTTATTAAAGTTAGAGATGAATAGAATTACTTCCTTAATATAAGAGTAACACTTATCTCTGTAAACATGGAAATGGTACCATGTTTAATATTTATAGACTTTCCTTAGTCTTGAAAGTGGATTCCCAAACTTGTAAAAGAATTATTACTCAAATCTTGATGATCTTATAATTGATAAAATGTTTTGGAGAGTAAAACTTACTTAATTTCAAATGGTAGTTTAATAAGTACAACTTAAAATGTTTAACCTTATCTTAGCTTCAATTAAACATTATTTGAACTTGTTAATACAATTTTAGACTCTAAATAATTAATGGTAAAAACAATAGTAATGGTTTATATACTTTTAATGAATTAAAATAAAAGAAAAGAGTTTAAATAAGATTTATTAAACCTTTACCTATTATTTTACTTCAAAAATAATATTTGACATTTTTGATATGTAAAATGTATTTTTGTGATCATTTTGGTATATTATAAGTATTTTTATGATTTTTAAATAATAAGTTATGATTTTATAAGTTTTACCATTTAATAAATACTTATTAAATAATAAATATGATTTAAATGATATAAACATAATTGAAACAAGTTTATAAACCTTTATTTGTTTTTCCATGATTTTTGATATATTATACATATTTTTTATGGATTTTAAATAATAAAAACCTTATTTAAAATTTATCCCAAATAGTTTATTTACAAATAGCAATTATTATATTATTTAAGTTGGAAATTAAAATGTGATAATAGGTTTATAATATAGAGTTTATTTTTCTAAGCATTTCGATATATTATATATATTTTTCTGAATTATAAAATAAAAGTTATAAAATTAACAAGATTTAAGCCTTTTATTAAATTTCTGGAAATTATATTTATATTTAAATCTATACTATTTTAACTATTTACTAACCCGGAATACTTTTTTATACCGAGACTGTTCTACCCCAAGTCACTGACCCGTGGGCTAGTGGCCACGTCGACAGCCACGCAGGCAAAGACCGGTCAAACGACAGAGGTGGCCGATGATGGCGTAGGTGTGACGTCGTGCTGACGCCAACACGGCCATCACCACCAGATTGTGGTCGCCGGCGGCGATCTACGGCGCACCTGCTCGCGTGGGTTGCGGGGCTAGAAAGAGGAGCTTATGGCGAACCAAATAGTGATCACGCCGCCCAGAGTTGGTCACCGGAAGTTCACCAGCGACGAGCTACTGCGGCGACCGACGGTGATGTACGGTGCAAAGACGTTCTAGCACGCGAGAAGAAGATCTAAAAGCATAGGAAGTTGTGCAGGCTCACCTTGATGCTAACATGGTGGTGAATGAGGATCGGCGAGGTCGAAGGCGAGTGCACGATCAAGTTCTCCGGCGAACTCCGACGGAACGGAACGAGGCAATTCGTTCGATTCTGAGCTCTTCTATCTTAATTGATGAGACTAGGCTGAAGAGGTTGATGACACGCTTCTCCTCAACTACGCCATGATCTTAGGGGCAACGTCTATCGACGACGGTGGTCGGCTCTGGCAGGCTAGGGTTTCGGTGTTCAACGGGAGAGAGTGATAGAGAACTCCAGAGAGCGAGAGAGAGAGAGGATAAGATTGGTATGGGGAGGTAGAGGACAACCTGGAGGTCTTATCTACACCTCCCAGGGGCGGTGGTGAGCATCATGGCGGTTCGATTTTGATGACGACGGCAGACGGCATCACCGGTGCGCACGCAACTGCCTGTGTGCGTGAGGATGACGACAGTGGCCGTTTTGCAAAAAAAACTGGATGTTTTTAAGACTCAACATGTAGTCCACCTCTGGTCCCACGCGTCAGTGAGAGAGAGGAGGTGAAACAGGCTGGAGTTGGGCTGCTGTTGAGCCAATGAGCAGTAGATAGGTTGAGATGAAATGGGCCTCTAGCCAGGTTTGGTTTATTAAGTAGTTTTCTCTGTTTCTACTTCTTTTCTTTATTTGTTTTCATTTCTGTTTAAGAATACTTCTTTGAATTTAAATATTTTTAAGGTTTCAAATATCCAATATTCATTAAGTCAACAAGGATTCTACTTGGATTAATGGAACTAGTTGATTTAACATCATTGTTTGATACTTTCATTCATTTTGATTAAATAAAGGATTATTTACTTTAGAGAATATGAAGAGGAATTGGAGTTTTAGAGATTTGTTTCTTATAATAAAATCTTATAGAAATAATTTGTATTTCCACTAAAAGAATGTAATAGTAGTGGTTTAAGATGAATATTTAAATGTACAGAATCTTATTCCTATTTATCTTCATAGGAGATTTATCTAAATACATTATAAATGATTAATCTTTGTGGTTAATGATGATTTGGTTTTCATGGTCCTCTATGTTTGGTGATTTGAGTCTCAGGGTTCTCCCTGAGTGGTGATTTCAACAAATCCAATTCTACTTGATTTGTAGAGTTTAAAATTATTACATAACACCTTCCCAAAGTGACCTTGATGAGTCTAGGTGATTAGGTTCTTATTAGGGTTCAAGACAATCAAATGAACAATGCTTTCTTCTATAAACACTCAGCTGTTCTCAAATCACTTCTTGGAAGCTTTAATTGTCCAAGAGGTTTTGTTAAATGGTTATCTAGGAATAGGAAATGGTTTCACTATCCATTTGATTCTAGGGTTTTGATTAATGAAGTAGATATGGGTCTTGCCATGACTGCATGTATAGCTAGCTAAAGGTTTCTAAAGAATTCTTACCTCAATACTTCACTAAGCTTATCTTGAGATAAGGAATTCCTTTCCTAAATATACTCTAGATATCTCTCTTATCTGATTCACAAAGATCACATCTTCCTGAATAAGAAAATCATCTGACTCCACCATATCCATCATCATATGATGACATGGTCATGCCACTCAAATAATATTCCAATCTTCTTACTACTAGTATATAACTGCTCTCAGTTAACTACCAATGATGCACCTATCAATGTAGCTACTGCTAACTCCATCGATTAACTTCCTTAACTTCATCTTGCAACTACTTCCAAGGGTTGCAAGACTACAATCCTCACTATACATAACAAAGGATATCAATCCTTTGAAATAGGTATAGTACTACTCCCATAATACCAGTTGTCTGTGTATTAACTTGGTTAAGCTACTATGCCTCCAACTACTCCATACAACTCATCAAATACTTCATCATACTCTAGCTTGACTTCTGATAATCAAGCTAGATGATTCAGCTTACTAGGACTTGCCTAACTTGGTATATTCATAACTCTTCTTCAACACCTAATGATCTATTCTCAAGTGACTTGAGAATAATGACCACCATCCTTTGATCATACAAAGCTTAGGCTTCTAATTGTTTGATCAAGATCTATACTCAACTATGTAGTAAACTTGTATTAGTCTCTCTATAGACTTATCTTGTTAAGCAAGCTTACTCTAAGTCTATATCCACTTGTCCTAACAAGATTGTTATCTAATGTACTAATACTACTAGCTTCCTTATAGCTCCATGATCACTAGTTACTTCCTGTGTTTAAATACTGCTTCTAGTTAACTCAGGAGTGAGTTAACCCCTCCAACATCAAATGGTTTGATCTCCACTAAGGATCACATTCCATTGATGATGGTATACTCAACCATATCTAGTTCTTCCTTCAGATTAATTTACTTAAGGTATTTGGAAGGTCAACACAATAGGTCAAAGGCTATGAGTCAATAAGTTCTAGGTCAAGAATTGATCACACACATTGATGATCAACAGACACTAGGACTTGGTTAAATAGGATTGTCATCTATTAATATGACACTAAGGGTATGTGATGGATGGTCTTGGCTTGACTCCCCTTTCTACTCTATTTGTAATAAGAGTTAATGTTTAAGAACTACCATGATACCCATGGTAGGAGTAACTATGGCAAACAAGTGTTTCAAGGTTTAGTTATAAAGTTTCTTTACTTAAGTTATGTACTTAACTTGCTATTAAGGTTTGTTGTAGATAATACCTTGAAATCATCTTTAGAATATTACTTATTCATCCTTGAGTGGTTATATGGAATACCATGTGACATGGGTATACCCTACAGGTACTCGAGCTTGGTATATACGGTCTAAATACGTAAGGCCCACGGTGTCGCCAAGGCCCAAATGAAGAACTCGAGTAACCTACAGACTCTCGATGACTTGAAGAACAAGAAGAAGCTAAAGATAGAAAGTTTGAAGGGGAAAACCCTAACTTGTAACCGACTCGACCTGCTACCCGAGACCTAGCCTACCTATATAAAGGCTAGGAGGGGCGGCGAGGAGGACACCATGCAACCCTAGTTTCCACAACCCTCGCCAGATTGCATCTCTGCACCATTGTAACCTTCGGTTCCTTTGATAATTCCACGAGCAGACAAGCAGGAGTAGGGATCTCTACGAGGCATGAACCTGGGTAAATCTTTGTCCCCTATGTTGCTTGTTTGCTAGCCCATAGATGTCTCCAGTGCTCCCTCCTTCTCCAAAACCCAAGTCCATAACAATGGGCATTGATAAGTTAAACCCTCGTCAATTGGCGCCGTCTGTGGGAATTGGGAGTGCTGATGTTGCAGCTTCTTCAGCCCCATCAACCGCGATCTACAACTCCACAACAGCGGAGATCCGCCAACTCTTCGGCGCATTCGACTTCACCGTCCACACGCCGGCCACTCGCCCGGCCTTCGAGTCCGTGGGCGACGGAATCAGCCTGGCGATAGGGAGCTTCCGCTTCCAAGTCGGTCAGATGGGCACGCTTTGCATGCCTGATCAGCCGACGGCACCGTCGATTGCCCCAGCATCATGGTTCCCTCCATCGATCGGTACCCTCAGTGAGCTGAACACCCCGACAACAGTGGAGAACACGGTCAGCGACAGTAGTCGCAACTCCGATCTGAGCAATCTGGCCACTGAAGATGGAACCTACGGTTCCGGATGTGAGAGTTGCGGAAGCAGAAGCTTCCCCAATCACTTCATGTGCGTCGTCATCAACGCGATACCTCTGCCGATCGCGACAACGGTGGCAATCGCGGTAACGAGACCGACCTGCCCAACACCGGCAACGGTGGCAATCGCGGTAACGGAACTGACCCGCCCAAGGCCAGCAACGGTGGCAATGGTGGCAATTGCAGCAACGGTGGAAATTGCACCCCCGTCGATAATGGAGGAGCAGTCGAACCTCCAACCATAATAAATGCGCAAACCGGCGAACGCGTCGTGATCAGACTCAACGAGCAAGAATGGGCTCGCTGCCGCGAGGCCCTACGAGGCACCCCTTTACCCTTTGGATCCCCGCAAGACCTGCTGATGGGCTTTCACTGGCTCCTGAAGGAAGAATTCAAGCGCCAAGTGCAAACAATCGCGCAACTCGAGGCACACAAAAAGGCGGCAGACGAGTCGAGCCTTCTTCGTGCAGGGCTCTCCTCCTACGAAGGATCCTCTTCAAGGGGCAATGAGTACCTCGCCAAGAAGAGGCAATCTCGGATGGCCCATCTCACTGAGCAAGAACACATAGAAGCTGTAAAAGTCTTCGACTTCAGCTCTATAACAGTTGACACACGGGGCAACGTGGTCCCCAAGACGCCGCAGGCTGCAGTAACAGCGGCCACCATGTACCTCCTCAACAACCAGCCACCGGCTGGAGATCCCCGAGCCGCCATGCACCGATCTACGATCGCGGGCTTGGGATTAATCGAGGCCGCCCTCGACAAGGAGCCAACACCAGACCCGAAGAAGGGGAAAGCGCTACTCCTCGCCCTCGTCCAGCAAACGACAGTCACGACCTGTCTCGACGCCACCGCTCACGGCGACACGATCATGACTATGATGCACGCGACGACCTCACGCAGCGCAAGATCGAGAAATCAAGGGCACGACGTGCTCGGTCAACTGACACAGAAGAAGAAAATGTGGAGCTCTGCAGCGCTAGATGCTTCAGCAGATCCATCAGGCAGAAGCGAATGCCCAAAGGGTTTAAACTCCCATCGGAGAACCCGAAGTTTGACGGCCTACATGACCCAAAGATCTGGCTGGAGGACCACATCTCCTCCGTCAGGCTCCACGGAGGCAGTCGAAGCACGGCCATGCAATGCTTGCAGCTACAGTTGCAGGGCGCCGCCGAGCATGGCTCAACAACCTTCAAGGCGGATCTATTCGTAGTTGGGATGAGCTAGTTTACAGCTTCGTGCGCAACTTTAAGGGCACATACAAGTGGCCCGCATCAATCGAAGAGCTCAGATGTTGCCAGCAAAGATCTGGCGAATTGCTGCGCTCCTACATCCAAAGGTGGTCCATCATCAAGAACTCCGCAGAGAACATCTCGGAGGATCGCGCGATTGACGCATTCAACGGCGGCGTCCGCCGCCTAGAACTCAGGGAGGAGCTGGGCCGCTCAAAGCCCCAGACCATTGACCACCTGATGGAGATCGCGAATCGGTGGGCCGATGGAGAAGATTCGGTAAAGAATCGTGTTCACTCTGACGAGGAGGCGGAACTCGAACACAGACGCGATCGTCGAGGCAAGTGCCGCATGTGCATCTACGATGACCGTGATGACGTCAACATGGTCACGGCTGGCTACGCCGACAGACACGATGATAACCGCAACAGCGGATACCGTAGCGGCGGATACCGCGACTCCGCGAAAACCATGCAAGTGTGGCGACGCCGCACTCGCGATGAGGCACCCGCAAACTCCATTGAGGACAAACTGTCGGGGCCATGCACGGTACACTTCTAAATCGACAAGCATGACGGCAAGAGGAAGTCCAGCCACCTCCTCAAGGATTGTCGCGAGTTCCTCAAGCTACATGAGGGATTGGTTCGGATGAACCGCAATGCAGTCGAAAGAGGCTACGGAGCCGCTCCAGGCACATGGCGCACCGCCACCACCACCTAGGCCACCCCTGAATGCAGCTGCACCAGACCAGCACCATGGAGGCGAATCATACCCACGAGCCATGGGCACCATGATGATCCAAAAGGGACGCCCCTCCAATCGGATGCAGAAGGCCATCACTCGCCAAGTCAACTTGGCCACACACTCGCCACCATCTACCACTGAGTACCTCAGCGGAAGCGAGTCATGCATCACCTTTGACAAACGCGACCATCCGCCTCAGGTACCCCGTCTAGGCCATTGCCCCCTCGTACTCGAGGCGCAAATCGGGGGCTTCGACATGAGCCGAGTCTTCATGGATGGCGAAAGTGGCATCAACCTTATATTCGCGAGTACCTTGCGAGCAATGAGAATCCCCCTATCTTGCCTGGAGGCCTCGGACACAACGTTCCACGGCATCGTCCCAGGGAAAGGCATATACCCCCTGGGCAAAATCAACCTCGACGTCATCTTCCGCACGCCGAAGAACTTCCGGCGCGAGCGCATCGACTTTGAGGTCGTCGACTGGCCCTCACAGTACCACTGCATCCTCGGGCGCATCGCGTTCGCTAGGTTCATGGCAGTACCCCACTACGCCTACCTGCAGATGAAAATGCCAGGTCCTAATGGCGTCATCATGATCAACGGGAGCTTCAGAAGATCTGACAGTTGTGATAGGGAATTCAACAGAATTTCCTAGTCCTTCAGCGTACAGGAGGAACTCGCGAGACTAAAGGAGTCGACAGACAACAGTCTGCCTCTGCTGAGCTGGCCAAGTTCACCTGATCTCTCCTTCGATTCATCGGTGCACACAAAGAAAGTGCAGGTCCACCCATCGGATCCCGCCAAGACGGCCCTCATCGCCAACAACTTGAGTCTCGCATAGGAACTCACACTCGTCGAATTCCTCCGTGAGCACTGGGAAATTTTCGCCTGGTGTCCTGCAGACATGCCAGGAGTTCCCAGAGAATTCGCCGAGCACGCACTCAACGTCAACCCCGACGCAAGGCCAGTCAAGCAAACAATGCGGCGATTGTTTGAGCCACGAGCGCATGCAATTGGAATGGAGATCAACAGACTCCTTGAAGCCAAGTTCATACGCGAGATCAAGGAAAGCACTTGGCTTGCCAATACGGTGCTGGTACCAAAAAGGACATGGATATCCTGCGGATGTGCATGGACTTTACCTCTTTGAACAAGCACTGCCCAAAGGATCACTTCCCGTTGCCGCGCATCGACCAGATCATCGACTCCACTGCAGGATGCGAGTGCCTCTGCTTCCTCGACGCCTACTCAGGCTACAATCAGATTCGAATGAAGGAGGAAGATCAAGATAAGACAGCGTTTACAACGCCCTTTGATGTGTTCTGCTACAACACAATGCCCTTTGGGCTAAAGAACGTGGGAGCCACCTACCAGCGGTGCATGCAGGCTTGCCTCAAGGAACAACTGGGTCGCAACATTCAAGTCTATGTCGACGACATAGTAATCAAGACCAAGGAGGAAGCCTTCCTAATTGACGATTTGCGTGAAACCTTCGCCAACCTCGATCGCTATCGTATCAAGCTCAATCTGAACAAATGCGCCTTCGGCGTACCATCTAGGCAGCTACTCGGGTATCTCATCTCCGCGAGGGGAATCGAGGCAAACCCGAAGAAAATAAAAGCCATACTGGCCATGGAGAAGCCGAAAAACATAAGGTGCGTCCAGCAGCTGGCTGGGCGAATCGCGGCCCTCAGCCGATTCATCAGTTGGATGGGTGATAAAGCGCTGCCCTTCTACCAGCTCCTCCGCAAAACTGAAAAATTCGAGTGGACCAACGAAGTGCAAGAAGCATTCGAAGATCTCAAGCGCCTGCTATCCACTTCGCTAGTGCTGGTGACCCCAAGAGAAAGGGAACCATTGTTGCTGTATATCTCCGCCACCAACCAGGTGGTCAGCACAGTGCTCGTCGTCGAGAGAGTTGAGGAAAACAAGGCCCACGGCGTACAACGCCCAGTATACTACCTCAGCGAGGTCCTCACACCAACAAAACAGCGGTACCCGCACTACCAGAAGCTGGCGTACGGTGTCTTCATGACCGCCCGGCGACTGCGCCATTACTTCCAGGAACACCCAATCGTGGTGGTCAACGATGCCCCGTTGGGGCATATCCTCAATAACCCCGACGCCACGGGGCGAGTCGCGCTTTGGGGAATAGAATTGTCTCAACGAGACATCACATACGAAAAGCGTGACGCAATCAAGTCGCAAATTCTCCCTGACTTCCTCGTGCACTGGATGGAGAACCAGCTCCCGGACAAACCAGACATGTCCTACCTCTGGACAATGCACTTCGACGGGTCCAAGTGGAAGGACGAAGCAGGCGCAGGTGTCATACTGACATCACCTCAAGGGGACAAGCTGAAGTATATCCTGCGAATGCAGTTCATAGCCTCCAACAACGAGGCTGAATACGAGGCCCTGTTGCACGGGATGAGGATGGCAAAAGCCTACGGCGCCAAGAGGCTCATCATATACGGTGACTCCAAGTTGGTCGTCAACCAAACGATGCATGAGTGCGACGCAGTGAATGACAACATGATCGCGTACCGCAACCTCTACGACACACTCGAAGGAGACTTCGACGGTTGCGAGTTGTGGCACGTAGGTCGCGAAAGCAACGAAGAGGCGGACGCACTTGCCAACATAGGCTCTACCTGCGCCCCCATACCACCTGGGGTATTTCTCGAGCGCATATGTGAATGCTCCATCAAGCCAAAGGCTGCAGAAAAGAAAACAAGCGCAGCAACGGACTTGGGGGCTACGCCACCCAATGAGCCAATAGCACTCGATGACTTGGAGCTGGACACAGGACTCGAAGGACCAATGAGCATCATGATGATTGAGCAATCCTAGACACAGCCGTACATCACATACCTCCTCAGCAAGAGGCTACCGGACGATCCGACGGATGCACGGCACATCGCGCAGCGATCCAAGGCATTCGATGTTATCAACGGCGAATGTATAAATGCAGCATCACGGAAGTACTCCAACGATGCGTCTCCACGACCGATGGAAGAGTTGTTCTCCTCGACATCCATGAAGGGACCTGCGGGCACCACGCCGGTAGTCGCGCCTTCGTTGCCAAAGCTCTACGAGCTGGATTCTACTGGCCTACGGCCATGCGCGATGCCAAGGACATCGTCCAAAAATGCAACGCTTGCCAGCGATTCGCGGACAAATCGCAAGCACCGGGCGCAGAGCTACGGCCAATCCCATTGGCCTAGCCCTTCGCGCAATGGGGGCTCGACATGGTCGGCAAACTTCCAAGGTCCTCACGAGGAGGCTACGTCTACCTCTTGGTCGCAGTCGACAAATTCACCAAGTGGATTGAGGCCATGCCAGTGACCAACCAATCAGGGCATAGCGCAGTCAAGTTCTTCGAGTCCATCGTCTACCGCTTCGGAGTGCCGCACAGCATCATCACCGACAACGGGACGAACTTCACATCCAAGGAGTTCCAAGAATTCTACGAGAACCTGGGGATCAACATCAGCTACGCCTCAGTAGCGCATCCACAGACCAATGGTCAGGTGGAAAAAGCAAATGGGCTCGTCTGCAGCGGCATCAAGAAGTGACTCCTCTGGCCACTCGAACAAGCCACGGGTTGCTGGCCGGACGAAGTGCAATCCGTACTCTGGAGCGTACGTACAACTCCAAACAGCGCCACAGGCTATACGCCATTCTTTATGGTGCACGGAGCCGAGGCAGTGCTACCCGCCGAGGTACGGTACAAGGCGCCGCGCGTGGTCGCTTACAGCGAACAAGAGTCATCCCTCACACTCGAAGACTCCGTCGACCTCCTTGACGAGGCAAGGGAAATCACCGCGGAAAGATCCACGATCTACCAGCAGAACCTGCGCAACTACCACACTAGGAGGCTTCGCCCCAGATCCTTCGTCGAAGGCGACCTGGTCCTGCGACTAAAGCAGCAGGGGCATCTCAAGCTCGAGTCCCCCTAGGAAGGACCGCACGTGATTACAAAAGTAATCTCAGGTGGCGCCTATCGCCTTCAAGATTTAGAGACAGGAGTCGCATACTCCAACCCCTGGAACGTCGCACAGCTGTGACGCTTCTACCCCTAGTCGTTTTTACCTTTTACATTGCAAACTAGGCTACTCAGCCAAGGCTACTTAGCCACACATTGTACCTCGCACTATTCTTTGAATAAATAAAGCTAAGTGCCCCAAAACTCTGTGTTCTCCTTTACTTTTCCAATTTATCTACTCGGGGACTGCGCCACCCTATATACATCTGTTCTACGAACCAAAACGCGATAAGTAGCTGGCACATCAATCGAAACCCTTGACACAAAATCAACCTAGTTGCAACGCACCTGACAGGTTGACAAGGGACTGAGATAAGAGGATGGCCAGGCTAACGAAAGGGATTCGCATAGTGCAACGCACTTCATGCTAACAAAGCTCTTTATACATATTCGACAATAAAATATAGACAATATTTATACGAACTTTACAACACAAGTACACTTATGTGCAGGATACAAACTAGGCTACTACTGCAGCAGAAGAACATTGGTTTGTTCCTCAAAGAAGTCGACAATCTCTTCTGCTGGGCGATCCACCGCCTGGTAGTGTGGCACCATATTCCAAGCAGAACCTGCTGGTGCTGCAGGCGGCCCAGATGCAATTGCCACAACATCTACGTCAGGCCTATGCAGTCGCACCATCAATAGAGCAGCCCTGGCACCAGCCACCAACTGTTGCCTCACGCACTCGCGAACCGCGGTCAGGTCTTGAAACTTGGCAAGGAGGGCCAGCAGGCTTGATGGAGTATCATCCAGCAGAAACATCGTCCGATAAATGTTCTTCAAGCATGACTGCGACTTCTTCAGAAAGTGCAGCACTCGCAACGCACGATCCTGCAGGGTCGCCAGCGTAGTCGCACGATCGTGATCTACCCAGAAGTATCCACTCTCTTGAAGTTGCTCCTGGGTGAGATCATGCATGCGAATGGCAATTCTATCCTTCTCCTCCTGCGGATGACGCGTGCTGACAACTACACGAAGCAGCAACAGTAGCATAAGTACAACGTACCATTGCAAGTGACTACAAGGAAAAGATGAGATCAAGCAAACTAACACTTGAATTGGTCGCCCAACTGCGTCACCTCGCCAAGAAGATACTGCTCTCGGGCGGCGGCTTTCTCCGCTTTCGACTTCCATACATCCGCATTACCGCGGAGCACGGGCAACTCACGCTCTAGCTGCTTCACGCGGTCACGCAGTCGCGAAAGTAGCGACAGCTCATCTACCCTGGAGCGCGGCGGTACCACGGTATCATCAAGAGTCGGTGAGTCCTGAGTTTCCCTCAAAGGATCACTTGATGTACCCTACCACAAGTCAAGATAGAAACAAATAAGACGACCAAATCAATACAAAGGCAAAAGGCTCAGATGCATTCAAGACTAGCAAAAGTATCAGCGGATACACTCGCCAGCAGGCATGTTCTTAACAAAAGGACATAAACTAGTCAACTATTACAAAGACCACTAAGGAGCGACTGGCTTCATCGACTTCGACGGCTTCGGGGGCTTCATCGAGTTCGTGGCAGTGTCAGACGCCACTGACTTTCCACCAGCCCCTGATGCCGAAGCTTTCACCGCCTTCTTGGCACGTTGGAGCTCCTCAGAATACTTCGCAACAGTATTTATCAGATGATGCCCATATTTGCCATAGGCAGTCGCGAAAGGAGCAAAGACTACCTGCTGGCCGTCCGCGCTAACAGGCATCGCCTTCGACACCGCGGCAGGATCAATCTCGACTCCGTGGGCCTGCACCATGGCAAGTGGCATGGACGCGCCGGCCGCGCGGAGCGAGTTCTTGAAGCTGGAAGGCACACCTCCAGCGAGTGACTCCACCAGCTCGTCTATATTCTCGACTAGCTCCACCTTGGGCATCAGCTCCTCCCGAAGGCGACTGAGTATGCTTTTGGCCGTGGAGAGTGTGTCTTGCACGGCGGTGCTGCGGTCTTCGACTGCTGACAGTGCACCCGCCAGAGTGTCATCATGACGAAGGGCTTGCGGGTCGAAGCTCAAATCGCCAGCATCTGTACATAAATCCACACATGGACAAAAACATCAGCGCCACCGGCAAAAACATTCGAAGCAGAGAAGGATAACAATATCCAGAAGCAAAGTACCTGAGAGGGCCTTGGCAATTGAGAACAGTTGTTCTTCGAACAACTTCTCCCTGGCTGCCAAGGAGGCACGCAGATCCTCTTCGCGCCTTTGTGCCTCGTCACGCGCCGCGATTGCTTCGTCGCGACCCTTCATAGCCGCGGCAAGTGTCTTCTCCAAGGTGGAGGCGTCACGCAATTGGGCATTATGTTCAGCTACACGACAAACAAAAGTTGACTATCGGTCAACTATATCAAAAGGAGACGAAGAAGAAGAAGTGCAGGACACTCACTTTCCACCATGCGATGACGCATCTCCAGCATCGCATGCTGGCGGCCCATCGCAAGCACTTGTTCCGCCAAGTGCGCGGCCTCCTTCATAAGGAGCTATCGCACAACAAGGAATCAACAGAGGCAATAGATAACATCGACTGCAACACTAAAAAGGAGAAAAACTACACTTACATGGTCCTCCAATGACTCTGAAGATGTCTACTGTACCGTCATCCGGGCAACCATTCGATGCTCCCCCGCATGAGGAGAACTGGAAGAGTTGTGCCCGGAGTGGGCCGCCAATGGAGGGGAAGGAGCACGCTCGATCTCTTTCTTGGCCCTCGAGGTCGCGACTCCTGATTCCTTCAAAAATTGGACGTCGCCAGAAGATGACGACGCCTCTTGACTGCAAGATAAAAACCACATCAAGAAAGGGAAAACCCAGAGACGAGACATCGAGGGCAAAAACAGAGAAGAACAAATCGACTAAAAAACTTAGAAATCAAACTTGTCAAAGTCAAAAGTGGCTTCCCCCGACTCTGACGAAGACTCCTTGGGCAATCGCATCTTCTTGAGAGAAGATGGTGCCACGGCGCTCACAGGAATGGCAGGAATTGGCGACTCCGCACCAACACCCGTACCTTCCGGAGTCGAAGGAGACGATGCATCGGAATCCTTGCTGCACGAACGCTTGCGAGTATCCGGACTACCGGACTCGAGGGCTTCCTCCTCCACATCAGATGGGACTGTCGACTCCGACTCGTCCTCTTCCAAGGCTTCGCGAGGGATAATCCCCTCAGGAAGAGGGGGCATACAAGGTGACATTGCCCAATCCTGCATACAGACAACAAATTCAGCAAAAAGCAAGTAAACAACAGAGAAGCAATCGACAAACTTAGCTACTGTGTAGCACAACTATACCTCGGAAGGAGGGTTAGTAGCATCAAATGGAGGAACAACTAGCTCACTGGGGAGCACATCCTTGAGGGTGTACTTGGTGACCAGTCGAACCCTCTTGTCCACCTCACTCGCAGACATACCATCGGCAGACACGCAAGTGGCATCGTTAGCGCCAACCCACTAAAACATGGGGTGGACTTTAGCCTGCAGGGGCTAGAGGCGACGGTGCAGCCAAGTGCGAATGAGGGCGCAACCTCCCTCCTCTTTGCCCATTCGACTCTCGAGGTCGCAGACGCGCTCGTACAACACATCTGTCTCCGTGGACTCGCTAGGCATGACTACATTCTTCCAGGAGCGCATCCTCCTGCATGGCGTCGCGGGATCGAAGGGCGCGAGTCTGAAGTGCTCACCGTTAGCCTTCTCATCGTGGATGTAGAACCATTTGTCCCTCCACCCTTGGACGGACGCCGTGAGCTTGATGTCGAAGTAGGTGGCGGATGGGTCGTCGTGGATTCCGCAACCACCTACATCGTAGACTAAAGAGCCAGATGCAGATTGTCGGTTCAATTTGAAGAGGCGCTTGAAGAGGCCAAAGTGCGGCTCGATTCTGACCCAGCACTCACAGAGAGTGATGAAGCAAGAGATATGGAGGATAGAGTTCGGGGACAGCTGATGGAGCTGAAGCCCGTAAAAACAAAGGAGGCCCCTAAAGAAGGGGTGAAGAGGCAAGGAGAGACCACGAATGATGAATGCTAAAAACATCACTGGAAAACCAGCGGGAGGAGCAGGAATTGTCTCACCGCCGGGGACGCGCATGTCAGTGACTGCGGCGGACAATACTCCGTCTTGGCGAAGAAGACGGAGATCAGATGACTTGATGATGGAGGGGCGCCACACACCATTTGTGACGCGGGTGCCTGCGGCCTTCTTCTTCCCGCCGGCGGCGGTGCTGGTGCCCGCAGTGGCGGAGTCGCCCTTCTTCTTCGCCGCGGCAACGGTGGCCGCAGAATCAGCCGCAGAGCCTCCCTTCTTCTTCCCCATTGCGCGACGGCGATGCGAGCGAAGGAAGTAGCTCAGAAACGAGCGGAGCTGGTCCAGTGTCGTGGAAGAAACGAGTGCAGGGAAAGCAGAGGAGCAGCAGCAATGGCGATGGAAGCAAAGGATGAATGAGAGCAGATGAGAAAATTACCTTCGCAGCGCCGCTACTTAACCCCTGGAAGATGCAATCCAACGGCTCAAAAAAACCCTACTGGACGCGTGGCAAACATCGTGTTGGACACGTGGAGGAGTGGAAGCACGAACCGTCCCACCAATACTCCCATTACGCGCGGAAATCGAGGAGACGCGGTTAAAATAAAAGATTACGCACGCCCAGTCAAATCAAAGTCAGAGAGTGGGACCCACTACTCGTCACGTCCCGTCAAACTCGCTCACGCGGGCAACTGAGGTCATGAAATCGTCAGCACTGGCGTCATCAAAGCTATGCACTAGAGGACTTCGACTACTTTAGTCCTTGCTCGAGTCTTCGACTCCACCAAGCACTCGGGGACTACTCCCATAGGAAGCGCTAGTCGCGCACCCTATGATTTTTCTCTTCTTTTTGCAGGAACATGGACAATCAAAGGTAAACCCAACCACTCGAAATACGGTTCGACTATGGACATGGGTTACTCCCATAAGGAGCGCCAGAAGAAAATTCGACTGAAACAAGCAAGCAAAAGACGACAACAGTCGCAAAAGTTCTTTAGTCCCTGCCTGAGTCTTCGACTCAACCAGGCACTCGGGGGGCTACTCCCATAGGGAGCGCTGGTCGCGCACCCTATGATTATTTGTACAAAAAAATGTGTGTTGATAACATCCACACCCGAAGCCCATGGCGACACCGCCTCATAATTTCCCCCTACAAAGAGACTGCGTCTCCTGGGTCACCCGAATCGTCTCCGTGATGATAAAATTCAGATGCCACGCTTACAGCGTGAAGGTAAGACCTGAATAAGGCCTGGCAACGCATTAGCTGCGCACTACCAGAAATGTATCCGTGCCTACAGGTACGATGAACATGCCTTGACGGACGTGTTGAGTGCTCACACCTAACTGGAATTCGACTCATGTAAGACCTCCGCGGCTTGAGTCGAATTACACCAGCATTTTTTGGATTCGAGTCCGGGGACTCGAGTTCGAGTAGATTGTGTTGTTTCACCCTAAGGTGGTTAACTGATACTGATACTTCGGTTATATCAGGCACGTACATCAACAATCCCTATGACACAAACAAAGCAGTCGAAAATATACTCATTCATGCACTCGAAAGACTTCAAAAAGTCCCTAGTCGAATCTGCGATTCCACTGGACACTCGGGGGCTATTGACATGGGTATACCCTACAGGTACTCGAGCTTGGTATATACGGTCTAAATACGTAAAGGCCCACGGTGTCGCCAAGGCCCAAATGAAGAACTCGAGTAACCTACGGACTCTCGGTGACTTGAAGAACAAGAAGAAGCTAAAGATAGAAAGTTTGAAGGGGAAAACCCTAACTTGTAACCGACTCGACCTGCTACTCGAGACCTAGCCTACCTATATAAAGGCTAGGAAGGGGCGGCGAGGAGGACACCACGAAACCCTAGTTTCCACAACCCTCGCTAGATTGCATCTGCGCACCATTATAACCTTCGGTTCCTTTGATAATTCCACGAGCAGACAAGCAGGAGTAGGGACCTCTACGAGGCCTGAACCTGGGTAAATCTTTGTCTCCTGTGTTGCTTGTTTGCTAGCCGATAGATGTCTCTAGCGCTCCCTCCTTCTCCAAAACCTAAGTCCATAACAATAGGCATTGATGAGTTAAACCCTCGTCACCATGTAATGATCTCTAGAAGATCTAGTACTCCTATTAAGCAGTGTGTTATGACTTAGTTTTATTACACTTGATCTACCCTTAGATCAAATTATATTACCCAGAGATAAAATTCTAGCAAAGATCATATTGAAACTTATTGTAGTCAACTTGATGATCTACTTCAGTTCCACCAGGTTAAGAGAAGCTTCAATCACTTTGACAAGTTTTATTTAAAAGCACGAAAATTATCCGGATTTTCTATGCATGAATGCAATGCACACACCTGTGTTCAGCTTATTTCTAAGCCCTAATGCTGGGATGTTACACTGCTATGGAATTACCGAGAAAATAGTGTTAGATTTTAAAGGAATTAGATTCATGTAACTCTGCTATAGAATTTGGGTGATTAGATCGCCGATCTGATATGTAACTTTGCTCTGGAGTCTGAACGATTAGATCGGTCGTCTCAAATTCATGGAGAAGAAGTTCAATACAAAATCCATATGAAGTGGGCTAAATGTCTAGATCTCCTCCCATGCTTCATCCGGTAGACCAACTCACAAGCTCTAGTGAAATACCAGCTCTCGACGTAGCGTATAGGGTTGCTTCAAGTGAAGAAATTTGGTGACGATCATCCTCAAGCTCCAGTCTAATTGGTGTATGATCACTTGAGAAGGCACCGCATAGGCAGGGGAAGTGATGTGTGCCAAAGAAGCCACCAAAATTGTGTGGCCCTCAAATAAATCAAACGAAGAACTAATAGTTACGGCTGATAATAGTGGACACGAAAGATCCAAAGCAGAGGGGGCTAGTGGATAAATAAGATTCCACTAATTACTTGCTGAAACAGTGATATGGCAGGCTGCTGACATGGGAGGTTAGGATTGGTCAGAAATGCTTGATGAGGTGGACATTGATGTCTACGCACTTCTATTCTTGTAGAAAATTGTTGGGCCTCCAAGTGTAGAGGTTTGTAGAACAGCAGCAAATTTTCTCTTAAGTGGATTACCCAAGGTTTATCGAACTCAGGGAGGAAGTGGTCAAAGGTATCCCCTCTCAAGCAACCCTGCAATCAAGATATAAGAAGTCTCTTGTGTCCCCAACACACCCAATACACTTATCAGGTGTATAGGTGCACTAGTTCGGCGAAGAGATAGTGAAATACAAGTGGTATGGATAAAAGAGAACGGTGCCAGAAAATAGCTTGATGGCGTGGAAGAGACTAAAGGCAAACTGAAATAAAGATGGAAGCAAACAAATATGTAACAGATCTAGTTGCAAACGGTGTTTCAATGCTTAGAAACAAGGCCTAGGGATCATACTTTCACTAGTGAACACTCTCATATAAATATCTTCTCTTTATGATACTACTCGAAACTACTCTCCGGTTGGACACTCTAATCCATGATAGGGTTATAACAACACACCTTAAAGTAAGCCTTTCCCATCTAGAAAACCCCACACTGTCACCTTGAGCTCTAGATGGTTCCAACAAACACCACAATTTCATAAAAACATCCAACTCCAAATATAACTCATAACAAGTATTTGTAATCTCTAGCCTAAGTGCCACCATGGTGTGCACGCTATCACTTTCACACACATGGGGAGAGCAGAGATCTATTAAAGCACTTGAGTAGCAAGGTAGATCTATAGATTACAAGTTCATGATCTCAATAAGTTCATGCATAGAGAGAGATGAACACATAGCTACCGGTAGAACCCTTAGCCTCGAGAGAGAACTACTCCCTACTTATCATGGGAATCAGCAACGGCGATAGAGATGGTGGTTGAGATCGATGGAGATGGCGATGAAGATGGTGAAGAGGTGGCAGCGGCGGCGCGGAGGACTCATTCCCCGCCGCCGGTATCACAGGGGAGCACCGCCCCTTAGCACCCTTCCTTCATGGCTTCGTGGGAGCCCTTCCCCATGGAGATGGGATCCATGGGGAGGCAAAAACGTGGCTTTGGTGGCTGCAAATTCGTGGGTGGAGGTGTCTCCCACAAATTAGTTTCCTCCCTTTATATAGCTTCTCGGATTCCCGTCACCCCATCTTGGGCTGCAGTAAATCGGGTCTATCGGGTCCGTCCGGACTCGGAATCAGGTAAATTTTATGTCCAGAACATTTGTCGCGAAATTTCCAACAACTTTGTTGTTGAAGAGTTTTCCGTTTGACGTCGTCTTCAACCTGAAACGTGACCATCTTCAAAACGAGTTCTGAGACAGATTTCTAGAAAATCCCAATTTGACTCCAACAAGATTTCCACTTGTATTCTTGGTAATTCCTACACATCAAAGTGTAAAACAAGAACATTGTGTACTTTTGCAACTATTAGTAGGTTAGTCCAAATAAATCATAAACTTTATATAAAAATGAGTATCAAAAGCATATTATTAGCATAAAACCATCAAAAATTATAGATACGATGGACGTATCAAACATCTTGCATGTTGAGACAAATTTGGTAGTGCAAATTTTCATGCAAAACAAAAAGGAAATCTGAACCAAGGTGAAGCAGTGACAAATGAAATACCTGCTGAATGTGTTTGAGGCCAAAACTATTATCTGAATCAAGGCGAATAAGTGACACATGATATACGTTTGAACATCATGCAGAACATGTGACGTAGAAGATGGTAAGACAACCACAATAAACATGTAGCCATACAACATTGTGAAATCTCAAGAAGTGAGAAGTTTCTAAATTTCCTTTCACTAATTATGTACGATCGAGCAGTGAGGAGGTTAATCTCGAGATGTTGTTGCTTGGGTTGATAGCTGCAACACCATACTAAATGACCAATATTGCAAACTAAAAACCACGACTAACATGCCAAAATCTAGAAATCATACAACATCAAGGCGCAACTGCCATACGAAGTGAGAGGGATCTGATATGGAGGGGCAATTGAAGCCCACGACTGCATGAATGGACGGCCAAACTGATTTAGTTTAATCATGGCAATGGAAAGAAAAGAAAAACAAAAATCGAGTCAACTTAGATCTCATGTGATAGATGAGCCAGGAGAATCTCAAACATAATTAGTGAAAAGGACATTATTATTTGGAAAAAATAGAAAACACGTGGGGGAGGACGGGAGGGAGCTAGTTCGTACATGTTAGAAGCACATAGGTTATTTTCAAAGACGTGGTATGGCTCCGAGGTCCGAGCGCGTACCACCGGTACCCATGGAGACAAAGACAATGATCCTCAGTCTTCACAACTGAAAAGAATTGCTAGCAAAACATGGACAATTGTAATATTTAGAGTAACCTGTAACCTTGACGGATCCGTAAACTAAATCAAAATACAGAAAAAGGAACCTTCTAATTGAAAATGATATAATGATTTGGGTAATACCAATTCCACCGAGGCGACGAAGAGCTAAGCCCAGCGGCCTTCAGTGCCGCGGTTGGCAGCAGTTGAGGACACTGATGCAGGCAAAAACAATGGATGTAGGAGCAGAGTAGATGCAGGCAAAAACAATGTGGAAAATGAGAAACTAAGACCGGGAAGAAGAAGGCCGATGGCTGCGGGGAAGATAAAGCGTGATTGGAAGAGTATTATCCATAGCCGTACTCATTTGCTTTGTTGGAGAAGAGGAGTCGTTGGCTTTAACTCCACGACGGAAAAAAAGAGGTATCGGGCCGCGTGTGGATCTCTGCGGAAAACCTGTTTTTTTACGTGGGGAAACCTATTATTTGTTGTGTGCCTTTTCCTTTTTTTTCTCAGATTTAGTGATAAGAATAAAAACAAATTGTTTGTTATTTGCTGATGTGGCAGTTTTTACCGAGATGGCACATGATGAGGTGGGTAGGCTGCATGTCAAGAGAAATAGTTAGTGGGGATAAACTATTTAGTTATTATAGATTCTTTGGATTATATAAAACAAAGATGGAAACCACATTAACTATGCCAGAAATATTTAACATGTCGACAACATTTGAGAACGATGCCACGAATAAATATAAACTCATTAACTGGACTTGAGAAAAATAAAACCATACTGGAATATAGTAATTAACTAGAGTAGCAATTTCATTGCACTTAATCATCCTTTCCACAGGGGCCGCATCCTTCTCTCTTTGACTGCCACATGGCCATAGCTCCTTTCACCGACGAAATATCTAATCGTTTCACCCTAGCATGAAGAGTAATATTTCCGATTTTATTTTTTTTGTATATTATTGTAAAAAAAATCTTAAGTCATCCTTCCCCAGGACCGCATCCTTCTCTCTTTGACTGCCACGTACTCCTATCAGAGGGTGGATCATAGTGCAGGTTCAGTAGGATATGGTTGTTTGAATGTGTTCAAATCTGACTTTGAAATTCAATAGTCTTCTCACGTCGAGGTAGCAAAACAAGATCACGTTTCATACGTCGCGTCCCTTTGCTATATGGATGGAAACTGAACTGCTGAATACTCGTGTTCGTCGCAGCAGACTTTCTGAAATCTTGATAACACAGTACAAATGTAAACACGAAATTATCAGCACGTTTGGCATCACCGCTCGCCGCCGGCAAGTACTCCTTCGCCGTGCTCCTATACCTCGTTTCCTCCTCGCGTCGCCGCCGCCTTGCCACGCCGCTGACAACTGTCTGACGGGGCACCAGGAGCTGGGCGAGTTCAGCAGCTTGCTCGCGTCCGCGTCCACAACGATGGCATGGCGCCGCAAGGGGACATGCCGCCCGAGGCCATCCGGCAGCAATTCTCGCTCCACGCCCTGGTGACTCCACGGACCAGCCGCTCACTCTGATCGAAGTCGAGCGCCGGCATGGTGATCTGGTGGCTGGCCCTGTTCGTCAAGTCCGTGTCGGAGTGTATGAACTAGTATATTCGGTGTCAGTTTCCCACTTTATTGGATCCGATCTCCCTCAATTGCCGTCCGAGTCGAACTGCCTGGCCCCTCATATATAGTCTTGCCCCAACATCTCCTCTTATCCCGGAACACCCAATTGCTGATCGAGAACCATGCCGACGTTCCGTCGAGGCGGCGAGGATCGGCTCAGCGCGCTCCCTGACGATCTGATCCTCCTCATAGTAGGCAGGCTGGACACCCGGACGGCGCTCTCCACGGCTGTCCTCGCCAGGCGCTGGGCGCGCATCCCACGTGAGCTGCCGGCGTGGGAATTCAGGGTGAGCGACATACTCCCGCCGGAGTACGACCGGACCGTCGACCTCCGCCAGCGCAACTGGCCTCGTGAGACATATCTGGCCAATCTGCTCGACTTGCTCACGGCGAGCTGCGAGATCGACACGATGAGGTCGTTCGCCAACGGAATCACGGGTTTCCTGGAAGCGGACGGTGGCCATGACCGGCGCGTCAAGTCCCTCCGTCTCGAGTTTTTCCAGACAAACGACGGCATCGTCTGTGCCGACCGCCTGATCACCGCCGCGGTCGGCGCGTGGGGAGTCGAGGATCTGGAGGTCGTCGTCAGGCGCAGGCTAGCGTACGGTGATCATGATCTGACGACGCCGGCCTACAGCTTGCCGCCGGACTGCCTCAACCTCCCTTTGCGCCTTCGCAGCCTGACATTGGGCAAGTACTGCATACTGCCGCCGCTGCGTAGCTACGGCGCGCTCACTAGGCTCGTCTTGCGTGACATGCCGGCTTCCACGCCCGTCGACACGTACGACAAGGTGTTCAAAGACTGCACTCAGCTGCAGGTGCTTCACCTCAAGTCGTGTTGTTGTGCACATCACACTCTGGTGGTGGACGCGCCATGTTCACAGATCAGGGAGCTCGTACTGGAAGAGTGCTCGTTCATGGTGATCGACCTGCGCGACCTCCCAATGCTTGTCCGCCTCGCGTGCTGCCTAGCCAACACTGCCAAGCTTGCATTCGGCTCGGTTCCAAGCCTCGTGGACACTAACCTCACCTTCTCTCTAGAGGATGATTGTCTTACGTGGAGAAAGCGGTGGGTAGATGAGTTCGACTTGTTCCTCAGTATGTCCCCCACCATGACGAACCTAGTCATCCGATTTACCAGGCTGAGAAGATGGATTCGGCCCAGTCGTCCGGAGAGGAAGTTGCTGGACCTAAAAAGGCTCCTCGTCGCCGACATGCCTTCGAATTGGGACATCTCATGGACACGTGGCCTTCTCATGGCCTCGCCATTTCTCGAGGTCCTGCACATTCATGTGCCTCACTCAGAAACAGAGCCGGATTACCTGCGCCGGACAAATTCGTTGAAATCACGCAATAATCTTCGCCACCATCACCTCAACGAGCTAGTCGTGATTGGATTCACGCAGCGCAACATCTGGCTTTTGAAGTATGTTGTGAGGGTGTGCACATCGTTGCAACGCGTTCTTCTGCTAAAGGATGGGTATGTTCGGTATAACGGACTTTGGGATTGGCAGACGGTCGGGCAGCAAACATGTCCATGGAGCGATGAAGAAAAACTGGTGGTGAGAAGAATGATAAAAGAGTTTGGGCTCACGCCTCTTGTTGAACTTATCTTGGGATGATCTCTTTATTTGGTCTTATATCTGAACATTGTTATTTGATCCTACTGTGCTCAATTTAAAAAGGAACACATATTTACATAGTTATTACAATGAGTAAATTCCAAATTTTACCCTCTAGTTTGTCATTTTTGACATTGATTACCCCATTTAATAATTTTTTATTCATATTACCCAATTTAGTGAAAGTTTTGCCAAAATTTACCGTTAATAAGATTTTGCACATGATTAGTCATACAGTTCTCAGTCGGCAGCTTCCTCCTAATTTTTCCCGCACCTGGATAAAACTTTAAGCCCAAAAAAAATTATATTTATAACCACCGTGGTGTGGGAAATAATCGCGAGTTCCGTTACACACGTGTCCATATGCGTGTTGTCCGAGTTGGGCTTGATTCCATCACTGAGTTACCTCTTTACAGCCTGTCAAGATACAATGATGTGCACGTGTCACGTTCCAAGAAATACAAAGTAAATGATACGCATAGATTTATGTGTCTAAGGATAAACATTTTTTGACGTCTCCCGTGGGTTGCTTGCTAGTTGGAGTACTAGTAGACTTCAAATGAGCAAGCAGCTCCGCATATTGTGTTGTTACCATCGGCCAAATGCATCGCCGGACATCAAAATATGGACTCACTTAGTTTGGGATTTGCTTCCTCCGGCTCTGAGGTCGATTGCAGGGTCAAAAGATTGCGTACGTACACCTACGCCATGAGCAAAAAAGGGAATAATCGGCCGAGCATTTGGACATATTTTGGCGTGATAAGGTGGCAGGAGAAAAGGAGTGACCATGTATGTCGGGATCAATATAGCAGATTGCTCCCAATCTTTTGAAAAGGGTAAAACCTGACAAAAATTTCACTAAATGGGGTAACATGAATGAAAAATTGTTAAATAGGGTAATTAGCGTCAAAAAATTAAATTAGGGAGTGAAAACTGGAATTTACTCTATTACAATGGAAACTCCGTAAGCCATGAAGACAGGGAGCCAAGCTACTATAGTAAGTAAAGAAAAATACGAACTACTGTATGCAGGAGTGTTGTATGTATAATACAGTACTGTATTAGATAGAAGTAAAGCCAAAGATACGCTAAAGTTTACAAAAACTTATGAACGTGTTAATACATGCAAAAATATTACAAGATCTGGTGCGGTCGAGATATGCCTGATGGGTTCGTAGCATGGAAAAGAAAAAATTTCTACCGCAAGAACGAACAAAACCCAGATCTAATCTAGATAAAAGCCAAGATCTAATCTATTAGACATGTGCAACGAGATAGAAAGAAACTAACCCTCGTAGATCCGAAAGCGCTAACGAGATTAGATCTCGTGGTTGATGTAGTCGATCACTTGCCGATCTCAAGATCGTGTGGACGATCCTTCCGGCGTCGCGTTCCAGCAGCGCTTCCGCAGTCGGTCAAGTGGACGATCCTTCCGGCGCCGCGATTCGGCAGCGCTTCCGCAGTCGGTCACACGTGCGGAGTCGAAGCAGACCTTCCTCTCCCCGTTCCAGCGAGCAGCGGAGGTAGTAGATCTTCTCCACGGAATCCCAGCAACACGACGGCGTGGTGGTGGTGGTGGAGTAGAGAATTCTGCAGGGCTTCGCTTATGCCTGTGCAGAAGAAAGGTGGAGGAGAGAGGCGGCATAGATTGGGTGTTATGGGAGAGGGGCCAAGAGGGCGCCCCTGCCCTTCTATTTAAGGGGGAGGCGCGCCTGGAGAGGGGGAGTCCTACTTAGGACTCCCCTCCTATGGCCGGCGGTGGGAAGGGGGGAGGAGTCCTCCTCCCCCACGAATCCGTGTCTTGCCCCACTAGGTTTCCTTTGACCCTTTCTTGGTTTTCAAGCAAACTCCAAGAAATCCTCTAGAACCTTCCAGAACATTCCGAAACCTTCTAGAATCTCCATACAAACACTCCGGAACATTTCCTAACTTAGAAAATGATCCCCAATATATGAATCTTATTCTCCGGACCATTCCGGATCTCCTCGTGATGTCCCGGATCCATTCCGAGACTCCGAACAACATTCGGTCTCCAACGCACATTCCATATCTACTTAAAACAACTTCGAACCTTAAGTGTGTCACCCTACGGTTCGTGAATATGTAGACATGACAGAGACACATCTCCTATCAATAACCATCAGCGGGACCTAGAGATCCATAATGGCTCCCACATACTCAACGATGACTTCGCGATCGATTGAACCACTTACATACGAAACTAATTCCCTTTGTCTCGCGATACTATACTTATCCGAGGTTTGATCGTTGGTATCTCTATACCTAGTTCTACCTCGTTACTGATAAGTACTCTTTACTCGTTCCGTGATATGTCATCCCTTGTGACCTAGTCACATGCTTGCAAGCTAACTAGATGACATTCCACCGAGAGGGCCCATAGCATATCTATCCGTCATATGGATGGACAAATCCCAATCTTGGTTCATGCGCTTCAACACATACTTTCAGAATACCCAATGACACCTTTATAACCACCCAGTTACGAAGCGGCGTATGATGTCATCAAAGTATCCATCCGGTGATGGTGATTAACATAACCTCATGGTCGAAGGAATAGGTTACTATGTATTTGAAAGCTTACAGCAATACGAACTTAATGACTTGATCTTATGCTACGCTTACTATGGATGTGTGTGTCCATCACATCATTCTTCCAATGACATAACCTTGTTATTAATCACATCCTAATGTCCATGATCAGGAAACTATGATCATCAATTAATCAACAAGCTAGTTCAACAAGAGGCTTACTAGGGACTCTCTTATGTTTACAAAACACACATGTATTAATGTTTCCGGTTAATACAATTATAGCATGGGATGTAAACATTTATCATAAACATAAAGATATAATAATAACCACTTTATTATTGCCTCTTGGGCATATCTCCAACAGTCTCCCACTTGCACTAGAGTCAATAATCTAGTTAAAAAACTTGTGCATTCAACACCTATGGCTTTCTGGTGTTGTATAGACACTATTGCTAGTGGTAAACATAATCTTCGGATCTGACACTTCCAGGTCCGTGTGTATTTGCATGTCCTTGCGTCTCTACGCATTACTCATTCTCCAATGAGATGGCATTATATAAATTTGGTCCTTTGGTGAGACCTTTAGTTCCTTGGGATTAAATCATGTTGATACAATTGTCATACAATGTATCTTTATAGTATTAGCCCACTTTGAACCACACCTAGTTTGATAACAAACTACTTAACACAAATGCCCTCCTTTGCTGCTACTATAGCAGTTATATACTTAGCCTTTTGTTGTAGTATCCGTCACAATGTCTCAACTTTGGAACTCATCCAAATCCATCATGGAACATCCTTTCCATTACATTGTGCCACCCATAGTTTAAATTGAGATAAACTTAATTTGTATCTTGTGACAAAACTAGTATCAATGTAACACTTTATAATAAACTACCTTTAACTATTTGTCACGTATATATGGTATATTCTTAGTTCTTCCAAAGCTCATAAGAATATCTTTACTATTGTCCAATGATCATCTTATGAATCATTCTGGTATATGCTCATAACATTTAGAGCATAGGACATATCTGGATGTGTACATCTTAAAGAATGATTGATCAAAATATTCTTGCGATTTCACCAAGTGTCAAAACACTTAAATCTCGTGTCAACACACTTGAATCTTGATTCAGTCCTTTCCGTGCGTCAAGAACCTTTCTTGTTGTTTTCATATTGAACTCATTCAACATTTTATCTATGTACATCTAGCAAAACCATATTAGCGCCTCAATCTATTCATATAGACATTGATGCCTAATTCTTGAGTTATGCCTAAGTCTTTCATCGAAATGAAATTCTTAACCTGTGTCAATAAAAGATACATCATTTCCAATCAACAATATGTCCTCTACATAATGTATTAGAAATATGTCTCAGCGCTCCCACTTAATTTCTTGCAAATGCAAGCATCTTCATCATCTCCGATGAATTTAAACTCTTTTGACAGTTTCATCATGGTGAAGATTCCAACTCCGCTATGCTTACTTCAACCATTGAAGTTTTGCATACTCTTTTAGCATCCTTTGAATTAACAAAACCCTTTGGATCATGTCATGTACACGTCCTAGGTAACCATTCTATTAGAAGAACTTGTTTTGTTTGTTCAACTACCATATACCAAAATATATGTAGTGGTTGCTACATTAATCCGTCCAGACTAAATATCGCTATGAAAGATCAAATCTTATCATAGTCAATTCCTTGAACATTGTCGTAAACTCTTTCCGACATGTCAACTATTTCATAGATTTTAAACATCCATGTCTATTTCTTTATAGATCCAAACACGACCGATAGGCTTCACGCCTTTCCGGAGGGTCTTCTAAGTTCAGAAACTTGATTTCTCGTGTATGGATACTATCATGGATTCCATGACTTCTAGTCATTTTATGGAGTCAGGGCCCATCATCGCTTCTTTGCATGTAGTCGGTTCATCATTGTCAAAACAATAACGACTTGCTTATCAAATCTTACTATTTGATTCTTACCGACCCACACGGTTCTATAGGAACTCTAATCTCCGAGATCACACCTTTTGTAATCACGAGAGCCATGAGCATTGTGGCCGCCACCGGGACACTTTCTGGCGCTACGCTACTTAGCACATATAGCTAAGGTTCAACAACCTTATCAAAGTTCTATTGTCCTCCCACTTAACATTTCACGAAAAATTCCTTCTCAACAAACTTGACGTTCCAAGCGACAAACTCTTTTGTCCTCGGCGTTGTGGAGAAATTCCCAACAAATTCTTTGGAATAACCTACAAAGACGTGCTTATCCGACTTTGGTTGTAAACATTTTACTTATGCCTAGCATACCAAAATTTAAGAAAGGACAACCTGGGTTTTATCCCAAACCATGATTTATATGGTGTCATTTCAACGGATCACGATGGAGCTCTTTTCAGTGTAAAAGCGGTAGTCACTAAAGCTTTAATCTTTAAAAATATAATGGCAGTTTTATAAATGACACCTTTGATCTTACCATGTAAAACAAGGTTTCATTACATATCTCGAACACTCTATACTCCTATGGTGTTTTGGGAAATGCAAATCCATGGAACGATTCCTCAAATCTTAGGTGTTTTGCTAAACTTGTAACTCAAACATCTTTCTTTATGATCCAATCATAAACTCTTTTATTTTCTTGTTACAATGATTTTCCACTTCATCTTGAAAGTCTTTGAACATTTTTCAAATGTTTCATACTTCTTCCTTATTGAGTAAGTATATACATATACTCACTCAAATCTTCGGAGAAAGCATATGAAGTTGAAATCCATCGCCCACGACTACACATAATGGACTATATACATCAATATGTACAAATTCCAATCAGTTAGTCGTCCGTTCCTCTTTTGGCCTACGAACGGAGTTTTAATTATCTCCAGGAAGTTATCACAAGCGTCATTTGATCCAAATCAAATACTCCAAAAATCCATCAACATGGAGTTTCTTCATGTATCCTTTTCAATATAATTTAAACGGCGATGTCACTTCGCAAGTGATCTTTCAATCATTTGTCTTGCGACATTTTAGCAATAGTGTTTATGGATGTGATTTCTCCCACCAGACTTGTAAAAGTACATCCATCCTTTATGGAATACGGTAATTATTTGAACAACCATTGTTCTCGTAATACCGGAACAAAATAACAAATCTTGAAGGCTAGGTTTGATGTCAATGAAAAACACAATAACACTTTATTTGTTTTCGATGAACATCATCACTTATTCTCTTGCTAGTTACTTAGGCCATTGTAGTTCATGAATTACGTTGTCCTGTATGTCATAGCATACCAACCAATTCGGTATCCAATACCGGAGAACCACATTGTTTAACAAGCAAGGAATACAACCATAACATGTATATCTTCTATATGCCCACGTTGGACATCTCCAACCTTATAATTTCTGCCAAATATTTTTATAGATTTTCTTTCAGCAATTCCTTTTCTTTTAGAAGAATCTATCAACATCAACAGTGGTGTCATTCACATGACACATAGTACAAAGTGTGTATAGTCAAATACCAATACCTTTGAAGTGGATCACCTTCATCAAATGTTTGGCATTCTTTCAAAATTCCATTCTTTAGTAATCTTTGAGTATAGTAAACATTTTACTTACATCTTCTATTCATCCTTATCATGACAACTTTCATGATCAAGCTGCTATAGCTTCTAAAGGTGAATTGCGAGTATAATGTTTCTTTTTCAAAACCTTTTGGAGGATTAGGACGACTAGCGTCTCCAACCTTCACAAATTCTCATCAAATATGAGGACGTATACTCTATCATGTTGTAACCAACACATTGTTTTAGATATCGCAATACCTTTCACATATGATGTTTTCTGAAACATTGCTTTCAACTCTTAGAAAAACTTGATATTAAAAACAATCTTTTGAGTATCAAAAATCATGGAGGCAAACATGATACTTTAGATACTAACATTGGAATTCTTACTCTTGATTTAATACTACTTATTAAACTTCATGGAGTAAATAGAGTTTGCTGAAAGTTTGCAATAGGACTTATAAACTTTAAATTGACATTCAAAACAATACGATACCAGTTCGTAAAGTAAATATCCAGAATTTCTATAGTTCCATTATCTCAACTATAACTAAGCGTAAGGTGGTGAACGGATGCCAATGACTACAACAAACTATGCAAATTCACTTTGATTGTGTTTATGATAAATTGAGTTCGACTAATCCAAATTACAAATGAACTCCCACTCAAAACAACATCCCTCAAGTTGTTTTAGTGATTACATGAACCAAATCCACTACACCAAGTCCGATCATCACGTGAGATGATGTAGCTTTAAAGGCGAACAATCAACATGTTCATCATATCATCCATATGACTCATGCTTTACCTTTCGGTATTCTGTGTTCCGAGACCATGTCTGTACATGCTAGGCTCGTCAAGGTTAACCTTAGTTTCTGCATGTGCAAATCTGGCTTGCACCCGTTGTATGCACACGTAGAGTCTATCACACCCGATCATCACGAGATGCTTCGAAACGACGAGTCTTAGCAATGGTGCTAACTAAGGACGAACACTTTATTACTTGATATTTAGTGAGAGGGATCATCTTATAATGCTACCGTCACGATCTAAGCAATACAAGATGCATAAATGATTAACATCACAGGCAATTCATAATATGTGATATGATATGGCCTTTCTTCTTGTGCCTTTGATCTCCATCTCCAAAGCATGGACAAGATCTCGATCATCACCAGCGTGGCGTCAAGGTCCGTGGCGCCGCTTCATGGTTGTCCATCACCACCAACAACTATTACAACTACTTGGAATAAAGCTATTACATGATGAATAGACACGCAGGTCTTAAACAAAATTTAAAGACAACCATTAGGCTCCTGCCGATTGCCATATTACAATAAGGATCATTGCATACATCAAATATAATCACAATCACATAATGGCCATATCACATCACAAAACTCCTGCAAAAACGAGTTAGACGCCTCTAATTTTCTTTGCATGTTTTACGTGGCTTGGGGCTTTCGAATAAGAACGGATCTTACCTACGAACATGAACCACAACGTTGATACAAGTGCTATCAAGTGCAAAGTGTAGATTGGATCTATACTATGGTGGGAGAGACAGACACCCGCAAAGCCACTTGTGCAAAGCAAGTTACACGTCAAGCGTGGAGCAAGTTTCATGTGCGATGACATGTAAGGTTAGCCCGAGCCGCTTCATCCCACCATACCGCAAGATGCAAAGTACACAAAGCAAAAGACGGCACAAGCACCAACGCCCACAACACCATTGTGTTCTACTCGTGCAACAGATCTACGCATAGAAACGGCTATGATACCACTGATGGGTTCGTAGCATGGAAAACAAAAAAATTCTACCGCAAGAACGAACAAAACCCAGATCTAATCTAGATAAAAGCCAAGATCTAATCTATTAGACATGTGCAACGAGATAGAAAGGAACTAACCCTCGTAGATCTGAAAGCGCTAACGAGATTAGATCTCGTGGTTGATGTAGTCGATCACTTGCCGATCTCAAGATCGTGTGGACGATCCTTCTAGCGTCACGTTCCAGCAGTGCTTCCGCAGTCGGTCAAGTGGACGATCCTTCCGGCGCCACGATTCGGCAGCGCTTCCGCAGTCGGTCACACGTGCGGAGTCGAAGCAGACCTTCCTCTCCCTGTTCCAGCGAGCAGCGGAGGTAGTAGATCTTCTCCACGGAATCCCAGCAGCACGACGGCGTGGTGGTGGTGGTGGAGTAGAGAATTCTGCAGGGCTTCGCCTATGCCTGTGCAGAAGAAAGGTGGAGGAGAGAGGCGGCAGAGATTGGGTGTTATGGGAGAGGGGCCAAGAGGGGGCGCCCCTGCCCTTCTATTTAAGGGGGGGAGGCGCGCCTGGGGAGGGGGAGTCCTAGTAGGACTCCCCTCCTATGGCTGGCGGTGGGAAGGGGGGAGGAGTCCTCCTCCCCCACGAATCCGTGTCTTGCCCCACTAGGTTTCCTTTGACCCTTTCTTGGTTTTCAAGCAAACTCCAAGAAATCCTCTAGAACCTTCCAGAACATTCCGAAACCTTCTAGAATCTCCATACAAACACTCCAGAACATTTCCTAACTTAGAAAATGATCCCCAATATATGAATCTTATTCTCCGGACCATTCCGGATCTCCTCGTGATGTCCCGGATCCATTCCAAGACTCCGAACAACATTCGGTATCCAACGCACATTCCATATCTACTTAAAACAACTTCGAACCTTAAGTGTGTCACCCTACGGTTCGTGAATATGTAGACATGACAGAGACACATCTCCTATCAATAACCATCAGCGAGACCTGGAGATCCATAATGGCTCCCACATACTCAACGATGACTTCGCGATCGATTGAACCACTTACATACGAAACTAATTCCCTTTGTCTCGCGATACTATACTTATCCGAGGTTTGATCATTGGTATCTCTATACCTAGTTCTACCTCGTTACTGATAAGTACTCTTTACTCGTTCCGTGATATGTCATCCCTTGTGACCTAGTCACATGCTTGCAAGCTAACTAGATGACATTCCACCGAGAGGGTCCAGAGCATATCTATCCGTCATATGGATGGACAAATCCCAATCTTGGTTCATGCGCTTCAACACATACTTTCAGAATACCCAATGACACCTTTATAACCACCAGTTACGAAGCGGCGTTTGATGTCATCAAAGTATCCATCCGGTGATGGTGATTAACATAACCTCATGGTCGAAGGAATAGGTTACTATGTATTTGAAAGCTTACAGCAATACGAACTTAATGACTTGATCTTATGCTACGCTTACTATGGGTGTGTGTGTCCATCACATCATTCTTCCAATGACATAACCTTGTTATTAATCACATCCTAATGTCCATGATCACGAAACTATGATCATCAATTAATCAACAAGCTAGTTTAACAAGAGGCTTACTAGGGACTCTCTTATGTTTACAAAACACACATGTATTAATGTTTCCGGTTAATACAATTATAGCATGGGATGTAAACATTTATCATAAACATAAAGATATAATAATAACCACTTTATTATTGCCTCTTGGGCATATCTCCAACAATGCCTTGATATACAAGGAACATATATATGGTAGTTTAAACTACAACAAGGCATATCTCCAATCTACACTGTTACAAACACGACGTACCAATATAGGTATATTGCGACGAAAACCTTCAAGCTGCCAAACTAACAACAGTTTTGTAAATCCATTGGCCACTTGATCACTTATAGGAATATATCTGATATCCAATTGCTTATTAGCAACTCTTTCTCGTACAAAATGATAATCTACCTCTATGTGCTTAGTCCTAGCATGGAACACCGGATTAACTGATAGATAGGTGGCATCAAGATTGTCACACCATAAAGACGCAGCCTTTGGATGACTAACACCAAGCTACGTTAACAAAGTTTGTATCCAAATCACTTCAGCTGTTGCATTTGCCAAGGATTTGTATTCAACCTCTGTACTCGACCATGACACTATGGCCTGTTTGCGTGCACTCCATGAAACAAGGTTACAACCCAAAAACACTGCAAAGCCTCCTGCAGAACATCTGTCATCTGATCAACATGTCCAATCTGCATCAGAGAAGGCACTAACCAAAGTGGACTCGGACTTTACAAGTTTTAGTCCAAGAGAAATTGTGAACTTCAAATACCAAAGGATTCTTTTGGCGACTGTCCAGTGCAAAGTTGTTGGTGCATGCAAAAACTGGCAAACCTTGTTAACAGAGAAAGAAATATCTGGCATGGTCAGAGTAACATATTGCAAGGCTCCTACTATACTCCTGTATCAAGTAGCATCAACATCACTGAGAGCTTCTCCCTCATAAGCAGACAATTTTTCGGATGTAGAGAGGGGTGGTAACAGATTTACAGTCCCCCATACCAACACGCTTGAGAACATCCGAAATATATTTACCTTGAGACAAGGAGATACCATTGGGTACCTTATTAACTTGAATACCAAGAAAGTAAGGGAGTGGCCCCAAATCTTTGAGCGCAAAATCCATGCGCAAATTAAGAGAACCGCATAAACTACCTCTCTCGGAGAACTAGTTACAATAATATCATCAACATAGATAAGCATACAAATAGTAATTCCATTCTTATGATAGAAAAAAGTGATGTATCAACTTTGGATGGATTAAAACCAAGGATGTGAAGTTTGGAAGACAGTCAAGAGTACCAAGCTCGAGGAGCCTGCTTGAGGCCATAAAGAGCCTTGTGCAGTTTGCACACAAAACCAGGAATGTTAGAATTTTCATACCTAGGAGGTTGTTTCATATAGACCTCTTCTTCTAGAACTCCACGGAGAAACAGATTCTTCACATCTAGCTGACGCATCCCCCAATTCTGAGAGACTGCTAAGGACAAAATTATCTGAAATATTGCAGCTTTAACCACGAGACTAAAAGTGTCTTCATAGACAATCCCATAATGCTGCTTAAACCCTTTTGCCACTAAGAGGGCTTTGTAACGTTCAACTGCACCATTGGCCCTGCGATTGATCTTGTAGACCCACTTGCAGTCAATGACATTGCTACCGTGTGGGCGTGGAACAAGACGCCAAGTGTTATTGGCGCGTAGCGCAGAAATTTCTTCATCCATTGCCCCTCTCCATTGATCATGAGCTAATGCTTCTTCCAAATACTCAGGTTCACCAGTGCTGCACAAATTACACCAGCGAATGCGACTATCAGTAGTTTCTTTAGGGCAAAAAATACCGGCATGTGAGCATGTACGAGGTCGTCGTGGATTAGGCATATGAGAATATGCAGGCGAAGTGGAAGCAGAAGATCTCGTCGAGGCAGAGGATCATGTCTCAGATCTCTCGGGATCGATGCTTCCAGGAGCTAGCGACGTGGTTTCTACATTAGCGCGGGACCCATCACATGGACCAGAAGGACTTGTGGCAGAGGAGATGCCACGTGGGGAGTTTGGAGCGGATCGCCCGATAGACGCGAGGCCTGAGGAGTGGGCCGAGCCAGGCAACACGGGATCGGTGCAAGATACGCTTGCAGGTGCGGATCCCTGGGGAGATTCTCCAGCCGTTGCAGCAGACAAATCAACATCAGGATGGCCACCTGCAACAGACCTCTCCTGCACGCTATTTTCATCAGAAAAATTAGCAGAAATTGACATATGGTCATGGCATTTTCTTGATCATTAATGGAGAGGTTTCGTAGGACAAATGATAACAAGAGGAGCTCAGCACGTAGTTGTGCACCAGCATTAGGATGAAGTTGAGAGAATGGAAAAACAGACTCATCAAATGTGACATCACGAGAGATGTATATTCTGCATATGGATACGTCTAAGCACTTGTAGCCTTTATGAAGACCACTATAACCGATAAAAACACATTGTTTAGAATGGAACTGGAGTTTGCGCTGATTATAGGGATGGAGATTTGGCCAAACAGCACATCCAAAAATGCGAAGGAAAATATAATTTGGTGGCTCTTTGAACAAATTTTCTGTGGGTGGTATATTTTGAATGACTTTACTAGGAAGACGATTAATAAGATAGACCGCCATAAGGAACGCTTCATCCCAGAATTTTAAGGCCATGGAAGCATGGGCTAACAAGCAAAGACCAACTTCAACAATATATCTATGTTTACGTTCTATATAACCGTTTTATTGATGTGCATAAGGGCATGATACATGATGGGTTATACCAACACGAGCAAAGAAGGGGCTCCATTTCTGATACTCTCCACCCAACCGGATTGGACAACAAGAATTTTTCTATCAAAGAGACGTTCAACATGTTGTTAAAAATTACGGAATTTTTGAAAAACATCAGATTTCTTATTAAGCAAATGGATCCAAGTGAACTTGCTGAAATTATTGATAAAAATCACATGATATTTGTAACGATCAACAGAAGTACGGGACAGGTCCCCAAACATCTTAGAAAAAAATCTCCAAAGGAGCACTAGAAAAACTTAATCGGTAGGGAAATTGATGACTTTTGCTCTTTTGACAAGCATCACACACCGACTCATTATGCTTACTAGAAAAAAGGAGATTATTTGTTCTGAGAACTTGATCAGAACTGAAAAAGAGGGATGCCCAAGACGCCTGTGCCACCGTGTAAAAGATGGTTTGCTTGCGCTTGCACTAATAAGATGTTTGGAAGTGTCTATGGCTGCATCGTGCAAAGGATAGCGGTCGTTCCTACTCGTGCTCTGAAGGATTGTTCTCCCTATGTTCTGATCCTTAACAGAAAAGAAGTTTGGATGAATTTCAACGTAAGCATGATTGTCATAAGCTAATTTATGGGCCAAACAAGATTTTTGTGTGCACTTGGAACATGGAGGATATTTTTTAGGTGAATAGGACGATCAGAAGTATGAATAGACGCATGACCAATATGTTCAATTTTCATACCTTGGCCACTTGTGATGTGGATTTTCTCATTGTCGTGGTAGTGTTCATGAACAACTAGCTTGTTAAGCTTGCTAGTGACATGTTCATTGCCCCCGGTGATAAAGATCCAGGTAGGGTCAACCTGGTAGGAGGAGTCTGTCATTGCCCCATTTGCTTGCGGTTGTTCAAGCGTGACGAAGGACTTGTTGAAGTGCTTGAATCACTTGTCTTCCGGATGCCCTGGCTTCTTGCATATTTGACATGGTGGACCTGTGTAGCGAGGCTTGTTGCCCTGATAGCCGCCACCACCGTTGTTCCAGTAGCGGCCTCCACCGCCACCATTGCCATAGTGATTGCCCCCATAGCAGTTGCCTCCACAATCGTTTCCCTGGTTGTTATCATGATGTTGACCTCCTCCGCAGTACCCTCCATCGTTGCCACGACCAAATCCTCCTCGGGAGGCCAGATTAGCCGAGAATCCACCACCGTCAGTGGAGGCTTCAGCGCTCTGAGACTCGATACGTGCCTTGGCTACCAAAAACATAGCATAGACTTCACTCAACATGATACCTTAGTCGATGCGGGCAGAGACAACCTCAACGAGCGGATTGTATTCCGCATCGAGGCTGTTAAGGAGGGCGTTGATGATGTCGTCGTCATCCATGGGCTTTCTGGCAGTTGTCAGCTCATCGGTGATGGCCTTTAGGTTGTTGAAGTAGACGACGCCGCTCTTTTCCAGCTTCTTCAGATCTTAAAGCTTCCTGTGCAGGCCCATGACCCGCACACGCGACTGGAAGGCATACATTGTCTGGATATTGGTCCAGAGTTCGTGCGATGTCTTGCACTCGGTGACTTGCAACAAAATCTCGCGGGAGAACGAGTTAACAAGATAGGACATAAGAGATTGGTCCTTCTCGAACCATGCCATGTAGGCAGGTTATCCACCTCTTCGGTGAACTTCATTCCCTCTTATTCACTCTCCACCGTGAGAGTTTCTGGGGGTGCCTTGACCTTGCCGTCGAGGAACCCAACAAGGCGTGCGCTACGCACATCAGGCATCACGACAGTCTTCCATACTAGGAAATTTTGGCTGTTCAGCTTCTCCTGCACTGCCGTGTGGAAGGGATCAGAGGGCGACGAGCTCGACTCCGATGAAGACGTCGTCACCATGGATATTAGATTGGTTTTCGGCTACATGTGTGAAAGTACATTTACTGTCATAATCACTTTTGGTGTTTGTTAACAACTAGTAGAACCTTTTTACAGTTTGCTATTGTCTACAGGGAAATATCTCAGACCGGAGTGTCCGGTGTAGAGGGACCGGAGTCTCCGGTCCACTTGGCTCCAAATGGGCTGGGTCATTCTGTCAAGGGGTCCGGAGGCTGGTCCGGAGGTTGACCGGAGTCTCTGGTCTGCTTCTTCTCCAACGGTCAGAAAAACGGTTCGCTGACAGATGGGCTATAAATAGGGGACCTTATCCCCTTGTTCCAGTTGCTCGTCCACCTCAAGAACACCATGTCCATTTGAGCCACCAAATCAACAAGATCTCTTCATCCAACCATCCAAAGTCTTTGATCTTTGGAGAATCGAAGGAGGAGGCCTTGATCTACAGCTTCACCAAGAGAGATCTTCATTTCCCCCTCATTCTCTTGAGGGCCCCCATGCTCTAGTGTTTCATTGGAAACCCTAGGTTTTGATTTGGTTCTTACAAGCTTGTCTTTGATTGTTTGATAGCTTGCTTGTATTTGGGAGCCTCCAATTAAGTTGTGGATGTGTGCCCCGAACTCGTTGTAAAGGTGTCGGCTTCCACCTCGAAGGTTGCCGTATAGTGGAAGAGGTGAATCGAACCCGTTGGGGTGAGGTTCATCGGAGAACAAGGGAGGCCTCTCGTGGCGTAGGTGGTTTGAAACCACCCCCTCTCCAAACGTAGACGTACTTCCCCTAAAAAGGAAGGAACTACGGGAAACAAATCCTTATGTCTCCATGTGCTCCACTTTGGTTCCTTCTACCCTTTACTGCACTTTACTTATCTAGTTATTGTTTAGTTAGTGCTTGCTTGTCATATAGGTAAATTCACCTTAGTTGCATAATCTAGAGAATTTACCTTTCTTGTCAAACCCTAAATTGAAAAGGAGTAAAATTTGAAGTAGCACCTTTTCACCCCCACCCCCTCTAGGTGCCCATACGATCCTTTCAATTGGTATCAGAGCCTCGTCTCTTTATTCGGTCTTAACCGCCTAAGAGATTATGGGCAACCCAGAGGAGGGAGAAAGTGAGGCTAGCCATTCGGTGACCATGGTAGATCTCAAGAATTTGGAAACAAGCTTGAGATCTACCTTGGGCAATGAAATCCTACAGTTGCGTCAACTCGTTGAGCAACTTGTTAAGGATAAGAAAACCTCACCTCCTCCCTCTCTAGTGGAAACACCACCAAACCCAAAGGCTAATGCTCTGGCAAAGCCTTTGGAGGAAGTGGTAGGGGATGAACATAATTCCACTAACTCCGCCACCAAAAAGGGTGATGGGAAGGAAGAGTACCATACGGTTCTCGGATGGTACTCTCCCGACCCTCCTATCCCTCATCCACATATAAACAATAGAGGAGACCCACCTAAGTTAGTTGCACATACTTTTGCTCAATGGCAAGTGTTAATGAAATCTCATGTGCGCAGCTCTTGCATTGATTTGTGGAATATTACTGAAGATGGACTCAAAATTGAGGATCCAACCAACTTGACGAGAAGAGAAGTGGTCAATAGCCAACTCAATGCGACTGCCTTGCACATGATCCAACTTGGGGTGGGGCCAAAAGATTTTCCCCACATTGAGCACTACAACACCGCCAAGGAAGCTTGGGATGCTCTCATTGACTTGTTTGTTGTCAATGAGAGTATGAGGAGAAATAGATATGATGCCTTAAGCAATGAGGCCGAAGGTTTCTTCGTGAAGGATGGTGAGGATCATGAAGACATGTATCGAAGACTCAAATCCACAGCCACCACTTTCAGGAATGTTGGCGCCTCTCCATTGATGACGCTTGGATCAAAAGGAAATATGTGAGTGCTCTCATGCCCTTTGAGCCTACTGACTTGAAGAGTCTCCAAGGAAGACACAACTACCATCTCATGACCTCCAATGAAGTGATGCAAGAGATGGTAGCCTTCAAGGTTGCTGCCAAGAATGCCAAAGACGCCCGTGCTCGTGCCATTGGAATGAGTAGTGGTGCCAATCTTGCCTTGAAGGCCAAGGTTGTGGAGTATGATGAATATGAAGGAAGTGATGAGGGACCTTCAATGAGCCACCCTGACGATGTAAAGACTGCTCATGGTGAATACATGGCCTTCTATGCAAGAAACTTTTGGAAAGACCCCGCCAAGACCAAGATGGAAATGCAACGAAGAAGCAACCCCAATGGGAGAAGAGACAATGGGTCCAAAATAAGAACTTGTTTTAATTGTGGTGACCGTTATCACTTCGTTGTAGCTTGTCCCTATGAGAAAAGAGAAGATAATGGGGGTAAACTTGTGTTGAAGAAGACCTCCAAAGTTCCATACAAGAAACCCTTCATCAAAAGAAACCCAACCAACAAGAAGCCGGGATAAATTGTCTTGATCACACATGAAGAGTACTCCTCCGATGATGATGATGATGAGGAAGAAGAGGATACACCAAGTGGTGTGGCGGCTCTTGCCACTACCTCTACTCCTTCATTCTCACTCTTCGCCTCTCCAAATGAGAATATCTCCAACAAGAACGTCACTTGCCTTATGGCAAGAGGAATGGAGGTATTATCATCATCACACTCCACTTCCTTAATCAATGATGATTTTGATGATGAGTTATCTCTTGAGGTCAAAAAGGAACTAGTTTCTTTTGATGTGTTTATGAATAACTTGTAAGGGGAACACAAGAAACATGTTGTGGACCTCCTAAATCAACTTTCACACACACACAAGAACTTCTAGATGAGAGATGCCAATTAGCAAGAGAGCACATGATTGAGGTAGAAGCTCTTAGTAATGCTCTAGAAGAAGAACAAGAAACTAGAATATCTCTTGAAACTAAACTAGAGGGCCTTGATGAAGCTAATGACCTCATTATTAATAAACTCATCAAGGAACATGATCATGCTATTGCTAAATACAAAAAAGCTAAAAAGGATAAGATTGAGTTTGATGTTGTTCATAAAAAACTTGCCGGGGACTTTAGGACACTTGACAAGGCTCACAAGGCCTTGGAAAGTGAAATCTTGTCCCTCACAAGTCTCATGAAAAGCTTCAAACTCAATTGATCAATACTCCCTCACCTAGTACATTCATTCCTTCTAGCTGTACAAATACTCTTGAAGAACATGCTAGGTTGAAGGGGGAGCTAGCTAAGATTTCCTTTCCCAAAGGAAACAAGTCTATTGATGACCTCTTAAACAAGCAAAGGTCAAATGGTGAAAAAAGGGGCTTAGGCTTTGTCTCTAAAGCCAAGAAGAAAAAGGATAACAACAAGAAGAAGGCCAAGCCCGCTCAAGAAAAGAACAAGGTCATTGTGGGAAGTAAGACCACAAGTGGCAAAACTATGTCTCATGATGATTTTGCGAGTAGTGCTAACCCTCACTATGTCTTAATGCGTGGTTACTATGGTGATGTGTATGCATAATATGTTGGCCCTTTTGATGGTTATATCGCATGGTCGATTTGGGTTCCCAAGACCCTTGTTGCTAACAAAAGAGGACCCATTGAGAAATGGCTACCTAAAAACTAGTTTGATCTTTTGTAGACCTATGCTTCCGGAGGGTCAAAATGGGTGCTCGATAGTGGATGCACAAGTCATATGACCGGAAGCACTTCTAGTGTCAAGGAATTGAGACCAAATGTTGATCAAATATCTGTGGCATATGCTGACAAATCAAAGTCTAAGGTAATGGGTTTCGGCAAAGTTGTGGTGGCACACGATATCACTCTCATGGACGTCATGCTTGTTGAGACCCTTGGCTATAATTTACTTTCAGTCTGTGATCTAGGAAAGATGGGTTTTTCTATCTTCATTGATGTTGATATTGTGATCCTCTTATGGAGCAAGACTCTAAAGGTTGCTTTCGTTGGGTACGTCGAGGATGACTTGTATGTGGTGGACTTCTCCGGGAAAACCACTACAAGTCCGATGTGCCTATTCGGAAAGGCCGATGTGGGTTGGCTATGGCACCGTCGTCTAGCCCATGTCAACATGAGAACTTTGCAAAGCCTCCACAAGGATGGTCATATTGTTGGACTAAAAGAAAATGTTTGCTTTGCCAAAGCTCGTGTTTGTAGGGCATGTGTTCAAGGAAAGATGCATGATTCTCCCCACAAGCCAAAGAACTACATCAAGTCCAAGAGGATCTTGGAGCTTCTTCATGTGGATCACTTTGGTCCTCCGTCTCATGCAAGTCTTGGTGGGAAGAAATACTGTTTGGTGATTGTTGATGATTAATCAAGGTACACTTGGGTATATTTCTTCAAGTTAAAAAGTGAGACCCAAGAGAACTTCATTGACTTCATCAACATGGCTCAACGTCAACACAATGTCCCAGTATTAACAATAAGAAGTGACAATGGTACCGAGTTCAAGAACTACACATTAAATGGATTTCTTAGTGATGAGGGAATAAAACATCAATATTCCGCTGCATATACCCCTCAACAAAATGGTGTAGCTGAAAGGAAGAACCGGACTCTGATTGACATGGCTAGGACTATGTTGGCAGAATTCAAATCTCCATACAACTTTTGGGCTGAAGCTATCTCTACCGCATGCCATGCATCAAACCGTCTCTACCTCCGCAAAGAATTGATCAAGACTCCATATGAGATCCTTACCGGTAACAAGCCTAATCTTTCTTACTTCCGAGTATTCGGTTGTAAGTGCTTCTATCGCATTAAGGGCATTCGTTTATCCAAGTTTGATTCCAAAGCATTAGAGGGTATTTTTGTTGGTTATGGTCTCGAATCCCACACTTGTAGAATCTATGAAAAGCTCTCAGGAATTGTCATAGAATCTTGTAGTGTGGTGTTTGAAGAATATGATGTTCCCCAAGCGGGGCGTGTTGATGTTTGTGATGTAGATGATGAAATGCCTCAGGATGCCATAGGAAGAATGGGTGCGGGTTTCATCCGCCCTGTTGAGGAACCCCTTATGGTGGATCGAGAAGAACTATGCTCTACTCACGTGGAGCCCTCATCTTCACAACTTCAACAAGCTACTGTCGAGGTGGAAAACGACCCATGCCAAAGACAATTTGTGGACCCTCAACCTACTGATCAAGAAGATGCCTCCAGCCAAGAGGTGTTTGAGTCTCCGTTTGCCAGGATGTCCAGTGGTGCTAAGGCCATTACACAAGCAAGATCTATACAAACTGTCATAAGTTCAGCTGAATACCTGGCCAGTTGTGGGACTGATCATGACCAAGGTCAATCCTCTCCTTCTATAGAAGAGAATATTTCCAATGATGATCAAGGTCAAGTTGATGGTCAAGACGAGGACCAAAATGATAAAGTGATCCCACCAAGAAACAACAAGGAGATCGAAACTCGTGGCCAAGCTAGAATGGATAGAATATTGGAATTAAGAGGCCACACTCTTGAGAATGTGGTTGGAGATCTAAGAAGAGGGATATCTACTCGAGCTCAATTGAAGAACTTTGGTGAGCACCAAGCACACATTTCCATGGTGGAACCAAAGAAAGTATGGGAAGCTCTTGAAGATTCGGATTGGTTGGATGCAATGCACAAAGAGCTCAACAACTTTGAGAGAAACAAAGTATGGAAGCTAGTGGAAAAGACAAAAGATTGCCACAATGTTATAGGCACCAAGTGGATTTTCAAGAACAAGCAAGATGAGCATGGAATTTTGATAAGGAACAAGGCAAGATTGGTTGCACAAGGGTTCTCTCAAATTGAAGGCATTGATTATGGAGAGACTTATGCTCCCGTGGCCCGCCTTGAGTCCATCCGTATCCTTCTTGCTTATGCGGCACATCATAATTTTAAATTACAACAAATGGATGTAGAAAGTGCATTTCTCAATGGTCCATTGCATGAGTTGGTATATGTGAAACAACCCCCGGGATTTGAGGATCCCAACTTTCCAAACCATGTCTACAAACTTGATAAGGCTCTCTATGGGCTCAAGCAAGCCCCACGCACGTGGTATGAGCACCTTAGAGAGTTGTTGTTAGATCGTGGGTTTGAGGTTGGGAAAATTGATCCCACTCTTTTTACCAAGAGGGTCAATGGGGAACTTTTTGTATGCCAAATTTATGTAGATGACATTATCTTTGGCTCTTCTAACAAAGTTTTTAATGATGAATTCTCTAAGCTAATGACTGACAGGTTCAGGATGTCTATGATGGGAGAATTGAGAGTATTTCTTGGTTTTGAGATCAAGCAAGTGAGAGGTGGTACATTCTTCAACCAAGCCAAGTATACTCAAGATATGCTCAAAAGATTTAACATGAAAGATCTCAAAGGAGCTCCTACTCCCATGGCAACAAAGACTCATCTTGAACTAAACCCAAATGGTAAAGATGTGGACCAAAAGGTAAACCTGTTCATGATTGGCTCTTTGCTTTACCTTTGTGCATCTAGACCCGATATTGTGTTGAGTGTAGGAATGTGTGCAAGATATCAAGCGGCTCCTAAAGAAAGCCATTTGATGGCAGTCAAGAGAATCTTTCGATTTTGGTTCATACCCCAAACTATGGTATTTGGTATCCTAGGGGCTCAACTTTCTCTCTTTGTGGGTACACGGATTCGGATTGGGCTGGTGACAAGGATGATAGAAAATCTACCTCCGGGGCTTGCCAATTCCTCGGGAGGTCCTTGGTATGTTGGTCTTCTAAGAAGCAAAATTGTATATCTCTTTCCACCGCCGAAGCCGAGTATGTGGCAGCTGCTAGTGCTTGTACACAATTGCTATGGATGAGGCAAACTTTGAAGGAATATGGTGTCCATTGTGACAAAGTGCCTCTTCTGTGTGACAATGAAAGTGCTATCAAGATTGCATATAACCTAGTGGATCATACAAGGACAAAGCACATTGAGATTCATCATCACTTCATTAGAGATCATGTTGCCCGAGGTGATATTGAGCTTTCATATGTGTCAACCAAAGACCAACTTGCCGATATCTTCACGAAGCCACTTGATGAAGCAAGGTTTTGTTATTTGAGGAATGAACTAAATATCGTGGATTCTAGGAGCTTGACTTGATTACCTTGCATTCTCACCTATGTCTTGACCCATATTTGGTGTAGGTGTAGGCATGGAGATAGGGGGAGTGCGGTTCTAATTCATTGGACTATCCCTCCCCCCATAATGCCAACATTAAGAAATTCAATTCTCTTAGTATCATTTAGTGATATGTGAGCATCATTGATAAGTAGTGGCTATGAACCCAAGGATAATTCTTCGCGGTTTCATGCCACAAACTCCTACATGGTGGCTTCGGCCACCACCCTCTCCTCATTCAAAGAATTGGCTCTTAGCTCGAATTTATTTGGCGCCTTGATGAACATTTGAAGAGTTTTCCGTGGTTTTCTTGATTTTTCACAGTATGTCATCTTAACCCAAGCCCTCTCTCAGTCTTGAAAACCCTCTCTATCTAATATATGTCCCCATACACACACCTTGGAAGTGTTTGGTCGAGGAGGACCGGAGTCTCCGGTGTGTTCACACCGGAGTCTCCGGTGTGGAACGGATTCTCCGGTCTGGGCGGTTTCTGACCACTTAAAGGAGGATGGGGTGAACTGAAACAATAGTTCATTCACACACCCCCCGTCCTCCCCTCTCTGCCCCGTCGCCTCCTCTCCCAAATCTTCTCCCCGGAGGTTAAGAAGCCCCCGGATCCGCCGTGCCGCCGACCAATCATCTCCTTTCCACCATTGGGCGATTCCCACCAGTGGAATCCCCTCCATGGATAGATCTGGTACCTCTCCTCCTCTTCTTCATCTAGGGTTCTTACCTTACCTTGTTTTTGAGGATTGGTACTAGTTTTGACCACTGGAACTCCTTATTTGTGTGCACCTGAGTACTTTATCATTGTTACCATGCCCGATATGTTGGATTCAACCCCATTGGAGCCTCCATGATCTTCCCCCGAGTCTCTAGACCGAAGACTCCGGTCTGAGCCGGAGACTCCGGTGTGGACCACAGAGACTCCGGTGTGGTTTGAATTTAACACTTTCTACATGGTCTCAATGATTCTGTGATGCCTCCATGGGACATATATACTTACCTTCATGCTATCTCCCTCACTGCTTTTCACAGGCTCCGGCTCTCGTCGTCCTCCTCCCACCAAGGCCAAGATGAAGAGAGGGGCTCCTCGCTATAATGAGTCTGAGGGTCAGTACATTGTGCCCCCATCCAACCGCAAACAGCTAGCCCGTGATGTAGCCTATATGCAGCGGGAGTAGGAAAGGGCTGAGGAAGAGAAACGTGCCAAGAGGGAAAAATATGATAACATTCAGTCCTTGGCTCGCATGTCTAAGCAAGTGTACCGTGAGCTGCGGAAGACCAATTTCTATGAATTGCCTCGCACTAGTGATGACCCCTGTTATTGGAGGAAGGAGCAAGCTGTCTTCATGAAAGACATTTACAGTGTGCTCAAGAGATCTCCTGTATGCCCCCAGAAGTACTTGAGTGTTGAGCACATGAAGAAGAGCCCCTACTTCTCTGATGCTCTGTGGATTAGTGAGAAGTTGGGGCTGTTCAACTTGATGGAGATCCGTGAAGACTACAACATCACCCTTGTGCAGCAGTTCTACGCCACAGTTGTGTTTGGGACTGACCAAGCCAGGACTATGACTTGGATGACTGGCAACCACCGCTACTCTGCCACATTCTATGACTTTGCTGAGGCCATCTTCGAGACTTTTCAGGGGGTATCTACTCATGTTGGAGTTCACATGCACTCAGCAGCTCTTGGGGTGAACAAGAACAAGCTTGCCCCTTTATATGGTAGTGAAGGGGTTGTGGGAGGGTCCAAGGGACTCAAGCCTCTCTACAATCTGATGTTGAGGATCTTCCGCCAGACCATTTCCCCTAGTGCTGGGAATGATGATGCCATCAGATGTGGTTTGGTCAACTTGCTGTATCACACCCACAAGACTTACATGGTTGGCCCCGACGCTGATGCTGATCCTATTGATGTGATGGACTACATATTTGAGGAGATGTATCATGCCATCTTATATAGAAAGGCTCCTCCATATGCACCTCTGGTCATGAGACGCATCAACACTCAGCCACATGGTTCGCTACTTGCTATGCCTCCCAACCTTACCGAGCACACTCTCGTATCTCTGCAGCAGAAAGGGGCTATGAGTGCTCCTCTTAGACGCTCCCATGCACATGAGGAAGAGGAGATTTCAGAGACTGACCGGGCCCCCTCTCCTCCTAGGGCTCAGAGGAAGAATGCTTCCAATGCACCTCTTCCACCCATGACACGTGACTATGTCCATGAGAGGGTCAAGGAGGCCTCATTCTAGGAGAGGACCCTGTGTTGCATGAATGTGGACATCCGCAAGCAACAGCATGATTCCTACAAGAGCAACCGCCGCATCGAGAAACTACTCAAGGAGATCAAGGCTCAGGGTGAAGCGTATGATGAGGAAGGTGAGGATGAGTACACTAATGAGCATGGGGCTCAGCCTTCCACCGAGTCAGATCACACTCTTTCGTTTGGGGCATGGAATGCCCATCAGGACAGCTTGGTGGATTGTAAGACCTTCTCTGATGTCACATCTGGGTTTGGGTATCAAGGTACATCCTCTTCTCGCCCTCACGGCAAAGGGCCTGCAGCTCCAGATGATGATGAGGACTATGATGATGATGAGGAGGATCATGATCTGGATGAGGAGGACGAGGAGGATGATGACGAGGACTACTGATCTGTTGGGACACTAGCTTAGGTCTTTTCCCTTTTTTGGTGTTTCGATGCCAAAGGGGGAGAAGACATTGTCATCGGGATTTGCATGGGTTTGGGCTTCTTGATTCGTATTTGCCTTCTCGTCTCTATTTGCCTTATGTTATTGTGGGACACTGTTTGCTATTTATGTGTGTGTGTGTGACTCTGTGGGTGCTCCAACTTTATTGTAACTCATGTGAGAACTATGTGCTTTATCCATGTTCTACCTACCTTGCCTGCTTTACTTGTTTATCTTTATGCACATAGACAGGGGGAGCATGTCCATACTCTGTCATACGTAATTGCGAACTTTTGTTCATGCAAATTCACTAGTTGTCATCGAACACCAAAAAGAGGGAGATTGAAAGGACATTTACTGTCATAATCACTTTTGGTGTTCGTTAACAACTAGTAGAACCTTTTACAGTTTGCTATTGTCTACAGGGTGATATTCTACAAAGGAAAAAAGGACCATTGGCCTGCGGATCATTCCCTGCATTTGTTCTTGCATCTTGGGTATTCCAGACCGGAGTCTCCGGTCTACACAGACCGGAGTCTTCGGTGTGGTCCGGAGTTTCCCCAGGAGTCTCCGGAGTGGCCTCTGTTTTCTTGCCTGGGTCAGCCAGTAAGGTGGTCCAGAGTCTCCGGTCCCTATCTCAGACCGGAGTCTCCGGTGTAGAGGGACCAGAGTCTCCGGTCCACTTGGCTCCCAACTGGGCTAGGTCATTCTGTCAAGGGGTCCGGAGGTTAACCGGAGTCTCCGGTCTAGACCGGAGTCTCCGATGTGGTGACCGGAGTCTCCGATCTGCTTCTTCTCCAACGGTCAGAAAAACGGTTCGCTGACAGATGGGCTATAAATAGGGGACCTTATCCCCTTGTTCCAGCTGCTCGTCCACCTCAAGAACACCATGTCCATTTGAGCCACCAAATCAACAAGATCTCTTCATCCAACCATCCAAAGTCTTTGATCTTTGGAGAATCGAAGGAGGAGGCCTTGATCTACAGCTTCACCAAGAGAGATCTTCATTTCCCCCTCATTCTCTTGAGGGCCCCCATGCTCTAGTGTTTCATTGGAAACCCTAGGTTTTGATTTGGTTCTTACAAGGTTGTCTTTGATTGTTTGACAGCTTGCTTGTATTTGGGATCCTCCAATTAAATTGTGGATGTGTGCCTCGAACTCGTTGTAAAGGTACCGGCTTCCACCTCAAAGGTTGCCGTATAGTGGAAGAGGTGAATCGAACCCGTTGGGGTGAGGTTCATCGGAGAACAAGGGAGGCCTCTCATGGCGTAGGTGGTTTGAAACCACCCCCTCTCCAAACGTAGACGTACTTCCCCTAAAAAGGAAGGAACTACGGAAAACAAATCCTTATGTCTCCATGTGCTCCACTTTGGTTCCTTCTACCCTTTACTGCACTTTACTTATCTAGTTATTGTTTAGTTAGTGTTTGCTTGTCATATAGGTAAATTCACCTTAGTTGCATAATCTAGAGAATTTACCTTTCTTGTCAAACCCTAAATTGAAAAGGAGTAAAATTTGAAGTAGCACCTTTTCACCCCCCACCCCCTCTAGGTGCCCATACGATCATTTCAATGTGTTTTGGGAAGAGAAGAGGATCTGATAGCATATGAAAATATTGGCTGAATGTGTGCCTCTGGTAGAGACGATTCCGTGCTAATATATGCAAAAAAGATTACAAGATCTGGTGCGGTGGAGATATGACTTGATATATAATAAACCTATATATGCTAGTTTAAACTACAATAAGGCATATCTGCAAACACAACGTACCAATATAGGTACAATACAACACGGTTAATAAACCTGGCCCGAAGGCACGAGAGATGTTTATCGACCACCTTAAACAATACAAACTAGAATAACGACCTAACCAAGTTGAGACTAAAAAAGACATAAAAGTTTGTCCTTCCGAAAAGGAAAAAACGACCTGCAGATACAATTTCCCATTGTTTCGCTTCACCCTTTGGGCGTGTGGTCGCCAACATTATGTGGAGCAAATTGTTCAACTATCTGCATCATGCTACCTCTTCCACTGTCTCCTCTTGAAGGAATGGTGGCAACAAACAAGAGGCACTATCATAGAAAAGGCGAAGAAGAGGATGGATACACTTGTCATCCTGCATCACATGGTTAGTCTAGAGGGAGAGAAACAATAGGATATTTCACAAAGCCTACACACCATTAAGCCACCATTAAGGCACGGGAGATGTTTATCGACCACCTGAAACAATACAAACTAGAACAACGACCTAACCAAGTGGAGACTAAAAAAGCCATAAAATTTATCCTTCTGAAAAGGACAAAACGACCTAATGCAATTTCCCATTGTTTTGCTTCACCCTTTGGGCGTGTGGTCGTCAAAATTATGCGGAGCAATCTGCATCATGCTACCTCTTTCACTGGCTCCTTCCGACGGAATGGTGGCAACAAACAAGAGGGACTATCACAGGGAAGGCGAAGAAGAGGATGGATACACTTGTCATCCTGCATCACATGGTCGGTCTTTTTTTGAGAGAGAGAATCACATGCTCAGTCTGGAGGGAGAGAAACAACAGGATATTTCACAAAGCCTACACATTATTAAGCCACTACAGAATTACAAGTACAGAGAATTTGTACAGCTAGGCAGAAAGTCGAGGTGCTCAGCGCGTATTCGATGAAGGAGAATTGCGAGATCCTCTTTGAGTTGATGCATCCAGACCCTTCAACTTTTGAGGCACGTTGTCAAACAATTTGCGATTTCTAACCTTCCATATATAATATTCCAAGCGCCCGAGGGACAGTTCGTCAAGGCCCTCGACACGAGTGATCAGCTCGCTAAGGTTGAAGCAGATATTTGGGATTTGAGAGACCCCCATTCTGGCCTTAAAAGCTGAGTGAAACGTTGTTGCCTTTTCATCATGAGATTCCAATATTGTTCTGCCCAGGGCTTTGAGATTGACATCTGAATTGTGACCATAACGCTCAGAAGCCCGGGCGTGGCAAATATTAGAGTTTTCGTCCGGGGCCCAGCTTAAAAAGCGCATTTTTTGCCAATAAATGTTCTTTGAGTACTATATCTTCTCTCAAATTCCATTCAGGAGTCTAAGAGGTGCTAGACTGTCCAGTTCCATAAAAACCGTATTGCAATTCTCAATGAGCAGGCTCAGTCTTGAGATGGTTTTACTCCTTTTCTTTAAATCACTACGCAACCTTTTGAGCTTATAAAAGATATATGATGAGTGCACTATTGTTTGCTCTGACTGGTTTAGCCCAAGAACTGATTACCGTTTCTCTCTGAAACCTGGACGCAAGGGCCAGAAATTCTCAAATCTGAATAGTCTGCATTTAGGGATGATAAGTAGTTGTTTCAATTGACACCACACATGGTGTATGATCAGATACTGGCTTTGACAGTAGTATTCAGGAAAACGGTGTATCTAAAACATGTTTGTCTTCAGTTCAGTGCATCGTTCAATTCTCAAACTATAAGATGTGTACATACAGTCCTTGATGGAGTTGTGTTGCTTATCTTTTTTACTGCAAATACATTCCACTAAAGCTTGTTGCGCAGCAAGCTTGCTGGCAACCATGTCAGCTTCCTCCATCCAACAAGAACGCCGGTGGCAATCCGCCTGTGTCAGGCAGATCAGCGTTCCATGTTTGATTGCGTTCACCAAGACCAAGGAGTCCGATTCAAATAGTACCTCCTGGACCTGGTGGATTCCCAAGCTAGTGCATGACAACAAAAGGCCAAGCCTCAATAATGGGCAGCCATACATTTATAGAGGAAATACGAACTATGTTACACAAGACAGTCACTGTTCAGCCCTACATCAATACCAGCATGCACTTAGATATGCTTAATATGATTGGGGACACTCTTGTGAGGCTTGACGTTACCACAACTCGCGGATCTTGATACCATTTAGCATGGTATTCTCACTATTCATGTGCTTCTCTGTATGTAACTTTTATCATGTAGTATCTCCTGCTTGCTACATCGCTAGCTCCTTCCCTTCTTCTAGTTGATTCTGAATGGAAGAGGAACTCGTGTAGAATCAAGGTTGAAAGACTGCACTGTGTTTAGAAGAAAAATAAAGATAAACAACATCAAGATCTCCAAAAATTATTGTGTATAACCTAGGTAAGCTCCATTCAAATGGTACAAGCATAATACATGGCCAAGCAACAGCCTAACAATCCAGATTGTATTTGTGGTTAGCTAAGCATGTTTAATTGTATGGCCAGCAAAATACCGAATAATATTTGTGTAGCTAATTAATTATAGAGTTTTGGAAACTACTAATCTATTGTTTTCTTTACTGTATGGTTACTTTTTAACTAAACGATAGTTTAGATCTCTCGATCCCTAGGTGGGGTGGGGGAGGGATAACTGTTTTCAGGCCACATCAAATGAAAAGCTTCAGACGTTATTGTACAAAGCTGTACAAAGACAAAGAAAATACCAATCAACAGTATGACATTAGTAGACAGAAAAACATAGAACAAACCGAAGGCAGGGAAGGCTCGGAGCACATGGGGCAGCACGTGGAACCTCTTGTCATCACAGGAATTACAAACAAATGAACTAAAAACACATCTGCAGCAGCCCCGCAGACTGGGTGCAAAGGTCTGAAATAAGCAACAAGCAAGAAAATACTTGAGTCCATGCCAGGGAAAGATCAGAAAGTACAAAAAAAATACTAACGATACTGGAAATGCTCTACAGATTGCAAAAAGACCACAACTACTACTAACCATTCCACTAAAACGAAAAATGTTTGCTATTCAGACACATGTGAACATCTAAAGGGATAATATGAATTCATTTACTATCTATCTAGCAGTGGAGATACTATCTTTGAACATTGCATGAACAATTTACTCAGACTATGGATGAAACATGAATACAGACCTCCTGTCTGTGCTGCAGACCTAAGCACATCCAGCTACTGAGCATAAGATCAAGAGTTGCTATTTGGACGCATGTGAATACCTAAAGGGATAAAATTGATTCTTTTATCTATCTAGCAGTGGACAAACCGTTTTCAAACATTACATGAACAATTAGCTCAGACCATGGATGTAATCTGAATGTAGCCCTCCGCACTCTGCTGCAGTATCAGTAAAAAGAAGATCATGACCTGAAGTTTCACTAAAAGTGTGTCATTAGGGAAAATTCACCATAGACAATTAACTAAATGTATTAGTCTTAAGACCAGATTACGGTAAAAAGCAAGAGATTGCATCAAAGCTAACAGATAAATTAAAAGTGTCATCATCCCTAAGCCAAAAGAACAACAAAAACAAGATCATCTGTATAGCCATCAACCAGCTCGATCAAACCGCTCAGCAAAGAAACTATCACGTTAACGTGGGAACTCCTGGCCACCATCCATGTGCCTCTCTACAAACTTCACTTGCCACATGTATCCCTCCTTCAGCTACTCTCAAGGGGGATCCCTCCGATTTAATTAAAGAAATAGATTGTCTCCATAGAGACAAACTCCGGCATCTAAACATCACCATTCACCAGCAATGATAGAGGATCTCCAAAAAAGAGCAATTGAATCCAGAACACATATGAGCCCTCAGGCAACCGTCAGTTTTCGCCAGAAACACCATATGAAAGCATCCAAAAAGCATCAGATCTACCATCCTAAAGAAGCAAACAGTAAACATCATCTACTAAGGAGATATGATCTTCAGAGTGTCTTGATCATTGCCCCAATCTTCAGAGATAGGCATTGAAGACCTCATTTGTTACTTGCTTGATTAGCTTCACCCTCGACATCACTTCCTCTCCTTTCCTGTTATAGCTGTAATATCGACCAAGAGTTCAACAAGTGAACTGATATGTGAATCGAACAAAAGAGTCTTGTATTATCTTCATCATCTTCGACCGTCGTCTTTGTTCAAGCAGTGGTGTTGTACAAAATTTGTTGCCATGGAGATAGTAATTAATTTGTTTTGGGGCTGTTTCTGAAACCATGTCTGGATACAACCCATGGTGTGCCTTACAAGACATAAACCCAAGCTTTCTTAAAATATGGTAATCTGATGTTAAATGTATTTGTGGCATGATTTGAATTAGTGGGAGACAAGGGTAGAACCCTCATTGGAATATGGCCTTAGAATGGTTGTCTAATCCTCTTTTACCTTTTCTTACTTGATTGCAGCAGGTTTAATCCATCTAAAAGTTATTTTCGCATCTAAAATGGCAAACACCGCAATACTAAACTGGAGGTAATCATCTAAACTTAACTGTTGTCTTTCACCAATTGATATTACTTATGATTCTTCTCTCAGGTGATTCAAAAGAAAGGCATGTCAGTTGCCATCCCCATCCATCGTGAAATCCAGAATAAGAAAAAAAAAGTAAAATAAAATGCAAGGGCCAGACTACCTATCTCTTCTTGATAGCATCACTTCCCTATTTTGCATCGATCATGCATCAGCTTGTCAATATCTTAAATAATGATGATACTACTAAGGCTTTCTGTGTAAGTATGCTGCTCCTCAGAACCAGACATAAAAACACATTCATCTGATGAGGGATTTTAGTTTTCCTCTAAAAATTATGTAGGTAACCAGTAACATTTAGAATCAGTTCTCTATATAGAGAAAACTACATTTAATCTTATCTACGATTGAATAACTGCCCTTACCTCGAGTTAGTCATTGTTAGATCAGGTTTAGCAACCACTAATCATCATCTGCATCGTCTGAAAATTCCAGACTCTCGTCATCGGCATCAGCTCCAAGAACGGTTATGTTATCCTTAACAAAACAAGATAAACTAGAGTCAGACAAACAAGAATGTGCAGCAAGTGAGTTTTGTGCTGTTCCTTAATAATTCTACAGACAAGTGAAAAGTTCCATGTCAAGAAATGAACAGGATTGGATCATATTGGGCACGCACATCTCTGAATGTCAAAGCCTGCGACTGGAAGTCGAAAACCTCATACGGGGATGAATAAGCGCGTGCCTGGGAGAAACAAAAGAATTTCATCATATTCAACCCCTGGTACCGTATGCAAGGAATCCATGAAAATGCAGGAAGAAAGGGCTGGGATTCACCTCCTGCGCTCCTCCTCCTGGCAGTGTTGGCGGCCGTCGATGCGAGGACGAGGGGTGGGAAGCAGCAGGGTCTCGCCAGGTCCAACGCACTTGGCGCTCCGTCTGCGAGGACGAGGGGTGGGAAGCAGCAGGGTCTCGCCAGGTCCAATGCACTTGGCGCTCCGTCACCCCCTCTGCCGACGAGTTATCGCCCTCTGGTCCTGAATCCTTCTTGCCGCTCGGAATCTCTGAATATCTCAAATATACCGTCCGTACCTGAACATATTTGGGAATGCAGATACTCAGTGGAGTTGTTCTGGAGTAGAAATATGTGGAATTGGTATAATACTTTAGAGGCAAAAGGTAAACCATTGGCAGCATCAATTTTCAAAGAAGATCCATACTGGTTTACGGTGGACAGTTTTCATGGGTAAGTGTCAAATTCTTTTTCAAGCACGTAGTAGAAGTGTTCCTATTCTTTTCTGCTATTCAAGATTAATGTTCCAAATTTGCAAGATTAGGAATGTATCTAGACTTGTTGGTCCTGGTTATAGGGGAAAAAAATCAGTGAAGGTACTTTTTTCGCGAAAACGCAAAAATCTTTGCGTTTCGATGCATTGATAGAAAAAGAGAGTTACATGTATAAGGTCCAAAGTGGACCGACACCCACGCCATACAACGCGACCCAAGAAAACTAAGGGAGAAGCTGGCGTAGCCCCCGTGCTCCCGCTCTCGTCCAAGACCCCCCGCCTCAGCTTTGATCGTGTCGACTAGGGAGGGCACCGAAGGCACCTCGTTGTTGAAGATTATCGTGTTCCTATGCTTCCAAATCCACCACGCCGCGAGCATGATTAGGGACAAGGTTCCTTTGCGCAAAAGACGTGGGTTGGAGCGCACCACCTGCGTCCACCACTCCACGAAAGATCCTTCAACAACCGGCGGACCCGCAGTAGATCGGATCCAGGACAGGACCTCGTGCCAAATTGTCCGCGAGAACAGGCAGCCCGTGAGGATGTGAGATATAGTCTCCTCAGCCTGGTCACAGAACACGCAACGCGGCCGATGGGGCAGCCCGCGGCGTGCTAGCCTCTCACCCGTCCAACAACTGTCCTGGCACGCTAGCCAGATGAAAAACTTCACCCTAGGTGGCGCCCACGATTTCCAGTTCAGCTTCCAAGATCCTGAGCCTATAGACCCCTGGAAAAGGGCATAGTAGCAAGATTTGGAGGTGTATTGGCCATCGGTCGTCCACCGCCAGACCAACCTATCTGGTTCCACACCCAGGTGTAACCCTTGAAGCTAGGACCACAGCTGTACGTACTGCCAGAGCGCCAGCGGATTCACGGCACCCGAGATGTCCGAGATCCAACCGCGTTCCATGAACCCGTGCTGCACAGTCCTCACCTTTCTGAGTCTGCGTGGGACAAGCGCTAGTAGGTCCGGCACCACTTCCCTGATCGCCTTCCCGTCCAGCCATCGGTCCGTCCAAAACAGGGTGGAAGCACCGTCGCCTAGGACCATCTTAGTGGAGGCGGAGAAGATCTCCCGCTCTCCTCTAGTGAACTGCATATCGATCCCACGCCAAGGTCGCGATGGATCCGTATGCAACCTCCACAACCAGCTGTTGCTGAGACTAATAGCCGTGCGCTCGAGGTCTGGAATCCCAAGCCCGCCAAAGCAGGTTGGCCTGCACACCCGATTCCAGTTGACATGGCAGTGTCCACCCTCAGCATCCTTCCTTCCCACCCATAGGAAGCCGCGCAGAATCTTATTCACCTGCTTGAGGGCCTTCTTGTTGAGAGAAAGCACCATGAGCTGGTGAAGGGGAATCGCAGCGAGCACCGAGCGGATGAGAACAAGGCGTCCCGCTTTAGGCATCATTGATGCCTTCCAAGTCGGGAGTCTGTCTGTGATCCTGTCAACCACCGGTTAGAACGCCTCAGCCGGAAGGCGGCGGGTAGCTAGGGGTATGCCCAAATACTTAACCGGAAAGGGTGCTGGCTGGCACTCCATCGTGGCCGCCGCACCCACGGCCACCTCCTCCGGGCAAGCAATTGGGGAAACCGAGCACTTCGCAAAGTTGGTGCGTAGCCTAGAGGCCTCACCGAACGTACTATGCTAGTAATAATCAGTGAAGGTACTATGCTAGTAATAATCAGTTAATGCAAGTGCTCACTATCCATGATTGCAGTTTGTTACTAACTTGTTGTAGGTCAAGCATGACAACACTATTCTCTCATGGACAGTTGGGAGAAATTAATAACTAAATGCTAGTTTACAGAAAATTCATGCATACTAGTATCATTTAGGAAACTATTGAATCTATGACGCTAGTTAGCATCTCCATCTCGATGTGGTAGTGTGATGACTTCTAGGATAACTGACAGTTTTTTGATCCATCTTCATTTAGACTGCATTACTTTTTGTCAAGAAACCCAAGAAAACGACATAATAAGGGGGTAAGGCACCTGGCGCTCCGTCGCCCCCTCTGCCAACGGGTCGGCGGCGTCATCCTCCGAGATCTCCATGTCGCTACAGGAATCGTCGAACAGGCCGGAGCCTGAAGGAGCCTCTCGTAGCGCACCTGGCGAGGGGAATCTTGGGAGGTAGCAGTCCCCGCCCTGCTCCGGCGGCACCTCCCGCTCGGCGCGCTCGCGGTCCAGCGGCTCGTCCCGCTCCCCGTGCTTCTGCGCGGGCTGCACCTCCCGCTCGACGCGCTCGCGGTCCAGCAGCTCGTCCCGCTCGGCGCGCTCGCGGTCCAGCGGCTCGTCCCGCTTGGCGTGCTTGTGCGCGGGCTGCTCCTCCTGCTCCGCGTGTTCGCGGTCCAGCGCGTGCTTGTGCGGAGGGAGCGGCTGCGCCTCGGGAGCGGCGACAGGGAGCGGCTGCGGCTGCGCCTCGGGAGCGGCGAAAGGGAGCGGCTGCGGCTGCGCCTCGGGAGCGGCGAAAGGGTGCGGCTGCGCCTCGGGAGCGACGACGGCGACAGGGAGCGGCTGCGGCTGCGCCTCGGGAGCGGCGACAGGGAGCGGCTGCGGCTGCGCCTCGGGAGCGGCGAAAGGGTGCGGCTGCGCCTCGGGAGCGACGACGGCGACAGGGAGCGGCGACAGGCTTTGGCTCCGGCATGGGCATCCGATTGCGCCGAAAGCTTGTGAGCCGTCGCTCAAGCGGCCCGAAGTCCAGGACCCCTTTCTTCGAGGACCCAGCGTGCTCTTCGATCTTGATCGGCTTGTGACGCTCCCAGTCGCCCATCGTTGATTCGTTGCACACACGTGTCCGTCGTCTGTGATCGTGAATCGTCGCTGATGTCAGCGGTTATACAGCGGTTATATGTATATATATATATCGATGCAGTTAAAACTTTTGCACCCAAATCAGTTGGAATTTGTACAACACTAATCCTGTGGTTCGGGAAATGTCCAGTTTGGATTTGTTTTTTTTACCATTAACCAAATGGCCCCCGTCATAGATTTCATACAAGTTCAGTACAAACAAAAAGACAGAAAAGAGAAAAAGGTACTCCCTCCTATCCTAATTAACTGACTAAAGTTTGTCTAAATTCAAATGTATCTAGCACTAAAATATGTCTACATACATTCGAATTTAGATAAATATGAGTCAGTTAATTTAGATTGGAGGGAGTAGCTAAAGGTTTTATGCAGAATAGAAGAACGCCATCTGACCAGCAACTTCTCCTCCTTCTCGACCATACTAGAGTAGCAAGGTGATACCAGGGTACATGTGCATACACCATCTCGAGGGTCACAACTTTTACTGAAGCAGAAATCCAAAGACGATAGGAAGAAAAAAAAGGCAAACAAGAGCACTGGCACATATATATCTGCTGGCAGTGATCCTCCAAGTGGCGTGAGCCCAACCATGGGCTCTGGAGTAAGCTTCTCGAATCACCAGCTTCAGCATCTCCACACCCTCATCAAAATTTCTTCTGCCTTAGTTTTTCTGCAAAATAGCGCAAGATGAAATCATGTTGCAAAGCCTATAGATTACACTAGCATGATCATCATGGATTTTCTGTTAAAGCAATGGATTTTCTGTTAAAGCAGACGTAATTTCTTGTTTTTAATAAGGTCCAGCAGACTGCAGCACCTCCAACCATAACCAAATCCATTTGGTTGGTGGCATGAGCCAGCCAGAAACCAAATCATGAGCATTGTCTGGTGATCTCACCTGTATAGATTCATAGAGGTTCGGAGTGAACTTATATACTAAAAGGCATCTAGATACATTCATTTCATAAACCTAAAATGTCTTGTATTTCTGAACGGAGGGAGTACCTGCCAGACAAAATTTGCTAAGGAGCAAGTGAAGAGGAGATGATCCACAGTTTCATCTTTATCACAGAAGTGACACTGTGAATTTCTAGTCCATCCTCTCCTCAACAGATTATATTTAGTGAGTATTCTATTTTTAAGCACCAACCAGAGAAATATTTTTATTTTCAAAGGTATTTTTGTCTTCCAAAGGAATTTGTGTGGATAGCTCCCAGAAGACCTCAGTTGTAGATTTAATGCTTTTGGCTGAGAATTTCCCAGTTTTCCCAATCTTCCAACTAACCCCCTATCAGGTGCATCTTTTAACTAGAAGGCATCCACCAAGGTTTGCATGGAGATGAATTATGCTAAGGTTTCTCCATACAACACTCTTCTGAATCTGATAAAGCCCCGACCTTCTTCTTTCACATTCCAAACTGTCACCATTTTTGTAAAGGTGAGAGCATAAAGCCTGGGGAACTGCAATGCTAATGGTGAATTATTCACCCACTTATCTTCCCAGAAAAGTGCTTTTTTCATCATGGACTTGCCTTTTGATGTACTTCTGGAAGGTATGATTAACCCCCACTAGGCTCTGCCAAAAAAGAGATCTCTCTGGGTCAGCTACTACATGAGAGAGGGATTGGTTACTGAGGTATTTGTTTGTGATCATTTGTTGCCAAGTACCCTCAGTATTCTCTAACAACAACCACTTACAAAGCAAACTCTGATTCATAACTATCAAATCAAGAACACCAAGGCCACCACAGTCTTTGGGCAAACAGACAATGTCCCAATCTACCAGATGATGTTTTCTCTCATTATCCAATTCATCCCAAATCATTCTTTTTCTGTGTGTCTATCCAGTTTCTCAATAAAACCTTTTGGTTTCTCGAGGAAGGTGAGCATCTAAAGTGAGATGCTACTAAGACAAGCATTCACAAGAGTAACTATATTCCCTATTGAGAGCATTTTCCTTCCATCCAGCAAGCTTTTACCCAAATTTCTCATCCATAGGATCCCACTGAGAGGTAGCAAGTCTTTTTTCATCAACAAGCATCCCCATATATTTCATAGGAAGCTGAGTAGTGTGACAGGTGAATATTCCACTTCACTTTTGTTGTCTAGAACTTGCAGCCCCTGAGTAGTAAATTTCTCTTTTATGAAAGTTAATCTAAGCCTGATATTTGTTTAAACAAGCACAACATAAATTTCATATTCCTGGCATTCTCCAAATCATAATCTAGTAGCGGGATGGTATCATCATCATACTAAAGTATATCTATACCCCATTCTACTAGATGAGAGACCAGTCCTTTAATCAGGTTTCCATCCTTTGCTTTCTTGATCATCATAGCCAGGCCATCTCCTACAATATCAAAGAGAAGTGGGGCTAAGGGATCACCCTGCCTCACTCCAGCATATGTGGGAGAATAAGGCCCAATCTGATCATTGACCTTGATAGCAACTCTGGCTCCCCAAATAGTTTTCATAATCTAGTCATTGAGTCTGTATCCAAATCCTTTGGCCTGCATCATCCAATAAAGGAAGGCCCATATGATCTTGTCATATGCCTTCTCAAAGTCAATTTTGAGAAGCACTCCTGGCAATTTCTTGTGGTTCATTTCATGAATTGTTTCATGTAGCAGCACAATACCTTCCATAATGAACATGTCCTTGATGAAAGCAGTCTGGGTATCAGAGATGATTTTATGAATAATTAGAACCAACCTTGTTGCCAAAATTCTGGTTGGTATTTTGGAACTAACATTCAACAGACATATCGGCCTAAATTTTTGAATAATGTTTGCATCAGGCTCCTTACATATCAAAGAGATGACACCATGGTTTAGCCTCTCAATATCCAAATCACCTCTATAAAAAGCATCAAGCATTTCCTTTAGATCCCATTTGATATCTTCCCATAGTTTTTGGTAAAACTCAATAGGGAATCCATCAAGGCTTGCTGCTTTATTGTGCTTCATTTCAAAAACCACCATTTTATTTCTTCCATCGCAAAGGTTTTTTTCATGAACTCTCTATCTGCTTCACTTAACTACTCTCACTACATGTCATCATTCCTGATGTCAATAACAATAGAAGGACCAAAGAGTTTTTTGTAAAATTCAGTCACATGCTTGATCAAGTCATCATCTCCCATGATTTCTTCTACATTGTTGAGAAGAATTGAGATGCGGTTCTTCCTGTTTCTTCCACTAGCTTTGAGATGAAAATACTTTTTATTCCCTTCTCCTTCTCTCAAGTCCTTTTCTTTAGCTCTCTGTCTCCATTTTAGTTCTTTGTCTCTCAGCAATTTCTTGAGCTTACTGTGTAGAGAGACCTGCATTTCCTTCTCATTAACACACAAAGGTGATGTTCATCTTTTTATCTAATTCATCCATTTTTCTAGGATTTTCTTCTTCTCCTTCTTATAAGCACCCTCAACATTGTTATTTCGGCCTTTAGTGTGTCTCCTGAGCCTCCTCATTTTTTCTTGCCATTTGTTAATGTCATGATTGTAAAATGTATCAGCACTCCAACTATTCCTCACTATGTCATAAAACCCTTCTCTCTCCACCCAACAATTCTCATATCGAAATGATTTGCAATGTGGTGGAGGAGCTCCATACTTGAGTAGAAGAGGCACGTGATCAGAGATATATATGTTAGCTTGTGACTACTGCTGAAGGAAAAGTGAGATCCCACAATGTAGAGACTAGGACTCTGTCTAGTTTTTCAAAAGTGGGGTCATCTAGATTGTTAGACCTTTATATTTTCTACCAATGAGTCTATCGTCTTCTAATCCATATGTTGAAATAATGGAATTAAAGGTATGGCTCCATATGTATAGAATACATGGTTTATTTTTTCCTCTGTACTTCTGATGATATGAAAATCACCACCAATAACACAAGCCCTTTACACGAATTGCATACTTGAGCAAATTTTATCAAAAAGTCATCCTTGCCCTCAGGTTGGGTAGGTCCATAGACAGAGACAAGATGCCATTTCATTTTGGAATGTCTATCCAAAGGAAGCATCCTAATAAAATGTTTTCCACACTTAAATTACAAAACCTCCTATAGGTATGTGTCAGTCCCTAAAAGGATGCCACCAGATATACCCACAGGAGCAACATTCTACCAGGTAAAATTTCTATTACCACCATTTTTTTGAACCATTGAGGAGTGTAATTATTTTTTATGGTTTCACTAAACCAATAAAGAAAACACCCTCTTCTATAATCATCTCCCTCGGTAACCTTTGCTTGTTAGGGTGTTCCTCTCCCCTAATGTTTGCAAAGCAACATGTCATGATAACAAATTTATTTTGGGGGTCTCGCCTTTTGTTAGCTAGCTCAACCCTGAAAATAGGGGAGCACATCTTAACAATTTTGTTACTTGTCCTTATTAACTTAACCTTATTAGGGCTAGTATTAAGGGTCAAGTCATTATCCGAGCCAGAGTCAGAATGAAGCCATTTCATTTGCTTCCTCTGTCACTAAAGTGAACATATTGGCATTATTAGGCTTCTTTAAGTTTTTATCTTTATCTTTCTCCTCAAAAGTAACTTTTCTAGTTTGTTCAAGGAGTTTTATAACATCTACCACATTACCAATAGAAGAAACAGTAGGAGCAATAAACCTTGTTTACTTTCCATGCCAACTAAATCATCTATATCAAAGTTAAGTATAGTAGGGGTAGGAGATTCAATATTACCTAGGATGGCGTTTTTCTAGGAAGCTCTCTTCATTGCCAGTTATGTCCTATCTACATCCTCTTGGCTCTTCAATCTATCACATCTTGTAGGCTCCTCCGAACTTGCTTCCTCTTTCTTCTCCTTGTCTTTTCCCATTTTTCTCTCCTTGTCATCCTTTCCTTTGTCATCATATTCCTTCTTGATGTTGATCAACTTCACTCTTTCCTCTTCATATTTTCTGGTTGGAACCCCTAAAGCAAGCTTCCCAACTTTCGTGCCAAAAGATTCTTGAGAGTCTGGCAAGTCTTCATCATCCTTCTACCGGAATAGGTTATCCTGATTATCTTCATAATCAACCCGCTACTCATCTTCTTCCTCATCATTAATAGTAGCATTTGCTATTTTTTTCCTTATCATCTCCTTGAGATTCCAACTTCTTCTGCTTATCTGCAATCCTATCTAGGTACTCTTTATTTTCAATATTCTGCATTTGATGGGCCATAATTTTATCCTTCTCAATTTGAGGAAAATCCGCATAGTAATCAGACTTTAGAGTTATAACATGATCATAACATGGCATTACAACAGTGCCTTTATAAGACATAATCACAATTGTGAATTCCTCAGATTCTTTGTTAGTAGAGCCAAAAGGGCAGGCAAACCCTTGCATTTTCCCTCCTGCCATTTCTTGAGAAGTATCAGCTTTTAATTTCTTAGCAACTCTAGCACTTTAATCTTCATCGGTAGCCTTCCTTGGGGTATCTGCCTTAGTTTCAGAAGGGGCGGGCTCTAAAATCTTGTCCAGATCTCCTTCCATATCAGTTTCTCAATAGAGAAGTAGATATCATAATCCTAAGGTTTGATTGTGAATTCTTTGACCACCGAAAAAAAATTCAGTGATCTGACATTGACTTGGAACCTAACAACTTCCAAGTCAGATAGAATCTGCATATCCACACCATCAACAACTCCAATAAGGACCCAACTTTGCATATCCCTTTCTAGTGTAACATCTCTTCTGGAACACCTTCAGCCCTAGCCCAAACTATGTAGTGTCTGCCTTTAGGTTTGACTACAGTTGAGGCTTTCTCATCCTTGATATAAGCATTGGTTCCTTTGAGATTGAAATCCTTAAAGCCTATCAGCATCTCAATTTTCTTTGCATTGGGGAATTGAACAACAAAGTTTCTCCCCTTGGACACTTCTATTCCCATTGCTAGGGAAACTAAGCAGAAGGCCTCCATGGAGTGCAATTGCATCTAGGGTACCACTGATTAATCAAATAATCCCTACCGTAGAGACTTTCTTAGCTTTCATGTTAGATTTTGCATGCTGAGCAATAAAATATCCCAGCGTAGGATCAGCCAGGCCAACGACTGGCATTACTGGCTTGGGTTGATTTGTCCACACACACCTATGAGTGATATGTGTATCTTTATCACAAATCAAACAGGTGACTTGATGGGAGCACTCCTTGGAATTATTACCTTTAGCATCACACTTGTAGTACATGACTTCCCTATCAAAAGTAGGGGTTGAGGATTGATTACCAGAACCTTGTTGATCTGTTTGATTTGACGTGCCAGAGCTTTGAGCATTCCCTATTGATTGATACTGCCTTAGCCTCCACTGTGTGGTACCCCACTGGTTTGGGTCTCTGACCTCCGTAGTTTCCAATTTCATCTCGATTTGTTTCTCTATCATGGCAGAAATCCCTACGACGAAGTTCTTCTAGTCTAGCGCGCCCTTGCTCATGACACGCCATATTCCTTCTCATCTTGTTATTCTTCTTTCTAAGGTCTGGTGGATCTGGTGGGGAAGGGACAATAACGCTTCCTTGTACGAGCGGCATTGCGCAACCATCTCCACAACCACTATCTTCTCTCCAGATTCTAGGGTTTGAGTCTACTTCTGAGTGTTGTGGGTATCTCGAACTCCACAAGTACTTGTCCTTACTGGGCTAGCGGGATCAGGCCCAACACAACCGCCATAAACATAAACTTTCCCCATTAACAGTCCAATTCAAGTGTGGAAATTGAGTTCCCAGTAATTCTTGATTCTCTGATGAGAATTCAATTCATGATCCTCGATTAGTAAGCAATTGTGGCATTGAAACCACCAATGCTGCAAAATAGTTTAATCGCTCCCCCACAATCGCCGAAAAACAATTGAAATGGATCATATCTCCTGGAGCAATTTCTCCATGTTCTCTTCTACAACGAGGATCAATGGTTATGTTAGCATGATCTAGCAAAACCCATCTCTGCACCCAAGGTCTCAAAAGAAAAGTATCAAAGAAAACTCGAGGATTATGCATATTTAGGTTTGTGGTATAGCTCACCGACCAATGCAGTGGCATTGGATCCACATGAATCAGCATCCCTCTAGAGGTAACAAACGAACAATGAATTTTGGTTCCATCATGAAGAATGTTAGGACTAACTGAGCTTGGCTTCTGATTTAGCTCGCTTTTAGGCTGAGCATCTTTAGAAGCACAACTCAAACTAGCACCAGGATTATCCATCAGAGAGGGGAAATCGAAGCCAAAGTCACCACTAACTCCTCCTTGGTGTAGGGGGAGTCTCTGCATCACCATGTCCATCTCCCCCAACATCAGCACCATCTCCATCTCAAGATCAACATCATCCACCTCATAGTTTATGGTAGATTGAATCCTGGAATATTGTTTAAGTGTTGTGTGCATGATTGTTCTTATTTTGTGGTGAAGTCATACTTTCAAATTGTGTTGTAAATTGTAATCCAAATGCCACTGACCCGTGCCATGTTTCACCGTTGTGAGTAGTTCCCCATGTTACTGAGGGCATTGGATGAATTGACTATTATTTCCATATAGTATGCAATGAGTATTTGGTTAAGTTTTAATACTTCATGTGGTTCTATGATGGTAATATGCAAACATCATATGCATGTTAGTTCACCTTTATAGGCTCATAGGGTTGCGCTTTATTGTAATGAGGAGAGTATGGAGGGATGGAATGAGAGAAACCGTGTCATGAGACTTTGAGTTGCATTAGGGTGGTTCTTGATCGGATACGTTAGAACTTTAATCAATGGTTAGACTTTTATGTCTTAATGAATCCTTTACTTGCACATGAAAATGACATTAGGATCAATCATTAGGGGTGTACTTGCACATGTATATGGTTGCACCTATTTTAGGCTTTATCTAACAAGAATAAAACTTGACGAGATGCTTGCCATACTATTTTAGAAATATTTATGCTAAGTGAATCCATGCCGCCCCTTAGGAACGTCTTTGTCACATATAAGAACACACACATGAGTGTGTCCCCTTGCTGCATAGAGGATTGGGCTTTCTCTAAAAAGAGCATTTACTTTCTTGCAATTTACTTTTCTGCAAACCATAAACCAAAAACACAAAACTTCTGCATCTTTTACCATTTTACTTGTTGAACTTGCTAACCAATACCTTCAGCTTCTCGTGGATTCGACAACCTTTTCTATATTGAAAGGTACTATAATAGATCTCTTGCACTTGGGAGACATCAGTATCTTCATGCGTATACATGCATTTGAGTACTTCAAGTGAGTATTCTCTTATGATGTCCTAGGTGGACTGACAAGCATGCCTGATATTGGCATATGTTGGTTGAGTCCTTTTGGTGGTTTTCCATGGTCCACCAGCCATTCTAGGGTTGTGTGCCTACAAACACTAGATAGAAAAGTTAGTCCCTTAATTGATGTTGTCATCTATCATCCAAAACCCTAGGAGGCACTAGATGCACTTTCAGTCACCATAGTCACACACTAGAGCGGGATCCCACTAGAGAGGAGCGATTGACAGCTCCAAAGATCGCTCAACCCTGGGTTTGGGGAGAGGAGAGCCACCTTCCGATAATGACGGGGTAGGACCCCTTATGGATGCCCTAGAAATCACGACCTCACCCACATCTCGTAGAACAGAAGCCTTGACGCCATCGGCAACCCCATCAAAAGCCAAGAGAAGGGACAAAGCCATTGCTGAATGATGAGCTCCCACACTTGGGTAGCACGAGCGATGAGAGGAAGCCGCAAGGGCTCTGGATCTGGTCGTGGCACCTGCAACTTAGGTTGGATGGAGGAGATCTAGGTGGTAGTGTGCATGCTCCAGTCGCGGGCGGGTTGTGAGAGCCCCATTCATCGCATCATTCTTCCTTGGTGGCTTGAGGAGCTGCTGGTCATCGTCGTAGCTCCACGAAGTGGAGCTGCTGACCGGAGGCGGAGCTCTCTAGAGCTTCTCGTCCGACAGGACTCCAAGCGGGTGGTTGGCGGTAGGTGATTTGGTGCTAGTGGGGGGAAGGACCTCGAGGAGGTTGAGGGGAATTTAGGCGGTAAGCAGAAGCAAACACATGGAGCTACTGAGGTGGAGCTAGCGGGCAATAGGGTTGGATGTGGCAGCGATGGAGGCAATGGCTATGCCCTCATGCAAGCGCTACTTCACACACACAAACTAGAGAAGCTTGTGTTCGATATGGAGAGAAGGAAACGGAGGATTCCTCTCGAATGCATGAGGGGCTAGGTTGCCAGGGTCCAGCTCAAACATAAGGAGAGACGCACTAGAACAAGTTTGTTACTTAAGCTAAGCCACGTTTTTTTTCCTCCAGCTACTTGTACAGTTTTAGAATGTACTCCCAACAACTAATATGGATTAGAGGGAGTATTTCCAGAAAATTTTATAAAGGCCCACAATATTTGTCCTTAGGAGATATGTAAAACATTCAACGCTTTCCATTAACCAAGTTACTAACCATTATTTTTATTTACTACGTAATTTAATTTATTTGAAACTTTAATGAAATGCTTCAGCTGATGCTTGAGTCCAAAATTGCATTGCCTTAAATGGAGTATGAAACCATTTTGGTTCGTTACACTTAGCATTCTATGTATATACACATTAGGCATGGAGTGTCACTCCACTACAGACATGAGTGTAAGCATTATCTGGCAAAAGGGTCGCATAGACATATATAATCTAACCATACAAGACCTACATACAAGATACAACAATTCGGACTACAATGCACGGATAACAAGATATCAGTTTCCTTGGCTCTCCACTCCTTGACCTCCTCCAACAGATGACAACACGTCTTCTGAGTTGACAACCACCTAATATCATGCAAACAAAAGCAAGTTAGCACAGAACACTAGTAGAAAAACTAGCTTTCATTCGGAGCGGCCCAGAGCATTAGTCCCGGTTCCACCACGAACCGGGACTATTGTTCGCATTTGTCCTGGTTCGAGCGGCCCGAGCATGGCACGGGGGCCGGGGCATACGTCCCGGTTTGTCAGGGACTATACGTCCCGGTTGGTATTACGAATCGGGACTAAAAGTCGTGCACCAGACACGTGGCCCACCGCACACCTTTAGTCCCGGTTCGTAATACCAACTGACACGAATAATCCGCCTATAAATGTGCTGCCCCAACCAGCCCTCCCTCTGTTTTTTCTCTTGGTGGAAGGAGTGAGGTGTGTGTGCTAGTTTTTTCCTATGCACATTAGGTGTTTGACGAAATGTCTGAGAGAATGATACCGCTTGATTTCACACAAAACAAAAATGATATGAGGTGCCCGAGCCACACTTAAGCCTTTCTCCTCTTTCTTTCCTTCTCGATCGAGGTTAGCAACCTTATCCTTCATCTGTCATTGATATAATAATGCTTGTGTCAACGTAAAATGGTCATCTCACTATTCATGATGTTTTGTGATGATGCAGATGTACCGACGGGGATGGATGTACGGTGACCGACGTGAATCCGTGTACATTCAAGGCGTGGATAAATTTATCGATGTGGCTAAGGCAAACAAAGATAATGGATTTATGTGTTGTCCATGTGTTCAATGTCGGAACATCAAGGAGTACTCTTCCTAGAAAATCATTCGCGGCCACCTAGTTCGGAGAGGTTTCATGCCCAGCTATAATTGCTAGACCAAGCATGGAGAAAGAGGGGTTATGATGGAAGACAATGAAGAAGAAGAGGATGATGACAACTATTGTTATATGTTCCCTAAATACGATGATACTACAATGGAAGAGAATGAAGAAGGAGGTGAAGAACGGGCCTCAGATGAGCCCGTTGATGATCTTGGTCGAGTCATTTCTGATGCAAAGCAAGACTATGAAACAGAGAAGGAGAAGTTGAAGTTGGAGGGCATGTTAGAGGATCACAAAAAATTGTTGTACTCAAATTGCAAAGATGGCAGCACAAAGCTCGGTACCACACTGGAATTGCTGAAATGGAAGGCAGAGACTGGTTTATTGGACAAGGGATTTGAGAAGTTACTGAAAATAATGAAGCCGAAGCTTCCAAAGGATAACGAATTTCCCGAGAGTACTTACGAAGCAAAGAAGATTCTCTGCCCTCTAGGATTAGATGTGTAGAAGATACATGCATGCATTAATGACTGCATCCTCTACGGCGGTGAGGAGTACGAGAATTTAGATAAATGTCCGGTATGCACTTCACTGCGGTATAAGATCAGACAAGATGACCCTGGTGATGTTGATGGCGACGACGAGCCCCCCGGGAAGAGGGTTCCTGCTAAGGTTATGTGATATGCTCCTATAATACCAAGGTTGAAACATATGTTTAGAAACAAAGAGCATGTCAGGTTGTTGCGATGGCACAATGAAGACCGTAAGAAAGACGGGAAGTTGAGACTCCCCGCTGATGGGTTGCAGTGGAGAAAAAATGAGAGAGAGTTCCCGGACTTTGCAGGTGACACGAGAAACTTATGGTTTGGTCTAAGTACAGATGGCATGAATCCTTTTGAGGAGCAAAGCTGCACTCACAGCACTTGGCCTGTGACTCTATGTATCTACAACCTTCCACCTTGGTTGTGCATGAAGCATAAGTTCATTTATGATGCTAGTGCTTATCCAAGGCCCGAAGCAACCTGGCAATGATATTGATGTGTACCTAAGGCAATTAGTTGAAGAACTCTTACAGTTGTGGGGAAAACCAGGTGTACGTGTATGGGATGAGCACAAACAGGAGCCATTTGACCTACGAGCGCTACTTTTCATAACCATCAATGATTGGTCTGCTCTTAGTAACCTTTCAGGATAGACAAACAAGGGATACAAGGCATGCATACACTGTTTAGATGATACTGAAGCTACATATTTGCATAAATGTAAGAAGGTCGTGTACCTGGGGAATCGTCAATTTCTTTTGACCAATCATCAAGTAAGAAAGAAAGGCAAGCATTTCAAAGGTGAGGCAGATTACTGGAAGAAGCATGACCTCCCTACTGGTGATGATGTATTTGGTATGGTCAAGGACATAGAAGTAATCTTTGGAAAGGGTCGTGGCGGTCAACCTGTTCCGAACGACTTCGCTACTGGACACACGCCCATGTGGAAGAAGAAATCTATATTTTGGAAGCTACCCCATTGGAAAGTCCTACGTGTCCGCTCTTCAATCGACATGATGCACGTGACAAAGAATCTTTGCGTGAACCTTCTAGGCTTCCTCAGCGTGTATGAGAAGACAAAAGATACACCAGAAGCACGGGAGGACCAACAACGTATGAAAGACCCACAAAACATGCATCCATAGAACAAGACGGATAAAGGGCATCACTTAAGTCCTACCAGCTATGCTCTTACGAAAGCAGAGAAGGAAATATTTTTTGAAGTCCTTTACAGTATCAAGGTGCCATCTGGATTCTCGTCTAACATAAAGGGGATAATAAATATGGCAGAGAAAAATTCCAAAACCTGAAGTCTCATGACTGTCACGTGATTATGATGCAGTTGCTTCCAATTGCATTGAGGGGGCTTCTACTGGAAAATGTTCGAGTACCCATTGTGAAGCTATGTGCATTCCTCAATGCAATATCTTAGAAGGTGATCAATCAAGATATTCTGACAAGGTTACAAAAGGATGTGGTCCAGTGTCTTGTTAGTTTTGAGTTGGTGTTCCCACCATCCTTCTTCAATATTATGACGCATCTCCTGGTTCACCTAGTTGAAGATATTTCCATTCTCGGTCCTGTATTTCTACACAATATGTTCCCCTTTGAGAGGTTCATGGGAGTGTTAAAGAAATATGTTCATAACCGTGCTAGGCCAGAAGGAAGCATCTCCAAGGGCTATGGAACAGAGGAGGTCATTGAGTTCTGTGCTGACTTTATTCCTGACCTTAAGCCGATTGGTGTTCCTGAATCACGGCATGAGGGGAGACTGAGTGGAAAAGGCATGATGGGAAAGAAAGTAATGATGTGTAGAGATGTACAATCTTTCACTCAAGCACACTACGCGGTTCTACAGAATTCCACCTTGGCAGCTCCGTATATCGGGGAACACAAGAATATTGTACGCTCCAACAACCCGGAAAAGCCTAACTCCTGGATTAGAGATGAACACATGAAGACTTTCGGCAGTTGGTTGCGAACACATCTAATGAATGACACCACTGTTGGAGATCAACTCTACTTGTTGGCTAGGTCACCATCTTCTACTATATTGAATTACCAAGGGTACGAGATAAATGAGAATATATTTTACACGATCACCCAAGATAAAAAGAGCACCAACCAGAACATTGGTGTCCGCTTTGATGCAGCCGACGAGAATGGCAAAAAGGACACATACTATGGTTACATAGAGGAGATATGGGAACTTGACTATGGAGTTTCTTTTAAGGTCCCTTTGTTTCGGTGCAAATGGATCAACCTGAATGGAGAAGGGGTAAAGGTAGACCAGTTGTACGGAATGACAATAGTAGATCTCAACAATCTTGGTTACCAAGACGAACCATTCGTCCTAGCCAATGATGTGGTACAGGTTTTGTATGTGAAGGACATGTCCTCCATACCAAAAAATAAATAAAAAAATAAGCAAACGAATACATCACACGATGAGCCAAAGCGTCACATAGTTCTTTCAGGAAAAAGAAATATCGTGAGAGTCGAGAAAAAGACAGACATGTCAGAAAATTATAATAAGTTTGATGAAATTCTGCCTTTCACAGTGAAAACTGACGCAAACATCCCTTTAAGCAAAGAAGATGCTCCATGGTTATGGCCGAAGCGACCATAAGTGACCATAAACGGGCATAAGAAATTCAAAAACGGTCCGAACAATGTAAATCCTTCGCGTGGTGTCATATTATATGACATAGTTGCAAGGAAAAATACCAAACTTGGTATATTGATTATGTCTCAAAAAAACCTTCACAAAGTGACCTATCATGTTCGAGGTTTCATGGCTTTCGGTCTAAATGACCAATGTTATGTGCATAATCGAGGCATAGTTTGTGATACTGTGCCCATATTATGCATGCATGTGCATCTTGGGATGGCTAACAATGTTACAGGAGGAAGTTTTATTTTTTGTTGCATGGAAAAGCCATTTTCTATTTTTCGAGTGCCAAAATCGGGGTGTTTTGTGAAGCAACACCAAACGTTAAATAAAAAATGGTACCATCATATTTTTCAAAAATACTAGACCACCTTACATGAACAATATCCCAACCAGGGATTTAAAACCTTTCCGTCCACCCCTGGAGAAAAAGACAAATGTCTACCAAATCGGTAGGAAGTGGGTCCGGTTTGACCTACATGTACATGATCTAATGCTCGTGATTTTTTGAAAAAAAATCGTTTGACTCATAATGTGATGTTTCTTCAGAGATCCAATGCAAGTTTTAATGAGGCTCATCCCCTATTTTTATGCCCGCCATTATGACCATAGTTGAAAACGAGTAAATTTTGAAACGGGCATAAGAAATTCAAAAACGGTTCGAACAATGTAAATCCTTCGCGTGGTGTCATATTATGTGACATAGTTGCAAGGAAAAATACCAAACTTGGTATATTGGTTATGTCTCGAAAAAACCTTCATAAAATGACCTATCATGTTTGAGGTTTCATGGCTTTCGGTCCAAATGACCAATGTTATGTGCATAATCGAGGCATAGTTTGTGATAATGTGCCCATATTGTGCATGGGATGGCTCACAATGTTGCAGGAGGAAGTTTTATTTTTTGTCGCATGGAAACGCCATTTTCTATTTTCCGAGTGCCAAAATCGGGGCATTTTGTGAAGCAACGCCAAACGTTAAATAAAAAAATGGTACCACCCCATTTTTCAAAAATACTGGACCACCTTACATGAACAATGTCCCAACTGGCAATTTTAAAACCTTTCCATCCATCCCTGGAGAAAAAGACAAATGTCTAGCGAATCGGTAGGAAGTGGGTTCGGTTTGACCTACAGGTACATGATCTAATGCTCGTGATTTTTTGAAAAAAAATCATTTTTCGACTCATAATGTGATGTTTCTTCAGAGATCCATCCCCTATGGCCAGCTTAAGAGAGATGCCTAAGGACTGGATCCGTAGGCATCTCCCCGAAGCTAGCCGTAGTATTGTCCCTACTCTCGCACACCATCTTGGAGTTAATAACTTCTCTAGCTAGATCAATATGCCAGGTAGCTAACAAATTTCACATATTAGAGAGTGCCTCTATGGCTAGCTTCAGAGAGATGCCTAAGGAATGGATCCAGGCATCTCCCTGAAGTTGGCCATAGTGTTGTCCCTACTCTCGCACACCATTGTCTTGCATTTTATAACTTCTCTAACTAGATCAATACGCTGGGAGCTAACTAATTTCACATATTAGGGATTACATGATACGGATCACACCGATGATCCTTGAGTTTTGTCCCGATCTTTCACAGCGAGTAACCTGGATAATAATACTTCCAATCATGCCAATGAACGTCACCTGAAGAAGAGGAACGAATCCAGCAAGCAACGTGGAGAAGATCACCACGCCTCAAACCAAAACACGACAATCCTTCATGAATACAAGAACCTTCGTGACAATATCAATACGATAGATAACACAACATCGTCGTACCCGGAGGGATGCTCACCAAGCAACTCCCATAATAGTTTCAGACTAAACAACTCAATTTCAAGCTAACCCTAATTCTAGACCGACTGACTATTTATACAGCCAGTTGGACAGACCCAAACCGACAACTAGATATAAAACAGACTCTAGCAGATACATTCGGATCAGACGAAACCTCGTAGGCCATACACTCCGGCATAGATGGGTCGGACACTCTAGTAGGCCGGACATTTCGGCTTGCTTCATCCGGACACTTCGGTCTTCACAGTCATCTTCACGTCCTTCTTGATGATCTCCCTTGCGCTCGCGTCCCGCTCCTCCCTCGCGCATATCGTGCCCATATCATCCTCCTCCTTCAAGGAGCGTTGTCCCCAACGCGTGAGGGTCTTCTCGAAAGGGTGGCGTGATATCAACAAAATCATCACGTGGCTTTGTCATCTTCAAGTCTTGCCTGCCTTCCACTCCGCAACCTCCCTCTCGGTGTGCTTGACTTGAAATAGTCCTTGGCGCCTACACCTCCTTGCGTCTCTATACGAGCTTTGACCTAGGCACCATCGTCTTCTTCTTCTCAACTCTTGTTGGAATTCGTAGTTGCTGAACATGGACCTTCTTTGCACGACCTGGCATAAGATGAGTAATGCCTAGACCACACAACTAACAAACATTTCCATCCTTTCCTCTATACATTCCTACAACTATCCGAACAAAATGCCTCACAGGTGTATTAACAAAACTACTCTTGCTACCCCGCTGCACCACATGCACTGGAACATCAGGAGCACAAATATCATTCGTATGAACACCTGTGTCAACACAAACAACCTTCTGAACACATGCTGCAACATCCTTCCTCTCAGCAATAAGAGGATGCACTTCAACTGGCTTGTCAGTAACAAGTTCCACTGGCTTGTCATCTACAGGCATAGCTGAAGCAATATCAACATTATCGCACTGTGCATCATGCTCTCCATCCTGCACCTTAGCTAGCCCAGATTTTGGCTTAGCCTTGCGCACCTTATCCTTATGTACCACCAGCTCTACATGAGACTTTATGCGTTCATCCTGCATAGGCTTCAACGTCTGATGTTTGCCACAATGCACAAAAGAATATGTATTTGCTCTTCCAGCATGTGTAGCGTTGCGATCATACTGCCATGGACGACCAAGTAATAGCCCACATACCTCCAATGGCAACACATCGCACTCCACTCATCAACATAGTCACCAACTGTAAATGGCACACGCTGAAATGGATCATATGGGCACCTAGAGAGGGTGGTGAATAGGTGGTACTTCAAATTTTAATGCTTTTTCAATTTTAGGCTTAGCACAAAAGGTAAATTCTCTAGATAAACTATTAGGTGGAATTTCCCTAGATGCAAACCTATCTACTAGCGAGTAAAGAGCGAGTGGAAGAGGAACGGGTAAACCGTAGTGAAGCACGCGGAGACACAGGATTTGTTTGACCGTAGTTCCTTCCTTGTTAAGGGAAGTACGGCTACGTTGGAGTGGTGGGTGGTACTAAGACTACCACGCCACAATAGGCCTCACCCAGTTCTCCGATGGATCCCGCCACCAAAGGCCTGATCCACCTTTCCACTATAGGGACCCTTCGAGGCGGGTACCGGTGCCTTTACACAACTAGCGGGGCTGATGTCTACGCACTTCTATTCTTGTAGACAGTTGTTGGGCCTCCAAGTGCAGAGGTTTGTAGAACAACAACAAGTTTTCCCTTAAGTGGATCACCCAAGGTTTATCGAACTCAGGGAGGAAGTGGTCAAAGGTATCCCCTCTCAAGCAACCCTACAATCAAGATACAAGAAGTCTCTTGTGTCCCCAACACACCCAATACACTTGTTAGGTGTATAGGTGCACTAGTTCGGTGAAGAGATAGTGAAATACAAGTGGTGTAGATAATTATAAGTGGTAACGGTGATAGAAAATAGCTTGCTGGTGTGTGGTTGACGTGGGAAAAGACTAAAAGCAAACTGAAATAAAGAAGGAAGCAAGCAAACATGTAACAAATCTAGTTGCAAACAGTGTTTCGGTGCTTAGAAACAAGGCCTAGGGATCATACTTTCACTAGTGAACACTCTCATATAAATATCTTCTCTTTATGATACTACGCTGAACTACTCTCTGGTTGGACACTCTAATCCATGGTAGGGCTATAACAACACACCTCAAAGTAAGCCTTTCCCATTTAGATAACCCCACACTGTCACCTTGAGTACTAGATGGTTCCAACAAACACCACAATTTCATAGAAACATCCAACTCCAAATATAACTCATAACAAGTATTTGTAATCTATAGCCTAAGTGCCACCATGGTGTGCACGCTGCCACTTTCACACACATGGGGAGAGCAGAGATCTATTAAAGCACTTGAGTAGCAAGGTAGATCTATAGATTACAAGCTCATGATCACAATATGATCATGCATAGAGAGAGATGAACACATAGCTACCGGTAGAACCCTTAGCCTCGAGGAAGAACTACTCCCTCTTCATCATGGGAATCAGCAATGGTGATGGAGATGGTGGTGGAGATCGATGGAGATGGCTCCGGGGGCACTTCCCCGTCCCGGCAGGGTGCCAGAACAGAGACTTTCTGTTCCCCGAATCTCCCCTTCAGCGGCGGCGGCGCTGCGGAACTTTTCGTGGATTTATGATTGGCCCCCTAGGGTTTTTGCCTCGGGAGGATTTTATAGGCGAAAGGGCAAGGTCGGTGGAGGCCGAAGGGGCCCACACCACCTGGTGGCGCGGCTAGGGGGATCCGCGCCATCCTATGGTGTGGCTGGCCCCTGGCCCCTCTCTGTCTCGTCTTCTGGCTCCGTGTTCCCCTCAGTGAAATATTGACTTTGGCTTTTGTCCCGTCCAATTCCGAGAATATTCATTTTCTGACTTTCTGGAACCAAAAACAGCAGAAAACAGGCAACTGGCACTATGGCATCTTGTTAATAGGTTAGTCCAAGAAATCATATGAAAAGTACTCCAAAGTGTGGAAAAACACAAGAAAGTAGATAAAACCAAGCATGGAACATCAAAAATTATAGATACATTTGCAATGTATCAGGGGCACAACTCCACAATCAACTTGGAGGCTCCCGTAATGACAACAAGCTGCCACAATGAACAAGTTATCAATAACAAAGAACAAGATCTAGATATCGACAAGAATACTAGATTAGGGATTTCTCCAAATGAATGGAGAGGAGTTGATGCGCTTGATTCGTGATGATGATGATTCTCTCCTCCTTCAATTCACCCAAAGATCGAAGCCTTCGGGTGGTTGAAGTGGGAGATCTAGAATGGGAGCTCTTGCAAAGGGTCTGAACAATTTCGAATGAATCAAGAGTTCTGCTTGTTGGGGAAGAAGGGATATTGATACCCCTTCCAAAACCAAGCCGTTGGAGCTTTTGGGGGCCGGATTATCCGGCCCAAGTGAGGGCCGGATTATCCGGCCTGAGGAAAACTCTGCCCCAGACTCGGATTATTCGGTAGAAAAACTGGCCACGGACAGAAGCTCACGAAGACTTGCCCTTCACACTTTCTTCTAGGGACCGGATTATCCGGCCTAGGGAGGGCCGGATTATCCGGCTGGGGAAAAAATCCGCCCCAGCCACGGAATATCCAGGGGAAATTCCGCCCCCAGACAGAAGCTTGCGCAAGAGCTCACTTGGGCAATTTCCCTGGGGCCGGATTATCCGCCCCAATAAGAGGGCCGGATTATCCTGTCCAGGGAGAAAATCTGCCCCAGAGCCAGAACTTTCCGGGGGGAAATCCGCCCCCAGATAGAGACTTGCGCAGAGCCATCCTTGCCCAAGGTGGTCTGGCCGGATTATCCGTCCCATGATAGGGGCGGATAATCCAGCCCCCAAAACTCTCAAAACTACCTGCAACACTTAGTGCACATTAGAATAATCCATGGCATTGTTATCTAACACACAAAACCTGGGAAGTCATGAAATGTTCTTTCAATCTCCCCCTTTTTGGTGTTAGATGACAATACTAGGATTTGCAAGAAGGATCAAAAGACCACCAACAAAACATGGAAGAGACTCCCCCTCAATGTGTGCATATTAGAGATTTGCGTTTGAATACAAATGCACACAAGTAGGTGGAAGTATATTCCTTTAAAATATATAAACAACATAATCATACCACCGAGATAATGAGAGAGGCGTCCTTGAAATATCCACAATTATCAACGTGATAACCAATATACGCGCCTTTCTTGAGATAGATTACCAGCATAATAAATGAATCCATAGGCATAATCCATGAGACAAAACCAGACGTCCACCGACACAAAGTCTCAAACACACCACAAATGGACACAAGCAAGAAAACGACGAATGAAAAGGTGCAAATGCTTGTGCCCGACCCATGCAAATCCTCGAAGACCTAATAGAACTACTTCTTCCCCTTTGGCATCGAGACGCCAAAAAGGAAGAAGAGCGATGCTGGCGCCCCAAGGTATCACTCGTAGTCCTCGTCCTTGTCCTCGTCCTCATTCCCATCATCATCTTCATCCTCAAGCTCCTCAGTGTCATCGTCCTCATCATCAGTAGTGGTCGCAGAGGGGAACAAGTGACGCTCCAGCTCTCCATAGTTTAGCCCAGAAGAAGAGTTCCACCGGGCATATGGTGTGGGAGGAGTAGGAGCCGGGGGATCACGAGGCAGCTCTGCAAACAAATCACGGTGATAGATAGAGGAAAAAGTGACAGGATCCATAGCCTTGTAGTTGATCTTGGGCTCTTTGCCATTCCTCTTAGACACACCCCTCCTGGATCTCTCCCGCTTCTCTTGTTCTGCCATGCGTTCAACCTATTTTTCTCTTCTCCTCAGCTCAACCTTGTCCATAGTATGACCCTCACTGTCTACCCCGAAATAGATAGTACGAGGACGATGCTTGTAAGTCTTGGGAGCACTAGAACCACTTGTGAAGAGAACAAGGGCGATAGCATGGGGATAAGCATACACACAAGTCTAGGAGAGAGCATGGAAAAAGTAGTCAAAAAGTTCATAAGTCAAATCTACTCAATGCACACAATATGGTGAAACTGAACTAGAGTTGAATCTGTCAGGCCGGATTATCCGGCCTGGCCAGGGGCGGATAATCCGGCCCTGGCAGAAATTTTCGAATTCACCTAGATTGAATGCAAAGAAGTAGATCGTGCCTAGAAACTTCAAGACTACGAGTTCTACACGAAACCACATCCTTCTAGACAATGTTCCACCCAACAAATGACACATCTAGCCAAAGATGGGGAGAGAGGGAGTTACCCTCACTCATTGGAGGAAGAACACGGAGGAGAAGGTACCCGGAGGCGCGAAGAAGAAGATCCAGGGAGGCCCAGAAAATCCGGTGTCCGGAGAGGCTACGAGGAGGGTGGGGGACAACAGGCGGCGGCTGAGGAGGAGGAGATGGTTGGGGAAGAAGTGCTGCTCGTTATGAGCCCTTCCCCCCGATCCCTGCCCTTTAAGATGAAATCCGCCAGGGCCAGATTATCCGGCCTACACTTGGGCCGGATTATCCGGCCTCAAATCTGAATTTCTGTTGTACACAGATTTAGGTCCGCGCGTCCCCAAACAACACCCCCACAAGGTGTTCAAGGGACTTGTGTGCAAGAATAGATGGCTTAGGGGTAGGAAAGGGCTTAGGATTAAGAGAGCCAAACTGGGATGGTACTATACACTCAAAATTGCAAGAACCAAATCAAATAAGAGCCCAAATTGTGTGTGATTCCCATAAGAACATGAGATGAGCAAAAACAACCAAAAAGATCCACAAAAAGCCAATTCTCCTCAAGGGAGAGGGCGGTGGCCGAAGCCACCTTGTTGGAGTGTATGGTGTGACACCGCGGAGATATATCTTGGGTTCACGACCAATACTCATCAATAAGCTCACATATCACAAAATGATATTCAGAGAAATGATTTATCTTGCTTTTGGCATTATGGGGGGAGGGTTAGCCTAATTAATTAGGACCACACTCCCCCTATATCCATGCCCACATCTAGACCAAATAAGACTGAGATGTATGTGTGAGTGCATGGGTAATCAAGACAAACTCCTGGAATCAATGATATTTAGCTCATTCCTCAAGTAGCAGAATCTCGCTTCATCAAGTGGCTTCGTAAAAATATCACCAAGTTGGTTCTTTGTGCTCACAAAAGATAGATCAATATCGCCTCGAGCAACATGGTCTCGAATAAAATGATTCTGAATCTCAATATGCTTTGTCCTTGTGTGCTGTACTGGATTGTACGCAATCTTGATTGCACTTTCATTATCACATAAAAGAGGCACTTTGTCACAATTGACACCGTATTCCTTTAAAGTTTGCCTCATCCACAATAACTGAGTGCAAGCACTAGCAGCAGCAGCATATTTAGCTTCGGCCGTGCAGAGAGAGATACAATTCTGCTTTTTAGATGACCAAGACACTAGAGATCTTACCAAGAATTGACAAGCTCCATAAGTGGATTTCCGATCATCCTTATCACCAGCCCAATCTGAATCAGCATAACCACATAGAGAGAAATTGGAGCCCTTGGGATACCATAGACTAAAGTTAGGGGAATGAACCAAACATCGAAAGATCCTCTTGACCGCCACTAAGTGGCTTTCTTTAGGAGCTACTTGATACCTTGCACACACCCCCGCACTCAACACAATATCGGGTCTAGATGTGCAGAGATAAAGAAGAGAACCGATCATGGACCGGTATACCTTTTGGTCCACATCTTTACCATGGGGGTTAAGTTCAAGGTGACATTTTGTTTGCATTGAAGTGGTGACACCATTAAGATTCGTCATCTTGAATCTCTTGAGCATGTCTTGGATGTACTTTGCTTGATTGATGAAGTTTCCTTCTCTAAGTTGCTTGATCTCAAATCCAAGAAAGAATCGTAATTCCCCCATCATAGACATCTCAAACCTGTCAGTCATAAGCTTTGAAAATTCATCATTAAAAGCTTTATTAGTAGAACCAAGGATGATATCGTCTACATATAGTTGGCATACGGAGAGCTCCCCCTTAACCTTCTTAGTAAAAAGAGTGGGATCGATTTGCCCAACTTTGAAGCCACGGTCTAGCAAAAGCTCTTTAAGGTGCTCATACCACGCACGTGGGGCTTGTTTAAAGCCATAGAGTGTCTTATCGAGTTTGTAGACATGGTTCGGGAAGTTAGGATCCTCAAATCTCGGGGGTTGATTTACATATACCAACTCATGTAGAGGACCATTAAGGAAAGCACTCTTGACGTCCATTTGCTGCAATTTAAAATTGTTATGGGCAGCATAAGCAAGAAGGATACAAATGGACTCAAGTCGAGCCACAGGAGCATAGGTCTCGCCGAAGTCAATGCCCTCAACTTGAGAGTAGCCTTGTGCCACAAGTCTCGCCTTGTTCCTCACAACAATGCCATTCTCATCTTGCTTGTTTTTAAATATCCATTTAGTGCCGATAACATTGCGGCAATCTTTGGGCTTCTCCATGAGTTTCTAGACCTTGTTGCGCTCGAAATTCTTCAATTCTTCATGCATAGCAACAACCCAGTCCGGATCTTTAAGAGCTTCAAATACTTTCTTGGGTTCCACCATTGAGATGTGAGCTTGATGCTCACCAAAACTTCGTCGAAGGTCACCTACAACCTTGTCGAGGGTGTGACCCCTTAACTCAAGGTTCCGATCAGCAGGAGCCTTGCGACGAAGTTCAATAAGCTTGTTGTATCTTGGTGGAATAGTTTCATCACTTGAATCTTCATTGGAATCATTTGCTTGACCTTGATTAGAATGCGGGTTAACAGAAGTAGGAGGTGATGAAGCATGTCCTTGAGGAGGGTCAGCAGCCGTAACATGAGGCTGCTAAATAACTGGTGATCCAGGGCCGGATAATCCGGCGAAGGGTGAGGCCAGATAATCCGGCCTAGGAGAACTTGTAGCAGCTTCATCAGGCTGCCTGGGACTTGCTTGAATTGGCAAGGGGACGGATAATCCGGGGCCAACCGGAAAATCTAGCCTGGAGCTTGCAGCGATTTCATCAGCACCAGGAGCAGATTGGTTGTCAGGAGCGGGGTGGCCGGACAATCCGGTGTCAACCGGATAATCCGGCCTGGAGCTTTCTGGAACATCTTGACCTTCATCAATTGATGGAGATGGTGTAAAAGTTACTCCCGTGGTTGGAACATGATGAGTATGTGTGGATGAGGGATCTTCATGAGTAGAGCATTGTCCTTCCCGATCCGCCACAAGGGGTTCCTCAATGGGGCGGAAAAATCCCACACCCATTCTTCCTATGGCATCTTGGGGTATTTCAACATCTGCATCACAAACATCAACTTGCCCCGCACGGGAGCCGTCATTTTCTTCGAACACCACACTACAAGATTCTACAACAGTTCCGGAGAGCTTATTGTAGACTCTATAAGTGTGGGATTTGGCACCATAACCAACAAAAATACCTTCTAGAGCCTTAGATTCAAACTTAAATAAACGAACTCCCTTGATGAGAAAGAAACACTTACACCTGAATACCCGAAAGTATGAGATGTTTGGCTTGTTACCGGTAAGTATTTCATATTGTCCAAGATTTTACGGAGGTATAAACAGTTGGATGAGTGGCAAGCGGTAGAGATTGCTTCAGCCCAGAAAATATAAGGAGACTTGAATTCGGCTAGCATTGACCTTGCCATATCCATTAGAGTCTGATTTTTCCTCTCGGCTACACCATTTTGTTGAGGGGTGTACGCAGCGGAATATTGATGTCTTATCCCCTCTTCACTTAGGAACTCATTTAAGGTGTAGTTCTTGAACTCACAGCCGTTATCACTTCTTATAGCCAGAATAGGGACGTTGTGTTGACGTTGAACCTCGTTGGCAAAGTCGATGACCGTTTGTTGAGTTTCACTCTTCAACTTGAAGAAATAAACCCAAGTGTATCTTGAGTAATCATCAACGATCACAAGACAGTACTTCTTCCCACCGAGGTTTGCATGAGATGGAGGTCCGAAGAGGTCGACATGTAGGAGCTCTAAGATCCTTTTTGATGAGATAATAGTCTTCCTACGATGAAGAGAGTCATGCATTTTCCCTTCAACACAAGCCCTGCAAACACGATCTTTGGCAAAGGAGATATTTTCTTTTAGTCCAAGAATGTGGCCACCCTTGTGGAGACTTTGCAAAGTTCTCATATTGACGTGGGCTAGTCGGCGATGCCATAGCCAACCCACGTCAGCCTTTCCGAAAAGACACATTGGGCCTGTAGTGGTTTTCCCTGAAAAGTCCACCAGGAACAGGTCGTTTTCGACATATCCCACAAAAGCGACTTTTAGAGACTTTCTCCACAAGAGTACCACCAAATCAGCATCAATAAAAACTGCAAAGCCTATCTTACCAAGGGCGCGAACTGAAAGTAAGTTGTACCCGAGGGTCTCAACAAGCATGCTGTCCAGGAGAGAAATATCGTGAGCTACCACAACTTTGCCGAGACCCAATACCTCAGATTTTGACTTGTCACCACAGGAGACGGTTATATGATCATGATTTGGCCGCATCTCCATGATGATCTCCTTGCTTCCGGTCATATGACTCGTGCATCTGCTATCGAGTACCCATTTAGACCCACCGGAAGCATAGCCCTGCAAGAAAGTTACTTCTTTGTTTTAGGTACCCATTTTTCAATGGGTCCTCTCATGTTAGTGACAAGGGTCTTGGGGACCCAAATAGACCAAGGAATGTAACAATCATAAGAACCTATATAACTAGCATAAACATCACCATAATAATCGCAATATAACTCAAAGTCAGGATTGTTAGCCCCTGCAAAACCATCATAATTAGACTTGTCATTGGTGATGTTGCTAGTCTTTGGTTGAGCAGTCTTGCTCTTCTTCTTCTTATTATTATTATTCTTCTTCTTGTTGTTCTTTGTCTTAGGAATGTAACCAAGACCTTCTTTTCTATTGTTTATCCTTTGCTTGCTCAGTATCTCATCAAGAACATCTTTACCTTTGTGTTGAGAACCTTTTGCAAGATCTTCTTTTCCATAAGATGATGTGGAGGTACTTGGCACATCATACAGCTTCAATTGAGTTTGGAGTTGATCATGAGACTCATTTAGAGTAGAGTGATCACTCTTCAATGCCTTGTGAGCACTGTCAAGTTTATCAAACTTCTTCAAGAGTCTAGCATGAGCAGCCCCAAATTCAATCCTTTCTTTCTTTAGTTTCTTTACCTTGGTAAGAGCATTGTCACGTTCTTTGATGAGCTGAGCCACAACTTCTTCATGTGACTCCTCAATGGATTCGAGTCTCTCTTCCAAAGATACTCGAGCTTCCTCTTCTTCTTCAAAAGCATTCTTCAAAGAAGCTATCTCCAAGACATCTTCTCTTTCAATCCATATCCAAATTTATGTTAGTCTTAGGAAATGAAGAGCTAGAACTTGATACCTCAGAACCTCTTGCCATAAGGCAAGTGGCGTTCTTGTTGATGATGTTCTCGTTTGGGGAGTCGAAGAGAGATGATGGAGTCGATGTGGTGGCTATAACAGCCACCTCGCGAGAACTATCTTCATCCTCTTCATCTTCACTTGCAGAGGAGTATTCTTCTTGTGCCACTAAGACGATCTTGGGTTGCTTCTTGTAGGGGCCATTCTTTTTAATAAATGGCTTCTTCTTAGGTGCCTTGAATTTTTCTTTAAGAATGAGCCTACCACCATTGTCTTCTCTATTTTGATAAGGACACTTGGCTACAAAGTGCATCCTATCTCCATAGTTGTAGCATGTTCTCAGTTTTGGGCCACTTTCTCTTCTTCCTACCCATTCTGGCGCTGATGTTCTGACTTGGCCTGGGCAGGATCCTTCCAAAAGTTGCTTGCGTAAAATGCCATGTACTCACCATGAGCATGTTTGACTTCATCGGGGTAGTCCATGGAGGCACCCTCAAAAGCTCTTTCATCCTCATCTTGCTCAACAACATTGGCCTTTAGAGCAACATTGACTCCCTTTTGCATTCCAATGGCACGAGCCCGGACATCTTTAGCGTTCTTCGCGGCAACTTTGAATGATGCCATTTCTTGCATGACTTCATTGGATGTAATTTGATGGTAGTTGTGTCTACCTTGCAAGCTCTTCAAATCCGTTGGCTCGAACGGCATTAAGGCACTCACATATTTTCTTTTTATCCATGCATCATCAATGTGGGTGGCTCCATGATTTCTAAATGTTGTTGCAATGCCCTTGAGTCTTCTATACATGTCTTCATGGTTTTCACCATCCAACATGTAGAACCCTTCAGCTTCATTACTCAGGGCATCATACCTATTCCTTCTCATGCTTTCATTCCCAATAAAGAGATCGGTGAGGGCATCCCAAGCTTCTTTAGCTGTGTTGAGATGTTCAATATGAGGCATGTCCTTGGGACCCACACCGAGTTGTATCATGTGGAGAGTCGTAGCATTCAGTTGGCTGTCCACAACTTCTCTTCTTGTCAGATTGGAATGATCTCCAATATGAAGACCCTCTTCAATAATCCTCCAAAGTTCAATTGAGGAGCTGCAAACATGAAACTTCATTAAGAATTTCCATTGATTAAAAGAGGATGCAGTAAGCTTGGGTGGATCACCCCTATTGTTTATATGAGGATGTGGGATAGGTGGATCGGGGGAATATATGTGACGAACCTCACTATATTCCTCCTTGCCACTACCCTTCTTGGAGGTGGAACCATTATGTTTTTCACCTACCACTTCATCATCCTTGGATCCGGTGCTAGCCTTATCCCTGGATGATGGTGTGGCGGCCTTAGAGGAGGATGGAGATGGGGCTATGGATGATGTGAGACGAGCAATCATTTGATTCATCTCCTCCATCTTGGCCTAAAAGGATTTCAACAAGGTTGTTTCCAACGTCTTGAGGTCATCCATTGTGACCTTATCCACAGCCTCATCCTTAGGCGGTTAAGCCCGAATAAAGAGCCGAGGCTCTGATACCAATTGAAATGGATCGTATGGGCACCTAGAGGGGGGGGGGGGTGAATAGGTGGTGCTTCAAATTTTAATGCTTTTTCAATTTTAGGCTTAGCACAAAAGATAAATTCTCTAGATAAACTATTAGGTGGAATTTCCCTATAAGCAAACCTATCTACTAGCGAGTAAAGAGCGAGTGGAAGAGGAACGGGTAATCCGTAGTGAAGCACGCGGAGACACAAGATTTGTTTGACCGCAGTTCCTTCCTTGTTAAGGGAAGTACGCCTGTGTTGGAGGGGTGGGCAGTACTAAGACCACCACGCCACAATAGGCCTCACCCTGTTCTCTGATGGATCCCGCCACCAAAGGCCTGATCCACCTTTCCACTATAGGGACCCTTCGAGGCGGGTACCGGTGCCTTTACACAACTAGCGAGGCACAACTCCACAATCAACTTGGAGGCTCCCGTAATGACAACAAGCTGCCACAATGAACAAGTTATCAATAACAAAGAACAAGATCTAGATTTTGAGAAGAATACTAGATCAGGGATTTCTCCAAATGAATGGAGAGGATTTGATGCGCTTGATTCGTGATGATGATGATTCTCTCCTCCTTCAATTACCCCAAAGATCGAAGCCTTCGGGTGGTTGGAGTGGGAGATCTAGAATGGGATCTCTTGCAAATGGTCTGAACAATTTCGAATGAATCAAGAGTTTTGCTCGTTGGGGAAGAAGGGATATTTATACCCCTTCCAAAACCAAGCCGTTGGAGCTTTTGGGGGACAGATTATCCGGCCTAAGTGAGGGCCGGATTATCCGGCCTAAGTGAGGGCCGGATTATCCGGCCTGAGGAAAACTCTGCCCTGGACTCGGATTATCCGGTAGAAAAACCGGCCACAAACAGAAGCTCACGCAGACTTTCTCTTCACACTTTCTTCTAGGGACCGGATTATCCGGCCTAGGGGAGGGCCGGATTATCCGGCTGGGGAAAAAATCCGCCCTAGCGACGGAATATCCGGGGGAAATTCCACCCCCAGACAGAAGCTTGCGCAGGAGCTCAATTGGGAAATTTCCCTGGGGTCGGATTATCCGCCCCAACAAGAGGGCCGGATTATCCGGTCCAGGGAGAAAATCCGCCCCAGAGCTGGAATTTTCCAGGGGGAAATCCGCCCCCAGACAGAGACTTGCGCAGAGCCATCCTTGCCCAAGGTGGTCTGGTCGGATTATCCGTCCCATGATGGGGGCGGATAATCCAGCCCCCAAAACTCTCAAAACTTCCTGCAACACTTAGTGCACATTAGAATAATCCATGGTATTGTTATCTAACACACAAAACCTAGGAAATCATGAAATGTTCTTTGACACACACCTTGTGAGAAATCTTCATCATACCGCAACTATTCACCCACTCAACATGCCTCGGTTCTGGAATACGCCATTTGGATAAACCCAAAGTTTCCACAATGGGCTTGCTAATGCCATTACGATAACTACCACTGTCAATCGCCAACTTGCATGCTTTGCCCTTGCATGCACTGCGCCTGAAATAAATTCCATCGCTGGCCTCTATCCGCTATCATACAAGTCTCATCTTGTACTCTCTTGAGTTGCATATTCAGCCCACACAATGGCATAACATCTTCCACTGCAGTTGCATCGCACACAACAACCTTGTCAACATCAGGCCGCTTCTCTTCAGAAAATTTTGGCACTGCCAAGCTGACCGGTTGCACTAGAACAACTGCTGGAACCTCCTTTACATGAGATGGAATAGACATAACTGCAACATTGGGCGACTGCTGGACTGCCTTCATGGGCTTGGTACAAAATACCTTTTGACGAGGAGACATAAAACAGCCACGTAAAAAATTACTGAAGTACTTCCAAGTTGCATCAACAATATCCTTCTCACACATCTCCTTATCCCACCAACGAGCTATCTCCTCATCCACATGTCCTAATGCAAGAAGCATACGTGTAGGATTATCCGAATACTCGTATGTATCACATCTGTAAAAACCATCTTGCATATGACGTTCCCACAACTCATATACATCATATGTTGCCATATGGACCAGTCTCCACCTGATTTGAGAATCATCACATACTACACCGTCCAAGATGTCGAGATAATCATTGTACACATCACCATATCTCTTCCCAGAAGTGCACCGTTTGCCAAAAAAATCACCCTAAAATGACTACATGCTTCCTAGCATGAACCGCAGAATGGAAAAATTCCACGGCCGGATTGTCCAGTGTCAGAGGGCCGGACTGTCCGGGTGAGCTAGATACTCTGGGAGGAAACCGTCGGACACTCCGGTGCACGGACGTCGAGATCCAATCTGCACCGCCACAACTCTCTGATCTCCACCAAGAACACACTCAGCCGATCAATCAACACAATCTCGTAGTGAGCAACCTGGTGCTCTAATACCACATGATACGGATCACGCTGATGATCCTTGAGTTTTGTCCCGATCTTTAATAGCGAGTAACCCAGATAGTAATCCTTCCAATCACGCCAATGAACATCACCTGCAGAAGGGGAACGAATCCAGCAAGCAACATGGAGAAGATCACCATTCCTCAAACCAAAACACGACAATACTTGATGAACACAAGAACCTCCGCGACAATATCAATACGATAGATAACACGGCATCGCTGTCCTCGGAGGGATGCTACCAAGCAACTCACACAATAGTTTTAGACTAAACAACTCAATTTCAAGCTAAGCCTAATTCTAAACTGACTGACTCTTTATATAGCTAGTTGGACATACCCAAACCGACAACTGGATAAAAAACTGACTCTAGCAGATATGTCCGGATCAGACGAAACCTCGTAGACTGGACACTCCGGCGTAGATGGCTCGGACACTCCTGTAGGCCGAACATTCCGGCTTGCTTTGGCCGGACACTCTGGTCTTCACAGTGATCTTTGCGTCCTTCTTGATGATCTCCCTTGCGCCTGCCTCCCGCTCCTCTCTCATGCATATCATTCCCATATCACTACATCTATGGCCAGTTTGTTGGAGATGCCAGAGGACTAGGCTCCGCCGGCATCTCCCTCAAACTGGCCGTAGTGGTGTCTCTGCTCTCGCACACCATAATGTTTGCAGTTGATAACTTCACAAGGATGCCTATTTATAGATTAAGCAGCACAACATAGTGTCGACACTCACGACATAATGTTGACACTCTTGTCGATAGTCCCGGTTGGAGCCACTAACCGGGATTAAAGATATTTCCCGCCATTTCCCACCGCTTTCCACTATGCTTTCCCGCCCTTTCCCTCTAACCGGGCCTTTTATCCCAGTTGGAGCCACTAACTAGGACTAAAGATATTTCCCGTCATTTCTCACGGCTTTCCTCTATGCTTTCCCGCCCTTTTCCTCTAACTGGGCCTTTTAGTCTGAGTTGGAGCCACTAACCGGGACTAAAGATATTTCCCACCATTTCCCACCGCTTCCCGCTATGCTTTCCTGCCCTTTTCCTCTAACCGGGCCTTTTAGTCCCAGTTGGAGCCACTAGCCGGGAGTAAAGATATTTCCCGCCATTTCCCATAGCTTCCCGCTATGTTTTCCCGCCCTTTCCCTATATATCGAGGCCGACCACGCCATGGCTATCCACACATCCACACCTTCCTCTCTCAACAATGGACACCACATACTGGGCCATTCTGACACTCGAAGAGACCGAGGCGCTGTGCGCCTCCAGCTACCCATGCCCGCTGGGCTACCGGCTGCCTGCTGACTGGATGCTGAGTGTTGGAAGAGTTCCTGTTCCTCCTATGCCTCAAGGTTCCGCCCGCCAGGCGGCCATCACGAACCACTTCTACCTAGAGCTCACGACGGAGCAGCGGATGGATCCCCATTGGGATCCTGATAACGAGGACACCTGGAATGCCTTCTTCACTAACCGATAGGAAAGGGAGCTCGTCAGGTACGAGGGTGATGGCCCGCCCCCGGTGGAGCACAATGAAACCGGTTGTCGCCTGTGGTGGGTGAACCGGACTATCGCCGGTGTGATGCGCTACATCACTGATGGAGATCCTCCTCGCATGCGATACCCACACTTGCACAATAAGGGTGGTTGTGGTGAATGCCGCGGGTATACAGGCATCGTCATCAAGTAGCCCCTTCTCCCTCCCACGTCGTGAATCCGAGGCCGGAGTGGCAGGTGCCCCCAGAATATGTCATGGTTCATGGTCCCCAGTTTCCCCCTACACAAGCCGGGGAAGGGCTAAGAATCCCCGGAATATGCCATAGCGACGACGACGAAGATGATTCAGAAGATGACCCTGAAGCTGTGTACTATAGGGCTAGACATGATTATGACTAATCCATTTACTAGGATGAATAGTTTGTTTGTGTACTCAAGATTGTCGAGAGATCCATTGTTTTTATTCTGTAATGCATTTTTATTTGAAAATAGCAAAATGGTTAATAGTTCGAACAATTATTTTAGGAAACAGAAAATGGTTCTGCATTAGTTATTCAAATTCAAACACTTTTCATGTTGAAAGTGTTTTCAAATTTAAATTTAAACCATTTCAGGAATTCCAAATTTAAACCATTTCAAATTTAATAGTTTGAATAGTTAGAATAATTATTTTATAAGACAGAAAGTTTTTTCAAATTCAAATCATTTCAAATGTAAACACCTAAATAAAAAATAAGGCGGGAATATATGAAAAGTTCGAAAACTTTTGAAAAATGGACTTTTAGTCCCGGTTGGCGCCACCAATCGGGACTAAAGATCCTCTGCGCACGCCACTTTGGTGGCCAGAAAAAAGATCATACGTCCCGGTTGGTGGCTCCAACCGGGACGTATGCTCTGGTCTTTCGTCCCGGTTGGTGCCACCAACCGGGAAGTATGGCCTTTTCATCCCGGTTCGTGGCTCCAATCGGGACGAAAAACCCTCCCCTTTATAACGTGAGTGTCCCTGTTCCTCTCCTTCCCCATCGTTTCATCTCTCTCAAGCTCAGGAGCGTGCGTGATTTGGAAGGAGCTCAGGAGCGCCGCCCCGATTCCACACCAGTAGGCTGCCCGAAGTCGCCATCCGGACCGCCCCACCGCCACCGGACCTCGCCGCCATAGGACCGCGCCGCCACCACCGGACCGCCCCGGACCACCCCGGGTGCCACCACCCGACCGCGCCGCCACCGCCCAACCGTGCCACCATGCCGGAGAGGACCACCCCGCCATAGTCTACCGCAACCACGCCGCCGAAGGACCGCGACATCACGCCAGAGGACCACCGCCGCAGTTGTCGCATCGGCAAGCCGTGCCAGCACCCGCAGGTGCACCCGCGTGCGCCCTCTCCCCCTTCTCTGTTTTTCTCTGTTTAATAATTAGTTTAATTAGTTTTAGTTAGTTATTTAGGGTTTAGTTAGTTAGTTTTAGGGTTTAGTTTAATTAGTTAGTTGGTTTTAGGGTTTACTTTAATTAGTTAGTTAGTTTTAGGGTTTAGTTTAATTAGTTAGTTAGTTTTAGGGTTTAGTTTAACTAGTTAGTTAGTTTTAGGGTTTAGTTTAATTAGTTAGTTATTAGGGTTTAGTTAGTTAGTTTTAGGGTTTAGTTTAATTAGTTAGTTGGTTTTAGGGTTTACTTTAATTAGTTAGTTAGTTTTAGCGTTTAGTTTAATTAGTTAGTTAGTTTTAGGGTTTAGTTTAATTAGTTAGTTAGTTTTAGGGTTTAGTTTAATTAGTTAGTTATTAGGGTTTAGTTATTTAAGTTTAATTAGTTAGTCAGTTATTATGGTTTAGTAATTAGGGTTTAGTTAGTTAGTTTTAGTTAGTTAGTTAGGTTTAATTAGTTAGTTATTAGGGTTTAGTTATTTAGGTTTAATTAGTTAGTTATTAGGGTTTAGTTAGTTAGTTTTAGTTAATTAGTTTTAGTTTTAGTTAGTTAGTTAGGGTTTATAATCATTATTATTGTTATTTTCTTAATTACCGGTTGCAACGAATATTTTCTTTTCTGCAATATGCATTTCATACGCAGAAATAGATGAGGCAGTGAAGTTGGATAACCCCGTTGCCAACAATATTCTATCTTGGTTTCGATAGTGAGCTTCATGGTAGTTATTAGGGTTTAGTTAGTTAGTCTGATGCTATTAGGGTTTAGGGGGAGTACTGTCTTCAGGTCAGGTGCGGCAACGCGCGCCATATACGGACCACTGCCCACCCGGTAGCCACACCGGATATCGCCGCCACACCGGATTTGTAATAAAGAATTATTATTGTGTATGTATATATTTTGTTATGTTACTATTTTGGATTATTATGTGAAATGCCAATCCCTTCACATTTTTTCGTGGGAGTACTGTCTTTGGGTCGGGCGCGGCAACGCGTGCTATATAGGGACGATGGACGGGCGTGGCAACGCACGCCATATATTAGGGTTTCTTCGAATTACGGTTTATATCCCTCGGACCGCGCTTTAAATTGTAAAGCATGTATTAGGGTTACATTTAATGTTATCTCATCGTCAAACCACAGCACCCTAGCCCGTCAAATCTCGCCTACCTAACCTCCTCACTTGGCTGTTTCGACTCATCCGCTTTTCCCTTTTGCAGAAACTATGGAACCCAGAGAAAAAGAAAAGGAAATGGCGCTTGAGGATATGATCAACAAGGGAGGACATATCGATAACGATGTCACCTCGCTATATCTGAACAACTCCAGTGAGGGATATCTGGGTTTCGACCGAACAGACGGCTCCGGTGAGGGAGAAGCCGGCGAGGTGCATATATATATTAATTAAGCCTTTTTTGTATATATACATATATATTAACATTCTTTCTTCTTTTAGCCCTCCGGATCGAGCAAATCTTCTGCAAAGAATAAATGAGGCCTAGCCAGAAAGTTGGGAGACCATGAAAGGTACAGGATCAAAGAAATCACTCTAGATGGCCAACCGAAGGCTCCCATTGATGCTGCAAATAAATTTTGAAGGAAACGCAAAGTTATTGTTAGGGACTACATCCCGATCACCATCAAAGAATGGAATAGGTCAAAGGAGCCAGAATCTCTATATGTCAGTGACTTAGCCAAAGATACTCTTTGGAAAAAGCTCATGGTTAATTTCACCTTACCGACGTTACAGGTGGATCCAGATGAGGAGATTCCAACTCAAGAGGAACTACAGAAATGAAGGGAATATGCCCGAGAGGCTATAATAAAGTGGTTATTATCTTATTCCTTGTTTATGCTAAATGTTTATTTTGCATGCTATAATTGTATTAATTTAGAAACGTTAATACATGTGTGTTTAATAAACAAAAGGAAAGTTCCTAGTTATGCCTCTCATATAAACTAGCTCATTGATTAACAAGATGATCAAGGTTTCCTGATAATGGACATTGGATGTTGTTAATAACGAGGTCACAACATTACTGGAATGATGTGATGAACATTCATTCGAAGTATAGCATTACGATCAAAGTCATTGTGTTTATATTTCTATAACATCATACGAAGTAATCCTAGTCCTTAGACCATGAAATCATGTCAATCAATAACACTAGAAGGGTATCTTGATAACATCAAACGTCACACCGTGAAAGGGTGATTATAAAGGTGGGTTCAGTGCTACAAGAGTGTTATGTAGAGGCTCATGGATCAAGAGTGGGATTTTTCCATCCCGATGACGGATAGATATACTCTAGGCCCTCTCAGTGATATCACATTGGTTAGCTTGCAAGCAAGTGATGAGATCACTAGAATGTTATATCACGGGAACAAGAAAAGAGGACATGTCGTAACGAGATCAAACTAGGTATGGAGATACTGATGATCGAATCTTGGACATGTATTATATCACGAGACAAAGGGATTTAGTTACTAGCGTTAAAGGTTCTCACGATCACAAAAGTCATCGTTGAATGTGTAGGAGTCAGTATGGATCTCCAGGTCCCGCTTCTGATTATTGATCTGAGAGGGGTCCCGATCATGTCTGCATTATTTGTGAACCGTAGGGTGACACACTTAAGGGATACCGACACAATTTGGAGCAAATATGTTTCAGATAAAGATTTAAGAAAGCGCTGGGATTATTTCAATAGACACCGAAACTATTCCGGGTGAAATTGCTAAAATTGGTTCTGCATGTAATATTGAAATGTTGCAGGGGGGTTTTATGTGAATGTTTGTTCATTAAAGTAATTGACAAAATTCTGAATAAAATTAATAAAAGAGTTTTATTAAATGATAGAGCATTAAATTTGGAGAAATTTAATGCATTTAAAGTGGAGACTTTAAAAGGGAATGTTAAGAGGCAAATTTATGTGGAGGGGGTTACCACCACATGCATGGGGGAGGTGAGGGGTCACCTCCATGAGGCACCGGCCATGGGGAGGGGTACCCCCCTCCTCCTATAAAAGGCCCCCCTCACAGCCCTTCTTCCTTACACCTCTTCATGAAGGATCTCTCTCCCCCTCCAGTATTTCCCCCCATTGTCTCGGATTAGCGAGATACATGTTCCTGATGGCTTTATCTGGAAAGGAGTTACTGCTTCCACAGCTTTGCTAGAGCGAGGGACGGAGGTTGTCAGGGTACCAGACGTGTGTGCGATCACGGATGCACCACTGCTTTGCGGTGCTGGACTTGGTGGTGCTGGACTTGCTGGAGCTGGATCTGATGGACGTGCTGGAGCTGGACCTGCTGGACTTCATCACGATCTTGAGATCGGCAAGTGTACGACTACATCATCCACGAGTTCCATCTCGTTAACAAAGCTTTGTTGTCTTCGAGGGTATGTTCACTATGGATGTATATCCACCCGTTGCTTGTATCTAGTAGATAGATCCTGGCGTATAGTAGTTCACATCGTAGGATTTTTTTTTGTTTTCTATGCTGCGAACCCTTCAGTGGTACCAGAGCCTGATCTATGCGTAGGTGCTTTGCATGGGTAGAACACATAAGAGTATGTGGGTGATGATGATCATGTTATTGCTTCTTCATGTATTTTGGATATTGGTGGCATAGTGGGATGAAGCGGCCGGACCAACTTTACATGTCATCGCACATGAGACCGGTTCCACGACTGACATGCAACTAGTTTTGCATAAGTGGCTGGCGGGTGTCTGTCTCTCCTACTATAGTCAATATCGGATTTACAATGAGTTGCTAATAACTTAGTTATCATCATTGTGGTTCCAGGTTGGTAGGTAAGACCGGTTCTATCTTCGAAAGCCCTAAGCCACGTAAAAACTTGCAATTGATAAATTAGAGGCGTCTAGTTTAGATCGTTGTTGGGCTAGTGTCATGATACGGAAATGTTGTAAGTTGATGTATAGTTGATACCCTTACAACACACCTAACGTGTAAGTTCCATATACCTTGGCCTTACACACAAAGGAATGATAGAGATCATACCACAATGCATATGATGGTGATCAAATGCATGGACCATATCATCCCACTTTACACATATGATGTTCGCATCTTATATTGTTAGTTTGGCGCTTTTAGTAGCATTATAAGATGATCCCTCATTTAAATATCAAGATAAAATGTGATCTTCCTTAAGTATGCATCGTTCTATGGATCGTGTTTCGAGACATCACGTGATGATCGGGTGTACTCGACTCTGTGCTTTCATACAACGGGTGTAAGACAGTTTTACACACGCGAGTACTAAGGTTCTTACTTAGCGAGCCTAGCATGTACAGACATGGCCTCGGAACACGGACCAAAAGGTTAAGCATGAGTCATATAGTTCATATGATGCCCATATTGATGCTCGCCTTTGAAGCTACACCAACTCACGTGATGATCGGACTTGGTGTAGTGCATTTGGTTCATGTAATCACCAAAAAGGCACGAGTGATGTCATTTTTGAGTGGGAGTTCATTTCTAATTTGCATTAGTCGAACCAAATTTGTCATAAACTAAATCAAAGTGAATTTGCATAATTTGTTGTAGTCATTGGCATATGTTTACTACCTTATGCTTAGTTTTAATTGAGATAAAAGAACTATAGAATTCTAGATATTTACTTTACGAACTGGTATCATATTGTTTTGAATGTCAACTTAAAGTTTAAAAGTCCTATTGCAAACTTTCCGCAAACTCTATTTACTCCATGAAGTTTAATAAGTAGTATTAAATCAATAGTAAGAACTCCAATGTTAGTATCTAAAGTATCATGTTTGCCTCCATGATTCTTGATATTCAAAAGTTGTTTTAATATCAAGGTTATCTAGGGGCTGAAATAATTGTTTTAGAAACAATCATGTGTGAAAGATATTGTGATATCTGAAACAAAGTTTATGGTTGCAATATGATAGAGTATAATTTAGCAAAATACATGTTCTCATATTGTATGAGAATTTGTGAAGGTTGGAGATGCTAGGCGTCCTAATCTACCAAAAAGGTTTTGGGAACTGATATTATACTCACGATTCATCCTTATAGGATATAGTAGCTTGATCATGAAAGTTTTCATGATAAAGATGAATAGAAGATGTAAGTAAAATGTTTACTATACTAATAGATTACTAAAGAATGTATTTTTGAAAGAATGCCAAACATTTGATGATGGTGATCCACTTTAAAGTGCAAGTCCAAAGGTATTAGTATTTGACTATACACGCTTTGTACTATGTGTCATGTGAATGACACCACTATTGATGTTGATAGATTCTTTTAAAAGGAAAAGGAATTGCTGAAAGAGAATCTATAAAATATTTGGCAGAAAAGAAAAAGTTGGAGATGTCCAACTTAGGTATATAGAAGATATACATGTTATGGTTGTATTCCTTGCTTGTTAAACAATGTGGTTCTTCAGTATTGGATACCGAATTGGTTGGTGTGAAGTGTCATGCAGAACAACACAATTCATGAACTGCAACAGCCTAAGTAACTACTAAGAGAATAAGTGATGATGTTCATCGAAAACAAATAAAGTGTTATTGTGTTTTTTGTTGTCCTCAAACCTAGCCTTCAAGATTTGTTTTAATAATTGTTATTTTGTTCCGGTATTATGAGAATAATGGTTGTCCAAATAATTACCGTATTCCATAAAGGATGGATGAAATTTTACAAGTCTAGTTAGAGAAATCACATCCATAAACATTATTGCTAAAATGTCATAAGACAAATGATTGGAAGATCACCTATGAAGTGACATCACCATTTAAATTATATTGGAAAGAAAACATGAAGAATCTCCATGTTGATGGATTTTTGGAGCCTTTTGATTTTGATCAATTGACGCTTGTGAAACTTTCCTCGAGATAATTGAAACTCCGTTCATAGGCCAAAGAGGAACATATGACTAGCTTATTCGAAATTGTGCATGCTGATGTGCATAGTCCATTATGTGTAGCCATATGCGATGGATCTTTTTGCTTCATATGCTTTCTCCATAAATTTGAGTGTATATCTATATATTTACTTAATAAGGAAGAAGTATGAAACATTTGAAAATTGTTCAAAGACTTTCAAGATCAAGTGAAAAATCATTGTAACAAGAAAATAAACGAGTTTATGATTTGATCATAAAGGAAGATATTTGAGTTACAGGTTTAGCAAAACACCTAAGATTTCAGGAATTGTTCCATGAATTTGCATTTCCCAATAAACCACAGGAGTATGGTATGTTCGAGAGATCAAATCAAACATTGTTTGACATGGTAAGATCAAAGGTGTCATTTATAAAACTGTCATTATGTTTTAAGGATTAAAACTTTACAGACTACCGCTTTTACACTGAAAAGAGCACCATCGTGATCCGTTGAAATGACACCATATGAGTTATGGTTTGGGATAAAACCTGAATTGTCTTTTCTTAAATTTTGGTATGCTATGCATAAGTAAAATATTTACAACCAAAGTAGGATAAGCACATCTTTGTAGGTTATCCCAAAGAATTTGTTGGGAATTCCTCCATAACACCAAGGACAAAAGAGTTTGTCGCTTGGAACGTCAAGTTTCTTGAGAAGAATTTTTTTGCGAAAAGTTAAGTGGGAGGACAATAGAACTTTGATAAGGTTATTGAACCTTAGCTATATGTGATAAGTAGTGCAGCGCCGGAAAGTGTCCCTGGAGGCGGCCACAATGCTCATGGCTCCCGTGATTACAAAGGTTGTGATCTCGGAGATTAGAGTTCCTATTGAACCGTGTGGGTCGGCAAGAATCAAATAGTAAGATTTGATAAACAAGTCATTATTGTTTTGACAATGATGAACTGACTACATGCAAAGAAGCGATGATGGGCCCTGACTCTTTAAAATGACTAGAAGTCATAGAATCCGTGATAGTATCCATACACGAGAAATCAAGTTTCTGAACTTGGAAAACCCTCCGGAAAGGCGTGAAGCCTATCGGTCATGGTTGGATCTATAAAGAAACAGACATGGATGTTTAACGTCTATGAAAAAGTCGACATGTCAGAAAGAAGTTTATGGCAATGTTCAAGGAGTTGACTATGACAAGATTTGATCTTTCATAGTGATATTTAGTCTTAACGGATTAATGTAGCAACCACTACATATAATTTGGTGTATGGTAATTGAACAAACAAAACAATGTTCTTCTAATAGAATGGTTACCTAGGATGTGTACAAGACACAGTCCGAAGGGTTTTGTTAATTCAAAGGGTGCTAAAATGGCATGCAAACTTCAATAGTTGAAGTGAGCATAGTAGAGTGATGACCCACAAGTATAGGGGGTGTATCGCAGTATTTTCGATAAGTAAGAGTGTCGAACCCAACGAGGAGCAGAAGGTGCTGGCTAGTGGTATGGATCAGGAATTCTCTGCAAATACTTAGCAAACGGATTTTTAGGGGTTTTTGATAAAGCAAGTAAACAAAGTACGAGTAAATGAAAGACAGTAAGAATAAATGTAGCAAGTGGACCAATCCTTTATGCAGCAAAGGACAAGCCGGTTGTATTTCTTAAGATGACCAAACGTTCTCGAGGACACATGGGAAGACTGTCAAGTGCTTTCGCTTCATATAGTCGATTAATCTTCTTTAGCTTGCTAAGTGTTGTGTGGGTGAACCTGTGCTAATGTACCGCCCCATCCAAGACTAATACATACTTGTGATTATACCCCTTGCAAACATCCGTAAGTACAAGAAAGTAATTAAGGTAGAAACCTAACCACAGGTTTAAACTCTAAGACCCTTATGTCCCTTGTGCAATGGTTTCCTAACGGGGGTTCAGGTTTCTGTCACTCCGGCAACCCCTACGATTAGTAGCCAAATACACAATGAATTCCCCTAGGCCCATATAGGTGAAGTGTCATGTAGTCGACGTTCACATGACACCACTAGAAAAAGTACACCACAACTTAAATAACAATCTATTGAATCTTTCTCAACGCAACTCCACTACTAACAACAAGACTTCTCCCATGTCCTCAAGAACAAAACGAACTACTCACAAGACATCATATGGATCATGATCAGAGATGGAATAATGATGTATAACAATCTGAACATAAACAATAATTCAATGGTCCACTCAATAGCATCAACTACAACGAGTAATCAACACCGGGAAAGTTTCCCCTATGAACTACATCAAGATTCAACCAATTGTTACAGCAATATGGAGATGGTGATGAGGGTGCTGATGGTGATGATGGTGGTGATGATGATGATGATGATCCCGATGAAGTCCAGCTTGATGGTGGTGTTGATGGCGACGATCTCCCCTCTCCGGGAAGGAATTCCCCCAGCAGAAATCTATCTGCCGGAGAGATCTTTCTCTCTCGGTGTTTTCCGCCCTGCAGAGGCGGCGAAATCTTTCTGTGGTCGCTCTCTGAGTCTTAGGGTTTCCGGGGGGATGATATACGCCAGAGGGGAGAGGCTGGAGTGGGCCAGGGCGGCCACACCACCTGCAGGCGCGGCCTAGGCCTGCCCGCGCCATGGGGTGGTGTGGGCCCCCTGTGGCCCACCTCCACTTCATGTTATGGCATCCTTAGTCTTCTGGAAAAATAGGATTTTCCGTATATTTTCCCGGATTTTCTGATCTTTGCGAATTTTGCCTCCAAACAGCACCTTTTCCATCAGAATCCTGACTGCAGCGGTCCATGCTCCAAAAGTCATCAACCATGCAAAAATAGATGAAATAACATAAGTATCACCTCTCAATACGAAATATATCAATGAATAATAGTGAATTAAGACATAGAATAGTGATGCAAAATGGACGTATCACGGAGTTGGAATCTTCACTATGATAAAAATGTTAAAGGAGTTTAATTTCATCGGAGATGATGAAGATGCTTGCATTTGCAAGAAATTAAGTGGGAGCGTTGAGACAAATTTCCAATACATTATGCAGAGTACATATTGTTGATTGGAAATTATGTATCTTTTATTTACACACGTTAAGAATTTCATTAAAATAGGATTTCGATGAAAGACTCGGGAAAAACCAGAATATTTGGCATCAATGTCTTTATGGATAGATTGAGGCGCTAATATGGTTGTGCCAGACGTACATATATGAGATATTGAAAGGGTTCAATATGGAAACAACAAGAAAGATTCTTGCTGCATGGAAAGGATTGTATCAAGATTCAAGTGTTTCAACACTTGGTGAGTAAAATCACATGAAGATTTTGATCGATTATACCGTGATATGTATATATCCAGATATGTCCTATGCACTAAATGTTATGAGAACATACCAGAATGATTCATAAGATGATCATTGGACGATAGTAAAGATATTCGTATGAGCTTTGGAAGAACTAAGAATATATCATGTATAAGTGACAAATAGTTAAAGGTAGTTCATTATAAAGTGTTACATTAATACTAGTTTTGTCACAAGATACAAATTAAAATTTATCTCAATTTAGACTATGGGTGGCACAATCTAATGGAAAGGATGATCCATGATGGATTTGGTGAGTTCCAAAGTAGAGACATTGTGATGGATACTACAACGAAAAGGCTAAGTATGTGACTGCTATTGTAGCAGCAAAGGAGGGCATTTGTGTTAAGTAGTTTGTTACCAAACTAGGTGTGGTTCAAAGTGGGCTAATACTATGAAGATATATTGTATGACAATAATATCAACATATTTTAACCCGAACGAACTAAAGGTCTCACCAAAGGACCAAATTTATACAATGCCATCTCATTTGAAAATGAGTGATGCGTAGAGACGCAAAGACATGCAAATACACATGGACCTGAAACAGTCAGATCCGGAGATTATGTTAACCACTAGCAATCGCGTATATGCTACACTAGAAAGCCATAGGTGTTCAATACACAAAGTTTTTCAAGCTAGATTATTGACTCTAGTGCAAGTGGGAGGCTGGAGGGAATATGCCCGAGAGGCAATAATAAAGTGGTTATTATCTTATTCCTTATTTATGATAAATGTTTATTTTGCATGCTATAATTGTATTAATTTGGAAACATTAATACATGTGTGTTTAATAAACAAAAGGAAAGTTCCTAGTTATTCCTCTGTTATAAAATAGCTCGTTGATTAACAAGATGATCAAGGTTTCCTAATCATGGACATTGGATGTTGTTAATAACGAGGGCACAACATTAGTGGAATGATGTGATGAACATTCATCCGAAGTATAGCATTACGATCAAAGTCATTGTGTTTATATTGCTATAACATCATATGAAGTAATCCTAGTCCTTAGACCATGAGATCATGTCAATCACTAACACTTGAAGAGTATATTGATAATATCAAACGTCACACCGTGAAAGGGTGATTATAAAGGTGGGTTCAGTAATACGAAAGTGTTATGTAGAAGTTCATGGATCAAGAGTGGGATTTGTCCATCCAGATGACGGATAGATATACTCTAGGCCCTCTCGGTGATATCACATTGGTTATCTTGCAAGCAAGTGATGAGATCACTAGAATGTTATATCACGGGAACGAGAAAAGAGTACATGTGGGTAATGAGATCAAACTAGGTATGGAGATACTGATGATCAAATCTCGGACATGTAATATATCACGATACAAAGGGATTTAGTTACTAGCATTAAAGGTTCTCACGATCACAGAAGTCATCGTTGAATGTGTAGGAGTCAGTATGGATCTCCAGGTCCCGCTTTTGATTATTGATCTGAGAGGGGTCTCGATCATGTCTGCATTATTTGTGAACCGTAGGGTGACACACTTAAGGGATAATGACACCATTTGGAGCAAATATGTTTCAGATAAATATTTAAGAAAGCGCTGGGATTATTTCAATAGACATCAAAACTGTTTCGGGTGAAATTGCTGAAATTGGTTCTGCATGTAATATTGAAATGTTGCAGGGGGTTTTATCTGAATGTTTGTTAATTAAAGTAATTGAAAAAATTCTGAATAAAATTAATAAAAGAGTTTTATTAAATGAGAGAGCATTAAATTTGGATAAATTTAATGCATTTAAAGTGGAGACTTTAAAAGGGAATCTTAAGGGGCAATTTTATGTGGAGGGGGTTACCACCACATGAATGGGGGAGGTGAGGGGTCACCTCCATGAGGCGCCGACCATGGGGAGGGGTACCCCTTCCTCCTATAAAAGGCCTCCTCACACCCCTTCTTCCTTACACCTCCTCGTGAAGGATCTCTCTCCCCCTCCAGTATTTCCCCCCATGGTATCGGATTAGCGAGATACATGTTCCCGGTGGCTTTATCTAGAAAGGAGTTGCTGCTTTCCCTGATTTGATGGAGCGATGGACGGAGGTTGTTGGGGCACCGGACGTGTGTGCGATCATGGAGGCATCGCTGCTTTGCGGTGCTAGACTTGGTGGTGCTAGACTTGCTAGAGCTGGATCTGATAGACGTGCTGGAGCTGGACCTGCTGGACTTCATCACGATCTTGAGATCGACAAGTGTACGACTACATCATCCACGAGTTCCATCTCGTTAACAAAGCTTTGTTGGCTTCGAGGGTATGTTCTCTATGGATGTATATCCACCCGTTGCTTGTATCTAGTAGATAGATCCTGGCGTATAGTAGTTCACATCGTAGGAAATTTTATGTTTTCTATGCTGCGAACCCTTCAAGAAACATATGGAGGAAAAAGTCAAGGTGTGGGCTCTTAAGAAGATGGCCCAGCAATTCAAAAACTAGAAGAAAAGATTACACCTTGACTATGCCGTGAAAGAGAAGACTCCAAAATTCACTAGAGCGTTTGAGAAGCTAAAAGACTACTAGGCTGATTTTGTGGCATACAAGACATCGGCGCTAGCTAAGAAAAGGTCTGAAACGAATAAGTAAAATGCTGCTAAAAGCAGTATCACCATACTATGGGGCAAGGTGGCTACAAGGCTAGCAAGCCTAAGTGGGAGAAACTCGAGTCTGACCTGTTTGCTAAAGGGATCACCCCAGAGCCATACAATTGGATCAAACGGGTAAGGAATTGGTTTTACGGGCATGGGGGCACGTTGGCCTCAGAAGGGAAGTGCATATATAACATAAGACATAAAGAAACTCCCATACCCATCAAAGACATTAGAAATGCAGTAAAGGCTATTGAAGATGGGGAGTTCATTCTCGATAGAGAGAATGACGAGCTCGCACTCGCCCTTGGGAATAAGGAACACGAGGGATGAACACGAGGCACAGAAGGCACCAAACCATGGAACCTTGGGTTTCTTGACATCTGGAATAAATATCCCGATAGAAGCCATCGAAGGAGAAAGGAAAGGGAGGAAATTGAAGTAATGAAGAAGGCTGACCGGATGTGCAACATAGAAGAACAATCAAAGTGGCAGCAGAATCAACTTGACGTACTTAGCCAGCAAGCTACCGGCCCAATCTAAGTGGCACATGGTAGACGAAACTGTCTTCGATGCTAACGGTCCATCCACTAATCGAAAAAGCAGCGTGGCTGCCACGGAGCTCCCTGGTAATGATGCTGATGATGCACCAGCGATGGTTCCTCTTTGCTACCCAGTGGATGATATCATGGAGATGACACATTATGAGCTACATGTGAAAGTTGTCAACATAATCATGAAGGTGGCGGTTAGCTATGCGTTACCATTAGTTGGACCGGTACCAACTTACCATGGTTGTCAAGTTCCACAGGGCTACGCTATTGCCGAGATGGATGAAGTTATGGACGGATTCGCGCAGCTCAAACTTGACTACCCTGCAGGTGAAGGGGATGTGACTGAACTGGAGAAGCAAAAAACATGACCATTCTATGGCGCAAGGAACACATCATGCTTTCAAATCGGACGCCAAGGCCATCCACTCCTCAGAGCATAACTCCATCTTCGTCGCAGCCTCACCCGTCTCTAGCGCATCAGCCATCTTTGCTGTCACCGCGGCAGGCGCCGTCTCCAACACAACAGGCCCTTTCTCCAGCACAACCGTCTTTGCCAAAACAGGCCCTTTCTCCAGCACGGCCGTCTTCGCCGCTGTGTTAGCCGTCTCAGCCCCTCCCAAAAGTACAAAAGGGCCAGGGCCAAAAGTGAAAGAGTAACCGATCACCGAAGCGTCTACTGGAGCCCCTCCCAAGAGAGCTTATGACTATACTAAAGAGGAGAATACGGTGATCGCAAATACCCATACGCAAAAGTGGTTTGATAGCCTCAAGCGGCCGAAAGAGCCAGAGTTCCCCAGCACTAAAGAAGAAAAAGTAAAAGTGCAAAAATGTTGAAGACCTTGCATCAACCTGAGCCAAGGCTATCATCATACTATGATCGCTCTATTGTCAAGTCACATTAGTCAATGGTACGGTCAAAGAGGAGTAGTGCAAGCGGGAATTCAGTTCTCTAGCTCGGTTTATAGAAAATTTAGTCCCAAGGACACAGAGGATAAAATTGTAATGGCGTTAAGGTTTCAAGAAACCAAAATGGAAATATCATTACCTTACAACTTCAAGTGAGTGTTATTGTCCTGTACACATTCTATTTCGCTTACTCGATGTTAAATGTATAATTGATGAGTTATGCATGCACATATTCCATTATATTCTGCTAATCATTCAACCTGACAATGGAGTAGTACAAGTCATGGACTATAAACGCAAACCCCCTGAGGAGTGGGCCCCCATGCAGGATATGCTCCAGCGGTAATTTCAGTCATTATGACACTATATTGGCAACTTTTGTTCATTTACTGATATCAAGTAATTAATAACTCATTTCATTCATTTTCTTTGCCATGTAGCGCTTGGAAACGGTTCACCAACAAGGCTAAGGGTGCCTAGAAAGAGAAGCTTACATTTAGATCACTAAATGTGAGTACTACTACTAGATCCGCGCATCTCTTTGATTCTAGTTTCGATACCATTATCATGCTTAATTATTATTATTTTGATTGAACTTAGTTCTCATAAAGTGTCTGAGGTAGGTAGACGAAAATAACTTATGTGGATACTATGTTTGCGAGTTCATTCATCAGACGACCTGTGAGAAGGGCAGAAATTTAGAACAACTTCAAGTATGTAAACAATATTCAGAATTTCGCTTTATTACCATCAATTATGTTTAGTTTCATTCATATATGTTGACTCCTTCTTTTAAATTAGATCGAACGGTGGCGGGACCATCTTCTACCGAAGGATCGCATACAAGCAATCTAAGAGGAAATTGCGGGATTCTTAGATGCGGAGGTCCTAGATCCAAAACGAGAATACTATCGGAAGACGATGATAATGTAATAGGGATCATAAAAGACTTTATATTGTATATATATGTATGAATATAATATATTCAATACTTGCTGTGTAATATAATCGGGAGATGTTTTGTAATATAATGGTTCCCTTAAGGTAGATGACACTTACCCCAACACTATGTTGTGAGGAATGCTCGTCCTCATAGTAGATGGTGCGAGGTTGATGTTACCGAAAGTGGATTCGCATGGAGGCATGGTGCGTATTTGAGGGACATCATGTTGTATGTCTCTCAAATCCGCACCATGACTCGTGATGTCCCTCAAATCCGCACCATGCCGCCATGCGAATACACTTTCGGTAACATCAACGCACAATCTACTATGAGGACGAGTGATACATTGCAAATGTATCTATAATTTTTTGATGGTACATGCTTTGTTTTATCTACTTTCTTATGTTTTGTCCACACTTTGGAGTACTTTTCATATGATTTCTTGGAATAACCTATTAACAAGAGCCATAGTGCCAGCTGCCTGTTTTCTGCTATTTTTGGTTACAGGAAAGTCAGAAAATGAATATTCTCGGAATTGGATGGGACAAAAGCCAAAGTTAGTATTTCACCGAGCGACACCTAGAACCAGAATACGAGACAGAGAGGGGCTGGGTCCTGGCCACACCACCTAGCCACAAGGCCAGGCCTGGCCCGCGCCAGGGGGTGGTCTGGCCGCCCCAGGCACCCCCTCGGCCTATCCTTCCGCCTATATATTTCCTCTGATACGAAAACCCTAAGTACCCAATCAAAAATCCATGAAAGAGTTTGTAGCCGCCGTTATCTCCATCCCTAGATCAGGAGGGATCTGAAGCTCTTCCCGGCACCCTGCCAGAGAGGGGAATTCACCCTGGAGGCCTTCTTCATCATCATGCAAGCCTCTGGTGTGATGCGTTGGTAGTTCATCTCTGGACTACGGGTCCATGTAGTAGCTAGATGGCTGGTTCTCCTCCTTTGTGCTATCATGTCTAGATCTTGTGAGCTCCGTTCATGATCAAGATCATCTATTTGTAATTCTGCATGTTGTGTCTGCAGGGATCCGATGGATATTGAGATGCTATTTCAGATTGATTATTGATTCTATCATTTCTTTGTTATTTGTGATCTTGCATGCTTTCTGTTGTTAGTAGCTATCTTGGCCAAGTAGATGCTAGCAACTCCAAGAGTTAGTATTTATGCTCGATAGTGGGTTCATGCCTCTGGTAATCTGGGGAAATGACAGAAATCTCTAAGGTACTAGATGTGTTGTTGCTACTAGGGAGAAAACAACAACCCTTTGTTCATAGAACAATCGTATTGTTTACTTTACATGCAATTCGTAATGCAATTATCCGTTGCTTGCAACTTAATACTGGAGGGGGTTCGGATGATAACCTGAAGATGGATTATTAGTCATAGATGCAGTTGGATGGCGGTCTATGTACAATGTTGTAATGCCCAATCGAATCTCAAAGGAGTCAAGATGAGTAGTATATGCTTGTATGCTTTCTCGATGTTTGTCAATTGCCCCGCTGTAATTTGTTCACCCAGCATGTTATCTATCTTAAGGAGAGCCACCTCTAGTGAACTATGGACCCCTGTCCTTTCTTTTACTTTCAATCTACAATCAACTGTTTACTGCTTTGTGTTTACTTTCTGCAAACTATTACTTTCTTCCATTCGATACGTTTAATCCTTTGTTTTCAGCAAAACCGGTGAGATTGACAACCTCATCGCAAGTTGGGGACTGAGTTCTGTGGTTGTGTTGTGCAGGTCTCCATGTTGCTACTGGCACCGGTAGTTTGCCCTGCCAAGGCTCAGCTAGCTACACCTTTGGGGTGTTTCCTTGCTCCTACTGGTTCGATTAAACTTTGGTTTCATACTGAGGGAAAACTTGCTGCTGTGATCATCGTACCTTCCTCTTGGGGTTCCCCAACGAGCTCGATATATTTTGGGCCATCAAGCTACTTTTCTAGCGTCGTTGCCGGGGAGTCAAGGACATCTTCACAAGGGGAGTCCCGCATAACCAATCTCTTTACTTTGTTATTTTTGTTTTGCTTAGTTTATTTTTGCTCTGTTTGCTTGTTTCTTTATCAAAAAACATAAAAAAATTAGTTTTACTAGTTTGCTTTCTTTATTGAAAACACATAAACAATGACTACTCTTGAAAATACTAAGCTGTGTGACTTCACTAGCACCAACAACAATGATTTTATGAGCACACCTCTTGCTCCACCTGTTCCTGAAGCTACTTTCTTTGAAATAAAGCCTGCTTTACTCAATCTTGTTATGAGAGAAAAAATTCTGGTATTGGTAATGAAGATGTTGCTGCCCATCTAAATAACTTTGTTGAACTATGTGAGATGCAAAAGCATAGGGATATAGATGGAGATATTACTAATCTTAAATTGTTTCCTTTCTCTTTGAGAGGAAAAGCTAAAGAATGGTTGAATTCCTTAACTAGGAATAGTATTGATTCTTGGACTAAATGCAAGGATGCTTTCATTGGAAAATACTATCCTCCTGCTAAAATTATATCTATGAGAAGTGAAATAATGAAGTTTAAACAATCTGATAATGAACATGTTGCTCAAGCTTGGGAAAGAATGAAATCTTTGGTAAAGAATTGTCCCACTCATGGACTGACTGCTTGGATGATTATCCAAACCTTTTATGCAGGATTGAACTATTCTTCAAGGAACCTATTGGATTCTGCTGCTGGAGGTACCTTTATGACCATTACTTTGGGTGCTGCAACAAAGCTTCTGGATAATATGATGGTTAACTATTCTGAATGGCATACTGAGAGAGCTCCACAAGGTAAGAAGGTAAATTCTGTTGAGGAAACCTCCTCCTTGAGTGATAAGATTGATGTTATTATGTCTATGCTTGTTAATGGGAAAGCCCATATTGATCCAAATCATGTTCCTTTAGCCTCTTTGGTTGCTCAAGAAGAGCAAGTTGATGTGAACTTTATAAGAAATAACAATTTTAGCAACAATGCCTACAGGAATAATTTTGGTAACAAAAATTATAGGCCATATCCTCCCAATAATGGTAATGCTTATGGAAATTCCTACAACAATAATAAGAGTGCACCCTCTAAACTTGAAGTTATGCTTAAAGACTTTATTAGTAAACAAACTGCTTTCAATAAAACTATTGAGGAAAAACTCTCTAATGCTGAAAGAAATATAGCATCTTTGGCTGAAGCTCAATCTTATTTGAATAAAATGGCTGCTAAACCTGAAACTATTGATAATCCCTTTGCAGCTACTAATGCCCTACAAGGTAGAATTGATGAGAATGTTAGACTATTAGCTGAATTGCATGCTAAGTGGGAAAGAGAAGATGAAATTGCTAGAAACATTAGTGTTTCTATTATCACTACCACTAGTGTTGAGGCTAGTAATAGCTCTACTACTTTAGATGATAATTATGATTTTGATCTTGATGGTTGCAATATCTCTAAAGTTATTAAGTTCCTATGAAATCTTGCTAAAAGTCCTAATGCTAGTGCTATGAATATGGCCTTTACAAAACACATTACTGATGCTCTCATAAAGATTAAAGAAGAAAAAGATGAAACATAAAGCTTATATTCCTATAAAACAAGAAGATGGTTGGGAACCCATCATTAATATGAAAGTGAATGATTTTGATTTCAAAGCTTTATGTGATCTTGATAGTAGTGTTTCTATTATGCCTAGAAGGATTTATGATATGCTTGATTTGCCACCACTTGAACATTATTATTTGAATGTCCCACTTGATGATAATGCTAAAAAGAAACTCATGGGAAGTATTAATGATGTTCTTATTATGGTTAACAATGCCTATGTCCCTGTTGATTTCTATGTTTTGGATGTTGAATATGATGCTTCTTGTCCTATTACTTTGGGAAGACCTTTTCTTAGAACTGTTGGTGCCATTATTGATATGAAAGAAGGCACCATTAAATATCAACTCCCACTCAAGAAAGGTATAGAACACTTCCCTAAGAAGAGAGAGAAGATTCCTTTTGCCTCTCCTATGAAAACAAAATTTGCTCTTAATGCTTCTTCATTTGAGAACACTTGATTCTTTTTCTTGCTTCTTATGCCTAACTTAAAGGTGTTAAAGAAAAGTACTCATTGGGAGATAACCCAAAAGTTTTAGATGAGTCTTGGAAGTTATTACTTCAGTAATAACCGCTCCTTATCCTTTTTATTTGCCTTTTGTGCCAAGAGTAACCTCTAATGAGAGAGAAGTAATAATTGGGAAAGTTGCTGTCCTGAAACACATTTTTGTGCTTCACCATAAAAATTCGTTTAAAATCTCTGTACGCCCTTTTGAGGCATAAATTTTTGTGCTTCTGTCCCAGGTTGTTATCTAACTTTCGTTAGCTCAACACTTTTTGATTTGAGTAACAGAAGGTCTTCGAAAAAATTCGTCTTTACCTGCTGGTCTGTTTTGACAGATTTCTGCCATTTTTTTGCATTTGCTTCTTGTTGGTTTCTTTTTGAGTTCTTTTGGGGAATTGAGCTTTTTGGGGGAAGTGCTACAGTTTATAGTATTTTAATGGAAGTTTAATTGGTGTTAGAACTGAACCTAAAGACTTATTATCTTGAGTGCACTAATGTTGCTAATAAAGATTATGTGAAGTTTTGTATGAAGGAAAAATTTCTGGTGTATGGAAGGAATGAGTAATGAGATGAAGGATGGACTAAAGCTCAAGCTTGGGGATGCCACGCGTGTCACCCCAAGAAATATTCAAGAAGTACAAGCGTCAAAGCTTGGGAATGCCCAAGACATCCCCTTCTTCATCAATAAAAATCCCAGGTTTCTTCCAAACGCTTCATTTTATTGTTTCATGCACAGTTGTGTTGTTCTTGGAGCGTCTTCTTTTTTGTTTTCATTTTGGTTTTTTGTTTGCTTGGTTTGCTTAGTTTGCTGAATAAATTGGTTGGACCCCCTCTTTCATACATTGGTTTTCAAATAGTTTGGTTTGGATTGGAAAAGAGTAGGAAAGTTCATGCTTAAGTGGTAAAGAGAGCTTGTTTTTTACTCTGACATATGCTTTGTCATGCCATGCTTGATATTGTTTTGGATTTATGCTTAGTATTCTTTGTTGTAGCATGACTTGTTATAAACAATAGATATTGCTTAATGCGCATTGGAAGGATCATGCGTTGTTCTAGCATATTAAAGTATAGTATTATGGTATTCTCCTTTGATGCTTTATTTGGGTTGACTTGGCACATGCTCACACCATGTTATGACTATCCCAAGTCACCATAAGCCTTTATGATCCTTTAGTTTTCAACTTGTAATATCACTTTATGCTTTGATCAATGATGTTTTTTCGCTCTGTATGATTATGGCCATTATTGCTCTCTTAGTTTGTCGCTCCCAGTCTTTTGCTAGCCTCCGCAACCAAGTATGAGTTCCACTCATGCATCCAACTCCTTAAACCAAGTTATTCCAAAGAGTCCATCATACCTACCTACTAGCATATGCTATTCCAAGTATATTCATGTTTTTGTCTACCTTCCAAATTAAACTTGTTATGAGAAAACTAGTGATTAAAGCTCTCACGAACTTGATGGCACACTTTACTTTTCTTGCACTTAATAAACTTGATCCATTGGGCCCTTCTTTGTTGCATATATGCTTGCGCTTTATAAGTTGAAGTTACCATGTATCATGGGGAATGCTTTCAACATTGCACCTGTACTTTGTACCCCGTTGATATCATGTTCTTTTGCTTATGGATCCCGACGGTGTGAACTAAAAGTGGAACTTGTAAGATCATGGAGTTTGTATGTGTGTTAGAGAAACTCCTGGGACGCTAGCCTAAGCCATGCCTAATCATGATGGAAACTTGCAGCATCACCATAATGAGCACTCTATGAAGCATCCCCAATAAAAACCTATGCAAATAGCAAATAAAAAGATCGTTGAGATGCTTATTGTCTGCTTGCCTTGTCATTTTGATTATGGGATAGCTCCTGTATCATGTGCAAGGGGTACCCTGTTGGCGGTTCTTTATACATATCTACTTACAATGACAAGAGCTTACTTGTGACTAAAGTTGAGTAGCATGAGGTTCGGTCTTCGTAAGTAAGGGGCATGAGATTTCGGTTTATAACTTGTCAAGCATATCCTCTTAGTTATGTCACTTTAACCTTAATCACCTTCAAAATGCTTATGATAGGGGCAATGAGAGATGAAAGCTAATAAGTACCATAATTTTTTGAAGCTCTTTATGAGACTTGAATCCCTACTTCCTTCTATGAAGGCCCTTTCTTCCACCATTATATTGAGTCTCCATCTTCTATCTTTATGCACCTACTTTGAGAGCATAGTGGTCATTCTTAGTTCTATGTGCATTGTACTAAGACTTGTTGATTGATGCATACCTTGATATTGCTTGTTTTAAACTATTTGTATCTAGTCACTCTTATGAACTTTGAAGGTGTCCTATGCATTTATGTTTGCTACTCTATGAGGGACAAGCTGAATATTACTATGCTATGTTTTCTTTATGTGAAACAAACAAACGTCTTGCAAAGAATTGTTATTCATGAATATTTTGTTTGTGCCTTTTCATGTTGCAACATAGTTTCTTTGTCTTATTGCTAGAACTTTGTCTTTCATGTTATGATTGAAGTACTATGATCCTAGCTTTGAATGTTTTACAAATACTTTGATCAAGTTTATGATGGTGCATGTCACCTCAAAAATTATTCTTTCTTTTTATCACTTACCTACTCGAGGACGAGAAGGAGTTAAGCTTGGGCATGTTGATACATTGCAAATGTATCTATAATTTTTAATTTCCATGCTTGGTTTTATCTACTTTCTTATGTTTTGTCCACACTTTGGAGTACTTTTCATATGATTTCTTGGACTAACCTATTAACAAGAGCCACAGTGCCAGCTGCCTGTTTTCTGCAGTTTTTGGTTCCAGGAAAGTCAGAAAATGAATATTCTCGGAATTGGACGGGACAAACGCCAAAGTCAGTATTTCATCGAGGGACACCTAGATCCAGAATACGAGATGGAGAGGGGCTGGGGCCTGGCCACACCACCTGGCCGCGTGGCCAGGCCTGGCCCGTGCCAGGGGGTGGTTTGGCCGCCCCAGGCACCCCCTTGGCCTCTCCTTCCGCCTATATATTGCCTCTGATACTGAAACCCTAAGTACCCGATCAAAAATCCACAAAAGAGTCTGTACCCGCCGTCATCTCCATCCCTAGATCGGGAGGGATCTGAAGCTCTTCCCGGCACCCTGCCGGAGAGGGGAATTCACCCTGGAGGCCTTCTTCATCATCATGCAAGCCTCCGGTGTGATGCGTGAGTAAGCATGAGTAGTTCATCTCTGGACTACGGGTCCATGTAGTAGCTATATGGCTGGTTCTCCTCCTTTGTTATATCATGTCTAGATCTTGTGAGCTCCGTTCATGATCAAGATCATCTATTTGTAATTCTGCATGTTGTTTTTGCGGGGATCCGATGGACATTGAGATGCTATTTCAGATTGATTATTGATTCTATCATGTCTTTGTTATTTGTGATCTTGCATGCTTTCCGTTGTGAGTAGCTATCTTGGCCAAGTAGATGCTAGCAACTCCAAGAGTTAGTATTTATGCTCGAGAGTGGGTTCATGCCTCTAGTAATCTGGGGAAGTGACAGAAATCTCTAAGGTACTAGATGTGCTGTTGCTACTAGGGAGAAAACAACAATCCTTTGTTCATAGAACAATTATATTGTTTACTTTACACGCAATTCATAATGCAATTATCCGTTGCTTGCAACTTAATACTGGAGGGGGTTCGGATGATAACCTGAAGGTGGATTATTAGTCATAGATGTAGTTGGATGGCGGTCTATGTATAATGTTGTAATGCCCAATAGAATCTCAAAGGAGTCAAGATGAGTAGTATATACTTGTATGCTTTCTCGATGTTTGTCAATTGCCCCGCTGTAATTTGTTCACCCAGCATGTTATCTATCTTAAGGAGAACCACCTTTAGTGAACTATGGACTCCAGTCCTTTCTTTTACTTTCAATCTACAATCAACTGTTTACTGCTTTGTGTTTACTTTATGCAAACTATTACTTTCTTCCATTCGATACGTTTAATCCTTTGTTTTCAGTAAAACCGGTGAGATTGACAACCTCATCGCAAGTTGGGGACTGAGTTCTGTGGTTGTGTTGTGCAGGTCTCCACGTTGTTGATGGCATCGGTAGTGCGCCCTGCCAAGACTCAGCTAGCTATACCTTTGGGGTGTTTTCTTGCTCCTACTGGTTCGATTAAACCTTGGTTTCGTACTGAGGGAAAACTTGCTGCTGTGCTCATCATACCTTCCTCTTGGGGTTCCCCAGTGAGCTCGATATATTTTGGGCCATAAACGAGCATTTCTCACAACATAGTGCTGGGGTAAGTGTCACAAAATAAATGTTGCCCAAAACACAAAAAGGATATAGATAAAGGGGAAACCGAATAAATGAAAATATACAAAAAAAACTCTGTCGCGGCAGAAAAAGTGCCCAAAATGCTGCCGTGGCAGAGGCCTATAGATCCTGGTTCGTATTACGAACTGGGACAAATGCCCCCTTGCAATAGCCAGAGACCACGTGGACCGTCCTTTTGTCCCGTTTCGAAGCCCAACCAGAGCTAAAGGGTTGGGGCTTTAGTCCCGATTGCCCCGTCTCGGTTGGGTAACCGCGACTAAAGCCTCTTACAAACTAGGACAAAATGCCTATTTTCCACTAGTGGAATGTGGGATGTGGGTAGAATTGGAAGTGGTCTTACTTTAGATGCACTAACTTGTTGCAGGTGGTTCATCAGGGCCCCGTGCAGCAACTTCTTGAGCCTATCACACTGATCGGCGCTATGGCCAGCACTTTGCATCTCTTCAAGCTGACACCAAAACCTCTTGATTGTGGTGTACGGGAACCAGGCAGCAGACATCTTTTTGCGATGGAGCACATCCACCAGTCTCTGGAAAAAGAGAAGATTCCAAAGGAAGTAAATGTCAACATGTGCTCGCTGAGATCTTGTGTTTGGATATTTCAGGTTGTCAATCAATTACCGATGATGCAAAAGAATCTAGATACTCCACCAACAAGTTGGCTGCTCCTGCGTGCCGGCCATAATTTGTATACAATCGAAATAATGCAGCTGGGACTGCCTCTTTGCCACACATTCCCCATGAAATCATCCTATTTCCACCCTTGGTAGTCTAGAGACACGTCCAGGGAGAGGACGCGTTGTAGATCCAGTACGCCTAAGGTCCTACTCGCCAAGGTCGTCGAGCAGCAAGCCACGGAGTCGACCCACGGGGACGGATGTACTCCCGTTCATCGGGGGCAGGGCGGCCTCAAGCGGTCGTCCAACAGTCGCCAACACCCTGAACTTCCCACCGCCCAAGCCCCTGCAGCTCCAACCATGGGCCGCAAATCCTGCGCTCTCCACCAACGAGCCATGACCCGCGAACAACACGGTCGCCGCCAATGGCCAACCGATCGACGCGAGGGCCCACATCGTCAACAACCAGGCTTGGCGAGCTCGCCAGCCGCACGATCTGCGGCACACCCTCACCAACCACGGCGAGCCGGAGCCAAGGGGATCACTCAGTCGAGTCAGCCCGCAGTGCTTCAGACCAACGATCCAAGGCGAAAAGTACCCGGCGAACTTCAAGGCGCCGAAGGTGATTGAAAAGTACGACCCAACATACGACCCAGCGGTATGGCTCGACACGTACCTCATGGCGATGGGGATCGTCGGCCACACCGACCCGCTCGCCGCTCGCTACCTCCTCCTGATGATGGAGGGAGCGACCCGACAATGGATCAACACCCTCCCCGTGGACAACATCGGTTTGTGGGAGGACATGTGAGAAGCCTTCGTCAGGCACTTCCAGGGTTCCTACACCCGTGCCACCACCATCGAGGACCTGGAGCGATGCATCCAAAGACAACACGAGTCGACCCACCACTAGGTCCAGCGATGGCAGGACCTGTGGATCAACGCCTCTAGCATCCACCCGGACACGGAGATCCACTACTTCAAGAATGAGTGTCGGTACGAAACTCAGGTTTCCAAGATCAAGGTGGTCTATCGGACGCTTGACAACATCCCTCACCTCCTCGAGATCGCCAAGCGCTACAGGGAGGAGGACCCCAACCAAGACCCTGACGACGAGTCGGGGGAAGACGCCGCACCGGCGGCAACGACAACAGTCAACAGCACGACATGCGCTATAGCAACACTCGCCTCACCGGAAAACGCCGCGGTGATGGGCAAGTCAACTTCGTTGCCAGAGCCGGCTATGGGCAACGCGACCCGAAGAACTTCCGCCATGATGGAGGAAACTATCGCGACAGCGGAAACTACCGCGCCAACAACGCGACGAGGCTGAAATTCGACCCCACCACCCCTACTCAACCAGCCCTGTGTCTACCACAGCAGGAAGGGGAAGCCCGCCACTGACACCACTACCGACTGCCACTCTTTGAAGGAGACCGAGAAGGCAAGGCAGGTAAGAGAGGACCCCAACAAACCCACCAAGGGACAATGGCAACGCCGGCGGGTTCGGCAACGCCGTCGGCTTGCTGCATACGTTCACTGGGCTCGGCACCAAACGCGAGAAGAAGGTGCTCGCCCGTGCAGTCACCGTCAATGCGGTTACCTAGGTCGACATTCCGCGCTTCCTCAACTGGTCCGAGCAAAGCACCCTGGTGGTCAGGCCCAAAGTGGCTGACTACCCAAGACGTCGATGGACGACAGAAGCTTCATCAATATCCTGTACTTGGACACGTTCAAGAGGCTACACCTTCCGGAGTCGATGATCGAGTCAACCATTACCACCTTCCACGGCATCGTCCCCGGTTGGAAGGCGTACCCAATCGGCAAGGTGACGTTGCGAGTCACCTTCGACACACCAGCGAACTTCTGCACCGAGCGGATCGTCTTTGAGCTGGTGAACTTCCGTAACTCCTACCACTGCGTCCTAGGGTGCCAGGCGTTCACAAAATACATGGCGACCCCACACTACGCCTACAACATGATGAAGCTCCCCGGGCCAAGCGGCATCATCACCGTCCACGGTGACCCCGACATGGCTGTGGAGTGCGAGGACAAAGGCGCAGTCGCCGATGCCGTCATCGTCGCCGAAACCAACCATGTGGATGAGCTTGCAAAATATGCAAGCAACATGGACAAGGATGACCCCATGATCCTAAAGAAGCCCACCTCGGAGAACTCCGGGGGAACAGCTTTCGAGGCGGCCACACACACTCGCACCATCGAGCTCGTCCCAGACGACTCCAGCCAGATGGTCACCATTGGGATGAACATGAGCCCCGCATAGGAAAGCACGCTCATCAGGTTCCTGCGTGAGAATCACAACATCTTTGCATGGAAACCATCTGACATGCCTGGTGTCCTGAGGGAACTTGCCGAGCTCAAACTCAACACCGACCACAAAGCGACCGGTAAAGCAGTCGTTGTGGCCCTTCAATGAAGAGCACCGCCAAGCAATCGCCAAAGAAGTGCAGCGCCTACTCGCTGCAGGCTTCATCCGGCCAATCAAGTACTCCAAGTGGCTAGCAAACCCAATCCTGGTTCTGAAGAAGAACAACACTTGGAGAATGTGCATCGACTACACCAACCTGAATAATGCCTTCCCGAAGGAGGAGTTCGTCCTCCCCGGCATCGACTAGATCATTGACTCGACCGTGGGCTCGGTGTCGCTATGCTTCCTCAACGCGTACTCTGGTTACAACTAGATCAAGATGGCGGTCGAGGACCTACTCTGGTTATAAGGAGAAAACGGCGTTCATCACGCCATTTTGTGCCTTCTGCTACACTGCTATGACGTTCGGCCTCAAGAATGCCGGCGCGACCTACCAACGGTGCATGCAGGAGTGCCTTACGCGACAAATTGGCTACAACATCCACGTGTACATCGACGACGTGGTAGTGAAGTCCACCCGCCAGAGCGACCTGCTCGCCGACCTGGCCGAAACCTTCACAAATCTACAGAGGTACAAGATCAAGCTCAACCCGGGGAAGTGCACCTTCGGTGTGCCCACCAGACATCTCCTGGAGTACGTCATCTCCAAGCGAGGCATTGAAGCAAACCCCACTAAGATCGACACCATCGCGCGACTGGAAAACCTGACTGCCTGTGCGACGTCCATAAGCTGGCTAGGCGAGTCGCGGCTCTCAGTCGCTTCATCCCCGGCTCAGTGAGAAGGCAATGCCCCTCTACCGCTTGATGCGCAAGAACCCCACGTTCCAATGGGAAGAAGAGGCGGATAACACGCTCAAAGAAGTGCTACTCGTAGCATCGCTGCTCGCCGCCCCAATCGACAAAGAGCCAATGCTCATCTACGTCATGGCCTCCACCCGAGTCGTCAACGTCGTGATGGTCGTCATCGAGAAAGAGAATTAACTAATCCTAAGACAAAGGACTGATGGCAGCAGGGTGCGGAGGGCAGCCGCGCCGGCATTAGCCCAATCATGAGCCTCAGATCGAATTATACCGAGAAGGGTACCAACGCTTGGTGACGCATTATCAAAAACGACCGCGTTGCACTACTTCCAGATCCACCAGACCGTCAACATGATCAGCGAGGATGTCCTCTTGCATAGAGCGCTGGGGGGGGAGGGGGAAGACGAAGCCTGCAGCCACCAATCCACGAAGTCCCCTTCCCCATCTGGTGGTGTGACCGTGGATCGAATCCAAGATAAAACCTCGTGCCAGATTGCCTTGGAGAAGGGACAGCCGATAAGGAGGTGAGTCATGGTTTCGTCTGCCTGGTCACATACCGGGCAGCATGGGGGGTGAGCAAGTCCCGCCTCGCGAGCCGCTCAGCCGTCTAGCAGAGGTCCTGCCATGCTAGCCAAACCAAGAACTTGACCCTGGGTGGAGCCCAGGTACGGCAGTTCAACTGCGAAGACCTCGAGGCGATGAAGCCCTAGAATAGGAACTCATAGCAGGACTTGGCGGAGTATTGTCCATCACTCGTCCAACAGCAAAGCATGGAGTCTGGCTCCACAGTAAGCCGAAGTCCCGAATCCGTATGTAGAGCTGAACGTATTGCCACAGGGCAAGCGGACTCAGCACGCCCTGGATGTCGGGGATCCACTTGCGCTCCAGTAGCGCTTCACGGACCGTCCTGCGCTTCCTAGCGCATTTGGGGATATGTGTGAAAAGCACCGGCGCCAACTCTTCGATGGTCTGCCCATACAGCCACCGGTCAAGCTAGAACAATGCCATGGCTCCATCGCCTACCTTCATCGTGGTGGAGGCGTCGAACACTTGAGCTCTTTCTCCGAGAAGCGCATATCTAGGCCACGCTTTTCCAGGGTCTCATCTGGTCTGTCCGCATCCTCCAAATCCAGCGCGTGTAGAGGATGATGGCGGTGCGAGCATGGTCGAGGACCCCTAGGCCTCCCAGGTGTTTCAGCCTGCACACCCTTTCTCAGTTGACATGGAAGTGGCCCCCATTGGCCTCACCTCTCCCAGCCCATAGGAAGCTCCTCGCTATCTTCTAGATCTGCCTAAGGGTCTTCTTGTTCAGCCATTTTATCAAGCACATATGAGATCTCTCTCTATCATTCCATGATGTTCCTCCAACTTCCTACCGATTTGAATTGCATGAGGTAAGTTCAGAAAGTAAGTCCCATTTTTTTTAGATACACTAGCAGGAATCCCATGATTTCTCCGTTTACCTATTTTATCAAGCACATATGTATTCACCCAGCTTTACTCCATGGATCTAAAAAAAACTTTACTCCATGACATATATTTCCATAGACTTAATTATTTTTGTCCCAAATGTTTTGCAGGGCCGAATCACCTTTCCTATGATATTTTCTATTTATTATCACACTTGGTGAAGTTACCACTACTACCTGCAAATACAGTTGAGAGATTTCAAGAGTCAGACATGTTCAGTTGTCCATTGCATATCTAACATGTCATATTCACTCAAAAAGGTTTGGACTGAACCAAAGAACTCCTACTTAGTCCTATATTTTGTTAGCTAGCAAACATGTTAAAAATGAGTTGTTCAAAACCATGCAACTGCATGGGGTCTACATACTAACATGTACATTGCATCATAATTTGTTTGAGTGTACTGATTTTTAACACCAAGCTATTTCATCTTCAGATGAATGGTGCAGCAAATCACTACAATCTGCAGTATTTTAACATGTTCTTATAAACATAAGTAACAATTTGCAGTCTTAGGGTGATGCTCAATGGCGACCCAGCCCCCCCCATTTGACACTGGAGGGGTCTGAGGCAGGGGGATGCCCTCTCCCCTACACTATTCGTCCTCATGATGAATACGCTCAGTAGGGTGTTGGCTAGAGCTAGGGAGTGGGGGCGCACCGTGAGCCGTGAGCTGACGACCTCGGTCTCGCTCTACGCGGATGATGTGGTAATCTTCTGCCGCCCGGATGAGGATGAGTTGCGCACGATCCGGGGTATCCTCGGCACGTTTGGTCAGGCCTCCGTTCTGCGCACTAACTTTGCAAAATGTTCAGTTTCCCCGGTTGCGTGCTTGGAGGAGGTGGCCAATGATGCGGCGACGGTGATGGGGTGCCAGGTGGCGCTCTTCCCCGTCAAGTACCTTGGCATACCACTGGGCATTCGTTGATCGCCAGCTGAAGCCTTCCAGCCAGTCATCGACCGTATCGCAGATAAGCTACCCACATGGAAGTCCTCTATGATGCCTAAAGCGGGGCGCTTTACCCTGATCCGTGCGGTCATTGCGGTGATCCCGCTTCACCAGCTGATAGTGCTCTCCCTTAACAAGAAGGCGCTCAGGCATGTGAATAAGATCTTATGAGGGTTCCTTTGGGTGGGCAAGAAGGAGGCTCAGGGTGGGCACTGCCATGTCAATTGGGCGAGGGTGTGCATGCCTCTCTGTTACGGAGGGCTAGGGATCCCGGACTTGGCCCGCACGGCCACTAGCCTCAGGACCCGATGGATGTGGAGAACGTATACAGATCCCTTGCGACCTTGGCGCGAGCTTGATATGCAGTTCACCAAGAGTGAACGCGAGATCTTCTTCGCCTCCACCACAATGGTGGTGGGCGAGGGGATGACAGCGCTCTTCTGGACGGATAGATGGGTGGATGGGAAGTTGACTGGGGAGATAGTGCCGGACCTCCTAGCGCTAATACCACGACGACTCAGGAAGATACGGACGGTGCAGCAGGCGGTCGTCGACCGTAGCTGGATCTCTGACATCTCGGGTGCGGTGAACACCTTGCGCTATGGCAGTACGTCCAACTCTAGATCAAGATGCAAGGCATGCGCCTAGGGGGTGAGCCAGACAAGCTAGTCTGGAATTGGACGATGGATGGCCAGTATTCCTCCAAATCCTGCTACTATGCCCTCTTTCATGGGTCTATAGTCTCAGGCTAGTGGAAGTTCATCTGGAAATCGTGGGCACCACCCAGGGTGAAGTTCTTCCTCTAGCTCGCTTGACAGGACAGGTGTTGGACGGGGGAGAGGCTGGAGCGCTGGCAGCGGCCCCATCGGCAGACGTGCGCTCTTTGTGACCAGGTCAATCTACTGCTGCCCCCCGGTTGTTGAAGGCCCCTTCGCGGAGTGGTGGAAGCTGGTGGTGCGATCCGTCCCACGTCAGATGCGCAAAGAAACCTCATCGGTGATCATGCTCACGGCGTGGTGGATGTGGAAGCATAGGAACGCAATCATCTTCAACAACGAGTCCCCCTCGGTGGCCGCCCTAGTCAACACGATAAAAGCAGAGGCTAAGTTGTGGGCTAAGGCTGGAGCGTGGGGTTGCGCCAGTTACTCTCTTAGGCTAGCGTCTTGGGTTGAGTCGTATGGTGCGGGTGTTGGTCCTCTCTCAGACTTGTATCATAAATTTTATAATCAAAACGCAAAGCTTTTTACGTTTTCGCGAAAAAAATATTACAGTCTTCTGGGATGCCTTCAAGAAAAGAGATTAAGATGCACCTATGTTTCTAAACCATTTTAAGGTATGCAAATACTAGGATCTTCAAGTTCTTACAAGGTTCCTACATCGATAGTGGCCTATTTTCTTCTCCTAACATACATCTCTCTACATCAAATACATCTATATTATTATATTAAAAGTGTATGACGGGCTAACCAGAAAAAAAATAACTAGGCTAGAAAATCCCCCGCAAAAAAAATCTGACCATTTATCCTCCCAATCAACAGATTACAGCCATCAAATCCTCTTAATCTAACCTTCCCGATCTAATTGTCCCGTCCCTTTTCTCTCTCGCCTCCTCCCTACCTCCTCCCTAGCGCTGACGAGCCAAGTGGTTCAACCTCTCGACCTAATCCTACCTACCAGCTGAGATCGATCAGCCAAGACCATCCTGGTCCGCTACCCCTAGCTACTAGCTGAGATCGATCTGCCAGGGCCATCCTCGTCCGCTGTCTCGGGAAAAATCCAGGTCTTTGGAGCATATGCATGTGTGCCTTATAGAAGCCACCATGTTTTGTCGTGTTCCTGTGCAACGGAGGGGTGAGGAATTCGCATTGAGAGGGTCCGATCGGGAGCTGACATGCAGCTGGTAATTTCTTGGTGTACAGCTGCAGAGATTTTGTTTGCCATCAATCTACAAAATTAGGTGCGTACAGAAATCAATCGGTCAATAGCTTCTTCTCACTGCTGTTTTGTCTCGCCATTGTCCTCTTGATCTGCTTTGTCCCACCACTGACCTTTTGATTTTCTGATCGATCTAATGATTCAAACTGGTCTCATATTTCAGATTCATGGTCAAGAATACGTGGACCTGCCGCTGCCTGTCAGTTAGTTTGCTCGTATGTCACTTTCCATAAGTGCATGTGTGTGATTGATGCATTTGCTAGGAGGAAAAGGGTCAATATTTTCTACAAGCTGCCATAAAATAATACTCCCTTCGACTCAAATTAATTGATTTGGTTTTGTCTAGATTCGAATGTATCTAACATTAAAACAAGTCTAGATACATACAAATCTAGACAAATCAACGTCAACTAATTTGGACCAGAGGGAGTATTGGTTTTTCCTAAAATAATCTAAAATAATATTTACTAAGTCGGTTATTTCTGGATGGAGGGAGTATATTTTATTCCTAGCGTTTTGTATCATTAGCAAAGATGAGTCGATGGTATGAAAATGTACCAAGTTCTTGACACGATTATTTTCCAGGTGTTTGTTTTTGCTTACCTCTAGGATTTTCACTTCTATCTATATTTAAGCGGTTTATTTTTTTACTTTTGGATCTTTATTCTGTAGCATGGCATGATTTGGTACTGAGGTGTGTGATGAGGCAAGTAATTCCTTACAGATGAATTAGCGATCAACTGCAAAATTTGAACTGTATACGAACATTTTAAGTTTAGAAGTGGCACAAAGATGAAATTAAATGCCCAGTAATAATATACCTTTGCAACTTCCACTTATTTCTTCTTCAAGTTAGAATTGGGTGAAGAACTTAAATATTTTGTGCACATATTTTCATTTTGAGACTATTTAATTATTCGCATATCTCTATGTATGTGTATGCCAACATTGTAATATACACCAGCTTTTTGTCATGATTTACTGATGCCACGGCTCTAATATTAGTGTAAGCTGACTAATAACATGCATTAAATTGTCAAACCGTTAATACAGTATACTATTTTATAGACCATATTAGTGCTTATCTCCATGACTATTTTACAGTTCAAGCTGATGGTGGGGTTACATAGTAGGTAGTTACAACTTAAACTACTGTAGATACAATCTGTTCCATTAAAAAGTTACAGTTTGGTGAGAAGCTGCCAAGGAAAGCTATAATTGGTTATTACAAGGTATCGTCCCCTCCATTTATGTGCATGTATATCTGAATCAGTGAAATATGGATTGCATTGTTTCCATTGCCCATATGATATCTGATTTGGTACTGCAGGTATCATTTTACTTGGTGGCCCGAGCGAAGAATTCAAAAGCTAAATTTTGGTTCTACAGGTATATATGTTTCCATTGTTGGGTTCCGTAGCAGAAAACAAAAAATTTCAATCTACTCGAACACTAATATCAGGATCTATACTATGTAGACATAAGTAACGGAGAAGGGATATGGTATTTATACCTTTGAAGACCGAGAAACGCCTTACGCAGGAAGGCGTATATTGATGAAGACGAGCAACACCCTAATTGTGGTGCCTCCGAAGTTCGTCATACGTCCGGTGTAGGAGATGTCAACCGGACTTCGATCCAGCCGAGCAGCGGAAGAAGTAGATGCCGGATCGTAGATCACACGATGGTGGTGTGAAGGTGGAGAACTCACCCACGAGGTCCTCCCCAATATTACGGAGAAGTCCTCAATGGATGAGAGAGAGAGAGAATGAGAGGGAATGGGATAATCCCAAAGGGGGAGGGGAGACCCCTATATATAGTGGGAGGGGGGAGGCGCACCACCCAGGGGCTAGGCGGTGTGGGACTAAACCCCACACCCGCCGGCCACCTAGGGGCAGCCGCCAGCCCTAGGTGGGCCCCATTGGGGCGGCCCACCAAGCCTAGGCCGGCTGGCCCCCACTCCCTAGGCGCCATGCCCTATTGGGCCTCCCTTCGGGTGAGGCCCATTAGCATTCAGATGCTTTTAATAATAAAATAAAATATATATTTAATATTAATTCTCCAATTAACATTCAAATACACATATTATATTATTCCTTTACTCCGGAACACCTTCCGAACCCCTTCTGATCTCCATCGGATATTATCCGGAACTATTCCGGTTTCTCTTTCTCTATTTCTCCTACGATACCTCATCTACCCTAAGCGTCCCTACCCTTAAGCGTGACATCCTTCGATTTGAAAACACTCCGGACATGATTGAGACTACTCTCACATCAATGGTCAACAGAGGGACCTGGATAGCCATGTGACCCCCGTGCGTTTCACGAATATAATCGCTCGAACCGTGAGATAGTCGTTTCCCGTTCTCTTTGTCATTCGATACCTAATTCATCCGAGACTTGATCTTCGGTATCTCCATACCTTAGTTCGATCTCGTTACCGATGAACTTGTTTTCTCGTTCTCATGTCGTTGCATTCCGTGACCTAGTCACATGCTTGCAAACTTTATTAATGCAACGTCACCGATATGGCCACATGTATCTTTTTGTTACATAGACTAGACAAATCCTGGTCTTGATATGTACTCTTCAACACATCCCTTCGGAAAACCTGAGTGGCACCTTTTTGATCACCCTTTTACGAGCTGATTCTCGATAACCATCAAAGTTTTTCCAGAATGGTGATTTGCATTACCTCACAGTCAATAGATCAGGTTGCGAGGTTCTCTGTGTTTTATCATCAATGGTGAACTTTGTAACTAGATCTCATTAACATATAACGTTCGGATGTTTGTCTATCATGTTATTCAACTAATAACATGACCTCATTGTCAATTGGCATAAATGCCCATGATCTTGAAACCCAGACCATCATCATGACCAATGAACTAGTTTGCTAGAGGTAACTAGAGACACAGTTTGTTTACATACCACACGTGTATTAACGTTTCGCATTAACACAGTTATAGCAAGTATGAAACATATTATGAACATATAGGAGATATATAAAATAATACACTTTATTATTTGCCTCTAGGGCATAACTCCTTCAGTCTCCCACTTGCACTCGAGTATAAACAAAACTAGTTTACAATAGGCAGGAACCTAACACCAATGGAATCTCGATGTTTTTTGTGCTTTTCCTGATGGAGAGCTTTAGTCAAAGGATCTGCCACATTCAGTTCCGTATCTACTTTGCAAATCTTGACTTCACCTTCGTCAACGTTCTGTTGGATAACGTGAAATCTAAGCTTGATGTGTTTGGTCATGGAATGAGTCCTTGGTTCCTTTGCATTTGCAATAGCTCCCGTGTTATCACAATAGATTGTCACGGGGTCTTGCGCATTTGGAAAAACTCCCAGTTTGATGATGAAATTCCTTAGCTAAACAGCTTCATTTGCTGCATCAGCCACAACAATGTATTCAGACTCCATTGAAGATTGCGCCACCACCGACTGCTTCTTACTCTTCCAGCTTACCGCCCCACCATTCACTAGGAATACAAATCCTGTTTGAGACTTCGAGTCATCATGATCTGAGTTCCAGCTCGCATCCAGGTAACCTGTTACGTTTAGAGCTTCATCACTTCCTCCATAGATTAGGAACATATCCTTCGTTCTTTTCAGATACTTTAGGATATTCTTTACAGCTGTCCAGTGATCCGGTCCCGGATTACTTTGGTATCGGCTCGTCAAACTAAGACCCAATGCCACATCAGGTCGCGTACTTAACATTGCATACATGATAGACCCTATAGATGAGACATAGGGGTTGAAAGACATCTTCTCGCTATCATCATCCGTTATAGGACATTGATTCATACTCAATTTGCAATTCTTCATCATGGGTGTAAAACCCTTTTTGGTGTTCTCCATTTTGAACCTCTTCAAAATCTTTTTGATGTAAGTACTTTGACTTAATACAATTAGGTGCCTTGATCTATCTCTATAGATCTTGATTCCTAATATGTATGCAGCTTCACCTAGATCCTTCATGGAAAATTGGTTACTCAAATATGCTTTCACGTTTTTCATAAGATCCACATCGTTTCTCATGAGCAATATGTCATCCACATATACTACTAGGAAAACAACTGAGCTCCCACTCTCTTTCTTGTAAACATAGAACTCTTGTTGATTTTGGACAAATCCAAAACTCTTGATCACTTGATCAAAACGTTGGTTCCAGCTCCGAGATGCTTTCTTCCATCCATAAATGGGCCGTTAAAGCTTGCATACCTTTCTAGCATCCTTAGGATTAACAAAACCTTCCGGTTGCATCATATACAACTCTTCATCAATGTGACCATTGAGGAATGCGGTCTTGACATACATCTGCCGAATTTCATAGTCGAAATATGCAGCAATTGCTATTAAAATCCTGACAGCCTTAAGCATCACTACGGGAGAGTAAGTCTCATCGTAGTCAACTCCTTAAATTTGTCGAAAACCCTTTGCAACAAGTCGAGCTTTGTGAACGGTCACATTACCATTCACATCTGTCTTTTTCTTAAAGATCCATTCATTTTCCGCGGCCTTGCGACCTTCTGGAAGATCCACCAAGGTCCAAACTTGGTTTTCATGTATGGATCCTATTTCGGATTTCATGGCTTCTAGCCATTTCTCAGAGTCAGCACTATCCATAGCTTCTTTGTAGTTTGCAGGTTCTTCCTGTTCATCTAGGATAACATACATTACAAGGCTACTGTACCAATCAGGAGTGGCACGAACCCTTGTAGACTTGCGAACCTCAGGAGTCTCGACGTCATTGTTTTGATCATCATCAATGGGCTCTTCCTCCATGTTGGAGAGCGTTTTCGGAACAACTTCCATTGCGCTACTCGGAATTTGGAGAGAAGGGTCAACAATTTCATCTAACTCAATTTTCCTTCCACTCACTCCCTTTTCAAGAAACTCTTTCTCGAGAAATGTGCCAGTTCTTGCGACAAACGTTTTGCCTTCGGCTTGGTTATAGAAAGTATACCCAGCGGTTTCCCTTGGATATCCTACAAAGATACATTTTTCTGATTTGGGTTCGAGTTTGTCAGGCTACAGTTTCTTAACGTAAGCCTCACAACCCCAAACTTTCAGAAATGACAACTTTGGCTTTTTGCCATGCCATATCTCATATGGGGTTGTCTCCACGGATTTGGATGGTGATTTCTTTAAAACAAAAGCGGCGGTTTCTAACGTGTATCCCCAAAAAGACACAGACAAACTAGTTAAAGACATCATGGACCACACACTATCTAATAGGGTTCGGTTACGACGTTCCGACACACCATTACGCTGTGGTGTTCCGGCTGGCGTAAGCTGTGGGATAATCCCACAGTCCTTTAAGTGCATGTTAAACTCATAACTCAAATACTCGCCTCCTCGATCTGATCGAAGGTGCTTGATTTTCTTGTTAAGTTGATTCTCTACCTCTTTCTAAAATTCCTTGAACTTTTCAAAGGTTTCAGACTTGTGCTTCATTAAGTAGATTTATCCATATCCGCTTAAGTCGTCAGTAAAGGTAACAAAGTAACGATAACCATTGTGCGTTGAGACGCTCATTGGTCCACATACATCCGTATGTATGATTCCAAGTAGGTCTACAACTCTCTCCACTATTCCGGAGAATTGTGTCCTAGTCATCTTGCCCATGAGGCATGGCTCACATGTATCAAGGGACTCGAAATCCAATGATCCAAGAAGCCCTTCTGAATGAAGCTTCTTCATGCGCTTTACGCCAATGTGACCAAGACGGCAATGCCAGATGAACATGGAATTATCATCACTATGCTTACAACGTTTAGCATCAACACTATGGATGTGTGTATTGCAATCAAGATCAAGTAAGAATAAACCATCACACACAGGAGCATGAACATAGAAAACATCATTCATATAAATTGAACAACCATTTGTTCCTGATTTAAACGAATAACAGTCTTGCAACAAGCAAGACCCACTCACAATATTCATACTCAATGCGGGTACATAATAGCATTTATTCAAAACCAATAATAATCCTGACGGTAGACAGAGATGCAGGGTGCCAACGGCCATCACTTCGACTCTCGAACCATTGTCGACGCGCATCGTCACCTCGTCCTTCCTCAGGCGCCTCCTACTCTGCAGATCCTGCTGAGAGTTACAAATGTGAGCAATAGATCCGGTATCAAATACCCAGGTGTTACTCCTGGCGCTTGTAAGGAATACATCAATAACATGTATATCATATATACCTCTGTCCTGGGCGGCTATCTTGCCGGCTCGTTTGTCTCCAAGGTACTTGGGGCAGTTGCGTTGCTAGTGCCCATCCCCTTTGTAGTAGAAGCACGAAGTGCCGGGCTTAGGGCCAGGCTTGGCAGTCTTTGAGGTGCTGGGAACAAACTTGCCATCCCTCTTAGACTTATTACCCTTGCCTTTCCCCTTTTGCCCTGGCTTCTTGAAGTTGGTGGTATTGTTTACCATCAACACCATGTGCTCCTTCTTGATTTCAACCTTAGCAGTTTTGAGCATGGCAAACACCTCAGCAAGGGTCTTAGTCATCCCTTGCATGTTGTAGTTCATCACAAAGCTCTTATAGCTAGGGGGCAATGAATGCAGCACCCTATCAATCGCGAGCTCCGTCGGGATTTTGCAATCCAGGGCATTCAAGCGCTTAACGTAGCTAGACATTTTGACCACGTGCTCACTAATATTGTTGTGCTCTTCCATCTTAGCAGAGAAGAAGAGCTCGGAAGCATCATACCTCTCTGCACGGGCCTGTGGAGCAAAGACGGCCTTGAGATCCTCAATGATCTCAAAGGCATTCATCTTCTCAAAATGCTTTTGAAGCTCCGGCTCCATGGCATAGAGCATTCCACTCTGGATGAGGGAGAAATCGTCCGCCTTGGACTGCCAGACATTCTTTTTGTCCTGGGAGGCGGAATCTACAGGCTTAGCCGGAAGCTCAGCCTCGATGACATAAGTCAACTTGTAGGGGACTAGGAGGATCCTAAGATTGTGGAACCATGTGGTGAAGTTGGTTCCATCAGTTTTTTAGCTTGTCCTTCTCGAGGAAAGTGCTAAGGTTGAAGGTGGGTGGGCAAGACATCTACAATGGATTTGTAAAGTGTTTAGACCATGTTCATAATAATGAGTTCAAGTTTTAATCATGTATTTTAATAAAAGAACTCCCACTCAAACGAACATCCCTCTACTCGTTTAGTGATCACATGATCCCTATCCCCTACACCTCCCCCGATCATCACGGCCATCAATGCAGTATCAAAGGTGGACATTCCCGAATGTCGATCACATCAACTATGCGACTCATGTTCGACCTTTCGGTCTCCTGTATTCCGAGGCCACGTCTCTGTAACGTGCTAGGCTCGTTAGTTCTAACTCATATGTATTCACAGTGCAACATGGCTTACACCCACTGTATGTGAACGTAGATATGTCTGACCCCTACTCACCGCAGGGCGCCTCATACCGAAGAACTTTGTTGGTGGTGCACACACAAGGGGAATCCGATAACTAGAATACTGTGAGGGATTATCTTATTATGCTACCGTCAAATATAAATCTACCAGCACAATAAGTAATACTTCAAAAGTAAAGTGTTATGACGTGGATATAGCATTATGATCATCAACAACAACTTCAATGAAAGTTTCATAAACTTGTCGTCGCCACGTTATAATACTTGACCCTATGCAATAATAAAAATAGACGCTTCTTGATGGCTCAATGCACGACGTCCAGAAAAATGTTTGATGGCGGTGTTGATGTAGAGCTCGTTGGGAACATAGGATTAAACGTATCGAATGGAAAGAAGTAAAGGTTTGCAGAAAGTAAACACAAAGCAGTAAACAGTTGTAGATTGTATGTAAAGAAAAAGGACCAGGATCCATAGTTCACTAGAGGTGGCTCTCCTTAAGATAGATAACATGCTGGGTGAACAAGTACAACAGGGCAATTGACAAACACGGAGAAAGCAATACATGCATATACTAATCATCTTGACTTCTCTGAGACTTGATTGGGCATTACAACATAATACATAGACCGCCATCCAACTGCATCTATGACTAATAATCCACCTTCAGGTTATCATCCGAACCCCCTCCAGTATTAAGTTGCAAGCAACAGATTATTGCTTTACGAACTGCGTGTAAAGTAAACAATACGATTGTTCTATAAACAAAGGATTGTTGTTTTCTCCCTAGTAGCAACAACACATCTAGTACCTTAGAGATTTCTGTCACTTCCCCAGATTACTAGAGGCATGAACCCACTATCGAGCATAACTAACTCTTGGAGTTGCTAGCATCTACTTGGCCAAGATAGCTACTAACAACGGAAACCATGCAAGATCTCAAATAACAAAGACATGATAGAATCAATAATCAATCTGAAATAGCATCTCAATATCCATCGGATCCCCGCAAACACAACATGTATGAATTACAAATAGATGATCTTGATCATGAACGGAGCTCACAAGATCTAAACATGAAAGCACAAAGGAGGAGAAACCAGCCATCTAGCTACTACATGGATCCGTAGTCCAAGGATGAACTACTCACGCATCACACCGGAGGCTTGCATGGTGATGAAGAAGGCCTCCAGGGTGAATTCCCCTCTCCGGCAGGGTGCCGGGAAGAGCTTCGGATCCCTCCTGATCTAGGGATGGAGATGACGGCGGCTACAGACTCTTTCGTGGATTTTTGATCGGGCACTTAGGGTTTTCGTCCCGAGGGCAACTTATAGGCGGAAGGAGAGGCCGAGGGGGTGCCGGGAGCGGCCACACCACCACCTGCCGCGGGCCAGGCCTGGCCGTGCGGCCAGGTGGTGTGGTGGCTCCCTGGCCCTTCTCCGTCTCGTATTCTAGCACTTGATCCCTTCCGGAAAAATAGGCACTTTGGCTTTTGTCCCGTCCAATTCCGAGAATATTCATTTTCTGACTTTCCTGGAACCAAAAACAGCAGAAAACAGGCAGCTGGCACTGTGGCTCTTGTTAATAGGTTAGTCCAAGAAATCATAAAAAGTACTCCAAAGTTGGAACAAACACAAGAAAGTGGATAAAACCAAGCATGGAACATCAAAAATTATAGATACATTTGCAATGTATCAACATCCCCAAGCTTAACTCCTGCTCGTCCTCGAGTAGGTAAGTGATAAAAATAAATATTTTTTGAGGTGACATGCACCATCAAAGACTTGATCAAAGTATTTGCAAAACATTCAAAGCTGGGATCATAGTACTTCGATCATAACATGAAAGACAAAGTTTTAGCAATAAGCAAAGAAACTATGATGCAACATGAAAATGCACAAACAAAACATTCATGAATAAGAATGCTTTGCAAGACGTTTGTTTGTTTCACATAAAGAAAACATAGCATAATAGTATTCAGCTTGTCCCTCAATAGAGTAGCAAATATAAATGCATAGGACACCTTCAAAGTTCATAAGAGTGACTAGATACAATAGTTTAAAACAAGCAATAACAAGTTATGCATCAATCAACTAGTCTTGGGACAATGCACATAGAACTAAGAATGGCCACTGTGCTCTCAAAGTAGGTGCATAAAGATAGAAGGTGGAGACTCAATATAATGGTGGAAGAAATGCCTTTTTGTAAAAGGAAGAAGGGATTCAAGTCTCATAAAGAGCTTCCAAAAATTATGGTACTTGTAGTTTTCAGCTCTCATTGCCCCTATCATAAGCATCTTGAAGGTGATTAAAGTTAAAGTGATACAACTAAGAGGATATGCTTGACAAGTTATAAACCGAAATCTCATGCCCCTTACTTACGAAGACCGATCCTCATGCTACTCAACTTCAGTCACGAGTAAGCTCTTGTCATTGTAAGCATATGTGTATCATTAAGAACTGCCAACGAGGTACCCCTTGCACATGATACGGGAGCTTTCCCATAATCAAAATGACAAGGCAAGCAGACAATGGGCATCTCAGCAATCTTTTTATTTGCTATTTGCATAGGTTTTTATTGAGGATGCTTCGTAGAATGCTCATTATGGTGATGCTGCAAGTTTCCACCATGATTAGGCATGGCTTAGGCTAGCAGCCAGTCGTTTCTCTAACACACAAACAAACTCCATGATCTTACAAGTTCCACTTTTATTTCACACCGCCGGGATCCGTAAGCAAAAGAACATGATATCAACGGGGTACAAAGTACAAGTGCAATGTTGAAAGCGTTCCCCATGGTACATGGTTCTGCTAATTTCAACTTATAAAGCGCAAGCATATACGCAACAAAGAAGGACCCAATGGTTCAAGTTTATTAGAGGCAATAAAGTGAAGTGTGCCATCAAGTTCGTGAGAGCTTTAATCACTAGTTTTCTCATAACAAGTGGAAGGTAAACAAAAGCATGAATGTACTTGGAATAGCATAAGCTAGTAGGTAGTTATGGTGGACTCTTTGGAAAAACTTGGTTTAGGGAGTTGGATGCATGAGTGGAACTCATACTTTGTTGTGGAGGATGGCAAAAAACCGGGAGCGACAAACTAAGAGGGCAATAATGGCCATAATCATGCAGAGCGACAAAACATCATTGATCAAAGCATAAAGTGATACTACAAGTTGAAAACTAAAGGATCATAAAGGCTATGGTGACTTGAGATAGTCATAACATGGTGTGAGCATGTGCCAAGTCAACCCAAATAAAGCATCGAAGGAGAATACCACTATACTATGCTTTAATATGCTAAAACAACGCATGATTCATCCAAGGCACATTAAGCAATCTCAATTGTTTATAACAAGTCATGCTACAACAAAGAATACTAAGCATAAAGCCTAAACAATATCAAGCATGGCATGACAAAGCATAGGCCACCGTCAAAAACGAGCTCTTTTTACCACATAAGCATGAACTTTCCTACTGTTTTCCAAACCAAACCAAACTATTTGCAAACCAAAGTGTGAAAGAGGGGGGGTCCAACCAATTTATTCAGAAAACTAAGTAACCAAGCAAACTAAAAACCAAAATGAAAATGAAAAAGCAGAGGCTCCAAGAAAAACACAACTGTGCATGAAACAATAAAAATGAAGCGTTTGGAAGAAACCTGGAATTTTTATTGATGAAGAAGGGGGATGCCTTGGGCATCCCCAAGCTTTGACGCTTGTACTTCTTGGATATTTCTTGGTGTGACACGCGTGGCATCCCCAAGCTTGAGCTTTAGTCCATCCTTCATCTCATTACTCATTCCTTCCATACACCTGAAATTTTTTCCTTCATACAAAACTTCACACAATCTCATTAGCAACATTAGTGCACTTAAGATAAATAAGTTTCAAGGTTCAGTTCTAACACCAAATAAAATTACATTAGAACACTAGCTACTGTAGCACTTCCCTCAAAAAGCTCAATTTCCCAAAGGAACTCAAGAAGGAACTAACAAGAAGCAAATGCAGAAAAATGGCAGAAATCTGTCAAAACAGACCAGCAGGTAAAGACGATTTTTTTCGAAGACCTTCTGTTGCTCAAATCAAAAAGTGTTGAACTAACTAAAGTTATATAACAACCTAGGGCAGAAGCACAAAAAATTACAGCTCAATCCAACATACAGAGCTTTCGCAGTAGAACCCCTTCCCATCTACGAACATAGAGCCACAACATGGATTCAATGATTGCCGTTCTTCTTCCCTTTTCAGGGCCCTCCAACGTCAATGCCATATCAACTACTGTAGAGAGACAGACACCCCCTAAGCCACTTTGATTCGTGGACCAGTCTCGTGAATCACCACATGAGGTCGGTTGGGGGCCGCTTCATCAAACAGTGCCGTGATATGAACAGTAACTTTAAAGAGGGTAGAAACTAGAGAATCAATGCCCACATATTGCTATGTGTTCTATCCGTATGACATGTCTACCCATAGACCCGCTCTGATACCACTGTTGGGTTCCGTAGTAGAAAACAAAAAAATTTTATCTACTCGAACACTAATACCAGGATGTATACTATGTAGACATAAGTAACGGAGAAGAGATACGGTATTCATACCTTTGAAGACCGAGGCACGCCTTACGCAGGAAGGCGTATATTGATGAAGACGAGCAGCACCCCAAGTGTGGTGCCTCCGAAGTTCGTCACACGTCCGGTATAGGAGACGTCAACCGGAATCCGATCCAGCCGAGCAGCGGAAGAAGTAGATGCCGGATCATAGACCACACAACGATGGTGTGAAGGTGGAGAACTCACCCACGAGGTCCTCCCCAATATTACGGAGAAGTCCTCAATGGATGAGAGAGAGAGAATGAGAGGGAATGGGATGATCCCAAAGGGGGAGGGGAGACCCCTATATATAGTGGGAGGAGGGAGGCACACCACCCAGGGGCCAGGCGGTGTGGGACTAAACCCCACAGCCGCCAGCCCTAGGTGGGCCCCACTGGGGCGGCCCACCAAGCCTAGGCCGGCTGCCCCCCACTCCCTAGGTGCCATGCCCTATTGGGCCTCCCTTCGGGTGAGGCCCATTAGCATTAAGATGTCTTTAATAATAAAATAAAATATATATTTAATATTAATTCTACAATTAACATTCAAATACACATATTATATTATTCCTTTACTCCAGAACACCTTCCGGACCCCTTCCGATCTCCATCGGATGTTATCCGGAACTATTCTGGTTTCTCTTTCTCTATTTCTCCTACGATACCTCATCTACCCTAAGCGTCCCTACCCTTAAGCGTGACATCCTTTGGTTCGGAAACACTCCGGACATGATTGAGACTACTCTCACATCAATGGTCAACAGAGGGACCTGGATGGCCATGTGACCCCCGTGCGTTTCACGAATATAATCGCTCGAATCGTGAGATAGTCGTTTGCCATTCCCTTTGTCATTCGATACCTAATTCATCCGAGACTTGATCTTCGGTATCTCCATACCTTAGTTCGATCTCGTTACCGATGAACTTGTTTTCTCATTCTCATGCCGTTGCATTCCGTGACCTAGTCACATACTTTCAAGCTTTATTAATGCAACGTCACCAAGATGGCCACATGTATCTCTCCGTTACATGGACTAGACAAATCATGGTCTTGATATGTACTCCTCAACACATCCCTTCGGAAAACCTGAGTGGCACCTTTTTGATCATCCTTTTACGAGATGATTCTTGATAACCATCAAAGCTTCTTCCGAAATGGTGATTTGCATTACCTCACAGTCAAAGGATCAGGTTGTGAGGTTCTCTGTATTTTATCATCAATGGTAAACTTTGTAACTAGATCTCATTAATATATAACATTCGGATGTTTGTCTATCATGTTATTCAACTAATAACATGACCTCATTGTCAATTGGCATAAATGCCCATGATCTTGAAACCCAGACCATCATCATGACCAATGAACTAGTTTGCTAGAGGTAACTAGAGACACGGTTTGTTTATATACCACACGTGTATTAACGTTTCGCATTAACACAGTTATAGCACAGTATAAAACGTATTATAAACATATAGGAGATATATCAAATAATACACTTTATTATTTGTGTTTAGGGCATAACTCCTTCATCCATGCCTTATAGAATATACTAAATATTGGAAGAAGTATAGTATTTCTCTGGTCCATGTTTATATCACTAAATATGAGTGAACATAAAGATGGTGATAGAGGTTGAACATGCTAGCCAAAGTAAATTATTTGGCTTTGTCAACAACGCATCTACATGTATACCTTGCATGAATATGATGTACCCTTGAAGGTGTTGTCCTTCTTGGCGATTAGCTTGATGATGCCTATATTTTATTTTGTGTTAAAATGGTGAACATGGCCGAGAGCGTAAGAACAGAAGACTATGCAGTCCAATGTTTTTGGTATGACATCTTTTAGCTTGAATATCATGTGTCATATTTTGGCATGTTAGGTATTAAATTTCATGTATACTTTTTAGGCGTTTTTATCTTTCCACTTAAATCAATTCACTTCAAGGTTTACCACTATCTTAGTTCACCGATAGAGCTATAGCTGGCAGAGAGACTTATCTTCCCATTATGTTGTAGTCTGGCATCCCAGATGATAGGAAACTTAGTACTTTTTCCATCTGGATTCAGTTTGTTCACCTGCCACAAAATATGGATAATTGATTCCTCACATAGCCAACATAGATGTTCATCCAAATGTTCTCACCTAAAATGTGATCTTCCATGAGGTTGGTTTTTCATGAACTCAATTTGTGACAAATTTTTTGTTTTAGTTTTTTACTGCTTACTTCGTAGGGCTATATACGATTCTATACATTCTCTTAGGTTGAAATTTGGTTATGCTATAAATTGAAATATTGATTTCATGTCATGATCTAATAATGTTGGCTAGGTTGCAACATGATTAAGGATTAGTAAATCTTAAGGCGGCAAGCCAAGGTTATATTCCAGTTATGCCATAACTCTACCTTTTTCTTTAGCCAATAACAATTTGCATCGTGTTGACTGCATTGTACACAACTATGTATGTTCCACATATGGGGTCGGTTGTGAGAGCAGAGATGGCGGAGTCAAGGAACAATGTATGGTGGCAACAAACAATCAAGACTCGAGGAGAATTAAGATTCTCAACCAAGAACCTTCTTTTAACCTAGCCGTGAGAACCTTTTTATATTCCTTATCTGCTAGGGTGGCCTAGAGGAGATAGAAAATAAATCTATAATAATGTTTGAGTCAAATAAGATAACTAATAAATGGGGCAACAGGAACATGTTGGATGTATCTAAGAGATCAGTGTTTGTTAGGATTCAATCATCGCATTACTAACTAATTATTGTTTTCATGTTCATGTCTACATGCTTTTGTTACTGCTCCAGGGCGTAGATCTCCATTTTTTACTCGATATAATGTTGGAAAGCCAGCAATAATACTACTGGTATTGATCCAATTGACTGGAAACCCTTTCATGTCCTATAATCTTTTCATGTACTGTTCAACATGCAATTGCTATATTACTGAGAAGAATGGTAAAATGATGTCGTACAAATATGATCCAGTACAATATGTATGCCTTTTGCCACTCTCTACTTCCTCCGTTTTAAAATGTAAGATGTTTTGGTTTTGTGAAAGGAGTGTATTTAGACTACTTTTAGTGTGTAGGTTTATATAGGTTAGAGTGAACCTACAAACTAAAAGGGTCTAGATACACTCTTTTCACAAAGCTAAAATATTTTATATTTTAAAACGAAGGGAGTACACTCAGCATCTGATCTTTGGTATGTTATTATGGAGTCATGGCCATTACTACATTCGCATAGACGTTAAAACGGAGCACATGGTCCCAGAATAAACACGAAATGCCAAAACAATGAAAAATTAGCTATAAGGATATGTTATGATTTATGGCCTTTAACAAATACCATATTTAAGGTTTTGCTTTGGTAACAAAAATCTACTTAGTAATGCATGGTAGTTGACATCTTGATATACAATGCTTATTTAAAAAATATATCCACTGAGTAATGAGTAAATAAGCACTAAATGATTCGATGATAACCAGAAAGGCACATGTTACGTAAGGTCTTAAATCATAGTCTAGACAATATACGTCAAAATAAAACTTCCGGTAGACATATCTTTATTTGCTGTCATAAAATTATTCCTTTCAACTTCGTTAACTATTTTATAGGTCCTCCGTTACTCCAAGAAAACTTGACAAATGAAGTTCAAATTTTAAAATATATGTCTCCTAGAAATATTTTAGTGATCCTATGTTAAAAATAAAGTGTGCAATACAGAAGTTACCGACACATGTGTGCGTGCCACTGTGCTAGCTCTCTACAAATGACAGAATGTTTTTAAATTATATTTCCATATGTTCAACTTCTTAGATATCCAGTAATTTAATTTCACGGTTGGTACCCGCCGCAAGGTGCGGGTATCTTAGGTTTATATTTTTTCTTCTAGCAATATCGTATTACAGAGAGGCTAACATCACGGACCTCTAGCCTACAACATTCCTTGAGTTTAATGGGCGGATTAGAAAAAAATATTAAATACTTGTACAGAGAGGCTGGCATCAGGGACCCACCAGCCAGAACAATACAAGGCTGCATCGGGACCCACAAGTCAGAACATATCAGAGAGGCTGACATGGGGACCCCAGCAGCAAGACCATACACGGCTGCCGCATCGAGGAACGTTGTCAATGTCAAAAAAGCGGGCGCGGTCGAAAAAAAAGTCCATCATACACACATTTTATTCACAGAGATACCGACGTGTGAGGCCTGTAGCGCGACCTTATACAGGTGCAACATCGAGCAACATTGCCAAGTTCGAAACAGGAAGGTGCGAGCGAGAAAAGTATGGCATGCATACGTTTCTTCTAATGAGAGGCTCACATGGGGGACCTAACAGCCTGAAAAAACGGCTGATGCAGCAAGCAACATTATCAAGTTTGAAACACGGATGCGCGAGCAAAGAAAAAATTCAATTATACAACCGATCCTTCTAATGAAAGGCTGACATGTAGGACCCAGCTGCGTGACCAAACGACAGATTCGTCGAGCAACCCTATCTAGTTCGGAACAGGGTAGCGCTAGAGAAGAAAAAATTCCATCATACACACGATTCTTCTAGTAAGAGGCTGACATAGGGGACCCACAAGCCTGAATATATGGCTGATGCAGTGAGCAACGCTATCAAGTTCAGAACACGGAGGCACAATCGAGGGAAAATATTCCATCATACTCACGTTTCTTCTAATGAGAGGATGATATGTAGGGACCAGCAGCGTGATTAAATGGTAGATGCATCGAGAAGAGTTATCAAGTTCGGAATAGGGTAGCGCGAGCGAAGACAAAAATTCTATCATACACATGATTTTTCGAATGTGAGGGTGACATGAGGGGAACCAGCAGCGTGACTAAACAGCAGATACATCGAGCAACGTTATCGAGTTCACATCAGGGAGACCCGAGCCAAGGAAAAAAATCCATCATGCACACATTTCTTCTAATGAGAGAATGGCATCTGGTACCCAACAACCTGATTAAACGACAGATGCATCGAGCAACACTATCAAGTTTGAAACAGGGTAGCGCGAGCCAAGAAAAAATTCTAGCATACACACGATTCTTCTAATGAGAGGCTAACATGTGGACCCAACAATCTGACTAAACGATAGACGTATCGAGCAACATTATCGAGTTCAAATCAGGGAGGCGCGACCGAAAAGTATGGTCCGCTAAAGACACTAACGTCCGGGACCCACACACCTCAAAAGACTTTGGTGAGTCAACATCACGCGAGTAACCAAAATTCTTGCTTCTGCCACACGCCGGCTGAGCTTCCTCCATGTTTTTAGCGGTTTTGTCGTAGTAGAGGGTCACGAAACCGAAAAAAACTTTTCCATCGGCCACGGTTGAGCCGAGAAATTCGTCGCGAAAGACGCGCCTTCTACTACGACCGACATGCCAAGTCATTGCAGATGTACACTTTTTTGTAGTGATAGTTAGGGTTATGTTTTGTCTATTGTAGTGCACCGTTGGGTGGTGGGAATGGCTTCCGGGCAAATAATTTATCTCAACTCTATTCCAACATCGGCGAAGACCTTCATGACGACTCCTTAGAGTTTGCTGGCAAGGTGTGTTTGTCGGTTCTTCAGATCGACAGTTTGGTCTTCTCGTTGTTTTTCAGATCTAACGAGATCAATTTCATGGTGTGTAGCGATCATTTGTAGTTATCTATGATGATAGCCAGGGAGAGGTGGATGCTCTAGAGCGAGAAGGTTGGTCCTGAGGTGTAGGTGTGCATCCCTGCTTGCAGCGGGCCTGTTCTTCAACTCACAAAGCCTCGTTGGTGATGGTGTTCTTTTTGGATCTGACAATGATGGAGGCTCGATGTCTCTTCTAGCATGCACCTTGGAGTCGATGGAGGTTAGGGGTGGCCGATGGTTTCGGCGAGTGCAGGAAATCCTAAGTACCGTTTCTGTATATTTTTATCCGTTAATGTTCTATTCGCAGAGTTTCCAGGACAATTGTTTTCTCCTGGTCTATGTTTTAGTTTTGACGGTTTGTTCATGTAACTTGATTTCTATTATGTTTTTCCATACCCCTCACAATGGAGCCATGTTCCATTACCAATGGTAACAGAACAAATACCAGGACACAACGAACTGAAAAACAAAAACTAGAGTATCCATCTCAACACGGGATTCCAAAGACGAAGTCTAAGGGTGTGTTTGGTAATGGAATGGGGTGGATTATAATGGAACCATTCTGCACTTTAGGCTCGTTTCTGTGTTTGGTGGACAAGAGGATTGGAACGAAGTGGTTCTCCAGAAGGGAATATACCCTCAAGATGCGGAGTACACTCATTCGACCGATTTGGTCGAACGTGGTGGAACGCATCCCTAATCATCACCGCGCGGAGTGAAAAAAAGGCCTTATCCTCGCGTGAGCGGAAGAAATCATCTGTCCTCATGCGCCTCTCCCTCGTTGTGCCGCCACTGACCCCGTGCATCCACTCGCCAGCAAGACAGACGCATCGAGACTACCGGGATGGGAGCAGCGACTACAGGAGGGAGCAACGGCTATAGGCAGGGCAGGACTGAAGAGGCGGCGGCGGTAGCAAGGAGAGGCGGCAGCGGCTGTAGGCGGGGCAGGGCTGAAGAGGCGGCGGTGGTAGCGAGGAGAGGCGGTAGCGGTGGTGGCAGCATGGGGGAGAGGCAGCGGTGGCAGCGGCTACATGAGGGAGCAAGGACAGCGGTGGTAGCAAGCAGGATTCCATGTGGCTATCGATTTGTGATTATCATGTGCCTTGTCCACTTCAAATTTGAGCAGAAAAACATATTTGGGCATAATTCCAAGAACTTTTGTAGCAATATATGTGGTATATGCTGCAGTCATATTTCTTTCAACTATTTTTGTTGATGAAATCCATTACGTATTGTGTATGGTAGTTAATACATACATTGTGGCCTCCTATCCAAATTACTTGACTCAGATTTTTCTAAATTCGATTGTATCTACACTTGTTTTAGTGCTAGATACATCCGAATCTAGACAAATTCAAATCAACTAATTTGGATTGGAGGGAGTATCACGATCATCCTAGAGTGGTACATGTGGGAGGTATCCTCACCATGGTTGTGGAAGCGGTTAGCTAAACCCAATTCTATCCATTCCATTCCACTTATCCAAACCAAACATGAAGATCGAATCGTTCCATTACAGTAGAATGGAACCATGACATTCCATTCCACTTCGTCCCATTACCAAACACACCCTAAAGCAACGATATCCAAAAGTAACAATTTTTTTAGATCCAAAAGTAACAAGTTCTCAAGGACACAACCCACCCCCGATCATGCTACCAAACTTCCCTTTTTCACGTGATTTTTGCCTATTGCTCCTTGTTGTTTGATCCACATAACTCTTGATACCAACCATTCATCCATCATCAGTGATGTTAGCATGTTCATCCTCACCACCCTCACCATTGCCAACGTGCAACACAAAAGCTGTCCTGGGCATTTTATGAACTTGGGTAGACATGCGCGAAGTCTATCCACTCCTTCATACCTACCCAATATCAAAAAAATCACACATGTAACATATCAATCTCACATGGAATGAAATTAACTTCCCTTCAAAACAAGCACGATTTCTAGTCTTCCAAAGAGACCAACACAGGGCAATAGTGCAAACAATGTTAAAATTTAACCCAAAGGAGATAAATTTAGCAATCCACCAAAAGTATTGGGTAAAACAAGTTGGCCTAGTATCAGAACCCAAAACAGTACAAATCATACTCCACATATAAACAGTAGAGGGACATATAAAAAACAGGTGGTTAATAGTTAGGAGGACAAAATCTACAAACATAGCTACCCACCCAATTCCTCTTTTTCATATTATCTTTAGTAGCAATTGCATTATGCCAGATAAGCCAAGCTAAATTTTAATTTTGAGGAATTTTAGCTTTCCACAACTGTTTAAAAGATCTATGAGACCCCATATCAGAGAGTTTATTATAAAGAGACTTGACCGAGAATTTTCCAGATTTCATGAGTCTCCCTTAAACTATCAGGTTCCTCATTCAGTGCCACAGTCATAAGAGTGTTTCTCAAATCACGCCACCCACATTGAATAAGGGGATTAAGCCAATGCCTAAATGATAAAAGCCTCCTTGAAATAGGCATATGCCTGCTATATTAATATAGCAACCACATGTGAGACCGCTGCTGGGCCAGACATCACAACGCCCAAAAGGACTCATACAACAAAAATATTGGGGCAACAACAAAAAACATGCCCAAGAAAAAAGAAATGAAAGACACGGTGAGTCGACTAAACGCTGGTGATCCGCCATCGCTGCGCCCTCCTAAATAGTTCCACCACGCATCTAGAACTCTAAAACGCCCAACATCAAACAACACCTTCAAGAAGGGTTACGCCGCTAAGACGCCGTTATTTCCTAGCCCAAAGCACTGGACCTAGGGTTTCCCTCGGCACTCAGGGTATAGTGGATCGGGGCTATCCACAACGCCCTTAAGGGAGGAATAGAGCCACCCAAAGGTGGCACCATGTCGGGGTCGAACCGACAAGGATTTCTCCGTAGCCCCACCCACAAAAAGACCCCGGACGCTTCGGAGCATCTCTACCATACTCGCCGCCCACCAGCACGCGCCACCACGATCTTGTATACACCTGCGTCTTCGTCTCATCAAGCTCATAGGCAAGCAGCCTGCAATGACAGAGGGACACGACAAAGTTCTAGCGAGGGACAACAGCACAACGGCTAGCGGGAGGAGGCCACCTCCACCAACATGAGGCGGTCGTCGACCGGACATAGGCAGCAAGAGCACACCAGGCCCGGGCAGGCCCAGTCGGGCCCCGGAGGGCCCGTAAAGCTCTCGCCATCCCTGCTGCAACATGCCTATGTCATGACCCAAACCCGATAAGGTTCGAAGCCCTGTGTTTATAGTGGTTGTCCCTGGATCGAATAGCTAGCACCCACAGTTTAAGATATAATATCAAGAAACACAGGTCATATTACATCGCATATCCAGGAATAAAATAGTTCATTACAACTTACATAGCTCATATGACTACTTATTACAAAGCAGCAGATAAAACTATAAAGCATGGAGTCCTTCATCTTCATGTGCCACAGGCAAACATGTTGGGTGGAGACTCGTAACCTCTACTCATCAGACTTCACTATCATCAAGTAATCCTGCAACATGATATGTGAAAGAACATTTCAAGTTTTCCTATGTTTTGCGTGTTAGATAACAATACTATGGAGACTTTTCATGTGTGCTAAGTGTGTAGGAAGTTTTGAGGGGGGGGGATAATCCGCCCCACCAAGGGCCGGATAATCCGGCCTACCACATCTCTCAAGGAAGCCAAGGCGCGTCGCTCGGTACCCGGTCAGATTTTCTCCCGGAAAATCCAAACTGGGCGGTTTTTCCTCCCCAAGCCAGATAATTCGGGTGTCGCATGGGCCGGATAATCTGGCCCCCAATTTTCGAGCAAAAGGAGCCAAGGCGCGTCGCTCGGTATCCGGTCGGATTTTCTACCGGAAAATCCGAACTAGGGCGGTTTTTCTTCCCCAGGCCGGATAATCCGGCCTTCGCATTGGGCCGGATAATCTGGCCCCCAGAAGTTGATCAAGGGCAAGCTCGGCGCGTCGCTCTGATAGGGGGGGTGGTTTACTCGTTCCTCTTCCACTCGCTCTTTACTCGCTAGTAGATAGGTTTGCATATAGGGAAATTCCACCCAATAGTCTATCTAGAGAATTTACCCTTTGTGCTAAGCCTAAAATTGAAAAAGAATTAAAAATTGGTGTAGCACCTATTCACCCCCCCTCTAGGTGCCCATACGATCCATTTCAATTGGTATCAGAGCCCCGACTCTTAATTTGGGCTTAACCGCCTAAGAGTAGTATGGGTACCAAGGATGATGGAAATGAGGCTGTGGATAAGGTCATAATGGATGATCTCAAGTCGTTGGAAACAACCTTGTTGAAATCCTTTGAGGCCAAGATGGAGGAGATGAATCAAATGATTGCTCGCCTTACATCATCCATAGCCCCATCTCCATCCTCCTCTGAGGCTCCCACACCATCATCTAAGGAAAAGGGTAACACCAGATCCAAGGATGATGATGTGGAAGGTGAAAAACTAAATGGATCCACCTTCAAAAAGGGAAATGGTAAGGAGGAATATAGTGAGGTTCACGACGTATATTCCCCCGACCCACCTATCCCTCATCCTCATATAAACAATAGGGGTGATCCACCCAAGCTCACTGCATCCTCTTTTAACCAATGGCAATTCCTAATGAAATCTCATGTTTGCAGCTCCTCTATTGAATTGTGGAGGATTATTGAAGAAGGTCTTCATATTGGAGATCAAACCAATCTAACGAGAAGGGAAGTTGTGGATAGCCAGTTGAATGCCACCGCTCTCCACATGATATAGCTGGGTGTGGGTCCCAAGGACATGCCACATATTGAACATCTCAACATAGCTAAAGAGGCGTGGGATGCTCTTACGGACCTTTTCGTTGGAAACGAAAGCATGAGAAGAAACATGTATGATGCCCTTAGTAATGAAGCTGAGGGATTCTACATGTTGGATGGAGAAAACCATGAGGACATGTCTAGAAGACTCAAGGGCATCGCAACAACATTTCTGAAGCATGGGGCCACTCACATTGATGATGCATGGATAAAAAGAAAATATGTGAGTGCCTTAATGCCTTTCGAGCCAACGGATTTGAAGAGCCTGCAAGGTAGACAAAACTATCATCAAATGACATCCAACGAAGTCATGCAAGAAATGGTGTCATTCAAAGTGGCGGCAAAGAATGCTGAAGATGCCCGTGCTCGGGCCATTAGGATGCAAAAGGGTGTCAATGTGGCTCTCAAAGCCAATGTTGTTGAGCAAGAGGAAGATGGAGGAGTTTTTGAGGGGGTATCTATGGACTGCCCCGATGAGGTCAAACGTGCTCATGGTGAGTACATGGCATTCTATGCAAGGAACTTTTGGAAGGACCCTGCCAAAGCCAAGTCTGACCTTGAGCGCAAGAACGGGTCAAATGGAAGAAGAGAAAGTGGCCCAAGATTGAGAACTTGCTTCAACTGTGGAGATAGAATGCACTTTGTTGCCGAGTGTCCTTATCAAAATAGAGAAGGCAATGGTGGCAGGCTCATTCTTAAAGAGAAATCTAAAGCTCCTAAGAAGAAGCCGTTTATTAAGAAGAATGGCCCTTTCAAGAAGCAACCCAAGATTGTCCTTGTAGCTCAAGAGGAATACTCCTCCGCAAGTGAAGATGAAGAGGATGATGATAGTTCCTGCGAAGTGGCTGCTATAGCCACCACATCGACTCCCTCCTCTCTCTTCGACTCACCGAATGAGAATGCCATCAACAACAACGCCACTTGCCTAATGGCAAGAGGATCCGAGGTATCAACTTCTAGCTCTTCATTTCCTAAGACTAACATAATTTTGGATATGGATGATCATGATAGTCTTGTAATGAAAGAAGAAGTTATTGCCTTGGATACTTTTTTCACTAACCTACAAGGTGAGCACAAACTCCATTTTGATGCTCTTATGAGTCAACTTGCTCAAGCCGAAGATCTCCTTGAAGAAAAGGAAAGAATTGAAAGAGAAGATGCCTTGGAGATAGCTTCTTTGAAGAATGCCTTGGAAGAGGAAGATGAAGCTCGAGTTTCTTTGGAAGAAAGACTCGAATCCCTTGAGGGGTCACAAGAAGAAGCTATAGCTCAGCTCATTAAAGAACGTGACCATGCTCTTGCCAAGGTAAAGAAACTAAAGAAAGAAAAGATTGATTTTGGGGCTGTTCATGCTAGACTTTTGGAGAAGTTTGATAATCTTGAAAGTGCTCACAAGGCATTGAAGAGTGATCATTCTACTCTAAATGAGTCTCATGACCAACTCCAAACTCAATTGAAACGGTATGATGTGCCAAGTACCTCCTCTTCATCCTTTGGAAAAGAAGATCTTGCAAGAAGTTCTCAACACAAAGGTAAAGGGGTTATTGATGAGATACTGAGCAGGCAAAGGACAAACAATAGTAAAGAAGGTCTTGGTTACATACCCAAGATAAAGAGCAAGAAAAACAAGAAGAAGAAGAACAAGACTGCTCAATCAAAGACTAGCAACATTAACAATAACAAGACTAATCATGATGGTTTTGCAGGGATCAACAATCCTAACTTTGAACTATATTGTGATTGTTATGGTGATGTTTATGCTAGTTATGTAGGGCCTTATGATTGTTACATTCCTTGGTCTATTTGGGTTCCCAAGACCCTTGTTACTAACATGAGAGGACCCATTGAAAAATGGGTACCTAAAACCAAGAAGTAATTTTCTTGCAGGGCTATGCTTTCGGTGGTTCTAAAGGGGTACTCGATAGCGGTTGTACGAGTCATATGACCGGAAGCAAGGATATCATCACGGAGATGCGGCCAAACCTTGATCACATTACCGTCTCCTATGGTGACAAGTCAAAATCTGAGGTATTGGGTCTCGACAAAGTTGTGGTGGCTCACGATATCTCTCTCGTGGACGTCATGCTTGTTGAGACCCTCGGGTATAACTTACTTTCAGTTTGTGCCCTTGGTAAGATGGGCTTTGTAGTTTACATTTATGCTGATTTAGTGGTACTCTTGTGGAGCAAGTCTCTAAAAGTCGCTTTCGTGGGATATGTCAAAAACGACATGTACGTGGTGGACTTTTCGGGGAAAACCACTACAGGCCCGATGTGTCTTTTCGGAAAGACTGACGCGGGTTGGCTATGGCATCACCGACTATCCAACGTCAATATGAGAACTTTGCAAAGTCTCCACAAGGGTGGCCACATTCTTGGACTAAAAGAAAATGTCTCTTTTGCCAAAGATCGTGTGTTGAAGGGAAAATGCATGATTCACCTCATCGAAGGAAAACCATTATCTCTTCAAAAAGGATTTTGGAGCTCCTTCATGTGGACCTCTTCGGACCTCCATCTCATGCAATCCTCGTTGGGAAGAAGTATTGTCTAGTGATTGTTTATGATTACTCAAGATACACTTGGGTTTATTTCTTCAAGTTGAAGAGTGAAACTCAACAAAATGTCATCGACTTCGCCAACGAGGTTCAACGTCAACACAACGTCCCCATTCTGGCTATAAGGAGTGATAACGGCTCGGAGTTCAAGAACTACACCTTAAATGAGTTCCTAAGTGAAGAGGGGATAAGACATCAATATTCCGCTGCATACACCCCTCAATAAAATGGTGTAGCCGAGAGGAAGAATCGAACTCTAATGGACATGGCAAGATCAATGTTAGCCGAATTTAAATCTCCATATAACTTCTGGGTTGAAGCAATCTCTACTGCTTGTCATTCATCCAACCGCTTATACCTCCGCAAGATCTTGGACAAGACTCCGTATGAAATACTTACCGGTAACAAGCCAAACATCTCATACTTTCGGGTATTCGGGTGTAACTGTTTCTTTCTTATTAAAGGAGTTCGTTTATCTAAATTTGAATCTAAGGCTTTAGAAGGTATTTTTGTTGGTTATGGTGCCGAATCCCACACTTATAGAGTCTACAATAAGCTCTCCGGAACCGTTGTAGAGTCTTGTAGTGTGGTGTTCGAGGAAAATGACGGTTCCCGTGTGGAGCAAGTTGGTGTTTGTGATGCAGATGTTGAAATACCCCAAGATGCCATAAGAAGAATGGGCGTGGGATTCTTCCGCCCCATTGAGGAACCCCTTGTGGCGGACCGGGAAGGAAAATGCTCTACTCATATAGAGCCCTCATCTACACATACTCAACATGCTCCAACCACGGGGGAAACTTCTACACCATCTCCATCAAATGTTGAAGGTCAAGATGTTCCAGAAAGCTCCAGGCCAGATTTTCCGGTTGACATCGGATTATCCGGCCACCCCGCTACAGCTGATCATGTTGCTCCTGCTGGTGAAGATTTCAACGCAAGCTCCAGGCCGGATTTTCTGGCTAGCCCCGGATTATCCGGCCCCTCACCAGTTCAAGCAAGTCCCAGGCCTCCTGAAGAAGCTGCGGCAAGTACTCCCAGGCCGGATTATCTGGCTCTGACTCCCCAGATCTGCAGCCTCCTGTTACGGCTACGGATTCACCTCAAGGGCATGCGTCTCCACCACCTGCTACTGATGTTCCAGTTACTGATCAAGGCGGAGAAAATGTTTCCAATGAAGACTCAAGTGATGAATCTCCTCCTCCAAGAGACAACAAACTTATTTAACTTCGTCGCAAGGCTTGGGCTGATCGTAACCTTGAGTTGAGGGGTCACACTCTCGACAAGGTTGCTGGTGATCTTCGACGAAGGGTTTCTACAAGAAGAGAATTGGCCAGTTTTGGTGAGCATCAAGCTCATATCTCCATGGTGGAACCTAAGAAGGTATTTGAAGCTCTTGAAGACCCAGACTGGGTTGTTGCTATGCATGAAGAATTGAATAATTTCGAGCGCAACAAATTCTGGAAACTAGTGGAGAAATCCAAAGAGTGCCGCAATGTTATCGGCACCAAGTGGATTTTCAAGAACAAGCAAGATGAGAATGGCATTGTTGTGAGGAACAAGGCAAGACTTGTGGCACAAGGGCACTCCCAAGTTGAGGGCATCGACTTCAGCGAGACCTATGCTCCTGTGGCTCGCCTTGAGTCCATCCGTATCCTTCTTGCTTATGTTGCTCATAACAATTTCAAGTTGCAGCAAATGGACGTCAAGAGTGCCTTCCTTAACGGTCCTCTACATGAGTTGGTATACGTAAAGCAACCCCCGGGGTTTGAGGATCCTAACTTCCCGAACCATGTCTACAAACTCAATAAGGCACTCTATGGCCTTAAACAAGCCCCACGTGTGTGGTATGAGCACCTTAAAGAGCTTTTGTTAGATCGTGGCTTCGAAGTTGGGAAAATCGACCCCACTCTTTTTACTAAGAAGGTTAAGGGGGAGCTCTTCGTATGCCAACTATATGTAGACGATATCATCTTTGGTTCTACTAACAAAGCTTTTAACGATGAATTTTCAAAGCTTATGACTAACAGGTTTGAGATGTCTATGATGGGGGAATTACGATTCTTTCTTGGATTTGAGATCAAGCAACTTAGAGAAGGAACCTTTATTAATCAAGCAAAGTACATCCAAGACATGCTCAAGAGATTCAAGATGACGGATCTAAATGGTGTCGCCACTCCAGTGCAAACAAAGTGTCATCTTGAACTTAACCCTCATGGTAAAGATGTGGACCAAAGGTATACCGGTCCATGATCGGCTCTCTTCTTTACCTCTGCGCATCTAGACCCGATATTGTGTTGAGTGTGGGAGTGTGTGCAAGGTATCAAGCAGCTCCTAAAGAAAGCCACTTAGTGGCGGTCAAGAGGATCTTTCGATATTTGGTTCATTCCCCCAACTTTGGTCTCTGGTATCCCAAGGGCTCCAATTTCTCTTTATGTGGTTATAGTGACTCAGATTGGGCTGGTGATAAGGATGGTCGGAAATCCACTTCCGGAGCTTGTCAATTCTTGGGAAGATCTCTTGTATGTTGGTCCTCCAAAAAGCAGAATTGTATATATCTCTCCACCGCCGAAGCTGAATATGTTGCTGCTGCCAGCGCTTCTACTCAATTATTGTGGATGAGGCAAACTTTAAAGGAATACGGTGTCAATTGTGACAAAGTGCCTCTTTTATGTGATAATGAAAGTGCAATCAAAATTGCGTACAATCCTATTCAGCACACTAGGATGAAGCATATTGAGATTCAGAATCATTTTATTCTAGACCATGTTACTCGCAGCGATATTGATCTATCCTTTGTGAGCATGAAGAACCAACTGGCGGATTTTTTACAAAGCCACTTGATGAAGCAAGATTCTGCTATTTGAGGAATGAGCTAAATATCATTGATTCCAGGAGCTTGTCTTGATTACCCATGCACTCACTCGTACATCTCACTCCTTGTTTGGTCTAGGTGTGGGCATGGATATAGGGGGAGTGTGGTCCTAACTCATTGGGCTAACCATCCCCCCATAATGCCAAAAGCAAGATAAATCATTTCACTTAATATCATTTTGTGATATGTGAGCTTATTGATGAGTATTGGTCGTGAACCCAAGATATATCTTCGCGGTGTCACACCATACACTCCAACAAGGTGGCTTCGGCCACCGCCCTCTCCCTTGTGGAGAATTAGATATTTTTGGATGTTATTTGCTCTCTCATGTTCTTATGGGAATCACACTCAATCTTGGCTTTTATTTGATTTGGATTTTGCAATTTTGAGTGTCTAGTACCATCTCAGTTTGGCTCTGTTAATCCTAAGCCTTCCCTACCCCTAAGCCATCTATTCTTGCACACAAGTCCCTTGTACACCTTGTGGGGGTGTTGTTTGGGGACGCGCGGGCCTGGTTCTATGTATAACAGAATCCCAGATTTTAGGCCGGATAATCCGGCCCAAGTGTTGGCCGGATAATCCGGCCTTGGCGGATTTCATCTGAAAGGGTAGGGCTCGGGGGGAAGGGCTCATATCAAGCAGCACTTCTCCCCAGCCCTCTCCTCCTCCACAGCCGCCGCCTGCCGCCCCTCACCCTTCCCGGAGCCTCTCCGGCCACCGGATTTTCCGGGCCTCCTCGGATCTTCTTCTCCACGCCTCCGAGTACCTTCTCCTCCGTGTTCTTCCTCCAATGAGTGAGGGTAACTCCCTCTCTCCCCATCTTTGGCTAGATGTGTATCTGGTTGGGTGGAACGTTGTCTAGAAGGATGTGTTTTCGCATAGAAATCATAGTCTTGCAGTTTCTAGGCCCGATCTACTTTTTTTGCATGCTAGGTGAAATCGAAAATTTCTGCCAGGGCCGGATTATCCGCCCCTGGCCAGGCCGGATAATCCGGCCTGACAGATTCGATTCTGCGTCAGTTTCACTATGTGTATGCATTGAGTAGTTTTGTCCTGTGAACTTTTTGACTACTTTTTCCATGCTCTTCCTAGACTTGTGTGTATGCTTATCCCCTTGCTATCGCCCTTATTCTCCTCACATGTGGTTCCGGTGTTTCCAAGACCTACAAGCGCCGTCCTCGCGCCAAGTACTTTCGGGACGACGGTCAAGGTAACCTAGTGGACGAAGTTGAATTGAGGAGAAGGAAGAACGAAGAGAGGCGAATGGCTGAACAATCCAAGAGGACTAGGAAGGGGGTGTCCAAGAGGAAGGGCAAGGAGCCCAAGATCAACTACAGGGCTTTGGATGCAGTCTCCTTTTCCACCATCCGTCACCGTGACTTGTTTGCTGAGCTGCCTCGTAATGTTGAGCTGGGGGATACCCGTTTTTGGTGTGCAGAACAGAAGGGGATTTATGAAGACATCTATGCCAGGCTGAACATTAGGCCTATGCACCCACTGGTACTTGCTGATGCTTTGGAGAAGGCGCATCTTGTGGATGCGATGTATGTGGCTGAGAGGATGGGGCTACACCATCTCATGTCTCTCCAGTGCTCCTTTGACTCTGAGGTGGTGAAGCAGTTCTTCTCCACTTTGGTGATTTGTGGGGATGAGCGTCGCACTATGAAGTGGATGACTCATGACAAGCCAATGACTGCTGATTTTCACGTGTTTGCTGAGGTTCTAGGGTACTCCTTCTGCAGCAGGGATAGAGCCAGTGGCCACCGCATCATCACTCAGTTGAAGCCCAACAAGGATGCAGCTCTCTCTCTGTGCACTGTGGACAATGGCATTGTCGGTACTGTGGCTGGTCTTGCTCCCATCTATGCCGCATTGGTGGGTCTCTTCCGTGACTCCATTACTCCGAGTGGGGGCAACAATGACAGCATCCGTGGTCACCTTGTTCATCTACTTCAATTTTCTCATGAGGTTGCCTCCTGCGAGGACGAGTCAGTGCAGTACAGGCTGGATGTCATGGACTTCATCTACCATGAGCTGTGTGATGCTATGTTCAACCGTCTATCCATTCCCTATGCGCCCTACATTATGATGCTCATCCGCCACCTGCTTCCTGCTGAGGAGTTCCACATTGACTCGATGCACAAGGCCAAGAATATTTACAACAAGGTTTGGAAGGCCTCTCACCCCTCCTCTGCTCCTGAGGGCCTCATGAGGGATGCTCGCAGCCCCCCTGTGCCTCCCGTGGCCCATGAGATCAAGCAGCTGAACTGGTTCCAGCGTCACATTCTCTACATGGGCGTGGACACGCGCAAGGGTCAGTACGAGGCATACAAGCAGCGCCATGAGTTGGCTCACTCCCAGCAGCTCATTCTCCACCACGTATCTGGCGCTTCGGGTGCTCCTCCGGCTCCTACACCTCCCACTCCGTATGCTCGGTGGAACTCCTCCTCCGGGCTGAACTATGGTGAGCTGGAGCGTCACTTGTTCCCCTCTGCGCCCGCTGCTGATGATGAAGATGAGGAAGGTGACACCAAGGAACTTGAAGATGAGGATGAGGAAGAGAATGAAGACGAGGACGAGGACTACGATGAGTGATCCCATGGGGCGCTAGCATCGCTGTTCTCCCTTTTTGGTGTCTCGATGCCAAAGGGGGAGAAGTAGTTCTATTAGGTTGTCCGTGGATTTGCATGGGTCGGGCATAAGCACTTGCACTTTTCTATTCGTTATTTCTTGCTTATGCCCATTTAGCGTTGAACTTTAAATTCGTGATTTGGTTGTTTGAGACTCTTTGTGGTTGTCTGGATTATGATATGCCTATGGACTTCATATCATGGATTATGCTTATGAATCTATCTATTCATATCCTATTGCCGGAGGTATATCACGGAAGGCGCGCTCGCTCATATTGGTTATCCGGTAATAATTGTGATTTATGTCAAGGATGTCTATTCTCTACTTTGGTGGTATGTGTTTTTGCTCATATGTCTATGGAATAGATTCACCTATTTGTGTGCATTTGTATTCCAATGCAAAACTCTATTATGCACACATTGAGGGGGAGTCTCTTTCATAAGTTAACTCTGTATGTCTTGTGTCTTTCTCCTGCAAATCCTGGTATTGTCATCTAACACCAAAAAGGGGGGGATTGAAAGAAAATTTCATGTTTTCCTATGTTTTGCGTGTTAGATAACAATACTATGGAGACTTTTCATGTGTGCTAAGTGTGCAGGAAGTTTTGAGGGGGCCCGGATAATCCGCCCCACCAAGGGCCGGATAATCCGGCCTACCTCATCTCTCAAGGAAGCCAAGGCGCATCACTCGGTACCCAGTCGGATTTTCTCCCGGAAAATCCGAACTGGGGTGGTTTTTCCTCCCCAGGCCGGATAATCCGGGTGTCGCATGGGCCGGATAATCCGGCCCCCAGTTTTCGAGCAAAAGGAGCCAAGGCGCGTCGCTCGGTATCCGGTCGGATTTTCTACCGGAAAACCGAACTGGGGCAGTTTTTCTTCCCCAGGCCGGATAATCCGGCCTTCGCATTGGGCCGGATAATCCGGCCCCCAGTAGTTGATCAAGGGCAAGCTCGGCGCGTCGCTCTGATAGGGGGCGGATTATCTGCCGGATATTCCGAGTCTAGGGCGGTGTTTCCCCAGACCGGATAATCCGGCCCTCACTTGGGCCGGATAATCCGGCCCCAAAAGTTTGCAACAGCTGGTTTTTGAAGGGGGGTATAAATATCCCTTCTGCCCCAACGTTTAGTCTTCTTGATTTATTCGAATTTGACCAGACCTTGTGCAAGAGCTCTAAATCTCGATCTCCCACTTCAACCACCCGAAGATCTTGATCTTTGGTGGAATTGAAGGAGGAGTAGTTCATCATCATCATCAAGAATCAAGCGCTTCAACTCCTCTCCATTCACTTGGAGAAATCCTTGATCTAGTATTCTTGTCAATACCTAGATCTTGTTTATTGTATTTGATAAGTTTGTTTTTGTGGCAGCTTGTTGTCATTTCAGGAGCCTCCAAGTTGTTGTGGAGTTGTTGCCCTGCTAGTTGTGTAAAGGCGCCGGTGCCCGCCTCGAAGGGTACCTATAGTGGAAGGTGGATCAGGCCTGTTGTGGCAAGATCCATCGGAGAACAGGGTGAGGCCTTTTGTGGCATGGTGGTCTTAGTACCACCCACCCCTCCAACGCAGACGTACTTTCCTTAACAAGGAAGGAACTGCGGTCAAACATATCCTGTGTCTCCGCGTGCTTCACTTCGGTTTACTCGTTCCTCTTCCACTCGCTCTTTACTCGCTAGTAGATAGGTTTGCATATAGGGAAATTCCACCCAATAGTCTATATAGAGAATTTACCCTTTGTGCTAAGCCTAAAATTGAAAAAGAATTAAAAATTGGTGTAGCACCTATTCACCCCCCCTCTAGGTGCCCATACTATCCATTTCAATGTGTTACAGCCACAAGGGTCAATACATTTTGAATTGTATTGGCAAGTGTCACTAGTATGTGGATATAAAGTGGAACCTACTACTACATGCATATCTGGCTAGGTAGAGCTTTGGCTAGTTTGAAGCAAGAAAGTTTTTCCCTATCCTTTTATAAATAATTTGCAACACTTATTATCAAACTAAGTTACACTGGAAACCCTCCAGGTAATATTTCCAATCACAACATAGTGGTACCACTGATAGAAATCAGTGAACCTAGGTTCCATTGATAGATATCAATGAACCAACAACCCTTGTTCACCCATCAAGTTTTAACTTAGGAAATTAGAATGACGAGATTCTTGATTCTGCTTCATTGTCTTGAGGCTCAGAAGTTGTCCGTTACCGGGGACACGACTAAGTACTTAATTTTACCCTCTCGAGAGGTGGTGCACTTTCCCCACAAGACTCGACATGCATCGAGACGAGACTTTTCAGAAGCAATTCCTCAGACCACCACAGACGCATTCCATCCTATCATCACTACCACCCTCTGTCCGTCTGGCTGAGTTCTCGCAGCTTAGTCGATCAAGGTAGAGCCCATATGCCATGTGGCTGCACTGGAAGCTTCACGATAAGAACATCTCCAATCTCTTTGTTCCTGGGTGGCCTTCCACAAGTGTGATACACCAGCCGACCATAGATATGGCCCCTCAGTAACCACTCAACATAATCCAAGCAAGTCCCATTTCCACCCAGGTGTTTCATTAAGTACTTGTTTTATTATAGAAAACATATATTTCCAATACTCCATATAATCATAATATGATATTCCACCCCGAAAACTATAGCAGGGCTAAGCATTTCTAATCTTACGATGTTTCACCTACCAAGTAGAAACTACAATTCCCTATTCTACATAGGAGATATAGCATAGCATAATAATAGTCTTTCATGCATAGTAAAAAAATCTACTAAGCATAATGAAAATACTAGGACATGGATGATAGTGCCACTTGTCTTAGTAGTTGGTCGTGTTGGTACACTCTTCGCCGTAACACACTTAAAAATCTACACAATCTATCAAACAAAACAACCAAGACAAACATGCACAAAATCAACACTAATGGCAATACAAAAATCATGCAAAATATGCAAGCATATAAGATGGCAATTTTTATTGTACAAATTGTTATAAAAAGGTTCTGAACATCACTAAGTGCTTTCTGAACATTTTTATATTTGCAAGATTACAAATGCAACCATTTGTGCAATTATAACAATTAGCAATATTTTCTAACACTCGGAAAGGCCAATCTTACTAAATAATTTCCAGGGTATTATTTATACAAAAATAAATTTATATTTTGGTCTTAGTGGGCAGAGGGTTCAAAATACAAGCTACTTCAGAAGGATTTACTCAAAAATAATTTACACAACAAATTTTATACTCCAAATACTCCACAAATATTTCTGTATAAAACGTGATTTTAACAGATGAAAAAGTACCAAATTATGGTTTCATGGTGTTCTACTCATTTTTATGAATCCATAGACATATTATTTGCTAAATTTGGATAAACAGAACTTAAACTATGATTTTTACAAGTTTCTACTTTTGTATGTCTAAAAATCCGAAAATAGAAAACTATAAGACAAGTGGCAGATTTATTGGCATGTACCCCTTCGATAAGTGATCTATTGGTGGCCCTTAGATTAATATCAAACGGATCAGGAAGTCTTACCAGAAAATCTCGCCGGAAAGATCGCCGGAATGGCGGGCATGGGCTTGGCATTACCATTCTCGTCGCTAGGAACGTATCCGGAGTTGAAGAAGACGCGGACGGCGTAGAGGACGTCGAGGCGGTACTCATGGACATGACGGAGAGCTTGCTGGTCTTCGAAGACAGCGCCAATCCACAGCTGGAGCCGCGGTGGCGTCGGGTGGCTCGACCAACGAAAACAAAATGTCGTCCCACCATGTCCTAGAGGTAGGCAACAATGAGTAGAGTATTCTGATTCGAGGAATTGACAAGTTTCTCACCATGGACGACAATATCTGACGATGAACTCCGATTTTTGGGTGATCTTGGCATCGCTGGTATGTGATCTACAGAGCTTCTCTCGAGAAAGTCTGAGAACGAAAATGATGGAGGAGAAAGAGGGGAAGATGATGCTCTCTTTGGTTTTTGCTAAGTTGGCCTGTGGAGGGAGATCGGGAGACGTATGCCACCGATTGGTATTCGGAGCACCGGTTTGATATGAGAGATCAAGGCACTAAAGTGAGAAACTAATAGTCTGAATGGAACTCCACTTGATTACAAACGTTTTTCGTTTTGAGAACATGTTACTAGAATTGATAGGGGGGAGAGGAAGAGGTTACAGTGGCCATGAGAGTAACGCTCAGGCTGTGTAGGTGAACTCCACGAAGAAGAAGATGATTCGTTCATCGGCCTTCATGGACTTGGCTGAACCGGCCCAAGAAGAAAAATGAACGGGAGAAAGAAAAAAAAGGTAGGGATAGAAGGCTGGCCTGTTGGGCTATGGGCTGGATTGTTGTGGGCTTTTTTTTTCCTTAACCGATTTCTTCTTTTCTTTTTCTGTTTTGTTTTTGTCAAGTGTTTAAATCAAATTTGGTTCAATTTTCTTTCATAAAATTTTATAATAAAATTTCAAATAGGTTATATTGGCACTATTATATAAAATTAATTCAATTACAATTTGAATATGGCACAATACCCATATAGTTTTATTGTAATATCTTTTTTTTAACTTTTGTTTTAAAACTCCTAAAATTGTCAAACCAGTTTGTAAATTTATAAAATAGTTAAATATTATTATATATCATTTAAATATACTTTTGTTTCATTCAATTATGGATTTCATCCATGGCTTAAATTGCCTTTGCAATATTTCTTATTTCTTTTTCCTCTTGTCTTAGATAACTCATATGTTTTGATTTATAGTTCCAAAAAGGGTGATTCCAATTTGTATAGTTATATTTAGTGATTCCTTATAGTTACATAACATTTAAAAAAAATACTTTTGTTGCATTTAAGTATTGATTTTAGCTATGAGCTTTATTGACTTTGGAATAATTTATTTTATCATATAAAAACCATAACCTTTTATCCATGGCTCCAAATGGAGTGAAAACAATTCCCATTGTTTTGTAATATTGTTGTTTACCATTATAGATTATTTAGGAATGATGTTGCTAGATTTTTATATGGATCATATCCTTAATCTTGGATTGAACTTGATGGTGATTTCTCTTATTAGTGTTTAGGTTTTAGGTTTATCAATTTTTGAGAGGTTTAAAATGCTAGTGCTTAATGATGATGATGCATGACATGCATTTGAATTTTTTGAAAACTTATTTTTCACTTTCTTATAATTTTTTTTAAGTAAGGTTTTGATATTTCCATTAGGGGAATCAAAAGTTTCTTTTCCCCCTAAATTTTCTATTTTATTTCTTTTGTTTATTTAATTTTCCACATTTCAAAATTTGGAAAATTTTGGGATGTGACAGCCTACCACTGTGCCGCTCTTCCCTGCCGGATCGGTCGTCACCACCGTCGAGCAGATAGGGCCGCAGCATCAGAGGGGCCGGCCCTCCCTAGCCCAGATCGGGCCCAAAGGGGCCGGATCTAATCGGCGGGACCAGCCTGCCTGCACCACCGCAGGGCCCCGCCGCGCGCATGCCGGCGCCGACACCGCCGCCCACAGGCCCCTGGCACCACCGCAAGTACAAGACCGCGCCGTCCCGAGCTGCACCGCCGCCGGGGGGAGCCGGCCCCGACCACCCCCAGCGACGCGGGGAAAGGAGAACCACCGCCGCCGATGTTGCTCGGCATAGCCCGACGACCCCTGCTGGCGGCAGCGGAGGGGGAGGAGGAGGAGAGAGGTCGCTGGCACGGGGTCGCGTTTTTTTTTTTTTCACGTCTCACAACAGCACAGTTCCGTTAAAATCCACCCTAACTCAGCAGTTTCTCTAACCGTGTTAAATATGTGGTTGCTCTCAAAAGGATAATAGGCCAGTGGAGGGCTTTAAATCTGTTTGAGCTTTCCCTAGAAAAGATCTAGTGGATTTATACAAACAAAATACCTTTGCGTTTTCTCTATCACCGGGAATTTTAAATAATCCAAGTCACGTAAAGCCTGAAGTTGCATCCTCTGAAGGTGGCAACTTTATTGAAGATTCTCGTCTGTACGTTACAGATTGATCAGGAGACGAGGATGAGTGCATGCCCATAAAAAAGTTCAGATATATGACTAAGATTGGTAAAATTCCAGACAAGTTGTCCCAAAAATCCCAAGACTGCACAGGCCTCAAACGTTATCCTGAAAGTGAGAGTCGCACGTCTACCTCCTCTCTCCCGTGAGAAAATAGAGACGGCGGTTAGGGTGAAAAAAACTAGCAGCCGTCACAATCTGCTTCATCCTCGTTGTCTATGACTGTAAATTGACGGGTCCCTGCCTTCTCTGCTTGTCGCTCCGGCGATGGGAGGGGGTGGGGACCTTGGATCTGCACTCGGCGGTATAGAAGAATCCTTAAAGTTAGAGTTTGCCCAATCGGTGTCGTCGTTATGATTGCTATGGCGGCGTTGTGCGGGACAAGAATAAGGTATACCCGCCTCCTCTTCCACCTCGTCGGCGACAATCCTGCTGCTAGCGTTGAGGAGGACGGGAATTCGTCTGGTTGTCGCTTCCATAGAGTGGTGGATCTCGTCCAGTCTACGTGTATTATGGATCTCGTCCAGTCTACGTGTGTTTTAGGTTTGATGTTACAAGCTTCGGATCAATTTAAGGGTTCAATGACGACAGATTCAGCTTTGGGACGCTGGTCCTTAGGGGAACGTGCACGGAGACTTCCCGACTGTTATCAACAACGTCATGACGACTCCGGTAAAGGAGCGGCGACAGCGGCGCGTCAGCGGCTCGCTCTGGCGGCAGTAGTGATCGTTAGGTGGTCCAAAGATCTCGATGTAATTTTAGTTATATTTAGGATGCTTTGTACTTCTTATAAACTTATAAACTTATGAAATAGATTCAAATCTTTTCTAAAAAGAAAAAAACTGCACAGGCCTCGTACTTGGGCCTCGGATATTCTCGACCAGAAAATTAGCTCTAGAGATCAAGCTGTTGTCATTAGGTGTGCTGTGCAGATTGGTCGATTTGGAGTGGGAGAAACAATATGCGCCGTGGTGCTAGTGCTGCGTCAATAAAACCAATGACAAATGGAGTGGTCCCGGCGACATGTTTCGTTGTTTACAAAATCTCCACAAGTTTCTTTTTGTGAAAAAGACCCTGCCATTAAAATCTTCACAAGTTAAAGCTACTCGATCTGATTTGCCTGCAAAAAAAAAAAGCTACTCGGTCTGATCATTGGAAACGCCCAGGACTGTGAATTGTAAAATTAAATGTTGTCGCGACATTTGGGATTGATTCTTCCCAAGCCATGGTTGGGATCGTTGCTATATGCATTGGAGGGGAGTTTGTGCCGGCATCTACTCACAGGTATGAGTATGTTCTTAACAATCCTCTAGTTAGTGGGGGAAACCTTTGCCTTTCCCGATGGCATGCCAATTATAATTCTTGTATGGCAGCATTCAGTCCACTTTATTTATTTCATACTTAGAGCAAGTATAACAACGTCCTTAAAGGGGACAAACTCTCAAAATAATCGCCGTTTTAAGGTTTTCGGCGAGAAATCGGCGGCGATCAGTATCCTCAAATCACACGTCCTTAAAAAAACTAAGGGCTGACTCGTAAACCCGCTTTTCACCCGCACAAACCAGGGTTGGAGAGGGCGACCCGAACGCGTCCTGCACTCCACCGTTCCTTTACGCGCGAGAGATTTCAGCTTGTTCCCCCTTCCCGCCGCCACCGCCGCCAATCTCCGCGCCCCCGTCGTCTCCTGCACCGCCGCTGCCGGATACTAACGACATGGACCACAAATCGACCCCGTTGTCCGTTGGCGGCACGCCGCAGCCTGGGGTGCCCTCTCCGCCTCTCACCGTTTCTCTCGGGGCTACCGGAGGTCTTCCGACCTCCACGGATGTCGCCAAGATGGTCGCGGCCACTAGCATGAAGAAGAGGAAGAGGGCGGGTACGCACCTCATCCAGACAGCATCTCTGCCGGCTCCCGACCCTGCGCCGGCGTCGAAGCCTAAGAGGAAGCGGGTGAGCCAGAAGCTTGCTATCACCGAGAAGAAGAGAGAGGTGAAGCTTGCAAAGGTGGAAGCCAAATGAGAAGAAGCAAGGCGCAAGGCCGAGTTGGAGGAGATGAAGATCAAAGTGAAGAAGGAGAAGGCAATGAAGGCACTCCTAGCCGAGGAGAGGGAGATCATGATGATGAACACGAAGGACATGGATGAGCAACAATTGGAGTGGTGGAAAGAGACCACCGCGGAGATCACAAAGAGAAGAAGGCTGAAAGAGCATGTGGGCCCCCATGTGTGGTTTTGATAATTAATGACAATCTTTATGGACTAATGTGTGTATTAAGGTGTACTTGTAGGATTTGTCTATTGGCATTGCTTGGAGCATGTGTTGGCTTCATGGTTGATGAAATGAAGAAGAAGATGTGTTTGTGCAAGCTCAAAATGTGTCATCCCTAAACGATCTCATGTTTGATGCTTGCTATCCTTGGTGATTCTGGATCAATGAATACAAGGTCAAAGGATGCTCAAGGCAAAGGTATTCTTGATAGGTTTTCCCTTTTACCGGTCTCGTGTTGGTAGTTGAGAGACCAGGTTTAGGATAGATAACAGTACTATCAAGAGAGGCTCTCGAGTGAGTATCTCGATCATATCGTTCAGAGAGAGCTCAAACCTTTGCATACTCTTTAGATCCCATGGCATCTCATAATAATGATGATGTTGTTAATGAGGATTACGAGGAATAATAGGATGAGATTGCCTCTTTAGATGAAAATGGTGAGGTTGTATATCGTGCTCTAGTTAAGGATAATATTGCTTGCTCTAAATTTGTTGAAATCTTAACTTTTGCTATGGAGAGCAAGGAAATTATTGTGCAATTGCAAGCTCAAAATGATGAGCAAGAGCACACAATTGAAATCTTCAAAGCCTCACTAATGATCTAAGAAAAGCCCTTTTAGAGGAACAATCCACCAAGGAATCTCTTGAGGAGACCTTTGTACTAGAATTATCTAGAGTAAAGGAAAACCATGATAGAGAACTTGTGGTGGCATGTTCTCTCAAAACTAAAAATGATGAACTTGTAGTTGCCCATGCTAAACTTGTTGAGGATTATAAGCACCTCGAAAATGGCTCTCGGGTCGTTAAGAGTGAGCTCATTGTAACACCCCAAAATATTAATCAAGATGATCAAGTTCTAATCACCCAAATTTAGGGTTAACAAAAACTTTTATTATTAAATCTAATATGAGTGTATGTGTGAAATGCATTAGTGTGTGAATGAGTGCAATTGCCATGTTTGATTGCTACAAGAATGGTTTAAAGATGAATACTACATCATCTACGCCAATTACAAACAAAATCCAAAGAAAAAGAAATTAAATAAGAATCATATATTATCAAATGGTCATTTTGACCAAAATTAACCACTAGACCACTTTGGGTATTTCTAGTAAAAGAATTCTAATGGAAACTTTCTCAATTCTTTTCACCCCTTGCTAGACCAAGTAAAAGTGAACCCAAACCCACTTTACAAACCAATAGAAACAATTTCCAAATCTATTTAAAGGACAATTCAAAATTGAATCAAGTTCATATGCTAAGATCACCATTTTGCAAAAACCACTCAAATCAATTCCACTTGACTTTTCCCAGCAACCATAGACACTCAAGCATGTGACAAACACACTCACCAAAATTTAGCCAAAAATTCAAATATAAATTTCATGCGGCCATTTGGTCAAACATATTGCAGACACAGATAAACCACTACCTAACTTACACTATTTTGACCAGTGATCACTCACCCATTTGTCCCCTCTTCACTCCCCTGGTATCCCCCAACACCCAGCATTGCAGGACATGCACCCCCCCTTTGCCATTGCGCCAGTGCAGCGCCGCCCGAAGCCGCCGTGCCGGTCGACCATGGACATCTCACATCACGCAGCACCGCCCTCTCCCACGACGACCAGGAGACATGCGACCGTCCACCGCCACCCTCTGTCCAACCCTCGACCGCAGGCAAGCCGTGTACCACCCGAGAAACGCCACGCCCATTTCTCTATCGCCATGCCGAGAGCGCGCCAGAGCGCCACAGCCGACACGCGCACACACGCCGCCTCTTGCCTTCGCCGCGCGTGTCCGCACTCGCCGTGACCCTAGATACCTCCCAAACATACCCGTTCGCCGCCGCGTGACCAGTAGCTCATGTACGCCGTCTCGAACGCCGCCACTCCCACGCAGAGCACCGACCAGTCCCGACCGTTCTAGACCGCCCCGTGCTGCGCCATTAAGCGTGCGACAACCGCCAGGAAGCACCGCGCCGAACCCTACCCACAGCCATGCCGCTAGCGCCTGTATCACCATCACCGACGAGCCCGAGCCATCCCGCTTTGTCCCCATCACCGGTGTATAAATAGAGGCCACCCCAGTCTCCATTCGCCACACCATTCCACTCTCCACTCCTCACAGAACCTCCCACACCTCTCCCCATAGCAAGGAGAGCACCAGTCCACCGGAATTTAGCTAGAGTCTGCCTCTGCAGACGAGGAAGGAGCCTGTTGATTGCGACCGCCCAGGAGCCGCCGCGAACACCATTCGAACCGCCGTCGTCTAAAACATCGTTCGCCCCCATCGCCGACCTTAGCTGGAGCCCTGGTGAGCCCCCACGTACCCCCATCGTCACCGCTAGGGTTTAGTCTCGCTAGAGCTGTTCGTCATAGACGATGAACCTCAGCCGTTAGATCATATTCTAATTGCACGGCCTAGATTGAAATGTACCGTTTCGGGTTAAATGAGCCACTGACTAGTGGGACCCCCGTGTCAGCAGCCCGCTGCGCCCGTGCAGTGCAGCTGGGCCGGCCCATTTAGTTTCCCGCGGAGAGCCCATAGATTCAAATAGGATTTTTCTAATTTAGTTAAAACTAGATTCTGTCAGTAGATTCAAAAATCAATTCAAAGAGATTCAATGAACCAAATTGCATGATTCCAATTTTGTTAGAAAGGTATTCAAAATATCTATCCAAACCCGTTGGATTCAAACCATTTGAAATTATAGATCACCTATAGTAAAAATAACAAGACAGAGACTTTTTCAAATTCAAACATTTTTCAAAAATCAACTATAAATGCTTTTGAGTTGATTCCAACTCTCAGAAATCACTTTTGACAAGATCTATCTGAATATGTAAAAATGTTTAGGTTTACATGCAGTGACATTGGACTAGTAATAAAAGAATGCTATATAGGCAATTCTAGTCACTTTAATTTTATTAAATAGTAATCTTACACTTTATAAAATATGACCAACACTTTAAATCACATTTCCAAGTATTAGAATATGTGGTGATGACATGTGTCAACATGATCCCATATTTTAATTGGGGAATATTAAATCTTAAGTATTTTTCAATGAGTAGAAATTACTTTTCTAAAATAAGATAAATAAAACTAAGTCTTTATTTCATGTGATGTTTGTGATGATGCTAGATCATCAAGTGTGAGCCTTAGTGTGCTAAATAGAAGTAGTTAAGTATTGTTTGGTGATTGTGTACCTGGTATTCATTTATAGACGATAGTACCGACCCAGGATACGAGGAGGATGAGTACTACCAAGAAGAAGAAGAAAACTTTAACCACTGCACTACTCAAGGCAAGCTAACACTTGCAAGTTTCCTAACTATGCAAGCCATCCTTGCAAGCTAACCTATGCAAGAGGCATTAGGCATGCTTTGGTGATGCAATTTTGATTATACCAATCCCAAGTTTACTTGCAAGCTTTATTCTTTTTACCAAATTTCTTTACTTGTAGTTAGTGCTTTGTGAGTATTAGAAAAATAGTATAGATACCATAAAGAGTATAAAACTAGGCCTAAGTAGTTATACTTAGATGTCACCAAAAGGCATAAAACTAGAGTTGGATAGTTACACTTGATTAGCACCCCTCATTAGTGAATACCCTCAACTATAGTGGCTAGTGCTAAAGCATAAAAGTTGATCACTTTAGATGGGAATACTTGGTGAAAATGATTATGAAAACCTTGGAATGATGATTCATTCTATTGAAATGTTTTGACATGTGTTATGGACACAAAATGATTTGGTGATAAAACTTGTTGAGACATGAGCCTTAGCCCTTTCTAAAAACTGATGGTTGGGTTCGGATGCGATACCATTCCAATTTTACCGTACAACCACAATACCTGAAATGGGTAGGGCTTAACTGGAAGCTTATATGCCTTAGTATGGGTTCCCTCGTGGAAAGAGGTTGAGCTGAGGCTACCTCGTGAATGTGAATGTCCACCTATGCAGTGCCCAAGATGGCAGATGGCCATGGCCGGAAGGCCAAGCTCATAGGGGAGGTGCCTATACTAGAGTGTGTAATTAAAAGGTTAGGATTGATTATCCGCATACTAAGTATGATGGTTCAGGGTTATTCCTGACGGATGTATCAAATTTTGTGGTGAAAGTGTACCACCTCTACAGAGTGTCAAACTATTCGAATAGCCGCGTCCGCGGTCATGGACAGTTGGAGTGGCCATACTGTTCCGTTGTCAGATGTTTTCAAAATGATTTGTGAAGTGAACTTTGACTTTGATTTGACCACAACAGGGTTGTGAACATGAAAACTAAGTTCCCACTTAGGTGATGTAGAACATTAAATTAGTTTTCTTTACTTCTTAACTCAGTATGAAATAAACTTGGCTATTTGCAAATAAACCTAGAGCTTAAGATTCCTACTAGAACTACCTTACTTGTTAGTGATAGTTTGCGAGTACTTAAAGAGTACTCATGGCTTTGTCCCTGGATATTCCCATGGCCAGACTATGAGGAGGACTACCAGAAAGATGGACATCAGGAGGTCTATGACAACTAGGATCATATCCCATCGTCAGCATTGCCTGTGACTCTGAAGATGGAGCCCCTACTACGTTTACTTTCCGATGCTTTGATTGTATTAAGACCGGATCATGAAATCCTTTATGACCTTTATCATGGTTTGTAATGGATGATGTACTGTGGTACCAATCTGTTATGTCTCGCAAAAATGGTAAGCCTAGGATTGCAATGTATGGCATAATAGGCATATGGGATTAAAAATCCAGGTGTTGACAAGTTGGTATCAGAGCCATCTTGACCATAGGAGACCCTAGTTAGAATGGACGGCTGGCCCAAAAACTTAATTTCAAAACAAAAGAAGTGAGTATTTATGAAAACCTATTCCCACTCTTATCCTTGAGATTCTTTCAAAAAAATTCATGTTCCTCAAAAATTCTTGCTGTCCTACATAAAATTTGACACACTTTATCACCTTGCTAACTTTCTCACCCTAAATTCTTATAGATGGAGGTAAAGTATAGCAAATTCTACCAGCTGGGCAACGGAGGCCACCTGATCTTTGAGAGGGATCTAGATGCACTCACAGAGTATCTTGAGCGCCCGCACCCGGAATTCTTCGGTGCCCAACTCAATGATCAGCAAGGAGGAGAGCTATCATGGCTGATAGTTGTAGATCTCAGAGGCAAGATGGAAGCACCCACTTCAGAGAAGATCCAATTCAGCGTTCGGGAGAACAACTGGCTAGATGGATTAGCCAGGGCTATGCAAGAAGCTCTTGCCCGTCTATGTGGGCAAAACATCAACTAGATCCAGGGAACTCGCTTTGCTCACTACGTAAGGCGTGATTCTATGGGAATGCCATTGGAGATGCAAGGACACCAGGAGCTGAAGCACCAAGTGGATAATCTCGACTTCATGTTGTATGATAGACAGCAGGAGTTGGACAACGCGCGTGCCTACGCCAACCACAGCCATGCCATTGCAATCAAGAAGGATCAGACCCTCGCCATCCTCACTAGGGAGCGCCAATCACTTCATCGTCAGCGTGACAAGAAGGATCACATCATCGATCGTATTGATAAGAATGTTGCCACTCTCGAGAAGACCATCCGTGAACAAGCGATCCAGCTTGAAGCGAAGGAGGATGAAGGTGAAGATATCCGTGGAGATCTCTACTCTTACCTCAGTAATGATGATGACTACCTGGAAGACGATGCCATGAGTTCCACACTGATGATGATGATTCCGACTTCATTGATGATGATTAGATGCACTTGAGAACTACCGTAGGAATGAGTTGTATCTAGTCCCACTGTATCGTAGTTTCACAGAATGGTTCTTAAAACCATATGTTTTCTATTTGTGTGGTGGTGTGTGTTTGTATGGTGTGCTTTGAATGAATGAATGAGAGGAAGTTGCTAGTTTGCAAAACCTGAGTCAAACTCAAAGTTTAAAGCTTTTGAAACAAAACCATGAACCTTAGAAATTTCCCTCTTATCTCATTATCTATCTCAATCTTCAGATGACTCGTGGAAATCCCGGAGGAAGCAGTTCATCTCAGGACCCAATGTTGTAGATTCTGCAAATGCTAGTTTCTGACCGTGAAGCTAGTACAGCCGAACGTCAAGCCAACCTAGCCACTCTGCAACAAATAGCTCCGATGGCCCACAATAATCAAGGTCACAGAAACCAGGATAACCATCGATCTAAGCTCAAGAACTTCCAGAATACCAACCCACCTATCTTTAGTAAGTCTGAAGAGCCCTTAGATGCTGATGACTGGCTGTAAACCATGGAGAACAACTTAGAGGTCGCAGGAGTTGAGGCCAATGAAAAGGTACTATTTGCCACCCATTATCTGGCGGGTGATGCAAGAGCCTGGTGGAATAGCATCCGTACCATGAACGAAGGTCAAATGATGACTTGGGATGAGTTGAAAATCAATTTCAGCAGGACTCATGTGCCCCTGGGTCTGATTAAGAGGATGAGGGATGAGTTCAGAGAATTGAAACAAGGAAGAATGACTGTGGTGGAATACCGTGACAAATTTCTATCACTAGCTAGATATGGCCCTGATGAGATTGACACAGAAGCAAAGAAGAAAGAGAGATTCCTGAACGGACTGCATGATGAGATGCAAACCGTGCTAGTAAACATTCCCTTTGATGATCTTGAAGCGTTAGTGGACTCTGCCATCCAGATGGAAGGGAACAATAACCAAGCCAATGACAATCGCAAGCGCAGGATGATGCACCAGCCTAGATCCCACAATACCCAGAAGTATCGCCCCAACCCGTCTGCAGGATATGCCTCGAGAAACAATCGTCCCCCTATGTCCCGTCCAAGCTATCCCAACCATAACAATAACCCCGGCAACTCCAATAACTTCAACCGTGCACCGCCCAAGTCCAACAACAACAATACTACCCCAAGGACTGGAAGCAATGTTGTGCCTATCCCAGGAAAAGACAAGTCCCATATTACTTGCTTTGAATGTGGAGTCAAGGGTCACTACTCCAACGAGTGCCCCAACAAGCTTGTAGCAGCCACCAATGTAAATGCACCCGCTCAGCAGTAGTGCCGTATTCATCCTAGAAGGAGATTTGCCCCAGGGAACTCGCTCAACTGCAACGGTCTTCTGTTCCATTTGAATGCTGAAGAGGCCCAAGAAGCGCCAGATGTCGTGCTGGGTATATTTTCTGTTAACTCAGTACTTGCAGAGTATTGTTTGATTCTAGAGCATCGCACTTGTTTGTTACAGAAGAATTTGCATGCACAAGTAAGATTCAACCAACAAAATTGAAGCATGTTATGATAGTTCAAATACCTGGTTCAACCACCAAAGCTAGAAAATTTGCAAAGCTGTACCTATCAGAATCCATGGGATAGATTTTTATGCTAATCTAATAGTACTTGGAACCAAAGGTTTGGAAGTAGTACTAGGAATAGATTGGATGTCGAAACATAAAGGATTAATCGACTGTGCCAAGAAAGCCATAACAATGACCAGTAGCACTGGAGTATCAGTAGAGCATGTATCTGAGACATTGCCCTGTCAATTCAAATGCAACAAGAGTCTAGCCCAACCAACCATAGACCAAGTCAGAGTAGTCTGTGAATACTCCGACGTGTTCTTAGATGAATTGCCCGGTATGCCCCCAGATCGGGATATCGAGTTCATCATTGAACTAATTCCTAGAACTAGACCCATAGCTCAGAGACCTTATAGTATGAACCCATCTGAATTAGTGGAGCTGAAGAAGCAACTTGATGCTATGCTGGAGAAAGGTCTGATTCAGCCAAGTGCATCGCCATGGAGATCGCCTGTTTTGTTTGTGGATAAGAAAGATGGAGGTAACCGTTTGTGCACGGATTACCGAAAGCTGAATGATGTCACCATCAAGAACAAGTACCCACTGCCAAAGATAGAGGATCTGTTTGACCAGTTGACTGGTGCTAGAGTGTTTTCTAAGATTGATCTTATAACTAGTTATCATCAACTCAAGATTCGTGCAACGGATATTCCAAAGACCGCCTTTACCACCAGATATGGATTGTATGAGTATACTGTCATGTCTTTTGGATTAACCAATGCCCCTGCTTATTTCATGAATCTTATGAATAAGATTTTTATGAACTTCTTGGATAAGTTTGTCATTGTTTTTATCGACGATATTCTGATCTATTCCAAGACAGAAGAAGTGTTGGATTCGCAGCATAGAAAACAAAAAATTTCCTACGATGGGAACTATACGCCAAGATCTATCTACTAGATACAAGCAACAGGTGGATATACATCCATAGACCCTCGAAGACAACAAAGCTTTGTTAACGAGATGGAACTCGTGGATGATGTAGTCGTACACTTGCCGATCTCAAGATCGTGATGAAGTCCTTCAGGGCTAGTAGTTCCAGCACCATCAGGTCCAGCACCATCAAGTCCAGCACCGCAAAGTAGCAGTGCATCCGTGATCGCACACACGTCCGGTACACCGAACAACCTCCACCTCCTCGCTCCAGTGATGCAGTGGAAGCAGCAACTTCTTTCTAGATAAAGCCACCGGGAACATGTATCTCGCTAATCCGAGACCATGGGGAATAACTAGAGGGAGAAGAGAACCTTCACGAGGAGGTGGGGCAAGAGGAGAGGAGCCATGGGGATCCTTTTATAGGGGAGAGGGCGCAGCCCCAAGGCCATGCCTGGCCGGCCATGGTGGGTTCCCCCACCTCTCCCTCATTCATGTGGGTGGAGCTTCCACTAAGCCCACTCACATCAATTTCAACTCCACTCACTTTGCATTTAATGTCCATCAAATTAAATGCATTTTATCTTTAAATAAAACACTTTTATTTATTTTATTCAGAATTTTGTTAATTACTTTAATTAACAAACATTCACATAAAACTCCCTGCAACATTTCAATATCACATGCAGAATCAGTTTCGGCAATTTCACCCGATACAATTCCGGTTTCCATCGAAATGATTCCAGCGCTTTCTTAATCTTTATCTGAAACATATTTGCTCCTAAATGGTGCCGGTATCCCTTAGGTGTGTCACCCTACGGTTCACGAATAATGCAGACATGATCGAGACCCCTCTCCGATCAATAATCAGTAGCGGGACCTAGAGATCCGTACTGACTCCCACATATTCAACGATGACTCTTGTGATCGTGTGAACCTTTAACGTCGTAACTAAATCCCTTTGTCTCGCGATATATTACATGTCCGATATTTGATCATTGGCATCCAAATACCTAGTTTGATCTCGTTACCGACATGCACTCTTTTCTTGTTCCCGTGATATAACATTCTAGTGATCACATCACTTGCTTGCAAGCTATCTTAATGTGATATCACCGAGAGGGCCCAGAGTATATCTATCCGTTATCGGGATTGAAAAATTCCACTCTTTATCCATGAGCCTCAACATAACACCTTCGGAGTATCTGAACCCACCTTTATAGTCACCCTTTTACGGTGTGACGTTTGATGTTACCAAGTTACTCTTCCGATGTTAGCAATTAACATGATCTCATGGTCTAAGGACTAGGATAACTTCGTATGATGTTATAGCAATATAAACACAATGACTTTGATCATAATGCTATACTTCGGATGAATGTTCATCACATCATTCCACTAATGTTGTGACCTCGTTATTAACAACATCCAATGTCCATGATCAGGAAACCTTGATCATCTTGTTAATCGACGAGCTATTTTATAAGAGAGGCATAACTAGGAACTTTCCTTTTGTTTATTAAACACACATGTATTAACGTTTCCAAATTAATACAATTATAGCATGCAAAATAAACATTTATCATAAACATGGAATAAGATAATAACCACTTTATTATTGCCTCTCGGGCATATTCTCTTTAGTCTCCCACTTGCACTAGAGTCAATAATCTAGTTTGAATAACTTTGCGTATTGAACACCTATGGCTTTCTGGTGTTGCATATACGCGATTGCTAGTGGTTAACATAATCTTCGGATCTGACAGTTTCATGTCCGTGTGTATTTGCATGTCTTTGCATCTCTACACATCACTCATTCTCAAATGAGATGGCATTGTATAAATTTGGTCCTTTGGTGAGACCTTTAGTTCGTTCGGGTTAAAATATGTTGATATTATTGTCATACAATATATCTTCATAGTATTAGCCCACTTTGAACCACACCTAGTTTGATAACAAACTACTTAACACAAATGCCCTCCTTTGCTGCTACTATAGCAGTCATATACTTAGCCTTTTGTTGTAGTATCCGTCACAATGTCTCAACTTTGTAACTCATCCAAAAACATCATGGAACATCCTTTCCACTATATTGTGCCACCCATAGTCTAAATTGAGATAAATTTAATTTGTATCTTGTGACAAAACTAGTATCAATGTAACACTTTACAATGAACTACCTTTAACTATTTTTCACTCATACATGATATATTCTAAGTTCTTCCAAAGCTCATAAGAATATCTTTACTATCATCCAATGGTCATCTTATGAATCATTCTAGTATGTGCTCATAACTATTAGAGCATAGGACATATCTGGATATATACATATCACGGTATAATCGATCAAAATATTCATGTGATTTTACTCACCAAGTGTTGAAACACTTGAATCTTGATACAATCCTTTCCATGCAGCAAGAACCTTTCTTGTTGTTTCCATATTGAACCCTTTCAAAATCTCATATATGTACATCTGGTATTGATGCCAAATATTCTGGTTTTGCCCAAGTCTTTCATCGAAATCCTATTTTAATGAAATTCTTAACTTATGTCAATAAAAGATACATCATTTCCAATCAACAATATGTACTCTACATAATGTATTGGAAATTTGTCTTAGCGCTCCCACTTAATTTCTTGCAAATGGAAGCATCTTCATCATCTCCGATGAAATTAAACTCCTTTAACATTTTCATCATGGTGAAGATTCCAACTCAGCTATGCTCACTTCAACTATTGAAGTTTGCATGCCCTTTTGCACCCTTTGCATTAACAAAACCCTTCGAATCGTGTCATGTACACGTCCTAGGTAACCATTCTATTAGAAGAACCTTGTTTTGTTTATTAAACTACCATATACCAAATTATATGTAGTGGTTGCTACATTAATCCGTCAAGACTAAATATCGCTATGAAAGATCAAATCTTGTCATAGTCAACTCCTTGAACATTGCCGTAAACTTCTTTCCGGCATGTCGACTATTTCATAGATGTTAAACATCCATGTCTATTTGTTTATAGATCCAAACACGACTGATAGGATTCACGCCTTTCCAGAGGGTCTTCCAAGTTCAGAAACTTGATTTCTCGTGTATGGATACTATCACGGATTCTGTGACTTCTAGTCATTTTATGGAGTCAGGGCCCATCATCGTTTCTTTGCATGCAGTCGGTTTATCATTGTCAAAACAATAACGACTTCTGTTTCAAATCATCCTATTTGATTCTTACTGACCCACATGGTTCAATAGGAACTCTAATCTCCAAGATCACACCCTTTGTAATCACGGGAGCCATGAGCATTGTGGCCGCCACCGGGACACTTTACGGTGCTGCGCTACTTAGCACATATAGCTAAGGTTCAGCAACCTTATCAAAATTCTATTGTCCTCCCACTTAACTTTTCATGAAAAATTCCTTCTCAAGAAACTTGACGTTCCAAGCGACAAACTCTTTTGCCCTCAGTGTTATGGAGGAATTCCCAACAAATTCTTTGGGATAACCTACAAAGACGTGCTTGTCCGACTTTGGTTGTAAACATTTTACTTATGCATCCCATACCAAAATTTAAGAGAAGACAATTCGGGTTTTATCCCAAACCATAACTCATATGGTGTCATTTCAACGGATCACGATGGTGCTCTTTTCAGTGTAAAAGTGGTAGTCTCTAAAGTTTTAATCCTTAAAACATAACGGCAGTTTTAGAAATGACACCTTCGATCCTACCATGTGATGTATACGCACTTCTATTCTTGTAGATAGTTGTTGGGCCTCCAAGTGCAGAGGTTTGTAGAACAGCAGCAAGTTTTCCCTTAAGTGGATCACTCAAGGTTTATCGAACTCAGGGAGGAAGTGGTCAAAGGTATTCCCTCTCAAGCAACCCTGCAATCAAGATACAAGAAGTCTCTTGTGTCCCCAACACACCCAATACACTTGTCAGGTGTATAGCTGCACTAGTTCGGCGAAGATATAGTGAAATACAAGTGGTATGGATAATTATAAGTGGTAACGGTGCTAGAAAATAGCTTGTTGACATGTGGTTGACGTGGGAAAAGACTAAAGGCAAACTGAAATAAAGAAGGAAGCAAGCAAACATGTAACACATCTAATTGCAAATGGTGTTTCAATGCTTAGAAACAAGGCCTAGAGATCATACTTTCACTAGTGAACACTCTCATATAAATGTCTTCTCTTTATGATACTACTCTTAACTACTCTCCGGTTGGACACTCTAATCCATGGTAGGGCTATAACAGCACACCTCAAAGTAAGCCTTTACCATCTAGATAACCCCATACTATCACCTTGAGCTCTAGATGGTTCCAACAAACACCACAATTTCATAAAGACATCCAACTCCAAATATAACTCATAACAAGTATTTGTAATCTCTAGCCTAAGTGCCACCATGGTGTGCACGCTGTCACTTTCACACACATGGGGAGAACAGAGATCTATTAAAGCACTTGAGTAGCAAGGTAGATCTATAGATTACAAGCTCATGATCTCAATAAGATCATGCATAGAGAGAGATGAACACATAGATACCGGTAGAACCCTTAACCTCGAGAGAGAACTACTCCCTCCTCATCATGGGAATCAGCAATGGTGATGGAGATGTGTAGGGTTTCGCAGCATAGAAAACAAAAAAATTCTACGATGGGAACTATACGTCAAGATCTATCTACTAGATACAAGCAACGGGTGGATATACATCCATAGAGAACTTACCCTTGAAGACAACAAAGTTTTGTTAACGAGTTGGAACTCGTGGATGATGTAGTCGTACACTTGCTGATCTCAAGATCGTGATGAAGTCCAGCAGGTCCGGCTCCAGCACGTCCTTCAGATCTAGCTCCAACAAGTCCAACACCACCAAGTCCAGCACCGCAAAGCAGCGGTGCATCCGTGATCGCACACACGTCCGGTACCCCGACAACCTCCGTCCCTCGCTCCAGCAACGCAGTGGAAGCAGCAACTCCTTTCCAGATAAAGCCACCGGGAACATGTATCTCGCTAATCCGAGACCATGGGGAAATAATACTAGAGGGGGAGAGAGATCTTTCACGAGGAGGTGTGAGTATGAAGGTGTGAGAGGGGGGCCTTTTATAGGAGGAGAGGAGGGTACCCCTCCCATGGCCGGCGTGCATGGAGGGTGTCCCTTCACCTCCCCCATTCATGTGGTGGTAACCCCTCCACATTAAAATGCCCCTTCACATTCTCTTTTAAAGTCTCCACTTTAAATGCATTAAATTTCTCCAAATTTAATGCTCTCTCATTTAATAAAACTCTTTTATTAATTTTATTCAGAATTTTGTTAATTACTTTAATAAACAAACATTCACATAAAACCCCCTGCAACATTTCTATATTACATGCATAACCAATTTCAGCAATTTCACCCGAAACAATTTCGGTGTTTATTGAAATAATTCCAGCGCTTTCATAAATCTTTATCTGAAACATATTTGCTCCAAATGGTGTCGGTATCCCTTAAGTGTTTCACCCTACGGTTCACGAATAATGCAGACATGATCGAGACCCCTCTCCGATCAATAATCAGCAGCGGGACCTGGAGATCCGTATTTACTCCCACATATTCAACGATACTCTTGTGATCGTGTGACCCTTTAACGTCATAACTAAATCCCTTTGTCTCATGATATAATACATGTCCGAGATTCGATCATCGGTATCCAAATACCTAGTTTGATCTCGTTACCGACATGCACTCTTTTCTCGTTCCCGTGATATAACATTCTAGTGATCACATCACTTGCTTGCAAGCTATCTTAATGTGATATCACCGAGAGGGCCCAGAGTATATCTATCCGTCATTGGGATTGACAAATTCCACTCTTGATCCATGAGCCTCAACATAACACCTTCGTAGTAATGAACCCACCTTTATAGTCACCCTGTTACAGTGTGACGTTTGGTGTTATCAAGACACTCTTCTAGTGTTAGCAATTAACATGATATCATGGTCTAAGGACTAAGATTACTTTGTGTGATGTTATAGCAATATAAACATAATGACTTTGATCGTAATGCTATACTTCGGATGAATGTTCATCACATCATTCCACCAATGTTGTGACCTCGTTATTAACAACATCCAATGTCCATGATCAGGAAACCTTGATTATCTTGTTAATCAACGAGCTAGTTCATATGAGAGGCATTACTAGGAACTTTGTATTTTGTTTATTAAACACACATGTATTAACGTTTCCAATTAATACAATTATAGCATGCAAAATAAACATTTATCATAAACATGGAATAAGATAATAACCACTTTATTATTGCCTCTCGGGCATATCCCTTCAGTCTCCCACTTGCACTAGAGTCAATAATCTACTTTGTAAACTTGTTTATACAAGACCTAGGTGTTGAATATACGCGTTTGCTAGTGGTTAACACAATCTCCGGATCTGGCACTTTCAGGTCTGTGTGTATTTGCATGTCTTTGCGTCTCTACGCACCACTCATTCTCAAATGAGATGGCATTGTATAAATTTGGTCCTTTGGTGAGACCTTTAGTTCGTTCGGGTTAAAATATGTTGATATTATTGTCATACAATATATCTTCATAGTATTAGCCCACTTTGAACCACACCTAGTTTGATAACAGACTATTTAACACAAATGCCCTCCTTTGCTGCTACTATAGCAGTCATATACTTAGCCTTTCGTTGTAGTATCCGTCACAATGTCTCAACTTTGTAACTCATCCAAAAACATCATGGAACATCCTTTCCATTATATTGTGCCACCCATAGGCTAAATGGAGATAAATTTTAATTTGTATCTTGTGACAAAACTAGTATCAATGTAACACTTTAACTATTTGTCACTTATACATGATATATTCTTAGTTCTTCAAAAGCTCATAAGAATATCTTTACTATCGTCCAATGATCATCTTATGAATCATTCTGGTATGTGCTCATAACATTTAGAGCATAGTACATTCTGGATATATACATATCATGGTATAATCGATCAAAATCTTCATGTGATTTTACTCACCAAGTGTTGAAACACTTGAATCTTGCTACAATCCTTTCCATGCAGAAAGAACCTTTCTTGTTGTTTCCATATTGAACCCTTTCAATATCTCATATATGTATGTCTGGCACAACCATATTAGCGCCTCAATCTATCCATATAGATATTGATGGCAAATATTTCGGTTTTGCCCAAGTCTTTCATCCAAATCTTATTTTAATGAAATTCTTAACTTGTGTCAATACAAAATACATCATTTCCAATCAACAATATGTCATCTACATAATGTATTAGAAATATTTCTTAGCGTTCCCACTTATTTTCTTGCAAATGCAAGCATCTTCATCATCTCTGATGAATTTAAACTCTTTTAACAGTTTCATCATGGTGAAGATTCCAACTCCGCTATGCTTACTTCAACTATTGAAGTTTGCATTTCCTTTTAGCATCCTTTGAATTAACAAAACCCTTCGGATCGTGTCATGTACACGTCCTAGGTAACCATTCTATTAGAAGAACATTGTTTTGTTTGTTCAACTACCATACATCAAATTATATGTAGTGGTTGCTACATAAATACGTCAAGACTAAATATCGCTATGAAAGATCAAATCTTGTCATAGTCAACTCCTTGAACATTGTCGTAAACTTCTTTCCGACATGTCGATTATTTCATAGATGTTAAACATCCATGTCTATTTCTTTATAGATCCAAACACGACCCATAGGCTTCACGCCTTTCCGGAGGGTCTTCCAAGTTCAGAAACTTGATTTCTCGTGTATGGATACTATCACGAATTCTATGACTTCTAGTCATTTTATGGAGTCAGGGCCCATCATCGCTTCTTTGCATGTACTCGGTTCATCATTGTCTAAACAATAACGACTTGTTTATCAAATCACACTATTTGATTCTTACCGACCCACATGGTTCAATAGGAACTCTAATCTCTAAGATCACAACCTTTGTAATCACAGGAGCCATGAGCATTGTGGTCGCCACCAGGACACTTTCCAGTGCTGCGCTACTTAGCACATATATCTAAGGTTCAATAACCTTATCAAAGTTCTATTGTCCTCCCACTTAACTTTTCATGAAAAATTCCTTCTCAAGAAACTTGACGTTCCAAGTAACAAACTCTTTTATCCTCGGTGTTATGGAGAAATTCCCAACAAATTCTTTGGGATAACCTACAAAGACGTGCTTATCCGACTTTGGTTGTAAACATTTTACTTATGCATAGCATACCAAAATTTAAGAAAAGACAATTCGGATTGTATCCCAAACCATAACTTATATGGTGTCATTTCAACGGATCACGATGGTGCTTTTTCTAGTGTAAAAGCGGTAGTCTCTAAAGCTTTAATCCTTAAAACATAATGACAGTTTTATAAATGACACCTTTGATCTTACCATGTCAAACATGGTTTGATTTCATCTCTCAAATATGCCATACTCCTATGGTTTATTCGGAAACACAAATCAAGGAATAATTCCGCAAATCTTAGGTGTTTTGCTAAACATGTAACTCAAATATTTTCCTTTATGATCGAATCATAAACTCTTTATTTTCTTGTTACAATGATTTTCCACTTCATCTTGAAAGTCTTTGAACAATTTTCAAATGTTTCATACTTCTTCCTTATTAAGTAAATATATAAATATATTCACTCAAATTTCTGGAGAAAGCATATGAAGCAAAAAGATCTATCGCATATGGCTACACATAATGGACTATGCACATCAGCATGTACAATTTCCAATACGCTAGTCATCCGTTCCTCTTTGGCCTATGAACGGAGTTTCAATTATCTCGAAGAAAGTGTCACAAGCGTCAATTGATCAAAATCAAAGACTCCAAAAATCCATTAACATGGATTTTCTTCATGTTTTCTTTCCAATATAATTTAAACAGTAATGTCACTTCATAAGTGATCTTTCAATCATTTGTCTTGCGACATTTTAGCAATAGTGTTTATGGATGTGATTTCTCCCACTAGACTTGTAAAATTTCATCCATCCTTTATGGAATACGGTAATTATTTGAACAACCATTGTTCTCGTAATACCGGAACAAAATAACAATTGTTAAAACAAATCTTGAAGGCTAGGTTTGGCGACAGCGAAAAACACAATAATACTTTATTTGTTTTCGATGAACATCATCACTTATTCTCTTGCCAGTTACTTAGGTCGTTGCAGTTCATGAATTGTGTTGTTCTGTATGATACTTCACACCAACCAATTCGGTATCCAATACCGCTATCTAATACCTAAGAACCACATTGTTTAACAAGCAAGGAATACAACCATAACATGTATATCTTCTATATACCTAAGTTGGACATCTCCAACCTTTTATTTTCTGCCAAATATCTTAAAGATTCTCTTTCAGCAATTCCTTTTCTTTTAAAAGAATCTATCAACATCAATAGTGGTTCACATGACACATGGTACAAAGCTTGTATACAGTCAAATAATAATACCTTTGGACTTGCACTTTGAAATGGATCACCATCATCAAATGTTTGGTATTCTTTCAAAAATTCATTCTTTAGTAATCTATTAGTGTAGTAAAAAATTTACTTACATATTCTATTCATCCTTATCATGACAACATTCATGATCAAGCTACTATAGCCTGTAATGAAGAATCGCGAGTATAATGTTAGTTCCCAAAACCTTTTTGGGAGATCCGGATGCTTAGCATCTCCATCCTTCACAAATTCTCATACAATATGAGAACATGTATTTTGCTAAATTATACTCTATCATAATGCAACCAAAAACAATGTTTCAGATATCACAATATCTTTCACACATGATGGTTTATGAAACAATTTTCAGCTCCTATATAATATTGATATTAAAACAACTTTTGAATATCAATAGTCATGGAGGCAAACATGATACTTTAGATACTAACATTTGAATTCTTACTCTTGGTTTAATACTACTTATTAAACTTCATGGAGTAAATATAGTTTGCTGAAAGTTTGCAATAGGACTTATAAATTTTAAATTGACATTCAAAACAATATGATACTAGTTCATAAAGTAAATATCCAGAACTCTATAGTTCTATTATCTCAATTAAAACTAAGCATAAGGTAGTGAACAGACGCCAATGACTACAACAAATTATGCAAATTCACTTCGATTTAGTTTATGACAAATTGAGTTCGACTAATCCAAATTAGAAATGAACTCCCACTCAAAAATGACATCCCTCGTGCCTTTTTGGTGATTACGTGAACCAAATCCACTACACCAAGTCCAATCATCACGTGAGTCGGTGTAGCTTCAAAGGCGAGCATCAATATGGGCATCATATCAACTATATGACTCAGGCTTAACCTTTCGGTCCGTGTTCCAAGGCCATGTCTGTACATGCTAAGCTTGCCAAGTAAGAACCTTAGTATTCGCGTGTGTAAACCTGTCTTACACCCGTTATATGAAAGCGTAGAGTCGAGTACACCCGATCATCACGTGATGTCTCGAAACACGATCCACAGAACGGTGCATACTTAAGGAAGAACACAATTTATCTTGATATCTAGATGAGGGATCATCTTACAATGCTACAAAAAGCGCCAAACTAGCAGTATAAGATGCTAACATCTAATGTGTAAAGTGAGATGATATGGTCCATGCATTTGATCTCTATCATTTGCATCGTGGTATGATCTCTATCATTCCTTTGTGTGTAAGGCCAAGGTCTATGGAACTTACCCGTTCAATGTGTTGTAAGAGTATCTATCATACATCTACTTACAACATTACCATATCATGAAACTAGCCCAACAACGATCTAAACCAGACGCCTCTAATTTATCCATTGCAAGTTTTACGTGGCTTAGGGCTTTCGAAGATAGAACCGGTCTTACCTACGAACATGGAACCACAACGAGGACAATCAAGTTATTAGCAACTCGTTGTAAATCAGATATTGACTATAGTAGGAGAGACAGACACCCGCCAGGCACTTATGCAAAACTAGTTGCATGTCAGTCGTGGAACCGGTCTCATGTACGATGACATGTAAGGTTGGTCTGGGCCGCTTCATCCCACTATGCCACCAATATCCAAAATACATGAAAGAAGCAATAACATGATAATCATCGCCAACATATAAACATATGTGTACTACACGTGCAAAGCACCTACGCATAGATCAGGCTCTGATACCACTGTAGGGGTTCGCAGCATAGAAAACAAAAAATTTCCTACGATGGGAACTATACGCTAAGATCTATCTACTAGATACAAGAAACGGGTGGATATACATCCATAGAGAACTTACCCTCGAAGACAACAAAGCTTTGTTAACGAGTTGGAACTCGTGGATGATGTAGTCGTACACTTGCCGATCTCAAGATCGTGATGAAGTCCAGCAGGTCCGGCTCCAGCACGTCCTTTAGATCTAGCTCCAGCAAGTCTAGCACCACCAATTCCAGCACCGCAAAGCAGCGGTGCATCCGTGATCGCACACACATCCGGTACCCCGACAACCTCCATCCCTCACTCCAGCAAAGCAGCGGAAGCAGCAACTCCTTTCCAGATAAAGCCACCGGGAACATGTATCTCGCTAATCCGAGACCATGGGGAAATAATACTAGAGGGGGAGAGAGATCCTTCACGAGGAGGTGTGAGTATGATGGTGTGAGATGGGGGCCTTTTATAGGAGGAGGGGAGGGTACCCCTCCCATGGCCGGCACCCATGGAAGGTGTCCCTTCACCTCCCCCATTCATGTGGTGGTAACCCCTCCACATTAAAATGCCCCTTCACATTCTCTTTTAAATTCTCCACTTTAAATGCATTAAATTTCTCCAAATTTAATGCTCTCTCATTTAATAAAACTCTTTTATTAATTTTATTCATAATTTTGTTAATTACTTTAATTAACAAACATTCACACAAAACCCCCTACAACATTTCAATATTACATGCAGAACTAATTTCAGCAATTTCACCCGAAACAGTTTCGGTGTCTATTGAAATAATTCCAGTGCTTTCTTAAATCTTTATCTGAAACATATTTTCTCCAAATGGTGTCGGTATCCCTTAAGTGTGTCACCCTACGGTTCGCGAATAATGCAGACATGATCGAGACCCCTCTCCGATCAATAATCAGCAGCGGGACCTGGAGATCCGTACTGACTCCCACATATTCAACGATGACTCTTGTGATCGTGTGAACCTTTAACGTCGTAACTAAATCCCTTTGTCTCATGATATAATACATGTCCGAGATTCGATCATCGGTATCCAAATACCTAGTTTGATCTCGTTACCGACATGCACTCTTTTCTCGTTCCCATGATATAACATTCTAGTGATCACATCACTTGCTTGCAATCTATCTTAATGTGATATCACCGAGAGGGCCCAAAGTATATCTATCCGTCATCGGGATTGAAAAATTCCACTCTTGATCCATGAGCCTCAACATAACACCTTCGTAGTACTGAACCCACCTTTATAGTCACCTTGTTACGGTGTGACGTTTGGTGTTATCAAGATACTCTTCCGGTGTTAGCAATTAACATGATCTCATGGTCTAAGGACTAAGATTACTTCATATGATGTTATAGCAATATAAACATAATGACTTTGATCATAATGCTATACTTCGGATGAATGTTCATCACATCGTTCCACCAATGTTGTGACCTTGTTATTAACAACATCCAATGTCCATGATCAGGAAACCTTGATCATCTTGTTAATCAACGAGCTAGTTTATATGAGAGGCATTACTAGGAACTTTGTATTTTGTTTATTAAACACACATGAATTAACGGTTCCAATTAATACAATTATAGCATGCAAAATAAAGATTTATCATAAACATGGAATAAGATAATAACCACTTTATTATTGCCTCTCGGGCATATTCCCTTCAAGATGGTGGTGGAGATCGATGGAGATGGCTCCGGGGGCACTTCCCCATCCCGGCAGGGTGCCAGAACAGAGACTTTCTGTCCCCCGAATCTCCCCTTCGGTGGCGGCGGCGCTGCGGAACTTTTCGTGGATTTCTGATTGATGACTTAGGGTTTTTGCATTGGGAGGCTCTTATAGGCAAGAGGGGAGACCGAGGGGGTGCCAGAGGGGCCCACACCACCCCCTGGCGCGGCCTGGCATGTCCCGCGCCACAAGGTGGTGTGGCCAGCCCTTGGCCCCTCTCCGTCTCGTCTTCTGGCTCCGTGAGTCTTCCGGTAAAATATCGACTTTGGCTTTTGTCCAGTCCAATTCCAAGAATATTGATTTTCTGACTTTCCTGGAACGAAAAACAGCAGAAAACATGCAACTGGCACTGTGGCATCTTGTTAATAGGTTAGTCCAAGAAAGTGTATAAAAAGTACTCCAAAGTGTGGACAAAACATAAGAAAGTAGATACTAAACAAGCATGGAACATCAAAAATTATGATACGTTTGCAACATATCAACATCCCCAAGCTTAACTCCTGCTCATCCTCGAGTAGGTAAGTGATAAAAAGAAAGAATAATTTTTGAGGTGACATGCACCATCATAAACTTGGTCAAAGTATTTGTAAAACATTCAATGCTGGGATCATAGTACTTCAATCATAACATGAAAGACAAAGTTCTAGAAATAAGACAAAGAAACTATGTTGCAACATGAAAAGGCACAAACAAAAGATTCATGAATAACTATGCTTTGCAAGACGTTAGTTTGTTTCACATAAAGAAAACATAGCATAGTAGCATTCAGCTTGTCCCTCATACAGTAGCAAATATAAATGCATAGGACACCTTCGAAGTTAATAAGAGTGACTAGATACAAATAGTTTAAAACAAGCAATATCAAAGTTATGCATAAATCAACAAGTCTTGGGACAATGCACATGAACTAAGAATGGCCACTATGCTCTCAAAGTAGGTACATAAAAGTAGAAGGTGGAGACTCAATATAATGGTGGACGAAAGGCCTTCATAGAAGGAGGTAGGGATTCAAGTCTCATAAAGAGCTTCCAAAAATTATGGTACTTGTTAGCTTTTAGCTCTCATTGCCCCTATCATAAGCATCTTGAAGGTGGTTAAGCTTAAAGTGACACAACTAAGAGGATATGTTTGACAAGTTATAAACCGAAATCTCATGCCCCTTACTTACAAAGACCGAACCTCATGCTACTCAACTTTAGTCACGAGTAAGCTCTTGTCATTGTAAGTAGATATGTATCATAAAGAACCGCCAACGGGGTACCCCTTGCACATGATACAGGAGCTATCCCATAATCAAAATGATAAGGCAAGCAGATAATGAGCATCTCAGCGATCTTTTTATTTGCTATCTGCATAGGTTTTTATTGAGGATGCTTCGTAGAGTGCTCATTATGGTGATGCTGCAAGTTTCCACCATGATTAGGCATGGCTTAGGCTAGCGGCCCAGGCGTTTCTCTAACACACATACAAACTCCATGATCTTACAAGTTCCACCCTTATTTCACACCACCAGGATCCATAAGCAAAATAACATGATATCAACGGGGTACAAAGTACAAGTGCAATGTTGAAAGCGTTCCCCATGATACATGGTTCTGCTAATTTCAACTTATAAACCGCAAGCATATACGCAACAAATAAGGACCCAATGGTTCAAGTTTATTAAATGCAAGAAAAGTACAATGTCCCATCAAGTTCGTGAGAGCTTTAATCACTAATTTTCACATAACAAGTTTAATTTGAAGGTAGATAAAAGCAAGAATATACTTGGAATAGCATAAGCTAGTAGGTAGTTATGGTGGACTCTTTGGAAAAACATGGTTTAGGGAGTTGGATGCATGAGTGGAACTCATACTTTGTTGTGGAGGCTAGCAAAAGACTGGGAGCGACAAACTAAGAGAGCAATAATGGCCATAATCATGCAGAGCGACAAAACATCATTGATCAAAGCATAAAGTGATACTACAAGTTGAAAACTAATGGATAATAAATTCTATGGTGACTTGGGATAGTCATAACATGGTGTGAGCATGTGCCAAGTCACCCCAAATAAAGCATCAAAGGATAATACCACAATACTATGCTTTAATATGCTAAAACAACACATGATTCATCCAAGGCACATTAAGCAATCTCAATTGTTTATAACAAGTCATGATACAACAAAGAATACTAAGCATAAAGCCAAAACAATATCAAGCATGGCATGACAAAGCATAGGCCACCGTAAAAAACATGCTCTTTTTACCACTTAAGCATGAGCTTTCCTACTCTTTTCCAAACCAAACCAAACTATTTGAAAACCAATGTATGAAAGAGGGGGTCCAACCAATTTATTCAGCAAACTAAGCAAACAAAAGCAAACCAAAAACAAAAACAAAACGAAAAAGAAGACGCTCCAAGAAAAACACAACTGTGCATGAAACAATAAAAATAAAGCGTTTGGAAGAAACCTGGAATTTTTTTTGATGAAGAAGGGGATGCCTTGGGCATCCCCAAGTTTTGACGCTTGTACTTCTTAGATAGTTCTTGGGGTGACACGCGTGGCATCCCCAAGCTTGAGCTTTAGTCCATCCTTCATTACTCATTCCTTCCATACACCTGAAATTTTTCCTTCATACAAAACTTCACACAATCTTTATTAGCAACATTAGTGCACTCAAGATAATAAGTCTTTAGGTTCAGTTCTAACACAGATAAACTTCCATTAAAAACACTAGATATTGTAACACTTCCCTCAAAAAGCTCAATTCCCCAAAAGAACTCAAAAAGGAACCAACAAGAAGCAAATGCAGAAAATGGCAGAAATCTGTCAAAACAGACTAGTAGGTAAAGACGAATTTGTTCGAAGACCTTTTGTTGCTCAAATCAAAAAGTGTTGAACTAACGAAAGTTAGATAACAACCTGGGGTAGAAGCAAGAAAATTCACGCCTCAAAAGGACGTTCGGAGATTTTACACGAATGTTTACAGTGAAGCACAAAAATCTGTTTTGGGAAAGCAACTTTCCCAATCATTACTTCTCTCTCATTAGAGGTTACTCTTGGCACAAAAAGCAAATAAAAAGGATAAAGAGCGGTTATTGCAGAAGTAATAACTTCCAAGACTCATCTAAAACTTTTGGGTTATCTCCCAATAAGTACTTTTCTTTAACGCCTTGAAGTTAGGCATGATAGTTTGAGAAGATGCTCACATAAGAAATATGAATTGAAGTAAAAGAGAGCATCAAGAAGAAAATTCAAAACATATTTAAGTCTAACCCACTTCCTATGCATAGGAATCTTGTAAAGAAACAAGTCATAAAAGCACAAAGCAACAAGCATAGGAATGTTGGGTCCGCAGCATAGAAAACAAAAAGTTTCCTACGGTGTGAACTACACGCCAAGATCTATCTACTAGGTACAAAGCAACGGCTAGACATACATCCAACGAGAACTTACCCTTCAAGACAATGAGTTTTGTTAACGAGTAGGAACTCGTGGTTGATGTAGTCGTACACTTGCCGATCTCAAGATCGTGAGGAAGTCCAAGCGCCGCAACTCAGCAGCACATCCGTACTCGCACACACGTTCAAGCCACCGGACAACCTCCACCTCCTCGCTCCAGCGATCCAGCGGAAGTAGCAACTCCTTCCAGACGAAATGCCACCGGGAACATGTATCTCGCTAATCCGAGACCATGGGGGAATAATTCTAGAGGGGGAGAGAGATCCTTCACAAGGAGGTGTGAGGATGAAGGAGGGAATGGGTGACCTTTTATAGGAGGAGGGGGCGTGCCCCCTCTCTCCATGGCCGGCGCATGGGGGTGACCCCTCACCTCCCCCATTCATGTGGTGGTGATACGTCCATTTTGCATCACTATTCTATGTCTTAATTCACTATTATTCATTGATATATTTCGTATTGAGAGGTGATAGTTATGTTATTTCATCTATTTTTGCATGGTTGATGACTTTTGGAGCATGGACCGCTGCAGTCAGGATTCTGATTAGAAAGGTGCTATTTGGAGGCAAAATTCGCGAAGATCAGAAAATCCGGGAAAATATATGGAAAATTGTATTTTTCCAGAAGACTCAGGATGCCAGAAGATGGAGTGGAGGTGGGCCACAGGGGGCCCACACCACCCCATGGCGCGGGAGGCCTAGGCCGCGCCTGGGGGTGGTGTGGCCGCCCTGGCCCACTCCAGCCTCTCTCCTCTAGCGTATATCATCCCCACGAAACCCTAAGACTCGGAGAGCGACCATAGAAAGATTCCGCCGCCTCTGCGGGGCGGAAAACACCGAGAGAGAAAGATCTCACGGTAGACAGATTTCCGTTGGGGGAATTCCTTCCCGAAGAGGGAAGATCGTCGCCATCAACACCACCATCAAGCTAGACTTCATCGGGATCATCATCATCATCACCACCATCATCACCATCAGCACCCTCATCACCATCTCCATATTGCTGTAACAATTGTGTTGAATCTTGCATAGTTCATAGGGGAAACTTTCCCGGTGTTGATTACTCTTTGTAGTTGATGCTATTGAGTGAACCATTGAATTATTGTTTATGTTCAGATTGTTATACATCATTATTCCATCTCTGATCATGATCCATATGATGTCTTATGAGTAGTTCGTTTTGTTCTTGAGGACATGGGAGAAGTCTTGTTGTTAGTAGTGGAGTTGTGTTGAGAAAGATTCAATAAATTGTTATTTAAGTTGTGGTGTACTTCTTCTAGTGGTGTCATGTGAACGTCGACTACATGACACTTCACCTATATGGGCCTAGGGGAATGCATTGTGTATTTGGCTACTAATCGTAGGGTTTGCCGGAGTGACAGAAACCTGAACCCCCGTTAGGAAACCATTGCACAAGGGACGTAAGGGTCTTAGAGTTTAAAGCTGTGGTTAGGTTTCTACCTTAATTACTTTCTTGTACGTACGGATGTTTGCAAGGGGTTTAATCACAAGTATGTATTAGTCTTGGATGGGGTAGTACATTAGCACAGGTTCACCCACACAACACTTAGCAAGCTAGAGAAGATTAATCGACTATATGAAGCGAAAGCACTTGACAGTCTTCCCATGTGTCCTCGAGAACGTTTGGTCATCTATAGAAATACAACCGGCTTGTCCTTTGCTGCATAAAGGATTGGGCCACTTGCTGCATTTATTCCTACTGTCTTTTATTTACTCGTACTTTGTTTACTTGCTTTATCGAAAACCCCTAAAAATCCGTTTGCTAAGTATTTGTAGAGAATTCCTGATCCATACCACTAGCCAGCACCTTCTGCTCCTTGTTGGGTTCGACACTCTTACTTATCGAAAATACTTGTGGGTCATCAAAACTATTTTCTGGCGCCGTTGCCGGGGAGTGAAGCGCTATTGGAGAGTGGAACTGGTAAAGGAAACTTCTACTGTGAGTATTGTTTACTTCTGCTAGTTGCTTTATTTTCGTTATGGATAATTCGCTGAGTTTCTTATTTGGTAATGCTACTACCGCTGCTAAGGTAGTAGATAAGCCACCACCTGCTAAGAAAGATGTTTTCAAAATACCTACAAGAATTATTGATTGTGTTATGGATAACTACTATGTTGGGGATGGAACTGTCCATCCCGGTGATCATTTACTATTTATACACGAATTATGCGGGTTGTTCAAGTGTGCAGGTATTACTACAGATCAAGTTAAGAAGAAGTTATTCTCATTATCACTGAAAGGAAGAGCTGAGGAATGGTATAAGCTGCTGAAGAATGGTCAAGCTCTGGAATGGGAGGAAATAGTGCCTCTCTTTTATTCAAAGTTTTATCCTCCTAGTGAGATTCATAAAGATCGGAATCAAATATACAACTTTTGGCCTCTTGATGGAGAAAGTAAAACTCAAGCTTGGGGGAGATTGAAGTTACTAATGCTCAAATGTCCCATTCATGAGCTCCCCAACAATATTATTATCAACAACTTTTATGCAAGGCTCCCTCTACATGATAAAGATTTATTGGATGCTTCTTGTGCTGGATCATTCACTCGCATGGAAGAAGAAGCTAAATGGGACCTTCTAGACTGTATTCAAGACAATGCTGAAGCCTGGGAGAATGACAAAGGTTGAAAGTCAGGTATAAATTATGATTATGAATGCATTGAATCTTTTATGGGAACTGATGACTTTCAAAATATTAGTAATATTTATGGTCTTGATTTGCAAGTTATTACGAATTGCTTTAGAGCTTTTGCTTCCTATATCGAAATTCCAAGAAGGGAATGGAACAAATACCATGCACCTTACAAATATATTGTTGACTATGCTCCTATTGGAAGTGCTGAGTATTGCATTATTGATCCCATCTTACCCGAACCTTATATCGAGAAGATTCCCTTCCCCGACAAGGTAAAGGACCATCCTATGATAACTAATGTAATCACCAAAAGTGAAAAAAAAACTGTAAAACCTGATGAACAAATAAACATTGAACCTGTGGTAGCAATTGTGAAAGACCTTGTCACTAAAAGCGTAGAAGATGGGCACATAGTCTTTTGTGAGGATGCTTCTAATATTGTTTCACATCCCAATAGAACTAAAAAGGCTAGTGTTCCTGTGCTTTCTGTTAGAATTGGTGATCATTGCTATTATGGTTTGTGTGATATTGATGCAAGTTCTAGTGCTATTCCTTATGAGCTTTACAGAGAAATTATGCATGAAATCAGTCCTTGCGAGTTGGAAGAGATTGATGTGGTTATTCACCTTGCTAATAGAGAGACCATCTCTCCAATTGGTATTGTACGAGACGTGGAAGTTATTTGTGGTAAGATTAAGTACCCTGCTGATTTTCTAGTACTTGGTTCGGCTGCTAGTAAAACCTACCCTATCATTTTTGGTAGACCTTTCTTAAGTACTTGTGGAGCTATTATTGATTGCAAGAGGGAGAAAATCTTGACTAAATTTGATGGGGAATCTTATGAGTTTAATTTTTCGAAATTTACTAAAGAACCTTGCAAAGAGGAAACCCATAATGAGGATTTTAGGGTTGAACAACTTGCTTCTATTTCTCTTGCTCCTAACAATGCTTTGCAGCAATTTATGGAAGATCATGAAAGTGAAATCTTCATGGAAGAAAGGAATGAGATTGACAGGATTCTTCGTGATCAACCTATGATGCTTAAGCACGACTTGCCTATAGAAGACTTGGGTACCACGATGCCACCTAAAAAGGATCCTGTTTTCGATCTAAAACCTCTCCCTGATGATCTTAAATGTGCTTTTATTGATGCTAAAAAGATATATCCTATTATTATTAGCGCTAAACTTTTAGGGGAGGAAGAAGAAAGATTATTGGAAGTTTTGAGGAAACACCGAGGAGCTATGGGCTATACTCTGGATGGCTTGAAAGGGATTTCACCTACTATATGTCAGCATTCTATCAACATAGAACCAGATGCGAAGCCAGTAGTGGAGCACCAACAACATTTAAATCGTAAGATGAAGGAAGTGGTAAGGAATGAGGTATTGAAACTCCTTGATGCTGGTATTATTTACCCTATTGCTGATAGTGAATGGGTTAGTCCTATTCATTGTGTTCCTAAAAAGGGAGGTATTACTGTTGTCCCTAACGATAATGATGAGCTTATTCCTCAAAGAATAGTGGTAGTCTATAGTATGTGCATCGATTTCAGGAAAGTCAATAAAGTTACTAAGAAAGACCACTACCCGCTTCCTTTTATTGATCAAATGTTGGAAAGGTTGTCTAAAAAGACCCATTTTTATTTTCTTGATGGTTATTCTGGTTTCTCTCAAATTGCTGTTAAACAACAAGATCAAGAAAAACTACTTTTACTTTCCCTTATGGAACTTATGCTTATAGACGTATGCCTTTTGGTTTATGTAATGCTCCTGCTACTTTCCAAAGGTGCATGTCTGCTATCTTTCATGCTTTTTGTGAGGAAATTGTAGAAGTGTTCATGGATGACTTTTCTGTCTATGGAACTTCTTTTGATAATTCTCTACACAACCTTGATAAAGTTTTGCAGAGATGTGAATAAACTAATCTTGTTCTTTATTGGGAGAAATGCCACTTCATGGTTAATGAAGTATTGTTCTTGGGCATAAATTTTCTGAAAGAGGCATAGAAGTTGATAGAGCTAAGGTTGAGGCAATTGAGAAGATGCCATGTCCAAAAGACATCAAAGGTATTCGTAGTATCCTTGGTCATGATGGTTTCTATAGAAGGTTTATTAAAGACTTTTCTAGGATATCAAAACCCCTTACTAATCTTCTTCAAAAAGATGTACCCTTCGTTTTTGATGATGATTGTAAGGAAGCTTTTGAAACTCTTAAGAAGGCTTTAACTTCAGCCCCTATTGTTCAACCACCTGATTGGAGTTTACCCTTTGAAATAATGTGTGATGCTAGTGATTTTGCTGTAGGTGCTGTCCTTGGGCAACGTATTGATAAAAAGCTAAACGTTATCCATTATGCTAGTAAGACTCTAGACGATGCTCAAAGGAATTATGCTACTACTGAAAAGGAATTTCTAGCTGTTGTTTTTGCTTGTGATAAGTTTAGGCCCTATATTGTGGACTCAAAAGTAACCATTCATACTGATCATGCTGCTATTAAATATCTTATGACGAAGAAGGACGCTAAGCCTAGGCTTATTAGATGGGTGCTGCTTTTACAAGAGTTTGATCTACACATAGTAGATAGGAAGGGTGCGGAAAACCCTGTAGCTGATAATTTATCTCGTTTGGAAAACATCTCTTTTGATCCTATGCCTGTTAATGATAGTTTCCCAAATGAACCGTTAGCCGCGGTAGGGGTGAGCTCGCGAGGAAGCCCTTGGTATGCTGATTATGCTAACTTTATTGTCTCCAAGTATTTGCCTCCAACTTTTACAGCTCAGCAAAGAAGAAAGTTCTTTTATGATTTGAGGCATTATTTTTGGGATGACCCACACCTATACAAAGAAGGAGTTGATGGTATTATGCGAAGATGTGTTCCAGAATATGAGCAAAAAGAGATATTGCGTAAATGTCATGGTAGCGCCTATGGAGGACATCATGCAGGAGATAGAACTGCACAAAAGGTACTACAATCAGGTTTCTATCGGCCTACCCTAAAGATGCAAGAAATTTTGTTTTATCTTGTGATGAATGTCAGCATGTTGGTAATATTTCTAGACGCAATGAAATGCCTATGAACTACTCTCTAGTTATTGAACCTTTTGATTGTTGGGGATTCGACTTTATGGGTCCTTTCCCTCCTTCGACGGGTTACACTCATATTCTTGTTGCCTTTGATTATGTTACTAAGTGGGTAGAAGCCATTCCTACGAAAAGTGCTGACGGGGAAACCTCTCTAAAAATGCTTAAGGACGTTATCTTTCCTAGGTTTGGAGTGCCTAGGTATCTCATGACTGATGGGGGTTCTCATTTCATTCATGGAAGTTTTAGGAAGACCCTCCCTAAGTATGATGTTAATCATAGAATTTCTTTAGCTTATCACCCCCAAACTAGCGGGCAAGTAGAATTATCAAATAGAGAAATTAAATCTATCTTGCAAAAGACTATTAATAGGTCTAGAAAAAACTGGGCTAAGAAGTTGAATGGTGCTTTATGGTCTTATAGAACTGCTTACAAAAATCCTATGTGAATGTCTCCTTATAAAATGGTTTATGGGAAAGCTTGCCACCTACCCTTAGAATTAGAACACAAAGCTTACTAGGCAGTGAAAGAACTAAATAGAGATTGTAAGCTCGCTGGTGAGAAAAGATTATTTGACTTAAGTTCTTTAGATGAATGGAGGAGTGAAGCCTATGAGAATGCTAGGCTCTTTAAGGAAAAACTTAAAAGATGCCATGACAAGCGAATACTTAAGAGAGAATCTCATGTTGGTGAGAAAGTTCTCTTGTATAGGTCTCGTCTCAGATTTTTTGCAGGTAAGCTACTATCAAAATGGGAAGGACCTTTCATCATTGAAGAAGTATACCGTTCAGGAGCAATAAAAATTTCTTCTCTAAAAGATAATACTACACAAGTAGTGAATGGACAACGACTCAAACACTATATTGCTGGAGATTCTTACGATGAAGATGTTGATGCCTTTCAAGTTATAACTCCAGAGAAATTCATTGAGGACCAAATTCAGAGACCTACAGAATCTGTTTTCATGTAGGTAACAGTTCTGGTAAGAAAAGTTCCACGAAAATACAACACAACTATATTTTTGCAGTTTTCAGTCGATAAGGAAAGTTTCGAAGCGAAAAAGGGACGAAACCAGAGCCGAGGTGGCCCACACCACCCCATGGCGCGGGCCCTCCCTTGCACGCGCCACCAGGTGGTGAGGCCACCCAGGACTCCTCCTCCGACCCATTTTCACCCAGTACTTTCCTTTTTGATATGAAACTTTGTAATATATAACCCCTCGGATCTTCCGAAGTACGTATATCGTGTTTTCATCGTGTTTTTGTTTCGATCTGTTTCTGCCAGGTAGAATCCCAGATTTGGAGCCACAATGTCTTCCTCTGGATCATCCAAGGGAGATTCTTTAGAGGATATCATCAACCCATACATGAGAGAATTGAAGATTCATCCCAAGGAGTTGTTGCTCGAAGGTGGAGAGGTCCGGATTAAGGAGGTTCAAGGCCTTAAAGGTGAAGGAACTCTGGAGGACAGGATGGAAGCACTGGAGCAAGAAGTCTTTAGGTACAGGAAGATGGCGGAGCGCGAAGTGGATATCATCCATAAGATTTGTTCCAAACACATCGTCGAGCACCAAAAGGAGACTGCTGAACTCAAAGACGAAATCCTTTCACTCCGCCAAACAACCAACGAACTGCAAGCACAGTTCTATGACGTTCAAAATCAAAACTGTGAGTATGAGGCTAGATTTAAACGCATAAGTGCTGCTGCAAGTTTCAGGATGTTGGAAACCACGATGTCCTTTGTTGATGGGAAGCCTTTACCCTGGAAGATGGACGAAGATGAGAAGATACCACCACCACCGAAGGAATAATTCGTCATCGGGTTTGGCATCCCCTTGGTTTCTTCCAAGCCTGGGGGAGTGCCGCGGTATCATATCACTATCTTCTATTTTTTTACCTTTTTAGTAGAGTCATATCATGAATAGAGGAGTTATTATGTAGGATGGTTTGCATTATGGAAGTGTCCCCTCTCTCGTTAGATATGTATCCCTTGGTGTGAGTTTCCGTTATGGAATATTAATGAGAAGTTCTATCATTCACTCTTTTGCCTAGCTTATGTTAGTTTTCAATTCGTGGTTATATGATTGATCTTGTTGTTAGTATTGGTATCACTTTGGGATCATTGAGTTAATTTAGTTGGTTTTGGCAAACCTGGCTTGGTCAGTAGCACACTATTTTTGAGAGTTGAAAGAAAAGATAGAAGTACTCTAGAGAAAAATAATTTCATCATCTTTCTTTCTTGATTTGCTCATAAGTCTAGTATTCTCTAGTTAAGATCTTTTGTGCTTCCAAGGAAGATTGCATGTTTGTCTTTATCACTTGTATGTTTGTTTGTTTCCTTCAACTCTTATACTTGCTACCCAGCCTTGCTAGCCAAAAACCTGTACTGAGAGGGTATTCTTCTCATGCATCCACCTCCTTTAAACCAAAACCTTTGCCATTTGAGTCCACCATACCTACCTAGTAGCATTATTGCTATTCCAAGTATATTCTTGTTTTATCTACCTCCCAAATTAAACTTGTTATGTGAAAATTAGTGATTAAAGCTCTCACGAACTTGATGGCACACTTTACTTTCTTGCATTTAATAAGCTTGAACCATTAGGTCCTTCTTTGTTGCGTATATGCTTGCGCTTTATGAGTTGAAGTTAGCCGAACCATGTATCATGGGGACCGCTTTCAACACTTCATTGGTACTTGTACCTAGTTGATATCACGTTCTTTTGCTTATGGATCCCGGCGGTGTGAAATAAAAGTGGAACTTGTAAGATCATGGAGTTTATATGTGTGTTAGAGAAACGCCTGGGCCGCTAGCCTAAGCCATGCCTAATCATGGTGGAAACTTGCAGCATAACTATAGTGAGCATTCTATGAAGCATCCTCAATAAAAACCTATGCAAATAGCAAATAAAAAGATCGCTGAGATGCTCATTGTCTGCTTGCCTTGTCATTTTGATTATGGGATAGCTCCTGTGTCATGTGCAAGGGGTACCCCATTGGTAGTTCTCAATGATACGCATGTATTTACAATGACAAGAGCTTGCTCGTGACTGAAGTTGAGTAGCATGAGGATCAGTACTCATAAGTAAGGGGCTTGAGATTTCAACTTATAACTTGTCAAGCATATCCTCTTAGTTGTGTCACTTTAACCTTAAAGACCAAAAGATGCCTATGATAGGGGCAATGAGAGCTGAAAGCTAGTAAGTATCATAATTTTTGGGAGCTCTTTATGAGACTAGCAATCCCTGCTTCCGTCTGCGAAGGGCCTTTTCTTTTACTTTGTAGTTGAGTTAGTAAACCTACTCCCTTCTACCTCAGCAAGTATTTTGAGTTGATGTGTTTCATTCATTCAAATGATGATTTATTCATTCATGTTTCTTATGTTCCTTGTTTTGCACATTGCTATAATCTTGATGTTTACTACTTTGAAAGCTATAATTGAAACCAGCTATTTGTGAACTCCAGCAAATTATCAACTATTCTTCGACCAAGAGCTAATTTTGCCATTACCAATTATGATTCACTTTATGTATCTTTATTGTGTTTCCTTTACTCATTACAAGTTGAGTTATATAATAGTGAGTTGTCTTCTATTATGATCTATGTATTTGATGAATGTGATGCTTCTTGTCCGTATTCTTTTATCGACTCTTCACTCCATAAACCAGAGGCCATGTTTATTGAGCTCAGTTTCGCTTGAGGACAAGCGAAGTCTAAGCTTGGGGGGAGTTGATACGTCCATTTTGCATCACTATTATATGTCTTAATTCACTATTATTCATTGACATATTTCGTAGTGAGAGGTGATACTTATGTTATTTCATATATTTTTGCATGGTTGATGACTTTTGGAGCATGGACCGCTGCAGTCAGGATTCTGATGGAAAAGGTGCTGTTTGGAGGCAAAATTTGCGAAGATCAGAAAATTCGGGAAAATATATGGAAAATTCTATTTTCCAGAAGACTCAGGAAGCCAAAAGATGGAGTGGAGGTGGTCCACAGGGGGCCCACACCACCCCATGGCGCGGGCAGGCCTAGGTCGCGCCTGGGGGTGGTGTGGCCGCCCTGGCCCACTCCAGCCTCTCTCCTCTTGCGTATATCATCCCCACGAAACCCTAAGACTTGGAGAGCGACCACAGAAAGATTCCGCCGCCTCTGTGGGGCGGAAAACACCGAGAGAGAAAGATCTCTCCGGCAAACATATTTCTGCCGGGGGAATTCCTTCCCGAAGAGGGAAGATCGTCGCCATCAACACCACCATCAAGATGGACTTCATCGGGATCATCATCATCACCACCATCATCACCATCAGCACCCTCATCACCATCTCCATATTGCTGTAACAATTGTGTTGAATCTTGCATAGTTCATAGGGGAAATTTTCCCGGTGTTGATTACTCTTTGTAGTTGATGCTATTGAGTGAACCATTGAATTATTGTTTTACATCATTATTCCATCTCTGATCATGATCAATATGATGTCTTGTGAGTAGTTCGTTTTGTTCTTGAGGACATGGGAGAAGTCTTGTTGTTAGTAGTGGAGTTGCGTTGAGAAAGATTCAATAGATTGTTATTTAAGTTGTGGTGTACTTCTTCTAGTGGTGTCATGTGAACATCGACTGCATGACACTTCACCTATATGGGCCTAGGGGAATGCATTGTGTATTTGGCTACTAATCGTAGGGGTTGCTGGAGTGACAGAAACCTGAACCCCCGTTAGGAAACCATTGCACAAGGGACGTAAGGGTCTTAGAGTTTAAAGTTGTGGTTAGGTTTCTACCTTAACTACTTTCTTGTACTTACGGATGTTTGCAAGGGGTTTAATCACAAGAATGTATTAGTCTTGGATGGGGCGGTACATTAGTACAGGTTCACCCACACAACACTTAGCAAGCTAGAGAAGATTAATCGACTATATGAAGCGAAAGCACTTGACAGTCTTCCCATGTGTCCTCGAGAACGTTTGGTCATCTATAGAAATACAACCGGCTTGTCCTTTGCTGCATAAAGGATTGGGCCACTTGCTGCATTTATTCCTACTGTCTTTTATTTACTCGTACTTTGTTTACTTGCTTTATCGAAAACCCCTAAAAATCCGTTTGCTAAGTATTGCAGAGAATTCCTGAACCATACCACTAGCCAGCACCTTCTGCTCCTCGTTGGGTTCGACACTCTTACTTATCGAAAATACTGCGATATACCCCCTATACTTGTGGGTCATCAGGTGGTAACCCCTCCACATTAAAATGCCTCTTCACATTCCCTTTTAAAGTCTCCAATATAAATGCATTAAAATTCTCCAAGTTTAATGCTCTCTCATTTAATAAAACTCTTTTTATTAAATTTATTCAGAATTTTGTTAATTACTTTAATTAACAAACATTCACATATAGCCCCTTGCAATATTTCAATATCACATGCAGAACCAGTTTCTGCAATTTCACCCGAAACAATTTCTGGTTTCTATTGAAACAATTCCTGCGCTTTGCAATTCTTTCGTCTGAAACATATGTGCTCCAAACTGGTGTCCGGTAACTCTTAAGCGTGCCACCCTACGGTTCGCGAATAATGCTGACATGATCGAGACCCTTCTCCGATCAATAATCAGCAGCGGGACCTGGAGATCCGTACTGACTCCTACACATTCAACGATGACTTCTATGATCATGAGAACCTTTAACGCTTGTAACTAAATCCCTTTGTCTCTCGATATATTACATGTCCGAGATTCGATCATCAGTATCTCCATACCTAGTTTGATCTCGTTACCGACATGCACTCTTTTCTCGTTCCCGTGATATAACATTCTAGTGATCACATCACTTGCTTGCAAGCTATCTCAATGTGATATCACCGAGAGGGCCCAGAGTATATCTATCCGTTATCGGGATTGACAAATTCCACTCTTGATCTATGAGCCTCAACATAACACCTTCGTAGTACTGAACCCATCTTTATAGTCACCCTGTTATGGTGTGACGTTTGATGTTATCAAGATACTCTTCCGGTGTTAGCAATTAACATGATCTCATGGTCTAAGGATAAAGATTACTTCGTGTGATGTTATAGCAATATAAACATAATGACTTGATCGTAATGCTATACTTCGGATGAATGTTCATCACATCATTCTACCAATGGTGTGACCTTGTTATTAACAACATCCAATGTCCATGATCAGGAAACCTTGATCATCTTGCTAATCAACAAGCTAGTCTATAAGAGAGGCATAACTAGGAACCCTTTTTGTTTATTAAACACACATTTATTGATGTTTCCGATCAATACAATTATAGCATGTAAAATAAACATCTATCATATATAAGGAATACATAATAACAAATTTATTATTGCCTCTCAGGGCATATTTCCTTCAAGGAAAGCAAAGCAAGTGCAACTTCAAAACTTTCAACATAAAGAAGGGAACCTTAATATTTTGAGATACATAAAACCATATTTTCCTCTCTCATAATAACTTAAAGTAGCATCATGAATAAAATTAACAATATAACTATCACAAGAAACATTCATATCATGAGCCACATGCATAAAAGGATTAATACTCCCCACATAAACATAGTCATTCTTATTAATTGTAGTGGGAGAAAATTTAACAAAATAGCTATCATTATTATTTTCATCACCATAATCATCAAATATAGGAGGCATATTGTAATCATAATTAATTTCCTCCTCCATAGTAGGTGGACTGAAAATATCATATTCATCATTGTAATCGTCATATATTGGAGGTTTGGTATCATCATAAGCAATAGAATAGCTATCTTCCAAAGTTGGGGAACTAAAAAGATCATTTTTATAAAAACTAGCTCCCCCAAGCTTAGACTTTTTGTAACAACCCAGATATCCACCATATCTGGGAGTGCTACACATACTTTAAATACTTCTCATATTGGTACAAAACTACAAAATTTCCGCAGAGTCTCCTTTGTTTATGGGGACATCCACGACAACAAAATAACACAACTAATCCAATTTTATCCATCAGAACAGCCACATGGTTCAAGAGCAAGATAAACTTCCTATCCATGATGTCTCATATCAACCAACTCGGTAGCCACAAAATAAAAACCAAAACGTACATGAAATAATAAGTCAAGAGCAGTCTTGAGCGCAGTTAAACTACTACATCTATAAAGTATTCTAATGTGTGAAAAGTAGTGTGTGCAAAATGTAGAGGTGATACTCCCATCCCATGCATGCCGTCCTCAAATGGTACCTAAAAACATAGAAGCCACAAGGGTGAGTACAAAGTACTCAACAAGTACATAAAGAAATAATGGGCATTGCATAAAACACAACACCAACGATTATCTGTTAACACTTGTCGTATCGCAATGATGCTCCTGTATGCCTACATGTTCTTTGCTTTCACTTTTCTTTTGCGTATACCGGTATCGCTGAGTGAACACCCGTCGGCATCCACTCACTCCAACTCGTGGAGGTTGCCGACAATGTGGGACTCGTCCCAACATCAACGGACTCAATGTGGCTACCTCAGTAGCTCACAACACTTTGCATTGTCTTTAAAAATGCTATGTAAAAATGCAAGCGCAACTACATCATTTGCTATATCCACTTCATCTCCACACATATAACCAATATATAACAACTAAATAAAGAACAAGTGCTAGAAAACAAAAGTTAAGTGAGGGGATCATGCAAAGTATTATCCTGTTATAAACTTGCCTCAACCACGGGACACAAACTGTGAATTGTAAGACTCCTGACCGGAAGTACCAACACCTGTTATAGAACATAAGCCACACTCAATACATTTCATCACCTCAAAAGCATGCGAGCTAATATTACCATCGGTTCTACGCGTAACAAACCCAACTCAAAACTACTTTTATCCTTAAAAATATCCACGAGTGGTACCCTCTGCCAGTACTATAAGCAGTAGTAAAAGTTGTAGAACAGTCATACGTAGAGCTGACGAGTTTTAGTGACTTGATCTCTAGCACAAGTATAACATCACGATCAGTTTAGATAAAAGAAAAACAAGGTTGCACTAGCTATGTCTTAGTAACCTGAAGTTTTAATCCTCTTATTGTATTTCCTCAAAATACGGAGAACTAGCAAAGCAAATACTAGAGAACACCACTCGATGGATTCCATTAGTACAAAAAAGTAGTTTATCTTTTCTAGTACTAGATACACGCTACTAGTTTGAGTAGGTACAGATCGATTCCCTAAATCACAACAGGTGCCTAGATATTTCCTAAAACTAGACACTTCGGTGTCTAAAATTCCCACAAGGTCGTGATGCCAAATAATTTGAATCTGAACTCTAGACTGACGAGATTGGAAAACTGCTCGTTCTCAAACCCAATCACGCACACTACTCCAGAAATTACTAAGAAGGAAGAAGTTGCAAATAATTTGGGACTAACCAAAAGAGGTAGTGGTCTGAATACCAACAGTGGGCTTGGCGGAGAGGATCGTCGGGAGCAGTGGCACAACCACGCAACGGCAGCGGCGACCCTCCGGCAGCGACCTCGCAGAACAGGAAAACACAGTGGCGGCGCTTGAGTGTGGTAGCACCGGGAAAAATATTTAGGGCCGATTGGTGGCGGCGACCTAGAATACGGAGCATCACAACCGTAGATCGTATCTGCCTCACGTTCAAAAGCCCAGACCAGCCCATAAATTGATTCACATTAAAAGGATAAAAGGGACGTGCCTTACTTTGCATGACTAACTGTACAAAAGAGCCACCGGTTACCACTTAATGGTTTTCACACAGCAGGTCACTAGTTCAAGCACTCATACGCACTATTTTTTTCTTTATCTAACTTCCTATTTACTTTTCTCTGAGATTTAGTAGTCACAGAGAGTTGGCATCAAAATCTGGGGTATTACATTCTATACCCCTTAAACAGAATTCGACCCCGAATTCTTCCTCGTTTTACTACTCGTGTAACTAAATGTTGTAAGTAAATACAATATCGTGCATCACATATCGACCATGAATAACTCTGGATATTTCTCGCGCATGCAAGACTCAAGCTCCCATGTTACCCCACGCTCGGTTTGCTGCAACCAAAGAGCATTCACAAACTTTTTTGTTTTATGCCTCATCACTCTCTCTGACTCTTCCAATGTCCTCACAGGGAGAACCTCAAAGGTTAAATCTTGTACATAGAGACGTGGAACACATTATGCACTCCTTTCATCGACTCAGGCAACTTAATTCGATAGGCTAGCTTTCGCACTCGTGCGAGTATCATGAAAGGCCCGATGTACCTCGTACTAGGCTTTCCTTTTTATGTTAAATCCACTTTCAATCTCTTAAAACTGGCATAACTCGTCATCTTCTCTATGCTACTATAACATATGTCCCATAACCTCAGTTATCCTCTATGTAGGTTGCTGAACCCAATTTGGTCCCAACACTGTCGTGCCAAAAATGTTCGAACAAAGAAGAGATCTATACCCTTTTCCAAAGAACCTCGTAAGAGCCTTTCACATTCTAGCTGTAGTTGATATTTTAAGCAAACTCAACAAGTGGCAAGAGATCTGTGTGACTCCCTTGCCAAGGTAGGACACAACACCTCAACATAACTTCTAGAGTTTAGATTCTACGCTCGGAATGGTTATCTGTCTGAGGATGAAACGTCATACTAAGTCTCAATTGTGTACCAAGACCTCTGCAAGATCCCAAAGAACTTTGATACAAACTTTTCATCTCTATAATAAGAAGTAAATGTTTAGAACCTCATGCAACCTTACTATCTCATGAACATGTCCCTGTAAAGTAACTCCCAAAGTAGGTGGTGGCATAGGAATAAAATGAGCAACTTTGCTAACTTGATCCACGATCATACAAATTGCATCCCTCCCTCTTTTCATACGAAGTAGAACAACATACTCTTTGGCAATGTCAACCCATGGCCATGCTGGAATTCCCCATGGATTGCAATAGTCACGATAACCTAGTATGCTAAGCCTTTACTCGTTGAGAAACCCTAGAAGGGGACACAAGCTTGGCCCACTCAACCTTTCATCAGATCCTAAAACCTTCTTTTTTATTCTCTAGGATGACCGGTGTATGTGGTACAATGTTCCTCCCTCAGAATGTCCTACTTCACCTGAGTCTTTTGTGCCACGCAATGGAGGGCACAAAAACAAACATTCTTGGTTCTGCATATAACGAACTTTCTAGTTCTCCCTTTCAAAATGTTCTCTCATAACTGTGGTAATAGTCCATCATCATGGCGAGCTTATCTCTTTCTATCTGGAATGGCTGACTAGAGGAGATGAATTTGTGTCTCATATATGTGCTACTCCATCATAATTGTGACATGCCAAGTTTTTTTTTCTCAACACAGCAACGAGACAATCTATAGTGGGAGGAAAAGACTTGCGACTAAGATTGTGTCAGATATCACATTGACCATCTATAGGTTATGCTAGATAGATATGTCACGATCCTTAATTAATTCTAGTGGCCGTTTTTTTGTGAAGCGGTAGTAGAGACTCTTATGAGTGAAACCATCACAAGATTATAAATAAAGATAATGACTCCAACTCTGGTGTTCAAAGATCACTAGTACAAGTCTAGATAACGAGTAGGACAATTGTTCACGTGCTATTTTTTTAATGTCCTAGAAGCGTAACGGTTCTTAATGGTATAAAAGTGTAAGAAATAACCTTTACATCTTGGGTGAGCTCGCACATGGCCTAGAGAACTCATTCCGAAATCACAAATTCACATTTGTCTAGTTTCGCATATTTTTCTTTATCAAATTTTTAAGAACAAGCCAAAAGGATATTCATGCTCTTTTTCTATCTACGGATATATGATGATATCATCGATGATCACTACCACACACTTATCAAAGAACATATGTAGTATATTGTTCATTGTCCTCATAAGATGACAAGGGCATTTGTTAGTCCAATCGATATAACTTAAATTTAGAATGACTATAACTAGTGGAGAAAGTACTCCTTTCAATATCGTGTTCCAACACAGAAATTTGATTATAGCCATAATAGAGATCAAACTTGGAGATCACAGATCCTTTGAGCTGATCAAACAAGTCATTGATGCGGGCAAAGGATATTTTTTTGGATGGTTTACGCGATAATTCTGAGCATGAGAACCCATACACTTTTGCAAACTACTATCCCTCTTGGCTATAAACATAGCAAGCGCTCCTCTAGGTGAGACACTATTGATAAAACCTTTGGATAACATAACGTCCAACTCCATCAATTTTCTTGAATTGTCATAACAAATAATAAGGAGAGACAAAGGTAGGCCGAGTGCTAGGAATAAGATTAAAGTGCAACTCTACACTCCTGTCTCAAAGAACATGGAAACAAAAATAGTATCTTTTATAAACAATTGTCCTTGTCCCTCGGTAAATCATGAAATCCCTAGAAAGACTGCGGATGTTGCATGACCATAGAATTCTCATTGTTCTTAATATTTGGGACACAACTAGACAACACCTTATAACCTATCCGAAACTCTCATGGTGGTTCAGCAGGGGATATTTCTGGTATGGTAAAAAACAAAGGTTTAGCCTCACCGTATCTCCTATGATCGGCAGGGAGATTTCCTCTACTACATCTAGAATATTATACCATTCTACGGTTCAGGCTGCACAACACAGTCTCTTAACTAATTAAAGGAAATGTTACAGAATGATTCACCACTCCAACATACAGGAGCGAATAATATGGGTAGTTGGTATGGGGGCCAATCCATCCCACACCCAAAACATTAACTCTGTAAGTGAAGTGGTGAATAAGGCAACGATAGCACCTGGGCATCCTTACTTGCATTACAAACACAATTCATGGGCACGAACTAAGGTTTGAGGTCGACTCCCATATATTGTTTGCACAACCGCAACAAAATGTAAACTATAAATATATCAAAAGGCACTTAGGGTTGCATGTACAAAACACACCTTTAAAAGATCAAAAAGTAACTATATGGAGGCCTAACAACTTCGATTAAACTAACACACGGGGAAGAAAGAAAGGACAATTTTCTCAGCTAGGTACTAAGGAAAAGGATTTTACAAACAACATTTTTTTTTCTTGAAAGCACGAGTGGGTTGACTCCAAGCAGAGAAATGTTTCACAATTAATAATACTAGGGTGGGAGGATGGATACTAACAAATGACAAGGGGGAGAACAATAGACAGAGAATAGGACAACAAAGGGTGTCAATTCTAGAAGACTAACACTCGGAGAGAAGGACATAAGAAGTACATGATTTGATAATACTTATCATCTTTAGAAGAGAAACCAATACCAATAATGCAGTACTATAAGACGATCCTTAAACCAAGACAAGTGCAGGATAATGCATTAGAGTGGATAGTTGAATGGGAATAGGGAACACCAGTGGAAAAAGTGGTATGGATAGAGGAAAGAGCTTCTCATATTGATATGGATCAGATAAGTCATCATAAAATTATTTTATCTACTCCGCTACTACACCAGCCAAGTTATCCAAACTAGCATAAAGATCAAATATTTCCGTTACAATTAATGTTGCATCAACCAAGAATAGTCTCTCTCTATAGTCAACTACCAAGAATAGAGGGACAATCATACATGAAACAAGGCATGTAAGCCTCCCACGGGTATAGCTTGCCCACGGGCACTTAATAACACAAATATAAAAGACAACAACAATACAATATATTATAGAAGGGTAAATGCAATGCAAGGCCCAAAACCCATCCTACTGTGCACCAGTGTGTCAAAGTTTTAAGTTGTTATGATTTTAAATTTAGTTTATCGTTATCTACGCTATAGAATTTAGTTGATAAAGATCTTATATAATTATCCTATTTACTAACCTACTCCAGAGACCTAAAGCCTAAGCTTTGTTACCAACTGTAACACCCCAGATATCCACTATATCTGGGAGTGCTACACATACTTTAAATACTTCTCATATTGGTACAAAACTACAAAATTTCAGCAGAGTCTCCTTTGTTTATGGGGACATCCACGACAACAAAATAACACAACTAATCCAATTTTATCCATCAAAACAGCCACATGGTTCAAGAGCAAGATAAAATTCCTATCCATGATGTCTCATATCAACCAACTCGGTAGCCACAAAATAAAAACCAAAACGTACATGAAATAATAAGTCAAGAGCAGTCTTGAGCGCAGTTAAACTACTACATCTATAAAGTATTCTAATGTGTGAAAAGTAGTGTGTGCAAAATGTAGAGGTGATACTCCCATCCCATGCATGCCGTCCTCAAATGGTACCTAAAAACATAGAAGCCACAAGGGTGAGTACAAAGTACTCAACAAGTACATAAAGAAATAATGGGCATTGCATAAAACACAACACCAACGATTATCTGTTAACACTTGTCGTATCGCAATGATGCTCCTGTATGCCTACATGTTCTTTGCTTTCACTTTTCTTTTGCGTATACCGGTATCGCTGAGTGAACACCCGTCGGCATCCACTCACTCCAACTCGTGGAGGTTGCCGACAATGTGGGACTCGTCCCAACATCAACGGACTCAATGTGGCTACCTCAGTAGGTCACAACACTTTGCACTGTCTTTAAAAATGCTATGTAAAAATGCAAGCGCAACTACATCATTTGCTATATCCACTTCATCTCCACACATATAACCAATATATAACAACTAAATAAAGAACAAGTGCTAGAAAACAAAAGTTAAGTGAGGGGATCATGCAAAGTATTATCCCGTTATAAACTTGCCTCAACCACGGGACACAAACTATGAATTGTAAGACTCCTGACCGAAAGTACCAACACCTGTTATAGAACATAAGCCACACTCAATACATTTCATCACCTCAAAAGCATGCGAGCTAATATTACCATCGGTTCTACGCGTAACAAACCCAACTCAAAACTACTTTTATCCTTAAAAATATCCACGAGTGGTACCCTCTGCCACTACTATAAGCAGTAGTAAAAGTTGTAGAACAGTCATACGTAGAGCTGATGAGTTTTAATGAATCCCAACTTACTAGTATTAGTTACAGGTACAAGCGACTTCACATACAATAAAAAAATTGTTGTGGGACCGGCTTGGTTTTCTAGAAATACAGGCAACTTGATCTCTAGCACAAGTATAACATCACAATCAGTTTAGATAAAATAAAAACAAGGTTGCACTAGCTATGTCTTAGTAACCTGAAGTTTTAATCCTCTTATTGTATTTCCTCAAAATATGGAGAACTAGCAAAGCAAATACTAGAGAGCACCACTCGATGGATTCCATTAGTACAAAAAAGTAGTTTATCTTTTCTAGTACTAGATACACGCTACTAGTTTGAGTAGGTACAGATCGATTCCCTAAATCACAACAGGTGCCTAGATATTTCTTAAAACTAGACACTTCGGTGTCTAAAATTCCCACAAGGTCGTGATGCCAAATAATTTGAATCTGAACTCTAGACTGACGAGATTGGAAAACTGCTCGTTCTCAAACCCAATCACGCACACTACTCCAGAAATTACTAAGAAGGAAGAAGTTGCAAATAAATTGGGACTAACCAAAAGAGGTAGTGGTCTGAATACCAACAATGGGCTTGGCGGAGAGGATCGTCGGGAGCAGTGGCACAACCACGCAACGGCAGCGGCAACCCTCCGGCAGCGACCTCGCAGAACAGGAAAACACAGTGGTGGCGCTTGAGTGTGGTAGCATTGGGAAAAATATTTAGGGCCGATTGGTGGTGGCGACCTAGAATACAGAGCATCACAACCGTAGGTCGTATCTGCCTCACGTTCAAAAGCCCAGACCAGCCCATAAATTGATTCACATTAAAAGGATAAATGGGGCGTGCCTTACTTTGCATGACTAACTGTGCAAAAGAGCCACCGGTTACCACTTAATGGTTTTCACACAGCAGGTCACTAGTTCAAGCACTCATACGCACTATTTTTTTCTTTATCTAACTTCCTATTTACTTTTCTCTGAGATTTAGTAGTCACAGAGAGTTGGCATCAAAATCTAGGGTATTACACTTTTCCATACCATTAGCAATAATGGTGTCCAAAAAATTAATACTAACAACATTGCTATTAGCATGCAAATAAAGTTTTATAGGTTTTTTAATTTTCTCTTCAAACACTTCATGTCCTAACTCAAGATAAATACTATAAAACTCTCTAATTTTTTGTTGTTTTCCATTAACCCTAACTAGTGAAAATAAGAAACAAAAGGGCAAAATTGCAGAATCTAAAGGAAATAACTTCGAGCATTCACACCAGAAGATGTGAGTACCTTTTACCTTACCTCCCCGACAACGGTGCTAAAAATAGCTTGATGTCTACGCACTTCTATTCTTGTAGACAGTTGTTAGGCCTCCAAGTGCAGATGTTTGTAGAACAGCAACAAGTTTTCCCTTAAGTGGATTACCCAGGGTTTATCGAACTCAGGGAGGCAGTGGTCAAAGGTATCCCCTCTCAAGCAACCCTGCAATCAAGATACAAGAAGTCTCTTGTGTCCCCAACACACCCAATACACTTGTCAGGTGTATAGGTGCACTAGTTCGGTGAAGAGATAGTGAAATACAAGTGGTATGGATAATTATAAGTGGTAACAGTGCCAGAAAATAGCTTACTGACGTGTGGTTAACGTGGGAAAAGACTAAAGGCAAACTGAAATAAAAAAGGATGCAAGCAAACATGTAACAGATCTAATTGCAAACGGTGTTTCAATGCTTAGAAACAAGGCCTATGGATCATACTTTCACTAGTGAACACTCTCATATAAATGTCTTATTTTTATGATACTACTCTTAACTACTCTCTGGTTGGACACTCTAATCCATGGTAGGGCTATAACAGCACACCTCAAAGTAAACCTTTCCCATCTAGATAACCCCACACTGTCACCTTGAGTACTAGATGAGTCCAACAAACACCACAATTTCATAAAGACATCCAACTCCAAATATAACTCATAACAAGTATTTGTAATCTCTAGCCTAAGTGCCACCATGGTGTGCACGCTGTCACTTTCACACACATGGGGAGAGCAGAGATCTATTAAAGCACTTGAGTAGCAAAGTAGATCTATAGATTACAAGCTCATGATCACAATATGATCATGCATAGAGAGAGATGAACACATAGCTACCGGTAGAACCCTTAGCCTTGAGAGAGAACTACTCCCTCCTCATCATGGGAATCAGCAATGGTGATGGAGATGGTGGTGGAGATCGATGGAGATGGCTCCGGGGGCACTTCCCCATCCCGACAGGGTGCCGGAACAGAGACTTTCTGTCCCCCGAATCTCTCCTTCGGTGGCGGCGGCGCTGCGGAACTTTTCGTGGATTTCTGATTGACGACTTAGGGTTTTTGCATTGGGAGGCTCTTATAGGCGACAGGGAGACCGAGGGGGTGCCGGAGGGGCCCACACCACCCCCTGGCGTGGCCTAGCCTGGCCCACGCCACCAGGTGGTGTGGCCAGTCCCTGGCCCCTCTCCTTCTCGTCTTCTGGCTCCGTGAGTCTTCCGGTAAAATATCGACTTTGGCTTTTGTCCGGTCCAATTCCGAGAATATTGATTTTCTGACTTTCCTGGAACCAAAAACAACAGAAAACAGGCAACTGGCTCTATGGCATCTTGTTAATAGGTTAGTGCAAGAAAGTGTATAAAAAGTACTCCAAAGTGTGGACAAAACATAAGAAAGTAGATACTAAACAAGCATGGAACATCAAAAATTATAGATACGTTTGCAATGTATCACCATGTCAAACAAGGTTTGATTTGATCTCTCGAACATACCATACTCCTGTGGTTTATAGGGAAATGCAAATTCATGGAACAATTCCTGAAATCTTAGGTGTTTTGCTAAACCTGTAACTCAAATATCTTCCTTTATGATAAAATCATGAACTCTTTTATTTTCTTGTTACAATGATTTTTCACTTCATCTTGAAAGTCTTTGAACATTTTCAAATGTTTCATACTTCTTCCTTATTAAGTAAATATATAGATATATTCACTCAAATTTCTGGAGAAAGCATATGAAGCCAAAAAGATCCATCGCATATGGCTACACATAATGGACTATATACATCAACATGCATAATATCCAATAAGTTAGTCATTCGTTCCTCTTTGGCCTATGGATGGAGTTTCAATTATCTCGAGGAAAGTTTCACAAGCGTCAATTGATCAAAATCAAAAGACTCCAAAAATCCATCAACATGGAGTTTCTACATGTTTACTTTCCAATATAATTCAAACAACGATGTCACTTCATAAGTGATATTCCAATCATTTGTCTTACACATTTTAGCAATAATGTTTATGGATGTGATTTGTTCAACTAGACTTGTAAAAGTTCATCCATCCTTTATGGAATACAGTAATTATTTGAACAATCATTGTTCTCGTAATACCAGAACAAAATAACAATTATTAAAACAAAATCTTGAAGGCTAGGTTTGACGACAACGAAAACACAATAACACTTTATTTGTTTTCGGTGAACATCATCACATATTCTTTCAAAAACCCATTCTTTAGTAATCTATTAGTGTAGTAAACATTTTACTTACATCTTCTATTCATCCTTATCATGACAGCTTTCATGATCAAGCTACTATAGCCTATTAGGAAGAATCGCGAGTATAATGGATGCCTAGCATCTCCATCCTTCACAAATTCTCATACAATATGAGAACATGTATTTTGCTAAATTATACTCTATCATAATGCAACCAAAAACATTGTTTAAGATATCACAATATATTCCACACATGATGGTTTCTAAAACAATTTTTCAGATCCTAGATAATCTTGATATTAAAACAACTTTTGAATATCAATAATCATGGAGGCAAACATGCTACTTTAGATACTAACATTGAAATTCTTACTCTTGATTTAATACTACTTATTAAACTTCATGGAGTAAATAGAGTTTGCTGAAAGTTTGCAATAGGACTTCTAAACTTTAAATTGACATTCAAAACAATACGATACCAGTTCGTAAACTAAATATCCAGAATTCTATAGTTCTATTATCTCAATTAAAACTAAGCATAAGGTAGTGAACAGATGCCAATGACTCCAACAAATTATGCAAATTCACTTTGATTTAGTTTATGACAAATTGAGTTCGACTAATCCAAATTATAAATGAACTCCCACTCAAAAACGACATCCCTCGTGCTTTTTTGGTGATTACATGAACCAAATCCACTACACCAAGTCTGATCATCACGTGAGTCGGTGTAGCTTCAAAGGCGAGCATCAATATGGGCATCACATCAACTATATGACTCATGCTTTACCTTTTGGTCCGTGTTCCGAGGCCATGTTTGTACATGCTAGGCTCGCCAAGTAAGAACCTTAGTACTCGCATGTGTAAAACTGTCTTACACCCGTTGTATGAAAGCATAGAGTCGACTAGACCCGATCATCACATGATGTCTCGAAACATGATCCATAGAACGGTGCATACTTAAGGAAGAACACATTTTATCTTGATATTAAATGAGGGATCATCTTATAATGCTACTAAAACGCCAAACTAACAATGTAAGATGCAAACATCATATGTGTAAAGTGGAATGATATGGTCCATGCATTTGATCACCATCATGTGCATCGTGGTATGATCTCTATCATTCCTTCGTGTCTAAGGCCAAGGTCTATGGAACTTACACATTAGGTGTGTTGTAAGGGTATCAACCATACATCTACTTACAACATTACCATATCATGACACTAGCCCAACAACAATCTAAACTAGACGCCTCTAATTAATCCATTGCCAGTTTTACGTGGCTTAGGGCTTTCGAAGATAGAACCAGTCTTACCTACGAACATGGAACCACAACGATGATAACTAAGTTACTAGCAACTCGTGGTAAATCAGATATTGACTATAGTAGAAGAGACAGACATGTTGGGTCCGCAGCATAGAAAACAAAAAAATTCCTATGGTGTGAACTACACGCCAAGATCTATCTACTAGGTACAAAGCAACGGGTGGACATATATCCAACGAGAACTTACCCTCGAAGACAACGAGTTTTATTAACGAGTAGGAACTCGTGGTTGATGTAGTCGTGCACTTGCCGATCTCAAGATCGTGAGGAAGTCCGAGCACTGCAACTCAGCAGCGCATCCGCACTGGCACACACGTTCAAGCCACCGGACAACCTACACCTCCTCGCTCCAGCGATCCAGCGGAAGCAGCAACTCCTTCCAGACGAAATGCCACCGGGAACATGTATCTCGCTAATCCGAGACCATGGGGGAATAATTCTAGAGGGGGAGAGAGATCCTTCACAAGGAGGTGTGAGGATGAAGGAGGGAATGTGTGGCCTTTTATAGGAGGAGGGGGGGTGCCCCCTCTCTCCATGTCTGGCGCATGGGGGGTGACCCCTCACCTCCCCCATTCATGTGGTGGTAACCCCTCCACATTAAAATGCCTCTTCACATTCCCTTTTAAAGTCTCCACTTTAAATGCATTAAAATTCTCCAAGTTTAATGCTCTCTCATTTAATAAAACTCTTTTTACTAAATTTATTCAAAATTTTGTTAATTACTTTAATTAACAAACATTCACATATAGCCCCTTGCAATATTTCAATATCACATGCAGAACCACTTTCTGCAATTTCACCCGAAACAATTTCCGGTTTCTATTGAAACAATTCCTACGCTTTGCAATTCTTTCGTATGAAACATATGTGCTCCAAAATGGTGTCTGGTAACTCTTAAGTGTGCCACCCTACGGTTCACGAATAATGTAGACATGATCGAGACCCTTCTCCGATCAATAATCAGCAGCGGGACCTGGAGATCCGTACTGACTCCTACACATTCAACGATGACTTCTGTGATCGTGAGAACCTTTAACGCTTGTAACTAAATCCCTTTGTCTCTCGATATATTACATGTCCGAGATTCGATCATCGGTATCTCCATACCTAGTTTGATCTCGTTACCGACATGCACTCTTTTCTTGTTCCCGTGATATAACATTCTAGTGATCACATCACTTGCTTGTAAGCTATCTCAATGTGATATCACCAAGAGGGCCTAGAGTATATCTATCCGTTATCGGGATTGACAAATTCCACTCATGATCCATGAGCCTCAACATAATACCTTCGTAGTACTGAACCCATCTTTATTGTCACCCTGTTACGGTGTGACGTTTGATGTTATCAAGATACTCTTCCGGTGTTAGCAATTAACATGATCTCATGGTCTAAGGATAAAGATTACTTCGTATGATGTTATAGCAATATAAACATAATGACTTGATCGTAATGCTATACTTCGGATGAATGTTCATCACATCATTCCACCAATGGTGTGACCTTGTTATTAACAACATCCAATGTCCATGATCAGGAAACCTTGATCATCTTGTTACTCAACAAGCTAGTCTATAAGAGAGGCATAACTAGGAACCCTTTTTGTTTATTAAACACACATGTATTGATGTTTCCGATCAATAAAATTCTAGCATGTAAAATAAACATCTATCATATACACGAATACATAATAACAACTTTATTATTGCCTCTCGGGGCATATTTCCTGGAGTCTTCCACTTGCACTAGAGACAATAATCTAGTTCACATAGTGATAAATCTAACACCCATGGAGTTCTGGTGTTGATCATGTTTTGCCCTAGGGAGACTTTAGTCAACGGATCTGCTACATTTAGGTTTGTATGTACATTACAAATCTTTATATCTCCATCCTTGACATGCTCGCGGATGGAGTGAAACCGGTGCTTAATATGCTTGGAATTCTTGTGAGACCTCGGTTCCTTTGCGTTGGCTATGGCTCCATTGTTGTCACTATAGATCACCATTGGGTCCAATGCACTGGGAACCACACCTAGTTCCGTAATGAACTCTTTCATCCAAACCGCTTCCTGCGCCGCTTCTGAAGCAGCAACATATTCCGCCTCCGTCGTTGATCCAGCCACCATAGGTTGTTTGGAACTCCGCCAACTAACTGCTACTCCGTTCAAGAGAAATACGTATCCGGATTGAGACTTCGAGTCATCCGGATCGGTGTCAAAGCTAGCATCGACATAACACTTAGCGCTAGCTCTTCTTCACCTCCGCATATAAGAAAGATATCCTTAGTTCTTCTCAAGTACTTGAGGATGTTCTTTACTGCTATCCAGTGTTCCGAACCTGGATCAGATTGGTACCTACTAGTCAAACTAATAGCATGTGCCACATCCGGTCTTATACATAGCATGGCATATATAATAGAGCCTATGGCCGAGGCATAGGGGATCTTATCCATCATCTCTCTTTCTTCCGCCGTAGCCGGACTTTGAGTCTTACTCAATGTCTTGCCTTGCAACATAGGTAAGAACCCCTTCTTACTTTCGTCCATATTAAACTTCTTTAATATCTTATCAAGGTATGTACTCTACGATAGCCCAATTAGGCGCCTTGATCTATCTCTATAGATTTTAATGCCTAATATATATGACGCTTCACCAAGGTATTTCATTGAAAATTTGCTGTTTAGATAACTTTTAACACTATTTAAAAGATCTATATCATTTCCAATCAATAATATGTCATCCACATATAATATCAGAAATGCCACATTGCTCCCACTCACTTTCTTGTAAATACAAGCCTCTCCATAAGTTTGGACAAATCCAAACTCTTTGATCACCTCATCAAAGCGGAGATTGCAACTCCGAGATGCTTGCTTCAGTCCATAGATGGATCGCTGAAGTTTGCATACCTTATTAGCAACCTTAGGATCGACAAAACCCTTAGGTTGTATCATATACAACTCTTCTTCAATATTACCATTGAGGAAGGCATTTTTTACATCCATCTGCCATATTTCATAATCGAAATATGCAGCAATTGCTAACATAATCCTAACCGACTTAAGCATCGCTACGGGAGAGAATGTATCATCATAGTCAACTCCTTGAATTTGTCGAAACTCCTTTGCGACAAGTCGAGCCTTATAGATGGTCACATTACCATCAGCATCAGTTTTTCTTTTGAAAATCCATTTATTCTCAACGGCCTTTTGATCGTGAGGTAAGTCCACCAAGGTCCAAACTTGGTTCTCGTACATGGATTCCATCTCAGATTTCATGGCTTCTAGCCATTTGTTGGAATCTGGGCTCATCATCGCTTCTTCATACGTCGCAGGGTCATCCATTTCATCAACCATGAAATTCACAACAGGATTGCCGTACAGTTCAGGAGCTGCACGTGTCCTGCTTGACCTGCGAGGTTCGGTAGTGTCCTCTTTCGGAGTTTCATGATCATTATCATTATCTCTCTCTTCATCAGGTGAAGTCAACTCCGAAACAACTTTCGGTGCTGCGCCACTCGCCATTTCATGAAGAGAAGGTTCAATAACCTCTTCGAGTTCTACCTTCCGACTACTCACACCTTTCGCGAGAAACTCCTTCTCAAGAAAGGATCCATTCTTGGCAACAAAAACCTTGCCCTCAGATCTGTGATAGAAGGTATATCCAATCGTTTCCTTAGGGTAACCTATGAAGACGCATTTTTTCGCTTTGGGTTCGAGTTTATCCGGTTGAAGTTTCTTCACATAAACATCGCATCCCCAAACTTTAAGAAATGACAGCTTAGGTTTGTTTCCAAACCATAATTCATACAGTGTCGTTTCAACGGATTTAGATGGTGTCCGATTTAAAGTAAATGTAGCTGTTTCCAGTGCATAACCCCAAAATGACAGAGGCAAGTCAGTTAGAGACATCATAGATCAAACCATATCTAATAAGGTACGATTACGACGTTCCGACACACCATTACGTCGTGGTGTTCCGACAGGCATGAGTTGTGAAACTATTCCACACTCTTTCATGTGTGTGCTAAACTCGTAACTTAGATACTCTCCTCCACGGTCAGACCGTAGAAATTTGATCTTTCTATTACGATGATTTTCCACTTCAATCTGAAATTCCTTGAACTTTTCAAAAGTTTCAGACTTGTGTTTCATCAAATAGATATACCCGTATCTACTCAAATCATCCGTGAAAGTAACAAAATAACGATATCCACGTCACGCCGACACACTCATTGGCCCACACACATCAGTATGTATGATTTCCAATAAATATGTCGCTCGTTCCATTGAACCGGAAAACGGCGTTCTAGTCATCTTGCCCATAAGGCATGGCTCACATGTATCAAATTATTCAAAATCAAGTGATTCCAAAAGTCCATCATAATGGAGTTTCTTCATGCGTTTAATGCCAATATGACCTAGACGGCAGTGCCACATATATGTAGATATATCATCATCAAGTTTAATCTTTTTAGCATTAACATTATGAATGTGCGTAATATTACTATCGAGATCCATCAGAAATAAACCATTCAACACAGGTGCATGACCATAAAAGATATTATCCATATAAATCGAACAACCATTGTTTTCAGATTTAAACGAATAACCACTTTGCATCAAACATGATCCGGATACAATGTTCATGCTAAGTGCAGGAACCAAATAACAATTATTTAGGTTTATAACTAATCCCGATGGCATATGGAGAGGCAGCGTTCCGATGGCGATCACATCAACTCTTGATCCATTGCCAACCCGCATTGTGACCTCATCCCTTGCTAGTTGTCGCTTGTTCCGCAGCCCCTGAATCGAGTTACATATATTAGCAACCGATCCCGTATCAAATACCCAGGTGCTACTGCGAGTACTAGTCAAGTACACGTCAATAACATGTATATCACATATACCTTTGTTTGCCATGCCGGACTTCTTGTTTGCCAAATACTTGGGGTAGTTGAGCTTCCAATGGCCAATCCCCTTACAATAGTAGCACGCGGTATCGGACTTAGGGCCAGCTCGGGGTTTCTTTTCAGGCGCGGCAACAGATTTGCCACCCTTCTTTCCCTTGTGCTTGCCTTTCTTGTGCTTCTTGAAAACGGTGGTTCTATTGATCATCAACACTTGATGTTCTTTCCTAATCTCCACTTCTGCAGTCTTAAGCATTGACAGAAGCTCGGGAAGAGTCTTCTTCATGCCCTGCATATTATAGTTCATCACGAAGCTCTTGTAGCTAGGTGGCAGAGATTGGAGAACACGATGTATGCCTAAGTCATTGGGAATCATTATCCCCAAGTACACAAGCTTATCGGCGTACCCAGACATTTTGAGTACGTGCTCACTAACGGAGCTATTTTCCTCCATTTTGTAGCTGAAGAACTTTTCAGAAGAATTATAACTCTCTACGGCAGCATGGGTATCGAAAATCATTTTCAATTCTCCCATGGTATCAAAGGCATTGCCGTTTTCGAAACGCTTTCGAAGTTCTGGCTCTAGCCCATACAGTATGCCGCAATGAACTAAGTTGTGGTCCTCCTGACGAGTCACATAGACATTCTTTTCCTCGTCAGGGGCATCAGGAGCTGGTGGGGGGCCTAATGGCACAACTAGCACATATTGATTTTGTGCAGCAGTGAGGAGAATCCTCAAATTCATAGCCCAGTTGGTGAAGTTGCTACAATTCACAACAAGTTTCTCTTTCTCCATGAACACATTGAAATTAAAAGCAGGTGGTGCCATCTACAACAGAATTTGTAAAGTTTATTTAAACTAAGTTTATGATAGATTGAGTTCAACTAATCCAAATTACTAATGAACTCCCACTCAAAAACGACATCCCTCGTGCCTTTTTGGTGATTACATGAACCAAATCCACTACACCAAGTCTGATCATCACGTGAGTCGGTGTAGCTTCCAAGGCGAGCATCTATATGGGCATCATATCAACCATATGACTCATGCTTAACCTTTCGGTCCGTGTTCCGAGGCCATGTCTGTACATGCTAGGCTCGCCAAGTAAGAACCTTAGTACTCGCGTGTGTAAAACTGTCTTACACCTGTTGTATGGAAGCGTAGAGTCGAGTACACCCGATCATCACGTGATGTCTCGAAACACGATCCATAGAACGGTGCATACTCAAGGAAGAACACATTTTATCTTGATATCTAAATGAGGGATCATCTTACAATGCTACCAAAAGCGCCCAACTAGCAGTATAAGATGCTAACATCTAATGTGTAAAGTGAGATGATACGGTCCATGCATTTGATCTCTATCATTTGCATCGTGGTATGATCTCTATCATTCCTTTGTGTGTAAGGCCAAGGTCTATGGAACTTACACGTTGAATGTGTTGTAAGAGTATCTATCATACATCTACTTACAACAATACCATATCAATACACTAGCCCAGCAACGATCTAAACTAGACGCCTCTAATTTATCAATTGCAAGTTTTACGTGGCTTAGGGCTTTCGGAGATAGAACCGTTCTTACCTACGAACATGAACCACAACGAGGATAACCAAGTTATTAGCAACTCGTTGTAAATCAGATATTGACTATAGTAGGAGAGACAGACACCCGCCAGCCACTTATGCAAAACAAGTTGCATGTCAGTCGTGGAACCGGTCTCATGTACGATGACATGTAAGGTTGGTCCGGGCCGCTTCATCCCACTATGCCACCAATATCTAAAATACATAGAAGATGCAATAACATGATCACCATCGCCCACATATAAACATATGCGTACTACCCGTGCAAAGCACCTACACATAGATCAGGCTCTGATACTACTGTTGGGTCCGCAGCATAGAAAAAAAAAATTCCTACGGTGTGAACTACACACCAAGATCTATCTACTAGGTACAAAGCAACGGGTGGAGATACATGCAACGAGAACTTACCCTCGAAGACAACGAGTTTTGTTAACGAATAGGAACTCGTGATTGATGTAGTCGTACACTTGCCGATCTCAAGATCGTGAGGAAGTCCGAGTGCCGCAACTCAACAGCGCATCCGCACTCGCACACACGTTCAAGCCACCGGACAACCTCCACCTCCTCGCTCCAGCGATCCAGCGGAAGCAGCAACTCCTTCTAGACGAAATGCCACCGGGAACATGTATCTCGCTTATCCGAGACCATGGGGGAATAATTCTAGAGGGGGAGAGAGATCCTTCACAAGGAGGTGTGACGATGAAGGAGGGAATGGGTGGCCTTTTGTAGGAGGGGGTGCCCCCTCTCTCCATGGCCGGCGCATAGGGGGTGACCCCTCACCTCCGCCATTCATGTGGTGGTAACGCCTCCACATTAAAATGCCTCTTCACATTCCCTTTTAAAGTCTCCACTTTAAATGCATTAAAATTCTCCAAGTTTAATGCTCTCTCATTTAATAAAACTCTTTTTATTAAATTTATTCAGAATTTTGTTAATTACTTTAATTAAAAAACATTCACATATAGCCCCTTGCAATATTTCAATGTCACATGCAGAACCACTTTCTGCAATTTCACCCGAAACAATTTCCGGTTTCTATTGAAACAATTCATGTGCTTTGCAATTCTTTCGTCTGAAACATATGTGCTCCAAAATGGTGTCCGGTAACTCTTAAGTGTGCCACCCTACGGTTCGCGAATAATGCAGACATGATTGAGACCCTTCTCCGATCAATAATCAGCAGCGAGACCTGGAGATCCGTACTGACTCCTACATATTCAACGATGACTTCTGTGATCATGAGAATCTTTAACGCTTGTAACTAAATCCCTTTGTCTCTCGATATATTACATGTACGAGATTCGATCATCGGTACCTCCATACCTAGTTTGATCTCGTTACCTACATGCAGTCTTTTCTCGTTCCCGTGATATAACATTCTAGTGATCACATCACTTGCTTGCAAGCTATCTCAATGTGATATCACCGAGAGGGCCCAGAGTATATCTATCCGTTATCGGGATTGACAAATTCCACTCTTGATCTATGAGCCTCAACATAACACCTTCGTAGTACTGAACTCATCTTTATAGTCACCCTGTTACGGTGTGACGTTTGATGTTATCAAGATACTCTTCCGGTGTTAGCAATTAACATGATCTCATGGTCTAAGGATAAAGATTACTTCATATGATGTTATAGCAATATAAACATAATGACTTGATCGTAATGCTATACTTCGGATGAATGTTCATCACATCATTCCACCAATGGTGTGACCTTGTTATTAACAACATCCAATGTCCATGATCAGGAAACCTTGATCATCTTGTTAATCAACAAGCTAGTCTATAAGAGAGGCATAACTAGGAACCCTTTTTGTTTATTAAACACACATGTATTGATGTTTCCGATCAATACAATTCTAGCATGTAAAATAAACATCTATCATATATAAGGAATACATAATAACAACTTTATTATTGCCTCTCAGGGCATATTTCCTTCAAGACACCCGCTAGCCACTTATGCAAAACTAGTTGCATGTCAGTCGTGGAACCGATCTCATGTGTGATGACATGTAAAGTTGGTCCGGGCCACTTCACCCCACTATGCCACCAATATCCAAAATACATAGAAGATGCAATAACATGATCATCATCGCCCACATATAAACATATGTGTACTACCCGAGCAAAGCACCTACGCGTAGATCAGGCTTTGATACCACTGTTGGGTTCACATCATAGAAAACAAAAAATTTCCTACGATGGGAACTATACGCCAAGATCTATCTACTAGATACAAGCAACGGGTGGATATACATCCATAGAGAACTTACCCTCGAAGACAACAAGGCTTTGTTAACAAGATGGAACTCGTGGCTGATGTAGTTGTACACTAGTCGATCTCAAGATCGTGATGAAGTCCTTCAGGTCTAGCAGTTCCAGCACCATCAGGTCCAGCACCATCAAGTCCAGCACCGCAAAGTAGCGGTGCATCCGTGATCGCACACACGTCCGGTCCACCGAACAACCTCCACCTCCTCGCTCCAGTGATGCAGCAGATGCAACAACTTCTTTCCAGATAAAGCCACCGAGAACATGTATCTCGCTAATCCGAGACCATGGGGAATAAGTAGAGGGAGAAGAGAACCTTCACGAGGAGGTGGGCAAGAGGAGAGGAGCCATGGGGCTCCTTTTATAGGGGAGGGGCGCAGCCCCAAGGCCATGGTTGGCCGGCCATGGTGGGTGCCCCCACCTCTCCCTCATTCATGTGGGTGGAGCTTCCACTAAGCCCACTCACATCAATTTCAACTCCACTCACTTTGCATTTAATGTCCACCAAATTAAATGCATTTTATCTTTAAATAAAACACTTTTATTTATTTTATTCAGAAATTTGTTAATTACTTTAATTAACAAACATTCACATAAAACTCCCTGTAGCATTTCAATATCACATGTAGAACCAGTTTCAGCAATTTCACCCGAAACAATTCCAGTTTCCAACGAAATGATTCCAGCGCTTTCTTAATCTTTATATGAAACATATTTGCTCCTAAATGGTGTCGGTATCCCTTAAGTGTGTCACCCTACGGTTCGTGAATAATGCATACATGATCGAGACCCCTCTTCGATCAATAATCAGCAGCGGGACCTGGAGATCCATACTGACTCCCACATATTTAACGATGACTCTTGTGATCGTGTGAACCTTTAACATCGAAACTAAATCCCTTTGTCTCGCGATATATTACATGTCCGAGATTCGATCATCGGCATCCAAATACCTAGTTTGATCTCGTTACCGACATGTACTCTTTTCTCGTTCTCGTGATATAACATTCTAGTGATCACATCACTTGCTTGCAAGCTATCTTAATGTGATATCACCGAGAGGGCCCAGAGTATATCTATCCATCATCGGGATTGACAAATTCCACTCTTGATCCATGAGCCTCAACATAACACCTTCGGAGTATCTGAACCCACCTTTATGGTCAGCCTTTTATGGTTAGACGTTTGATGTTATCAAGTTACTCTTCCGATGTTAGCAATTAGCATGATCTCATGGTCTAAGGACTAAGATTATTTCGTATGATGTTATAGGAATATAAACATAATGACTTTGATCGTAATGCTATACTTCGGATGAATGTTCATCACATCATTCCACCAATGTTGTGACCTCGTTATTAACAACATCCAATGTCCATGATCAGGAAACCTTGATCATCTTGTTAATCAACGAGCTATTTTATATGAGAGGCATTACTAGGAACTTTGTATTTTGTTCATTAAACGAACATGGATTAACATTTCCAATTAATACAATTATAGCATGCAAAATAAACATTTATCATAAACATGGAATAAGATAATAACCACTTTATTATTGCCTCTCGGGCATATTCCCTTCAAGAAGACCATGAGCTACACCTGAGAACCATCCTTGAAACCCTTAGAGAGCATCAGTTGTATGCCAAAGTTTAGCAAATGTGATTTCTGGTTGAAGGAAGTAGGATTCCTAGGATATATTGTGTCGGCAGAAGGAGCCGCTGTCGATCCCGCCAAGATTAAGGATGTTGAAGAATGGAAAGCCCCAACCACTCAAACCCATGTCCGTGCATTTGTCGGATTAGCGGGATATTACCGCAAATTTGTTGAAGGATTTTTGAGCATCGCAAGTCCGCTGACCCAACTGTTGAAGAAAGATAAGAAGTTTGAATGGACGAACAAATGTGAAGCAAGTTTTCAAGAGCTCAAGAAGAGATTGATTTCAGCCCCAATTTTGATTATGCCAGATATCAAGAAGCCTTTTGATGTGTATTGTGATGCATCTAAGATTGGTCTAGGATGCGTGTTGATGTAAGAAGGCAAAGTTATATCCTATTTGTCCCGACAACTGAAGCAGCATGAGCAAAACTACCCTACCCATGACTAAGAACTAGCAGTTGTAGTCTTAGCTTTGAAGACATGGCGTCATTACCTTATGGGTAACTGCTGTGAGATTTATTCGGATCACAAGAGTCTGAAGTATATTTTTACCCTAAAGGAGCTGAATATGAGGCAAAGGAGATGGATAGAGTTAATCAAGGATTATGACCTTGACATTCACTATCACCCCGGCAAAGCCAATGTGGTAGCGGATGCTCTTAGCAGATTGCCGTGTAGATTAAACACCATGATAAAAGAAGCCCAGCCAATTTTGCATGAGGAGTTGGAGCAGTTTCGGACAGAGCTAGTTAGCAAAGGATTTTTAGCTAGCATAGAACTTCAACCCACTTTGATCGGTCATATCAAGGAGGCCCATAAAGGAAATGCAAGTATCGACGGAATAAAGCATCATATCAGTATAGGGAAGGTACCCGGATTCACCAAAGATGAAGAAGGAGTTTTGTGGTACAAAGGACGTATTTGTGTGCCAACAGATTCCGAGTTGAAACAAGTCATCATGCAAGAAGCTCATGATACTCTTTATTCTATCCATCCCGAGGGGACAAAGATGTATCAGGATTTGAAGGAGCAATTTTGGTGGCACAAAATGAAGAGAGAAATTGGAAGCTACATAGCCAAGTGTGATATCTGTCAGAGAGTCAAAGTAGAACATCAGCGACCCACAGGACTTATGCAACCATTGCAGATTCCGGAATGGAAATGGGATTCTCTCGGAACGGACTTTATCACCGGTTTGCGCACATCTAGTAGGGGAAATGACTCTACTTGGGTCATAGTGGATAGACTGTCCAAGGTAGCACATTTTATCCCTGTCAAGACCACCTAACAGAGTTCGAAGCTAGCAGAGCTGTACATTGCTAGAATAGTCAGTTTGCATGGAACCCCTAAGACCATAGTATCGGATCAAGGAACCTAGTTTACCTCAAGATTTTGGCAGAAAGTCCAAGAAGGATTAGGAACCAAGCTGAATTTCAGCACAACTTATCACCAGCAAACCGATGGACAAACTGAAAGAGTCAACCAAATCTTAGAGGATATGCTTAGAGCATGTGTGTTAGAATACGGATCAAAATGGGAAGATTGCCTGCCTTTCACAGAATTCTCATATAACAATAGTTATCAAGCTAGTTTGCAGATGGCACCATTTGAATTCCTATATGGAAGGAAGTGTCGTATCCCTTTGAATTGGTCGCAAGTAGGAGAGAGTCAGATCTTTGGACCCGACATTCTCCGAGAAGCCGAAGAGAAGGTTCACAAAGTCCGTGAACACCTCAAGACCGCCCAATCCATACAAAAGAGTTATGCTGACAAGAGACGTCGAGACCTGACCTTCAATGTCGGAGATTTTGTGTATCTCAAAGTATCACCCTTGAAAGGAATGTAGTGTTTTCAACTTAAAGGGAAGTTAGCCCCCAGATATATTGGACCCTTCAAGATTTTGAATCACCGAGGAGAAGTATCATATCAACTAGAACTGCCTAAGGAGATGTCAGCCCTGCATGATGTGTTCCATATCTCGTTACTTCGCAAATGCCTAGAAGTTCCGGAGAAGACCAAAGTGTTCAAGAATATCGATCACCGAGCCATAGATATCAACAAGGGTCTAACCTATCGTGAAGTACCCATTTGTATTTTGGCACAAGCCTTCATAACCACCAGGACCCGGAGTATCAAGTTTCTCAAGATCCAGTGGAGCAACCATACTGAAGAAGAAGCTACTTGGGAGCGAGAATATTACATTAGGATTGAGTTTCCAAATGTCTTTAGTTCCTAGTTTTTATTAAATCTCGGGACGAGATTTTGTTTAAGGAGGGAAGGTTTGTAACACCCCAAAATATTAATCAAGATGATCAAGTTCTAATCACCCAAATTTAGGTTAACAAAAACTTTTATTATTAAATCTAATATGACTGTATGTGTGAAATGCATTAGTGTGTGAATGAGTGCAATTGCCATGTTTGATTGCTACAAATAATAAAGAATGGTTTAAATATGAATACTACATCATCTAGGCCAATTACAAACAAAATCCAAAGAAAAAGAAATCAAATAAGAATCATATGATCAAATGGTCATACCAAAATTAACCACTAGACCACTTTGGGTGTTTCTAGTAAAAGAATTCTAATGGAAACTTTCTCAATTCTTTTCACCCCTTGCTAGACCAAGTAAAAGTGAACCCAAGCCCACTTTACAAACCAACATAAACAATTTCCAAATCTATTTAAAGGAAAATTCAAAATTGAATCAAGTTCATATGCTAAGATCACCATTTTGCAAAAACCACTCAAATCAATTCCACTTGACTTTTCCCAACAACCATAGACACTCAAGCATGGACAAACACACTCACCAAAAATTAGCCAAAAATTCAAATATAAATTTCATGCGGCCATTGGGTCAAACACATTGCAGACACAGATAAACCACTGCCTAACTTACACTATTTTGAGCAGTGATCACTCACCCATTTGTCCCCTCTTCACTCCCATGGTCTCCCCCAACACCCAGTAGCATAGGACACGCACCCCGCTTTGCCGTTGTGCCAGTGCAGCTCCGCCCGAAGCCACCGCACCGGTCGACCATGGACAGCTCACAGCACGCAACACTGCCCTCTCCCATGACGACCAGGAGACATGCGACCATCCACTGACACCCTTTGTCCAACCCTCGACCGCAGGAAAGCTGTGGACCACCCGAGAAATGCCGCGCCCATTTCTCTGCCGCCATGCCGAGAGCGGGCCAGAGCGCCGCAGCCGACATGCGCACACACGCCGTCCCTTGCCTTCACCGCGTGTGCCCGCACTCGCCGTGACCCTAGCTACCTCCCAGACATGCCCGTTCGCCGCCGCGTGACCAGTAACCCCTGTACGCCGTCTCAAACGCCATTAAGCGTGCGACGACCACCGGGAAGCACCACGCCGAACCCTACCCACATCCATGCCGCTAGCCCCCTGTATCGCCGTCACTGACGAGCTCGAGCCATCCCGCTCTGTCCCTATTGCCGGTGTATAAATAGAGGTCACCCCAGCCTCCATTCGCCACACCATTCCACTCCCCACTCCTCATAGAACATCCCACACCTCTCCCCAGAGCAAGGCGAGCACCAGCCCACCGGAATTTAGCCGGAGTCTGCCGCTGTAGAGGAGGAAGGAGCCTGTTGATTGCGACCGCCCCAGGAGCCGCCGTGACCACCATTCGAACCACCATCGTCTACAACGTCTTTTGCCCCCATCTCCGACCTTAGCTAGAGCCCTGGTGAGCCCCCACGTACCCCCACCGTCATTGTTAGGGTTCAGTCTCGCCGGAGCTGTTCGTCGTAGACAATGAACCTCGGCCGTTTGATCATGTTCTAATCCCACAACCTAGATTGAAACGTATCGTTTCGTGTTAAATAAGCCACTGACTAGTGGGACCCCCCCTGTCAGTAGCCCGCTGCGTCCATGCAGTGCAGCTGGGCCAGCGCATTTAGTTTCCCGCGCAGAGCCCGTATATTCAAATAGGATTTTCTAATTTAGTTAAAACTAGATTCTGTCAGTAGATTCAAAAATCAATTCAAAGAGATTCACTAAACCAAATTGCATGATTCCAATTTTGTTAGAAAGGTATTCAAAATATCTATACAAGCCCGTTGGATGCAAACCATTTGAAATTATAGATCACCTATAGTAAAAATAACAATACAGAGACTTTTTCACATTCAAACATTTTTCAGAAACCAACCATAAATGCTTTTGAGTTGATTCCAACTCTCGAAAATCACTTTTGACAAGATCTATCTGAATATGTAAAAATATTTAGGTTTACAGTCAGTGACATTGGACTAGTAATAAAAGAATGCTATATAGACATTTCTAGTCACTTTAATTTTATTAAATAGTGATCTTACACTTTATAAAATATGAACAACACTTTAAATCACGTTCCCAAGTATTAGAATATGTGGTGATGACATGTGTCAACATGATCCCATATTTTAATTGGAGAATAATAAATCTTAAGTATTTTTCAATGAGTAGAAATTACTTTTCTAAAATAAGATAAATAAAACTAAGTCTTTATTTCATGTGATGTTTGTGATGATGCTAGATCATCAAGTGTGAGCCTTAGTGTGCTAAATAGAAGTAGCTAAGTATTGTTTGGTGATTGTGTACCTCGTATTCATTTATAGACAATAGTACCGACCCGGGATACGAGGAGGAGGAGTACTACCAAGAAGAAGAAGAAAACTTCAACCACTACACTACTCAAGGCAAGCTAACACTTGCAAGTTTCCTAACTATGCAAACTAGAACTATGCAAGCCATCCTTGCAAGATAACCTATGCAAGATGCATTAGCCATGCTTTGGTGATGCAATTTTGATTATACCAATCCCAAGTTTTACTTGCAAGCTTTATTCTTTTTACCAAATTTCTTTACTTGTAGTTAGTGTTTTGTGAGTATTAGAAAAATAGTATAGATACCATAAAGTGTATAAAACTAGGCCTAAGTAGTTATACTTAGATGTCACCAAAAGGCATAAAACTAGAGTTGGATAGTTACACTTGATTAGCACCCCTCATTAGTGAATACCCTCAACTATAGTGGCTAGTGCTAAAGCATAAAAGTTGATCACTTTAGATGGGAATACTTGGTGAAAATGATTATGAAAACCTTGGAATGATGATTCGTTCTATTGAAATGTTTTGACATGTGTTATGGACACAAAATGATTTGATGATGAAACTTGTTGAGGCATGAGCCTTAGCCCTTTCTAAAAACTGATGGTTGGGTTCGGATGCGATACCATTCCAATTTTACTGTACAACCACAATACCTGAATTGGGTAGGGCTTAACTGGAAGCTTATATGCCTTAGTATGGGTTCCCTCGCGGAAAGAGGTTGAGCTGAGGCTACCTCGTGAATGTGAATGTCCACCTATGCAGTGCCCAGGATGGCAGATGGCCATGGCTGGAAGACCAAGCTCATAGGGGAGGTGCATATATGAGAGTGTGTAATTGAAAGGTTAGGATTGATTATCCGCATACTAAGTATGATGATTCAGGGTTATTCCTAACGGATGTATCGAATTTTTTGGTGAAAGTGTACCACCTCTGCAGAGTGTCAAACTATTCGAATAGCCGCATCCACGGTCATGGACAGTTGGAGTGGCCATACTGTTCCATTGTCAGATCTTTTCAAAATGACTTGTGAAGTGAACTTTGACTTTGACTTGACCACAATAGGGTTGTGAACATGAAAACTAAGTTCCCACTTAGGTGATGTAGAGCATTAAACTAGTTTTCTTTACTTCTTAACTTAGTATGAAATAAACTTGGCCTTTTGCAAATAAACGTAGAGCTTAAGATTCCTACTAGAACTACCTTACTTGTTAGTGATAGTTTGCGAGTACTTAAAGAGTACTCATGGCTTTGTCCCTAGCTATTCCCGTGGCCAGACTATGAGGAGGACTACCAAGAAGATGGACAACAGGATTATCTCCCATCGTCAGTATTGCCTGTGACTCTGAAGATGGAGCCCCTACTACGTTTACTTTCCGCTGCTTTGATTGTATTAAGACTGGATCACGAGATCCTTTATTTGTAAGACCTTTATTATTGTTTGTAATGGATGATGTACTGTGGTACCAATTTGTTATGTCTCGCAAAAATGGTAATCCTGGGATTGTGATGTATGGGATAACAAGCATCTGGGATTAAAAATCTAGGTGTTGACACTCATCAAACTCACCGAGTCGCATGAGCAACTTAAAGCTTCATATTCAAAAGAGCTTGCAAAGTTGCCCTCACCTCTTGCAATTAATAATGATGCTTGTTCTACTAACTCTATTTATTGTGAAGCATCTACCTTGAAGGAGAATGTTGAGCTAAAGGCTCAACTTGCTTTGCTAACTAGCAAATGTGGGAAATTGGAAGAAATTCATGCTAAGCTCTCTAGCTCGCATGAAGATCTTCTAGTCTCCCATGAAAAGCTAAAGTTGGCTCATGAGGCCATTTTATCAAAGGTAACATCTAGTGGGCCTCATGCGGACATTAACACTACTTCTACTCCTAATGTGTTATTGCCATGTGCTAGTCCTTGTAATTTATCCACTCATGCTATTGCTACATCTTGTGATGAATTACATTCCATGCCTTGTTGCTCTAACAATGTTGCATCTAGTTCCTCTACTATTGTTGTTGACACTAACCGTGTAGAGAAAATTAAAGATCTCAAGGCTCAAGTCACTTCTTTGAAGAATGACTTAAAAAAGGGTCATAAAGGGAAGGCCACACTCAAGTGTGCAAAAATCTCCCAATGAAAAGAGTGGGCTTGGATTCAGATCCAATATCAAGAACAAGCCTACTAGCAAGTTGAAGCACAAGGGAAATAAGAATAATGGCCAAGATCAAGTGAAGTATCCGGCCAACATCGTTTGCTTCAAGTGCAAGGAAGAAGGGCATCATGTTAGATCTTGCCCATTGAATAAGAAGCCTCTTGGTGTGAAGCAACAAGGGAAGCGGCCTCAAGCTGTATCTCAAGTTGTAGATGGGACTCTTCCTAAGAGGACTATTGGAGCTCTTCCTCAAGTTGTGGCATCATGCAAGAAGAAATCTAGCAAGACAAGAACTTGCTACATTTTCCGTGAGAAGAGGCACATTTCTTCCTCATGCACTAGTGGTATCTCCTCATCCAACCTTATCATTATTGATGATGCTTATTCTCTTTGTTTGGATGAGATTGGCAATGTGTTTTCCAAATTTGTTGGTACTCAATGTGGTGTCAAGAAAATAACCATTTGGGTTTCCAAGCCTATTGTGACTAACTTCTTAGGACCCAACTTGGTTGGGGACCAACAAGCCAAAACTTGATCAATAGGTGTTTTTGGGAGGACAATGGAGACTTGGTTTCATTATGAAGAATTGAGGGATCTTCATCTATTATTTTTGTCAAGCCAAGTCATGTGGATTATATTGCGTCTATTATATTTCCAATGTTCCTCCTTGCGGTAACATGTGCTTAACTCATTACATTGAAAGTTACTCGCGCCCTTGTGCATGTGTTGGTTTTGTACCTTGCATGTTTGTTGTATATGTGTGCTTACCATTTTATTATCTTCAGTTAGCAAGTATATTTGTGTTTTTTGGTTTGCACACCATGTTTGAGTGTTTCTTATGTTGGAGCTATTATTGAATTCATTTGGTATCTTCTTGGCTCTTGTGAGAGATTAATGGACTATCCCATTTTGGGGGAGTGTTATGCTTGGGAATTCCACAATCCTAAAAATGTGTGTACATGAGGAATACCACCTAGTATTGATTTAGCTATATTATCTAGTCTCTATGTGGTATGATTCTCATGAGAAGTTTATGTTCTATAGTGTCCATTAATGATGTCTATATGGATCTTTTGCCTCGTGGTGATTTTTATTGTTTATCACATTATGGGGGAGTCATATGCTTAGTGCATATTACAAGCCTATAAAATGTGAAGATTTGAAGTTGTGTCACCTAGAATTGATATTGATAATTATCTAGCTCCTGTGTGACATATTTTCTCAAACAAGTTCAATGCCTTCGTTTCTCATATTTTGGATCTTGTTTGTGTGAGTGTTTCTTGGTATGTGTTTCCTCATATTTATATCTCTATATCCATATGGAAACCATTTGCTTCAAGTTAATCTAATCACTAGTGATTGTGTGAATATTGGAAGCTACCAAGAATCTCTTTTGAAGCATCAATCTTAATTCCTATACTTTGATATATGCTTCTTTGTGTGAATATGATCTTGGATATCCGTGTGAACTACCTCGGGAAGATTATTCCCAATACTTCTTGTCCTTGGACAAGTGGTGCTCTATATATGGTATAATATTTGGATCATATTCACTTTGGCCTTGGTTTATTTTTGTCCTATCTTTGGCCAAGAAAATGTTTTGTTTCTCCCAAGATTTCCTTGCCTCATATGGATCTTCTTAGGTTATTGGTATCCTCTAGTGTTTTATTTAATATAAGTAGTAGTGATGATATCATTTGTGTGCATTTTGCATTCAAAAGCAAAAATCTTAAATAATGTACTACTTATGGGTGAGCTCTCCTATAATATTTAGAACACTCCTATTTATGCTTCTTACTTTGATCCATATCATGTTTTTTGTTCTTGGAAGTTTGATCTTTTTGTTTTGGTATTTTGTGCCATCATGAAAAGGTTGGGAGTTTGGTTTATGTGTTGGAACCTTGCTCTTTTGGGAGTTGGTTTTGTCTTATTCCTTGTTTCATGTTTTGACCTTTTAGAATGAGATAAATCCTCGAGCATGTTATCATTTATGTGTTCAACTGGTTCTTTGATACAATTTGGACACGTTTTGTCGTGTCACACTCTTGTGTGTGCCATCTCGGTTTACTTGGTGTTTTTTTTCAAATTGCATCTCCTTGTTGGTTCTTGAAAGCCTTGTGCATGCATATTCTCTACATGTTTATTTCATGGCATTCTTGCTTTCTTAGACCCAATATATAGGGGAAACTCCACCAAATCCTAATTGGCTAAGATGTGCATGAAATTCAATTTCATATCAATATGCACATATTTATGTGGAGTCTCTCTTATGTATTGTAGTTTCACTAACTACTTTGGAACCAATATGTTTGGTAACTATTTTGTACTTAAATGTGTTTTAGGTACATTGGAGATATATTGGATGCTTGTCTCTCAAAGTTTGACGAAAAGTGGTGCGTTCATGGAAATTGGAGGCAAGCTATAGGATTATCAATGAATTCATATTCTCTTCATCCTACCAATTATATCTCGGCAACAAGTATCTGTCAACACCCAGATTTTTAATCCTAGATGCCCGTTATGCCATACCTCGCAATCCTAGGATTACCATTTTTGCGAGACATAACGGATTGGATATCACAGTACATCATCCATTACAAACCATACATAAGGTCTTACACAAATAAGGATCTCATGATCCAGTCTTTAATACAACAAGAAGCGGAAATAAATGATAAGCGTAGCTGTGGGGTCCATCTTCAGGGGCACAGGCAATGCTGACGAAGGAAGATAGTCCTAATTATCATAGCCATCCTGCTGGCCATCATCTTGATAGTCTCCTTCATAGTCTGGCCATGAGAATAGCCAGGGACAAAAGCCATGAGTACTCTTTAAGTACTCGCAAACTACAACTAACAAATACTATAGTTCTAAGTTAAAGTGCTAACTCTAAGTTTAACTATAAAGTTAAGTTTGAAACCTAAGCTGAGTTCAGAAGCAAAGAAAGATAAAATAAAGTTCTAGAATCACTTAAGTGGGGAAGCTATGGTCATAAACACAACTCTGTTGTGGTCAAGTCAAGATTCATCATCCATTTCATAAGTCATTTTGAAAACATCTGACAACGAAACAGTATGGCCATTCCAACTGTCCATAATTGCGGATCCGGCTATTCGAATAGTTTGACACTCTGCAGAGGTGGTACACTTTCACCACAAGATTCGATACATCTGTCAGGGATAACCCTGAATCATCATACTCAGTATGCAGATAATCAAACATAACTTTCCCTTTACACACCCTAGTATAAGCACCTCTCCTATGAGCATGGCCTCCCAACCATGACCATCAGTCATCTTGGGCACTGCATAGGTGGACAACATTGAGAGGTAGCCTCAGCTCAAACCTCTCCTGCGAGGGAACTAATACTAATGCATATAAATTTCTAGCTAAGCCTTACCCAATTCAGGTAGTGTGGTTGTACGGTAAATTTGGAATGGTATCGCATCCGAATCCAACCATCAGTTTTATAAAAGGGTTAAGGCTCATGCCTCATCATTTTCATCATCATAAACCATTTGTGTTTCTCACACATGTTAAAACATCTCAATAGAATGACTCATCATTCCAAGGTTTTCACAATTCATTTTCACCAAGTGTTCCCATCTAAAGTGACTCAAGTTTTTGATCTACTCTAAACTACTAAGTTAAGAGTGTTCACTAAGGTGGAAAATATGGGTTCAATCTCATGCCATAGAATGACATCTAAAGGGGTTCTAAATAGGTCAAGTTTTATACTCTTTATGCTACCTTCAAAACAAGTAAAGTACTTTGGGTAAAGTAAAGGAAGTGAAGCTTGTAAATAAGACTTGGGGTAACTAATAGTCAAAGTGTCATGACTCAAGCATGCCTATAGCATCTTGGATCAAGTTAACTAGCTTAATTCTAGTTTGCTACAATAGCTTGCCTTGGTTGGTGAGTGGTTGAAGTTTTCTTCTTCTTCTTGGTAGAACTCCTCCTCCTCGAAAGCTTGGTCGGTACTATCATCTATAAATACATACGGAGTACACAATCACCAAACAATACTTAACTAGTCTAATTAGCATTCTAAAACACTCATTAGATGATCTATTATCATCACAAGCATCACAAGTTTAATTCACTAGTTTTATTCTTTTTAATTTAGAAAAGTAATTTCTACTCATTGAAAAGCAACTAAGATTTAATATTCAACACTTAAAATATGGGATCATGTGGACACATGTCCTCACCACATATTCTAACACGTGGGAATGTGATTTAAGGGTTGGATCATAATTAATTTTGTTTAAGTTCATTATTTAATGATTTAAAGTGACTAGAAATGCCTATATAGCATTATTTTTGTACTAGTCCAAAGTCACTGCATTTAAACCTTAATATTATTGGTTGATTTTAGAAAAATGTTGCAAGGTGCAAATGTTTCTGTTTTGTTATTTTTACTAGGAGAGATCTCTAACTCTGATTGGATTAAATCCAACTGGCTTGGGTAGATCTTTTTAATACCTTTTAGGCAAAATTGGTTTCATGCAATTTGGATTTGTCAAACTCTTTGAATTGATTTTCAAACACAGAGACAGAACTAAGTTTAAACTAAAAAGGAAAATCTTAATTCAAACTAGCTGGGTCGCGCGACAAACTCTAACGGGCCGGGCCAGTGTCACTCCGCAGCGCGGGGCTCAGCTGACAGGGGGTCCACCCGTCAGTGGCTCATAACGCGCGAAGCGGTACGGGGCGATGTGGGACGTTGGATTAGAGTGGGTATCAACGGCTGTGGATCGTCGTCGACGACGGACTTGTCGTCGGCGAGCTCGAACCCTAGCAGCTTGGTGGGGGTGCATAGGGGGTGTACTAGGGCTCCAGCAACGACGGCGAGGCGGGCAAACAGACTGGTGGTCGACGACGAGCTCAGGGACGGACGAGGAAGCTCCGGGAGTGGTCGCAATCAGCGGTGCCCTTCTTCTCTAGAGACGGCCTGCTCCGGTGCAATTCTGGCGAGCTGCTGCTCCCCGTGCTCCAGCTAGAGGTGTGGGACGATCAGTGATGTGAGGGGAGTGGAGTGGTGTGCTTCAAACGGCTGGGGGTGCCCTCCTTTTATAGGCTCGACGGCGAGACTGAGAGGGATGGGCAGGCGACGGTGGCGACATGGCTACGGGCGGCTAGCGGCATGGCTGAGGGTGGCGGTCGACGAGCGGTCTCCTGGCGGTTCTGTAGGAACTTAATGCGGGCTTAGGGGCGGTGGTATGCGGTCGGGGGCAGCTGGCGCTCTGAGCGGCAGAGGCGGCGGTGTCCACGGCGAGCGGTGGCTGTGAGACGTTGGGCGGCGAACGGGCATGTCCGGCGTGTCCCCTAGGTCGTGGCGGAGCGGTTGGCGCGGGCTGCGGTCGAGCGGCGGCTTGTGCACGCGTGCCGGGTGCGGTGCTCTGGCGCGTGCTCGGCATGGCGCGGTGGCACTGGGCGCGGGGTTTGCTCGGTGGTCCACTGCTAGGCTTGGCTCAGGGAGGGGACAGAGGGTGACGGTGAGGTCCTGGCTACCTCCTAGACATGGCGAGAGAGAGGGAGGTGGTCTGCGGGGGTGAGTGCATGGTCGGCCGGCGAGGGGTGGCTCGGCATGGCATGGCTTTGCCAATAGTGAAGGAAATATGCCCCGAGAGGCAATAATAAAGTTGTTATTATATATTCCTTATATATATTATAGATGTTTATTTTACATGCTAGAATTGTATTGATCGGAAACATCAATACATGTGTGTTTAATAAACAAAAAGGGTTCCTAGTTATGCCTCTCTTATAGACTAGCTTGGTTATTAACAAGATGATCAAGGTTTCCTGATCATGGACATTGGATGTTGTTAATAACAAGGTCACACCATTGGTGGAATGATGTGATGAACATTCATCTGAAGTATAGCATTACGATCAAGTCATTATGTTTATATTGCTATAACATCATATGAAGTAATCTTTATCCTTAGACCATGAGATCATGTTAATTGCTGACACCGGAAGAGTATCTTGATAACATCAAACATCACACCGTAATAGGGTGACTATAAAGATGGGTTCAGTAATACGAAGGTGTTAAGTTGAGGCTCATGGATCAAGAGTGGAATTTGTCAATCCAGATGACGGATAGATATACTCTGGGCGCTCTCGGTGATATCACATTAGGATAGCTTGCAAGCAAGTGATGTGATCACTAGAATGTTATATCACGGGAACGAGAAAAGAGTGCATGTAGGTAACGAGATCAAACTAGGTATGGAGATACCGATGATCGAATCTCGGACATGTAATATATCGAGAGACAAAGGGATTTAGTTACAAGCGTTAAAGGTTCTCACGATCACAGAAGTCATCGTTGAATGTGTAGGAGTCAGTACGGATCTCCAGGTTACGCTGCTGATTATTGATCAGAGAAGGGTCTCGATCATGTCTGCATTATTCGCGAACCGTAGGGTGGCACACTTAGGAGTTACCGGACACCATTTTGGAGCACATATGTTTCAGACGAAAGAATTGCAAAGCACAGGAATTGTTTCAATAGAAATCGGAAATTATTTCGGGTGAAATTGCAGAAGGTGGTTCTGCATGTGATATTGAAATATTGCAAGGGGCTATATGTGAATGTTTGTTAATTAAAGTAATTAACAAAATTCTGAATAAATTTAATAAAAAGAGTTTTACTAAATGAGAGAGCATTAAATTTGGAGAAATTTCATGCATTTAAAGTGGAGACTTTAAAAGGGAATGTGAAGAGGCATTTTAATGTGGAGGGGTTACCACCACATGAATGGGGGAGGTGAGGAGTCACCCCCCATGCGCCGGCCATGGAGAGAGGGGGCACCCCCCTCCTCCTATAAAAGGCCACCCATTCCCTCCTTCATCCTCACACCTCCTTGTGAAGGATCTCTCTCCCCCTCTAGAATTATTCCCCCATGGTCTCGGATTAGCGAGATACATGTTCCCGGTGGCATTTCATCTGGAAGGAGTTGTTGCTTCCGCTGGATCGCTGGAGCAAGGAGGTGGAGGTTGTACGGTGGCTTGAACGTGTGTGCGAGTGCGGATGCGCTGCTGAGTTGCGGCGCTCGGACTTCCTCACGATCTTGAGATCGGCAAGTGTACGACTACATCAACCACGAGTTCCTACTCGTTAACAAAGCTCGTTGTCTACAAGGGTAAGTTCTTATTGGATGTATGTCCATCCATTGCTTTGTACCTAGTTGATAGATCTTGGTGTGTAGTTCACACCATAGAATTTTTTTTGTTTTCTATGCCGCGGACCCAACAGTGGTATCAGAGCCTGATCTATGCGTAGGTGCTTAGCACGGGTAGTACACATATGTTGATATGTGGGTGATGATGATCATGTTATTGCATCTTCTATGTATTTTGGATATTGGTGGCATAGTGGGATGAAGCGGCCCGGACCAACCTTACATGCCATCGTACATGAGACCGGTTCCACGACTGACATGCAACTTGTTTTGCATAAGTGGCTGGCAGGTGTCTGTCTCTCGTACTATAGTCAATATCTGATTTACAACGAGTTGCTAATAACTTGGTTATCCTTGTTGTGATTCATGTTCGTAGGTAAGAATGGTTCTATCTCCGAAATCCCTAAGCCACGTAAAACTTGCAATTGATAAATTAGAGGCGTCTAGTTTAGATCCTTGCTGGGCTAGTGTATTGATATGGTATTGTTGTAAGTAGATGTATGATAGATACTCTTACAACACATTCAACGTGTAAGTTCCATAGACCTTGGCCTTACACACAAATGAATGATAGAGATCATACCACAATGCAAATGATAGAGATCAAATACATGGACCATATCATCTCACTTTACACATTAGATGTTAGCATCTTATACTGCTAGTTTGGCGCTTTTGGTAGCATTGTAAGATGATCCCTCATTTAGATATCAAGATAAAATGTGTTCTTCCTTGAATATGCACCGTTCTATGGATCGAATTTCGAGACATCACGTGATGATCGGGTGTACTCGAATCTACGCTTTCATAGGAACGGGTGTAAGACAGTTTTACACACGTGAATACTAAGGTTCTTACTTGGCAAGCCTAGCATGTACAGACATGGCCTCGGAACACGGACCGAAAGGTTAAGCATGAGTCATATGGTTGATATGATGCCCATATAGATGCTCGCCTTTGAAGCTATATCAACTCACGTGATGATCAGACTTGGTGTAGTGGATTTGGTTCATGTAATCACCAAAAGGACACGAGGGATGTCATTTTTGAGTGGGATTTCATTAGTAATTTGCATTAGTTGAACTCAATCTATCATAAACTTAGTCTAAATAAACTTTACAAATTCTGTTGTAGATGGCACCACCTGCTTTTAATTTCAATGTGTTCATGGAGAAAGAGAAACTTGTTGCGAATGGTAGCAACTTCACCAACTGGGCTATGAATTTGAGGATTCTCCTCACTGCTGCACAAAAGCAATATGTGCTAGATGCGCCGCTAGGCCCCCCACCAGATCTTGATGCCCCTGACGAGGAAAAGAATGTCTATGTGACTCGTTAGGAGGACCACAACTTAGTTCATTGCGGCATACTATATGGGCTAGAGCCAGAACTTCGAAAGCGTTTCAAAAATGGCAATGCCTTTGATACCATGGGAGAATTGAAAATGATTTTCGATACCCATGCTACCGTAGAGAGTTATAATTCTTCTGAAAAGTTCTTCAGCTGCAAAATGGAGGAAAACAGCTCCGTTAGTGAGCACGTACTCAAAATGTCTAGGTACGCCGATAAGCTTGTGTACTTGGGGATAATGATTCCCAATGACTTAGGCATACATCGTGTTCTCCAATCTCTGCCACCTAGCTACAAGAGCTTCGTGATGAACTATAATATGCAGGGCATGAAGAAGTCTCTTCCCGAGCTTCTGTCAATGCTTAAGACTGCAGAAGTGGAGATTAGGAAAGAACATCAAGTGTTGATGATCAATAGGACCACCGGTTTCAAGAAGGACAAGAAAGGCAAGCACAAGGGAAAGAAGGGTGGCAAGTCTGTTGCCACGCCTGAAAAGAAACCCCGGGCTGGCCCTAAGTGTGACACCGAGTGCTACTATTGCAAGGGGACTGGCCATTGGAAGCGCAACTGCCCCAAGTATTTGGCGGACAAGAAGTCCAGCAAAGAAAACAAAGGTATATGTGATATACATGTTATTGATGTGTACTTGACTAGTACTCGCAGTAGCACCTGGGTATTTGATACCGGATCGGTTGCTAATATATGTAACTCGGTTCAGGGGCTACCGAACAAGCGACAACTAGCAAGAGATGAGGTCAGGATGCGGGTCGGCAATGGATCAAGAGTTGATGTGATCGCCATCGGGACGCTACCCTCTCCATTTTCCATCGGGATTAGCTATAAATCTGAATAATTGTTATTTGGTGCCTACACTGAGCATGAACATTGTATCTGGATCGTGTTTGATGCAAAGTGGTCATTCCTTTAAATCTGAAAACAATGGTTGTTCGATTTATAAGAATGATATCTTTTATGGTCATGCACCTATGTTGAATGGTTTATTTATGTTGGATCTCGATAGTAATATTACGCACATTCATAATGTTAATGCTAAAAATATTAAACTTGATGATGATATATCTACATATATGTGGCACTTCCGTCTAGGTCATATTGGCGTTAAACTCATGAAGAAACTCCATTCTGATGGACTTTTGGAAGCACTTGATTTTGAATCATTTGATACATGTGAGCCATGCCTTATGGGCAAGATGACTAGAACGCCGTTTTCCGATTCAATGGAACGGGCGACAGATCTATTGGAAATCATACATACTGATGTGTGTGGACCAATGAGTGTGTCGGCGCGAGGTGGATATCGTTATTTTGTTACTTTCACGTATGATTTGAGTAGATACGGGTATATCTATTTGATGAAACACAAGTCTGAAACTTTTGAAAAGTTCAAGGAATTTCAGAATGTAGTGGAAAATCATCGTAATAGAAAGATCAAATTTCTACGGTCTGACCATGGAGGAGAGTATCTAAGTTACGAGTTTAGCATACACATGAAAGAGTGTGGAATAGTTTCACAACTCACGCCTGCCGGAACACCACAACGTAATGGTGTGTCAGAACGTCGTAATCATACCTTATTGGATATGGTTCGATCTATGATGTCTCTGAATGGCTTACCTCTGTCATTTTGGGGTTATGTACTGGAAACAGCTGCATTAACTTTAAATTGAGCACCATCTAAATCTGTTGAAACGACACCGTATGAATTATGGTTTGGAAACAAACCAAAGCAGTCATTTCTTAAGGTTTGGGGATGCGATGTTTATGTGAAGAAACTTCAACCGGATAAACTCGAACCCAAAGCGGAAACATGCGACTTCATAGGATACCCTGAGGAAACAATTGGGTATACCTTCTATCACAGATCCGAGGGCAAGGTTTTTGTTGCTAAGAATGGATCCTTTCTTGAGAAGGAGTTTCTCGCGAAAGGTGTGAGTAGTCGGAAGGTAGAACTCGAAGAGGTTATTGAACCTTCTCTTCATGGAATGGCGAGTGGCGCAGCACCGGAAGTTGTTTTGGAGTTGACTTCACCTGATGAAGAGAGAGCTAATGATAATGATCATGAAACTCCGAAAGAGGACACTACCGAACCTCGCAGGTCAAGCAGGACACGTGCAGCTCCTGAACTATACGGCAATCCTGTTGTGAATTTCATGGTTGATGAAATGGATGACCCTGCGACATATGAAGAAGCGATGATGAGCCCGGATTCCAACAAATGGCTAGAAGCCATGAAATCCGAGATGGAATCCATGTACAAGAACCAAGTTTGGAACTTGGTGGACTTACCTCATGACCGAAAGGCCGTTAAGAATAAATGGATTTTCAAAAGAAAAACTGATGCAGATGGTAATGTGACCATCTATAAGGCTCGACTTGTCGCAAAGGGGTTTCGACAAATTCAAGGAGTTGACTACGACGTGACAACCTCTCCTGTAACGATGCTTAAATCGGTTAGGATTATGTTAGCAATTGCTGCATATTTCGATTATGAAATATGGCTGATGGATGTCAAAACTATGTTCCTCCATGGTAAGATTGAAGAAGAGTTGTATATGATACAACCTAAGGGTTTTGTCAATCCTAAGGATGCTAATAAGGTATGCAAACTTCAGCGATCCATCTATGGACTGAAGCAAGCATCCCGGAGTTGGAATCTCCGCTTTGATGAGGTGATCAAAGAGTTTGGATTTGTCCGAACTTATGGAGAGGCTTGTATTTACAAGAAAGTGAGTGGGAGCAATGTGGCATTTCTGATATTATATGTGGATGACATATTATTGATTGGAAATGATATAGATCTTTTCAACAGTGTTAAAAGTTATCTAAACAACAAATTTTTGATGAAAGACCTTGGTGAAGCGTCATATATATTAGGCATTAAAATCTATAGAGATAGATCAAGGCTTCTAATTGGGCTATCGCAGAGTACATACCTTGATAAGATATTAAAGAAGTTTAATATGGACGAAAGTAAGAATGGGTTCTTACCTATGTTGCAAGGCAAGACATTGAGTAAGACTCAAAGTCCGGCTACGGCGGAAGAAAGAGAGATGATGGATAAGATCCCCTATGCCTCGGCCATAGGCTCTATTATGTATGCCATGTTATGTACAAGACCGGATGTGGCACATGCTATTAGTTTGACTAGTAGGTACCAATCTGATCCAGGTTCGGAACACTGGATAGCGGTAAAGAACATCCTCAAGTACTTGAGAAGAACTAAGGATATGTTTCTTATATACTGAGGTGAAGAAGAGCTAGTTGCTAAGTGTTATGTCGATGCTAGCTTTGACACCGATCCGGATGACTCTAAGTCTCAATCTGGATACGTATTTCTCTTGAACGGAGCAGCAGTTAGTTGGAGGAGTTCCAAACAACCTGTGGTGGCTGGATCAACGACGAAGGCGGAATATGTTGCTGCTTCAGAAGCGGCACAGGAAGCAGTTTGGATGAAAGAGTTCATTACAGAACTGGGTGTGGTTCCCAGTGAGTTGGACCCGATGGTGATCTATTGTGATAACAATGGAGCCATAGCCAACGCAAAGGAACCGAGGTCTCACAAGAATTCCAAACATATTAAGCACCGGTTTCACTCCATCCGCGAGCATGTCAAGGATGGAGATATAAAGATTTGTAAAGTACACACGGACCTAAATGTAGCAGATGCGTTGACTAAAGTTCTCCCTAGGGCAAAACATGATCAACACCAGAACTCCATGGGTGTTAGATTTCTCACTATGTGAACTACAGCAAGTGGGAGACTGAAGGAAATATGCCCTGAGAGGCAATAATAAAGTTGTTATTATATATTCCTTATATATATGATAGATGTTTATTATACATGCTAGAATTGTATTGATCGGAAACATCAATACATGTGTGTTTAATAAACAAAAAGGGTTCCTAGTTATGCCTCTCTTATAGACTAGCTTGTTGATTAACAAGATGATCAAGGTTTCCTGATCATGGACATTGGATGTTGTTAATAACAAGGTCACACCATTGGTGGAATGATGTGATGAACATTCATCCGAAGTATAGCATTACGATCAAGTCATTATGTTTATATTGCTATAACATCATACAAAGTAATCTTTATCCTTAGACCATGAGATCATGTTAATTGCTGACACCGGAAGAGTATCTTGATAACATCAAAAATCACACCGTAACAGGGTGACTATAAAGATGGGTTCAGTACTACGAAGGTGTTAAGTTGAGGCTCATGGATCAAGAGTGGAATTTGTCAATCCAGATGATGGATAGATATAATCTGGGCCCTCTCGGTGATATCACATTAGGATAGCTTGCAAGCAAGTGATGTGATCACTAGAATGTTATATCACGGGAACGAGAAAAGAGTGCATGTCGGTAACGAGATCAAACTAGGTATGGAGATACCGATGATCGAATCTCGGACATGTAATATATCGAGAGATAAAGGGATTTAGTTACAAGCGTTAAAGGTTCTCACGATCACAGAAGTCATCGTTGAATGTGTAGGAGTCAGTACGGATCTCCAAGTCTCGTTGCTGATTATTGATCGGAGAAGGGTCTCGATCATGTCTGCATTATTCGCGAACCGTAGGGTGGCACACTTAAGAATTGCCGGACACCATTTTGGAGCACATATGTTTCAGACGAAAGAATTGCAAAGCGCAGGAATTGTTTCAATAGAAACCGGAAATTATTTCGGGTGAAATTGCAGAAGGTGGTTCTGCATGTGATATTGAAATATTGCAAGTGGCTATATGTGAATGTTTGTTAATTAAGGTAATTAAAAAATTCTGAATAAATTTAATAAAAGAGTTTTATTAAATGAGAGAGCATTAAATTTGGGGAAATTTAATGCATTTAAAGTGGAGACTTTAAAAGGGAATGTGAAGAGGCATTTTAATGTGGAGGGGTTACCACCACATGAATGGGGGAGGTGAGGGGTCACCCCCCATGCGCCGGCTATTGAGAGAGGGGGCACCCCCCTCCTCCTATAAAAGGCCACACATTCCCTCCTTCATCCTCACACCTCCTTGTGAAGGATCTCTCTCCCCCTATAGAATTATTCCCCCATGGTCTCGGATTAGCGAGATACATGTTCCCGGTGGCATTTCGTCTGGAAGGAGTTGCTGCTTCCGCTGGATCACTAGAGCGAGGAGGTGGAGGTTGTCCGGTGGCTTAAACGTGTGTGCGAGTGCGGATGCGCTGCTGAGTTGCGGCGCTCGGACTTCCTCATGATCTTGAGATCGGCAAGTGTACGACTACAACAACCACGAGTTCCTACTCGTTAACAAAGCTCGTTGTCTACGAGGGTAAGTTCTCGTTGGATGTATGTCCACCCGTTGCTTTGTACCTAGTAGATAGATCTTGGCGTGTAGTTCACACCGTAGGAATTTTTTTGTTTTCTATGCTGCGGACCCAACAAATAGGGGGTAGGGGAGTGGGTTTAATTGGCTTTGTTAGATCATCTAGGGACAATGGGAGCAAAAGGGGGTCAAATGGGGGACAGGTTTGGCCAGAACACTATTTAAAATAGTGAAATTTGTTTTGTTTGAATTCTGCCTGCCAAATGTTTGATTAAATGGCCGGAAGAAATAAACTTTTGAATTTTGAAAAGTTTTTTGGTGGGTTTGCTAGGCATAAGCTTGAGACTCTGTGGGTGCTTGGTTTTTGAAAATTGAGCTGGTTTGAGTGGTTTTTGAAATAGTGGGATCTTCCCATATGAAATAGATTCAATTTTGAACTGTCATTTAAAATTAGTATTTGAATGTTTTGAGCAGATCACAAACGTACTGGTGGTCAACGGCGAGCTCAGGGACGGTTGAGGCAGCTCCGGGGGTGGTCGCAATGAGCGGCGCCCTTCTCCTCGAGACACGGCCTGCTCCGGTGCAATTCTTGCGAGGTGCTGCTCCCCGTGCTCCGGCTAGAGGTGTGGGACGATCAGTGAGGTGAGGGGAGTGGAGTGGTGTGCTTTAAACAACTGGGGATGCCCTCCTTTTATAGGCTCGACGGCGAGACTGAGAGGGATGGGCAGGCGACGGTGGCGACATGGCTACGGGCGGCTAGCGGCAAGGCTGAGGGTGGGCGGTCGATGGGCGGTCTCCTGGCGGTGCTCTAGGAACTTAATGCGGGCTTAGGGGCGGTGGTATGTGGCCGGGGGCAGCTGGAGCTCTGAGCGGTAGAGGCGGCGGTGTCCACGGCGAGCGGTGGCTGTGAGGCGTTGGGCGGCGAACGGGCATGTCCGGCATGTTCCCTGGGTCATGGCGGAGCGGTGGGCGCGGGTTGTGGTCGAGCGGCGGCTTGTGCACGCGTGCTGGGTGTGGTGCTCTGGCGTGTGCTCGGCATGGCGCGGTGGCACTGGGCGCGGGGTTTGCTCGGTGGTCCACTGCTGGGCTTGGCTCGGGGAGGGGACAGAGGGTGGCGGCTCGGTCCTGGCTACCTCCTAGACATGGCGAGAGAGTGGGAGGTGGTCTGCTGGGATGAGTGCATGGTCGGCCGGCGAGGGGTGGCTCGGCATGGCATGGCTTTGCCAATAGGGGGTAGTGGAGTGGGTTTAATTGGCTTTGTTAGATCATCTAGGGACAATGGGAGCAAAAGGGGGTCAAATGGGGGACAAGTTTGGCCAGAACACTATTTAAAATAGTGAAATTTGTTTTGTTTGAATTATGCCTACCAAGTGTTTCATTAAATGGCCGCAAGAAATAAACTTTTGAATTTTGAAAAGATTTTTGGTGGGTTTTCTAGGCATAAGCTTGAGACTCTGTGGGTGCTTGGGTTTTGAAAATTGAGCTAGTTTGAGTGGTTTTTGAAATAGTGGGATCTTCCCATATGAAATAGATTCAATTTTGAACTGTCATTTAAAATTAGTATTTGAATGTTTTGAGAAGATCACAAAGTGGGCCTTGGTACCTCATTATGTGTACTAGCAAAGGGTGTAAAGATCCACAATTTTTTCTGTTAAGTTTTCAGTAGTAGGAATAGCCAAAGTAGGCATGGTAGTAAATTTGGCCAAAATGACCATTTACTTCAATTATACATTTTGAGTTATTTTTCTTTAGGAAAAGTTTGAGAATGATTTAGATGATGTTTATTTCACCTAAGAAACATTTTACAAGCAAGGAATCACATAACCATGGCAATTCAAATCAATTCCTAAATTAATGCACATACACATGAATGCTTTCATTTTTAATTTGGAAAAGTTTTTGTTAACCCTAATTTTGATGATATGGATCTTGATAAGCTTGGATTAAAGTTTTGGGATGTTATAGTATCCCCTTCTCATGCTCATATATCTTGATTCCAACCACTTGTGGGTTGCCTTCTAGCATTATCCTTTGTATTTGTATTCTTTTGTGTGTCTAGCCTTGGTTTTAAGAGTTCCACCTATTGCAAATGTGTGTAAATTGAGATGAGTACATATTATTGGGACTATACAAAATCATGCATATGATCCACCAATCCCAAATATGTCAATCTAGCAATTTTATTGCCTATTCTTTCCTCAACTTCTCTCATGCGCAATAGTGAGATTTTGCTAGTGGATTTTTCCTTTGTGATACTTGTTGCCTTTATCCATATATTCCAACCATATCCTTTCCCTCAGTTATTGTTGTAATATATGTAGAGTGTTGGAGTTTGAAGTTCATGAATGAACCATAAGATAAAATTATGCCTTTGGCCATGCTTACATGCAAAATTCTTATTGGTACATGTTATGACTTCATTTTGGCTTTTCATTTGCTTTCTTGAGTATCTTGTTTATGTGTGCATGTTTCTTCGTGGACATATGTATTTATGATGCACTCCACTTAGAAACTTATACATATAAGAGAAGATAATTTTAGTTGAGTTTTTTTATTCCTTGGATACCACCTTTTATTCCTTTTAAATTCTTTACTGGCTTCCAAATTTATTTGCCTATGAGTGTTTGTGTCCTTTGTTTGCATCTTCAGGCACTCATATTTGTTCTCTCATGCCTTGTATATTTAAATGAATTGGGATGAGTGAGGATTCCGTGATCATGCACATTGTTCCCAAATATAATTATTATAATTGGTGCATAATCTTTGGGGAGCTCCTCTAATTCATTTAATAGTGCTCATTTGTCTTCTTTCTAATTTTTTGTGTTTTAAATGCCCATGGGGGAGCGACGATTCCATATTTGTGCATGATGTATTCAAATGAAACTATTTTATTTCTGCACAAATCTTGGGGAGCAACCTATTTTCATTTAAAACACACTTTTGATATTATCATAACATCTTGTTTTGTTCATTTGGTATCATTTGTTGTTTTCATTTGGTTTTATCGATCTTATGGTTGCTTTCATCATTTGTTGATGCTTATTTTTATTTCTTTAGCAATGTTTGGGTCCTCAATATAGATTTAATTCCTTGTACTTAAATGTGTTTTAGGTACATTGGAGATATATTGGATGCTTGTCTCTCAAAGTTTGATGAAGTGGTGCATTCATGGAAATTGGAGGCAAGCTATAGGATTATCAATGAATTCATATTCTCTTCATCCTACCAATTATATCTTGGCAACAAGTATCCCCTTCTCATGCTCATATATCTTGATTTCAACCACTTGTGGGTTGCCTTCTAGCATGATCCTTTGTATTTGTATTTTTCTGTGTCTAGCCTTGGTTTTAAGAGTTCCTCCTATTGAAAATGTGTGTAAATTGAGATGAGTACCTATTATTATTGGGACTATACAAAATCATGCATATGATCCACCAATCCTAAATATGTCAATCTAGCAATTTTATTGCCTATTCTTTCCTCAACTTCTCTCATGCGCAATAGTGAGATTTTGCTAGTGGATTTTTCCTTTGTGATACTTGTTGCATTTAACCATATATTCCAACCATCTCCTTTCCCTCGGTGATTGTTGTAATATATGTAGTGTGTTGGAGTTTGAAGTTCATGAATGAACCATAAGAAAAAAATATGCCTTTGGCCATGCTTACATGCAAAAATCTTATTGGTACATGTTATGACTTCATTTTGGCTTTTCATGTGCTTTATTGAGTATCTTGTTCATGTGTGCATGTTCCTGCATGGACATATGTCTTTGTGATGCACTCCACTTAGAAACTTATACATATAAGAGAAGATAATTTTAGTTGAGTTTTTTTATTCCTTGGATACCACCTTTTATTCCTTTTAAATTCTTCGGTGGCTTCCAAATTTATTTGCCTATGAGTGTTTGTTTCCTTTGTTTGCATCTTCAGGCACTCATATTTGTCCTATCATGCCTTGTATTGTTAAATGAGTTTGGATGAGTGAGGACTCCATGATCATGCACATTGTTCCCAAATATAATTATTATAATTGGTGCATAATCTTTGGGGAGCTCCTCTAATTCATTTAATAGTGCTCATTTGTCTTCTTTCCAATTTGTTATGTTTTAAATGCCCATGGGGGAGCAAGGGTTCCATATTTGTGCATGATGTATTCAAATGAAACTATTTTATTTGTGCAAAAATCTTGGGGAGCTTCCCTATTTTCATTTAAAACACACTTTTGATCTTATCATAACATCTTGTTTTGTTCATTTGGTATCATTTGTTGTTTTCATTTGGTTTTATGGATCTTATGGTTGCTTTCATCATTTGTTGATGCTTATTTTTATTTCTTTGGCAATGTTTGGGTCCTCAATATAGTTTTACTTCCTTGTACTTAAATATGTTTTAGGTACATTGGAGATATATTGGATGCTTGTCTCTCAAAGTTTGACGAAGTGGTGCATTCATGGAAATTGGAGGCAAGCTATAGGATTATCAATGAATTCATATTATCTTCATCCTACCAATTATATCTCGGCAACAAGTATCCCCTTCTCATGCTCAGATATCTTGATTCCAACAACTTGTGGGTTGCCTTCTAGCATGATCCCTTATATTTGTATTTTTGTGTGTGTCTAGCCTTGGTTTTAAGAGTTCCTCCTATTGCAAATGTGTGTAAATTGAGATGAGTACATATTATTGGGACTATACAAAATCATACATACGATCCACCAATCCCAAATATGTCAATCTAGCAATTTTATTGCCTATTCTTTCCTCAACTTCTCTCATGAGCAATAGTGAGATTTTGCTAGTTGATTTTTCCTTTCTGATACTTGTTTCCTTTATCCATATATTCCAACCATATCCTTTTCCCTTGGTGATTGTCGTAATATATGTAGTGTGTTGGAGTTTGAAGTTCATGAATGAACCATAAGATAAAATATGCCTTTGGCCATGCTTACATGCAAAAATCTTATTGGTACATGTTATGACTTCATTTTGGCTTTTCATGTGCTTTCTTGAGTATCTTGTTTATGTGTGCATGTTTCTTCATGGACATATGTCTTTGTGATGCACTCCACTTAGAAACTTATACATATAAGAGAAGATAATTTTAGTTGAGTTTTTTTATTCCTTGGATACCACCTTTTATTCCTTTTAAATTCTTCGGTGGCTTCCAAATTTATTTGCCTATGAGTGTTTATTTCCTTTGTTTGCATCTTAGGGCACTCATATTTGTTCTCTCATGCCTTGTATTGTAAAATGAATTCGGATGAGTGAGGATTCCATGATCATGCACATTGTTCCCAAATATAATTATTATAATTGGTGCATAATCTTTGGGGAGCTCCTCTAATTGATTTAATAGTGCTCATTTGTCTTCTTTCTAATTTGTTGTGTTTTAAATGCCCATGGGGGAGCAAGGATTCCATATTTGTGCATGATGTATTCAAATGAAACTATTTTATTTGTGCACAAATCTTGGGGAGCTTCCCTATTTTCATTTAAAACACACTTTGGATCTTATCATAACATCTTGTTTTGTTCATTTGGTATCATTTGTTGTTTTCATTTGGTTTTTTGGATCTTATGGTTGCTTTCATCATTTGTTGATGCTTATTTTTATTTCTTTGGCAATCTTTGGGTCCTCAATATAGTTTTACTTCCTCCCAAGTGTTCATCATTGGATTTGTGCGAATGCACACCTTTGGAGGAACTATCACTATATTGGCCTTCTAGAACTTGTCACCCATTTCAGCAATCGATGCCAATGGGGGAGAAGTTTTAGAGGGTTTAAGGGAAGTTGGTTTATGCTTTGAGTTGGGTCTTAAGCATTTGCCTTTCATGCTATTGCATCTTTGTGTTGCTTAGCATGTGGTTTATATAGAGGAAACTCCACCAATGATAATGATTGGCAATATATGCAATGAAATTCAAGTTCATCACACTTGCATAGATTGTGGGGGGAGTTTGCTCTATATATAGTGGTGGTACCAATATCTCATACTTGTGTGTATTTGATATTGGGGCTACCATTTTATTCGTTAAATTCATTATATAAACCCTCTTAAAGGGATTGTCATCAATTACCAAAATGGGGGAGATTGAAAGAGCATGTAGGCCCCATGTGTGGTTTTGGTAATTAATGACAATCTTTATGGACTAATGTGTGTATTAAGGTGTACTTGTATGATTTGTCCATTGGCATTGCTTGGAGCATGTGTTGGCTTCAAGGTTGATGAAATGAAGAAGAAGATGTGTTGTGCAAGTTCAAAATGTGTCATCCCTAGAAGATCTCATGTTTGATGCTTTCTATCCTCGGTGATTCTGGATCGATGAAGACAAGGTCAAAGGATGCTCAAGGCAAAGTTATTCTTGATAGGTTTTCCCTTTTACCGGTCTCGTGTTGGTAGTTGAGAGACCGGGTTTAGGATAGATAACTGTACTATCGAGAGAGGCTCTCGAGTGAGTATCTCGATCATATCGTTCAGAGAGAGCTCAAACCTTTGCATACTTGCATCATCGTATTTGGTCATTTATTTTTCTTATCCATGTTAGGATATATAGCTTGTGGTAATCTTCATAACAAGCTCATGTTCATCAAAATCGGATCTCCCTTTTATATCTTGTTGCAATTTTGATCTTTGCGGTTTTCCGGATACTCACCGAATGAGGTATCTCACATAATTATACTTGATACTTTCTCACTTGGTGATATCCAATATTTTACCTTTTCGTTGGTTAGCTCTTATTGTCCTCTTTCCAATGCAATTGGATTCGTGTCAATCGGAGTTACCAAAAGTTATCGCAGTTTCAATTTGCCATTTGTTTGATTTAAAAAGAAAAAAGGGGATCCGTTTTTTTCTGGGCAGTCTGGTACTACTGGGCCTAGTACCGGACACGTCTGAGCTGGCCTGCTCCCTCTCTGCCTCGCCCGGTGGCCACATCCGGCACTACCGGCCTGGCCCGGTAGTACCGCTTGGGTGGGCCGGTACTACCGGCCGGCCCAACACTAGCCAGCTCCCAGGCCTAGCCTCCCTTTCTACCTCGCTACTCCTACTGCTCCCACTCTCCCTAGGTCCCTCCCTCTCAAGCGCGGCACCTTGCTCCCGCTCGACCCCACGCTCGCTGCGCGCCCGCCTGCTACTTCACTCCGCTCGCGGGCCGTCCCAGCCACCCTGCTAGCAGGCCGCCTCGCCGCGCCAGCCCTCTCCCGCGTACAGCCGCCGCTGCTGCTCGCTGCTCCCGCCTCTCGCTCGCGGGTTATGGTCGTCGCCCGATCCCCTTTGTCCCCCCTCGCTCGCTGGGAGGCGTTGACCCTTGCTCTGCTGTGGCTACTGGTGGGCTAAGCGGTAGTACCGGACCGATCCGGTACTACCGGCCCAGCCAGGTCAAAATGCCCCAACAGGCAGGAATCAAGCCTCTCCTATTTATAGCCTTTTCCCCTTGTCTTTTTGGCTGTTCTTCCCCACTATTTTCTGAAGCCCTTTTGCCTATTTGTCTCATATCTCTTGTGCTTGATTTCTCTGTTTTCCCCCAATGATTCTTGCTCATATTTGAAGGGAAGATAGAGGGGATCTAGATCTACAAATTGACCAAGGCATATCATCTCTTTGTGAGTGTATCTTTGGGATCTAGATCTTTGGGGGATTTTGTGTTCCTGTTTGTGTTCTTCCTCTCTTGTTCCCCGAATTGCTTTAGTAGCCTTGTTGGAACTTGAGAGTGAAGATTTGGGGCATATTTGTGGTGTTCTTGCCTTTTGCATTTGGTGCATCGGTTTGTGTTCTCTCTAGAGGATTTGTTCGGTGATATTCATTGAAGCTTGTACCTCTTGGGTTCTTGGAACCCTAGACGGTTGTGTGGCCTTTGTGGCATGTTCTTGGGGTCTTCAATTAAGTTGTGAAGCTCCCCCAAGATTGAGGCCTTGGTGGCGATTATTGGGAGCCTCCAATTAAGTTGTGGAGATAGCCACAATCTTGTACGGGTTCGGTGACCACCCTTAAGTGTCCCATAGTGGAACAGGCACTTGCCCGTGTGGTGGGTGCTCGAGAGAATAGGGTGAGGCCTTTGTGGCGTTGGTGGTCTTAGTACCGCCCACCCCTCCAATGAAACATACTCCCTTGTTGGGAGGAACTCGGTAAAACATCGTCGTCCCCGCGTGCCTCGTTTATCTCTATACCCTAGCTCTTTGCTTATGCACTTTACATTGTGATAGCCATCATGCTTGAAGTAATCTATATTGCTATCATATTGTTGCTTGTCTTGCTTAGCATAAGTTGTTGGTGCACATAGGTGAATCTTAGTATATCTAGGCTTTGTGCTTAACAAAATAAAACGCTAGTTTTATTCCGCCATTGTTAAGCCCATCTCGTAGAAGTTTTAATCACCTATTCACCCCCCCTCTAGGCGACATCCAATGTAACACCCTCGAATCGGCCCTATGCAAGTTTTAGTGCTTCCCGCCAAACCCGCATAGAAACGATTCAAGGACACCCACCAGGCACTTTCGTGCGGGTGGAAAACAAAGTAATACCATTACAAATTAGTCCACGATGGAACCCACAGAACATATATATATATAACAACGACTCCATGAGTCAAGAATACAGATATACAATACAAAGATCCAAATCACCTTGAAAACGATAGAGCGTCCGACTACGGACAAAATGCAAATGGGGCTAAGAGCCCTGAAGAATAACCAATGACGTCCATAACCCTTCCTAGGCCAAGACGGAAGAGTAACCCTGCTAACGACGTCGATCTCAAACCTGCTAAAACAAAAGGGGTGCTGACAAAGGGCAAAGGAAAAATAGGAGCGTCAGTACTGAGGCCAGTACACGGCTCTCGCCTACATAGGTATGGTGGACTGAAGCGGCAGCGAAGCATGCACTAAACAACCTATAGAGACTCGATTCATCTGTCGGCTATTAGAGAGGGATAAGAGAGACCTATTCGGATCCAACCTGATACTAACACCAAACATACCCATCCTGGCATCCCCCCTCGAGACCAAACGAGGAAGTCAAACAGAGGAACTCACACAGTTGGCAGTTTTATTCATTCCATTATAATTGAAGCACTTACTAGTCAGATATAGATAGCATGAGTCATCCCGATAGCATAAGTAGTGGGCAATTTTATTTAACCATTCAGTTGTAGTTGCAGTACTTACTAGTCAGATACAATTAGCATGTGACATCCCAAACCCAACAGTTGTTGGCACTTTTATTTCATTCCATTGGAGTTGCGATACTAGTCACATATTAAGTCAAAATTTATATGTGTGCAGGTATAACATGACACGATACACCCCAGTTCCACCAGTTGTTGTCACTTTTATTATCCATTCCATTGTAGTGAAGCTGATTACTAGTCACATATTAAGTCAAAATTTATAGCACTACTTTATTTATGCTTGTCTATGATCGAGATACTGTGCTCCAAGTCGTCCGTAACCGCGGACACGGCTTTCAGAAATATTTACCCTGCAGGGGTGCACAAATAGCAACACACACACGATCAACCTCGAAAAAACCAAATCAAAACCCAACGAGGCATTCGCGACAAAGTGATCACAGGATTCATAAAATATTTTAGGGGGCCACCCCATTAAGCTACCCGAAACAAAGTTGGCCGGCTCCGAGACGGACCCAGGGTTTGCGAGAACTGCTGTAAACGACTGGGAACCCGAAAGTGTGACTGAGCTTGTCGATACCGCGAAATCGTGCCGCGATCCTAAACAGTACAGGTGCTCCATGCACAATCGTAAATAAAGCGATAAAGCATGGCATAAGTACAGTATAGTAATAAAGCCCCAAACTACTTTGTGGCCCCAAGAAATAGAAATGAATCAAGCTTTGGCTCAGGGGGTCCACAAGTCCTCTCGGATGTGGATAGTGCGAATAGTCAAGGAACAGGAATCAAGTACTCGGGGTCCTACGGGACACAAGTGGACATAAAAGCCAAATAACAGATATTGCCCACCGGTGCCTCTTTCATTAGTTATCCCATTACTACTCAGGTTAAGTTTTTTAGGTACCTCGCTTTCCACCAGACACTCACAAACCCTACACATGCTATTCTACGACTCGCATGGCTCAAACAACTCCTGTAGTATTGGCTCATGGGATGGAGGAACAAGCTCGGTGAGGTTTAAAAGTAAAGGCTATGTAGTACTTGGGATTCAATTTAATGCAATCGCGACTCCATGATGCAAGAATAAGATAGAATCAATAGGTATTATATGTGTGCAAGCATGTGGTAGTGCTTGCCTAGAATCTCAGTTGAAGCGAGGGATGGATCTGGGTAGTACTCCTGGGATTCCTGAAAATTCCCCTGCGCGGCGTCTATTCGAAAGAAGAACCAAACAAACAAGGGCCAACATAAATAAAGTGCACAAGCATATAAATAAAATGCGACAAGCAAACAAGCATGTCATGATGAATGATGCATAATTTACATGGCAATAATGTAGCATGGCAAGGGTGAGGTGTGGGGACAATAAAATAGCACTTTTATTGTTATTTGGTCAAGTTTTACTTGCATAAACCATTCAGGTTTTGTTAGTTTTACATGATGCATACTTCAATTCATATCATGGAATGCATAGTTAGAACGGGCTCGTCGCGCTGATCGATTTAGACATATTATTTGTCGAATTCCGAAACAATGATTAAAAGATATGTTTTATTGCATTTTATATAGAAAATGGCAAAATTGTTAATAGTTGGAATAATTGGCATAATTATTATTCAAAACGAAAATTATATTTGGAATATATATTAAATTTTTGAACACTTTTCATTTTGAAATGATTTCTAAATTCGAATTTATTTGGAAATATTGAGGTTTGACTTCTGTTTGAATTTGAATAGAGTTGACTTATCTTTTAAAAAAAATGTCTAGGGATTCCTTTGATAGAGAAGGGCTCCGGTGAAATTTGGATTTTAGTATTATAAAAAGAGAGTGCGGGTTTAATCTAGAAGCGTAGGGGGTCTTTGTAAAATTAACAAGATCACGATTGAAGTCTAAAACGAAAACTGAATATTGACATTGCAAAATCAGCTAGCTCGGCTGAACTTTGCCCAAAGATTGTGGTCTGGCTGTTGCTCCGTTTCATACAAGAGTTGATGCATTAGAAAGCCAGGTCACCGAGGATGAAAATGATACGAAGGGATGCTCCGGAGATGAACCGAATCGGCAGGAAAAAAATAGCCGACCGAGGAGGAAAAGCGAGTGTTAACTGACGAGAAAAAGTCTGTGACTCGACAGCGTGAGCAGTGGAAAAGGCCAGACTTCACAAGATGTTTTTGAGCAATCCAGAGCGCTATTTTCAACGAAAATTGTTGCGTCGAGAAGCTGGTACCAACAATAGTAATACCCCGTGAAGAGTTGAGCCGAAGGACGACCGAGGCGATTGGGGAAAAAAATACGGGAACAACGACAGAAAAACAATGCGCTGTGACGTACTAACGAACTGACGGAGACTGCTGCAGGTTAAAGTGAATTCTTCTGATCTTGCGAGGAAGATTCTGAGAGATTACAGGTACCAATTCACGTGCCGTTTGTTTTTATAGATAGCTGGGGTATCCAAAAACATAGAACCGTGAACACTTGTGCTAGTTATGAACTGGAGAGGACGGTGTCTTGTGAGGAACAGAGAGTGCATCGCGTGGCTAATAATAGAATACTCATACCAATAAGTTGCAACTTCTTTTCTGGAAGCTCATTCGAAAATAACTCTAAGGTTAAGCGTGCTTGGCCTAGAGCAATTCTAGGATGAGTGACCGACCGGGAAGTGGGTAACCGGGTGCGCACGAGTGAGGACAAAGTGCGTAGAAAAGACTAGTGTTGGTCTGGAGGGTCAGTCTAGATATCCTATTCAGCTGCCAGGAGTGACATCCCCCGGGCCCAGGAGTGGACGGGGTGTTACAAAGTGGTATCAGAGCCGACCCTTGCGATTACACGGGTGTGTGCGGGTTAGTGGCGGGACATGTGGAGCATGGCGCGTGTGGCCCGGAGTGGACATGGCATGGCACATGTGCCGGCACTAGACGCACAGACGCGTGCTAAGAGGGAACGTTCCAGGGGTGTGCTTGATCGATGAGAGCATCGATCTTCTAAAGGGTGGGTGTATGTGAGACCAGGCACATGGCTTAATAGGATTGATAGAATACTCATACCAACAAGTTGCAACTTCTTTTCCGGAAGCTCATTCGAAAATAACTCTAAGGTTAAGAGTGCTTGGCCTAGAGCAATTCTAGGATGGGTGACCAACCGGGAAGTGGGTAACCGGGTGCGCACGAATGAGGACAAAGTGCGTAGAAAAGACTAGTGTTGGTCTGTGGGGTCAGTCTAGATATCCTATTAAGCTGCCAGGAGTGACACCCCCCGGGCCCAGGAATGGATGGGGTGTTACATCTCATATCTTTCAAAGGCTCCTTCGTAAAAGTGGAACCAGAGGTGCTCCAGTTGAGCATGGAGACAATTATGGCGCTTGATTCTCCCTTGCATGTTGGTAGACCTATGATCTATGCATTTGGATTTGCCATGGACTATTCTGCGTATGGATTTGATGCGAACTATGTTGTTGATTTTATGTTGAAACTATGCATGAAATGTTTGCAACTTGCATTTGTGCTAGAATTACTGTTTTTACGGGCCATGAAACATGTGCCGTCGATCAGCGCCCTTATCACACCTGTAAAACAGAATATTCGGTTTTACAGGCTGTGAATAAGGGTGATGATCTCTGTCGGCGGTTTTCAACGTGTAAAAACATAGTATAGGCACCCTTACTCGCATTTCAAGGGCTGGAGGAATAAGGGCGATGTTAGTCTTGCTCTTATGATCAAAAGAATATTGTTAAACCTGCTACAAAGTTTTATTCTAATGATTTTATGAGTCATAAACTGATAAGACTTTCATGATAATTAGACATGTATATTAGTCATGTGTGTGGATTTGAAAGGTTTTAAAACTTGAAGAATCCGTGTTAGTTTTCAGTTATGCTTGTCAAGAAAAAAATGCATGAACAATATTATGAAGTTTATAGTATTCTTAAGTTGGTATTGGTTCACGCTCGTAGCTACTTCTAGTGTTGAAACGGTATTCTCCTCAATGAACTAGTGTAGAATAAGCTAAGAAACAAAATTGGTGATGAATACTTGAACAATTGTTTGGTTACATATGTTGAGAGAGAATTCTTCAATCAACTAAAGGATAAGGATGCCATCGATCCCTTTCAACAAGGCGATCAGAAAGTTATATTGTATTTTTTAATACAAGGATATCATCATTCCTTCAATCAAGTGGTACTGCTTCAATGCTTTTTTATCAAGGAGAAGGACCCAGAAGGGTCCAGCGCTGCATTAATTGGTGGGTATAATTACAAACAGGGCTACCAAAATAAGGGAAATTATAAACAAGCCCTGGTATTTTACAAAAAAGGACCTTAGAAATGGAATGGAGCTCACAATCAGGTCCTTCTCCACCGAGGACGATTGCGCTCTCGATGCCACAACTTACCGCACTGAGGCCGGGCACAACACCACTTGGCAAGGGAGAGCCAAGAGATGTCTTGACGGAGAAGTGAAGGGGCCTCCACACATCCGGGAGCTTGATGATGAAGCGGCTCGTCCAGAAACGCCGCACGGAATGGTTACCATGACCTAGGATAGCAGCGGCACCAACTCGCCTTCGCTTGGGTGCTCCGCCAGAAGAAGCAGCATATCCCCACCAATGAGGAAGACAGTAGCACACCACCATCCCTTCGCCATGGCCATCTCCATGATGGCTACAGGGAAGGCAAGGGGAGAACAAACCGTTTCCTCACCAACACTGCGGGTCTTCAACTGCCACTACTTGAGACACATGCCGCCAACAAGCTCCGAGCATCTGCCACTTTCCGGAGTAGGGAGCTAATAAGAAGGCATAAGAAGGCTCGCGACACCTATATCTTATTAGGAGGGCGACTGGTGGTTTTCACCTGTATGGAATTTGGCTCTCCCCATGAGAGCACCTCCGTCGAGGAAAGAGGGACCAAATCGAGGAGTGGGAGATCCATCCCCACCGACTCGAAACACCCAAGGCTGACCTTATTTCGAGGGTTGTAAGCCATGGACTGAGTCTTCCGCGTCGCTGCATTCCACCGGCGGGACACATCGAAGCAGTCCAGGAACACAACGTGACAGACCTGGCTGCTGAAGATCGTCGACTGGCCCTCACACGCCACAAGGGAAGACACCATAAAGGACAAACCTACAGCTACTATTGAAGGGAATATGCCTTGAGAGGGAATAATAAAGTTGTTATTATATGTATTCAATGTATATGATAGATGTTTATTTTGCATGCTATAATTGTATTAAAAGGAAACATTAATACATGTGTGTTTAATAAACAAATAAAGAGTTCCTAGTTATGCCTCTCTTATAAACTAGCTTGTTGATTAACAAGATGATCAAGGTTTCCTGATCATGGACATTGGATGTTGTTAATAACGAGGTCACAACATTGGTGAATGATGTGATGAACATTCATCCGAAGTATAGCATTATGATCAACATCATTATGTTTATATTGCTATAACATCATACGAAGTAATCTTAGGCCTTAGAACATGAGATCATGTAATTGCTAACACCAGAAGATGACTTGATAACATCAAACGTCACACCGTAAAAGGGTGACTATAAAGGTGGATTTAGATACTCCGAAGGTGTTATATTGAGGCTCATGGATCAAGAGTGAAATTTGTCAATCGCGATGACAGATATATATACTCTGGGCCCTCTCGGTGATATCACATTAAGATAGCTTTCAAGCAAGTGATGTGATCACTCGAATGTTATATCACACAAACGAGAAAAGAGTGCATGTCGGTAACGAGATCAAACTAAGTATTAAGATACCGATGATCGAATCTCGGACATGTAATATATCGCAAGACAGAGGGATTTAGTTACTATTGTTAAAGGCTCACAATCACATAAGTCATCGTTGAATGTGTGGGAGTCAGTATGGATCTCCAGGTCCCGCTTCTGATTATTGATCTAAGAGGGGTATCGGTCATGTCTACATTATTCACGAACCATAGAGTGACACACTTAAGGGTTACCAACACTATTTGGAGCAAATATGTTCTAGACGAAAGAACTGCAAAGCGTTGGAATTATTTCAATGGACACCGAAATTGTTTCTGGTGAAATTGCTGAAATTGGTTCTGCATGTGATATTGAAATGTTGCAGTGGGTTTATTGTGAATGTTTGTTAATTAAAGTAATTAATAAAGTTCTGAATAAAATAAATAAAAGAGTTTTATTAAATGAGAGTTGTATTAAATTTGGTGGAAATTTAATGCATTTTGAGTGAGATTTTGAGTGGAGAAAATGGAGGGCCAAATTTATGTGAGTGGAGCTTCCACCACATGAATGAGGAAGAGGCGGGGACATCCCCCATGGGTGCTAGCCATGGGAGGGGGCATCCCCCTATCCTATAAAAGGCCCCCATCTCCCTACTTCTTACTCACACCTTCTCGTGAAGGATCTCTCTCCCCCTTTAGAATTATTCCCCCATGGTCTCGGATTAGTGAGATACATGTTCCCGGTGACATTTTGTCTGGAAGGAGTTGCTTCTTCTACTGCATCGCTGGAGTGAGGAGGTGGAGGTTGTTCTGTGGCCTAAATGCGTGTGCGAGGATGGATACACTGCTGATTTGCGGTGCTAGGACTTCCACACGATCTTGAGATCAGCAAGCGTTCGACTACATCATCCACAAGTTCAATCTCGTTACACTTTGTCAGTCTTCGAGGGTATGTTCTCTATGGATGTATATCCACCCGTTGCTTGTACCTAGTAGATAGATCTTGGCGTATAATAGTTCCCATTGTAGGATTTTTTGTTTTCTATGCTGCGATCCCAACAGTGTTATCAGAGCCTAATCTATGCGTAGATGCTTTGCAGGGGTAGTACACATATGAGTATGTGGGCAATGATGATCATGTTATTGCATCTTATATGTATTTTTTATATTGGTGGCATAGTGGGATGAAGCGGCCCAGACTAACTTTACATGTCCTCACACATGAGACTTGTTCCACGCTTGACATGCAACTAGTTTTGCATAAGTGGCTAGTGGGTGCCTGTCTCTCCTACTATATTGAATATCTGATTTACTACGAGTTGCTAATAATTTAGTTATCATCGTTGTGGTTCCATGTTCGTAGGTAATACCAGTTCTATCTTCAAAAGCCCTAAGCCACGTAAAACTTGTAATTGATAAATTAGAAGTGTCTAGTTTAGATCGTTGTTGGGATGGTGTCATGATATGTGATACATTGCAAATGTATCTATAATTTTTGATGTTCCATGCTGTGTTTTATCTATTTTCTTATGTTTTGTCCACACTTTGGAGTACTTTTCATATGATTATTTGGACTAACCTACTAATAGTTGCAAAAGTGCACAATGTTCTTGTTTTACACTTTGATGTGTAGGAATTACCAAGAATACAAGTGGAAACCTTGTTGGAGTCAAATTGGGATTTTCCAAAAATCTGTCTCAAAACTCTTTTTAAATATGGTCACATTCCGGGTCAAAGACGATGTCAAACGAAAAACTCTTCAACTATAAAGTTGTTGGAAATTTTGCGGTAAACGTTCTGGACATAAAATTTAGCTGATTCCGAGTACGGACGGGCCAGATAGGCCCGATTTACTACAGCCCAAGATGGGGTGATGGAAATCCGAGAAGCTATATAAAGGGAGGAAACCTAATTCGTGGAAGACACCTCCACCCACGAATTTGCAGCCTACAAAGCCACGTTTTTGCCTTCCCATAGATCCCATCTCCATGAGGAAGGGCTCCCAATAAGCCATGAAGAAAGGGTGCTAAGGGGCGGTGCTCCCGTGTGATACCGGCGGCGGGGAAGGAGTCCTCCGCGCCGCCGCTGCCGGAGCCATCTCGATCGATCTCCACCACCATCTCCATCACCATTGCTGATTCCCATGATGAGGAGGGAGTAGTTCTCTCTCGAGGCTAAGGGCTCTGCCGGTAGCTATGTGTTCATCTCTCTATCTATGCATGATCTTATTGAGATCATGAGCTTGTAATCTATAGATCTACCTTGCTACTCAAGTGTTTTAATAGATCTCTGCTCTGTCCATGTGTGTGAAAGTGACAGCGTGCACACCATGGTGGCACTTAGGCTAGAGATTACAAATACTTGTTATGAGTTATATTTGGAGTTGGATGTCTTTATGAAATTGTGGTGTTTGTTGGAACCATCTAGTGCTCAAGGTGATAGTGTGAGGTTTTCTAGATGGGAAAGGCTTACTTTGAGGTGTGCTGTTATAGCCCTACCATGGATTAGAGTCTCCAACCGGAGAGTAGTTAAGAGTAGTATCATAAAGAGAAGATATTTATATGAGAGTATTCACTAGTGAAAGTATGATCCCTAGGCCTTGTTTCTAAGAACTGAAACACCGTTTGCTACTAGATTTGTTACATGTTTGTTTGCTTCCATCTTTATTTCAGTTTGCCTTTAGTCTCTTCCATGCCATCAAGTTATTTTCTATCACCGTTACCACTTATAATTATCTATACCACTTGTATTTCACTATCTCTTCGCCGAACTAGTGCACCTATACACCTGACAAGTGTATTGGGTGTGTTGGGGACACAAGAGACTTCTTGTATCTTGATTGCAGGGTTGCTTGAGAGGGAATACCTTTGACCACTTCCTCCCTGAGTTCGATAAACCTTGGGTGATCCACTTAAGGGAAAACTTGTTGCTGTTCTACAAACCTCTGCACTTGGAGGCCCAACAACTATCTACAAGAATAGAAGTGCGTAGACATCAATATGGTAACGTTGTAAGTTGATGTATAGTTGATACTCTTACAACACACCTAACGTGTAAGTTCCATATACCTTGTCCTAACACACAAAGGAATGATAAAGATCATACCAAGATGCACATGATAGTGATCAAGTGCAAGAACCATGTCATTTCACTTTACACATATGATGTTTGCATCTTATATTGCTTGTTTGGCATTTTAGTAGCATTATAAGATGATCCTTCATTTAAATATCAAGATAAAAATGTGTTCTTCCTTAAGTATGCACCGTTCTATGGATCGTGTTTCAAGACATCATGTGATGATCGGGTGTACTCAACTCTACGCTTTCATAAAGTGGATGTAAGACAGTTTTACACACGTGAGTACTAAGGTTCTTACTTGGTGAGCCTAGCATGTACAAACATGGCCTCGGAACACGGACCAAAAGGTTAAGCATGAGTCATATAGTTGATATGATGCCCATATAGATGCTCGTCTTTGAAGCTACACCGACTCACATGATGATCGGACTTGGTGTAGTGGATTTGGTTCATGTATTCACCAAAAAGACACGAGGGATGTTGTTTTTGAGTGGGAGTTCATTTGTAATTTGGATTAGTTGAACTCGATCTATCATAAACTTAGTCTAAACTTTACAAATTATGTTGTAGATGGCACCACCTACTTTTAATTTCAATGTGTTCATGGAGAAAGAGAAACTTGCGGCAAATGGTAGCAACTTTACCAGCTGGGCCATGAATTTGAGGATTCTCCTCACTGCTGCACAAAAGCAATATGTGCTAGAAGTGCCGCTAGGCCCCCCACCAGCTCCTGATGCCCCTGACAAGGAAAAGTACGTCTATTTGACTCGTCAGGAGGACCACAACTTAGTTCATTGCAGCATACTATATGGGCTAGAGATGGAACTTCAAAAGCGTTTCAAAAATGGCAATGCCTATGATACCATGGGTGAATTGAAAATGATTTTCGATACCCATGCTGCCATAGAGAGTTATAATGATTCTGAAAAGTTCTTTAGCTACATGATGGAAGATAACAACTCCGTTAGTAAGCACGTACTCAAAATGTCTGGGTACGCCAATAAGCTTGTGTCCTTGGGAATAACGATTCCCATTGACTTAGGCATATATCGTGTTCTCCAATCTCTGCCACCTAGCTACAAGAGCTTCGTGATGAACTATAATATGCAGGGCATGAAGAAGTCTCTCCCCGATCTTCTGTCAATGCTTAAAACCGCAGAAGTGGAGATCAGGAAAAAACATCAAGTGTTAATGATCAATAAGACCATCGGTTTCAAGAAAGACAAGAAGGGCAAATAGAAGGGAAAGAAGGGCGGAAAATCTATTGCTCCACCTGAAAAGAAATCCCGAGTTGGCTCTAAGTCTAATACCGAGTGCTACTATTGCAAGGGGACTGGCCATTGGAAGCGCAACTGCCCCAAGTATTTGGCGGACAAGAAGACCGACAAGGCAAACAAAGGTATATATGATATACATGTTATTGATGTGTACTTAACTAGTACTCGTAGTAGCACTTCGGTATTTGATGCGGGATCAGTTGCTAATGTATGTAACTCGATTCAGGGGCTGCGGGACAAGCGACGGCTAACAAGGGATGAGGTCACGATGCGTGTCGGTAATGGATCAAGAGTTGATGTGATCGTCGTCGGAACGCTGCCTCTCCATATGCCGTCGGGATTAGTGATAAATCTAAACAATTATTATTTGGTGCATGCATTAAGCATGAACATTGTATCCGGATTGTGTTTGATGTGAACTGGTTATTCCTTTAAATCTGAAAACAATGGTTGTTCAATTTATATGCATGATATTTTTTATGGTCATGCACCGGTGATGAATGGTTTATTTCTATTGGATCTCGATAATAGTATTACACATATTCATAATGTTGATGCTAAAAGGATTAAACTTGATGATGATATATCTGCATATATGTGGCACTGCCGTCTAGGTCATATTGGCTTTAAACGCATGAAGAAACTCCATTCTGATGGACTTTTGGAATCACTTGATTTTGAATCATTTGATACATGTGAGCCATGCCTTATGGGCAAGATGACTAGAAAACCATTTTCTGGTTCCATGGAATGGGCGACAGATTTATTGGAAGTCATACATACTGATGTATGTGGTCCAATGAGTGTGTCGGCGCAAGGTGGATATCGTTATTTTGTTACTTTCACGGATGATTTGAGTAGATATGGGTATATCTATTTGATGAAACACAAGTCTGAAACCATTGAAAAGTTCAAAGAATTTCAGAATGAAGTGGAAAATCATCATAACAGAAAGATCAAATTTCTGCGGTCCGACCGTGGAGGAGAGTATCTTAGTTACGAGTTTAGCACACATATGAAAGACTGTGGAATAGTTTCACAACTCACGCCTGCCAGAACACCACAACGTAATGGTGTGTCGGAATGTCGTAATCGTACTTTATTGGATATGGTTCGATCTATGATGTCTCTGACTGACTTGCCACAGTCATTTTGGGGTTATGCACTGGAAACCGCTGCATTCACTTTAAATCGGACACCATCTAAATCCGCTGAAACAACACCGTTTGAATTGTGGTTTGGAAACAAACCTAAGCTGTCATTTCTTAAAGTTTGGGGATGCGATGTTTATGTGAAGAAACTTCAGCCTGATAAACTCGAACCCAAAGCAGAAAATGCGTCTTCATAGGATGCCCTAAAGAAACAATTGGGTATTCCTTCTATCACAGATCCGAGGGCAAGGTTTTTATTGCCAAGAATGGATCCTTTCTAGAGAAAGAGTTTCTCGCAAAAGGCATGTGTAGTCGGAAGGTAGAACTCGAAGAGGTTATTGAACTTTCTCTTCATGAAACGGCGAGTGGCATAGTGCCAAAAATTGTTCTGGAGTTGACTTCACCGAATGAAGAGGGAACTAATGATAATGACCATGAAACTCCAAAAGAGGACACTACCGAACCTCGCAGGTCAAGCACGACATGTGCAGCTCCTGAACAGTACGGAAATCCTATTATGAATTTCATGGTTGATGAAATAGATGACCCTGCGACGTGATGATGAGCCTGTATTCCAACAAATGGATAGAAGCCATGAAATCCAAGATGGAATCCAAGTACAAAAACTAGGTTTGGACCTTGGTGGACTTACCTCACGACCGAAAGGCCATTGAGAATAAATGGATTTTCAAAAGAAAAATTGATGCCGATGGTAATGTGACCATATATAAAGCTCGACTTGTCGCAAAGGGGTTTCGACAAATTCAAGGAGTTTACTATGAGGAGACATTCTCTCCCATAGCGATGCTAAAGTCGGTTAGGATTATGTTAGCAATTGCTGCATATTTTGATTATGAAATATGGTAGATGGATGTCAAAACTGCGTTCCTTAATGGTAATATTGAAGAAGAGTTGTATAAAATACAACCTAAGGGTTTTGTCAATCCTAAGGATGCTGATAAGGTATGCAAGCTTCAGTGATCCATCTATGGACTGAAGAAAGCATCCCGGAGTTGGAATCTCCGCTTTGATGAGGTGATCAAAGAGTTTGGATTTGTCCAAACTTATGGAGAGGCTTGTATTTACAAGAAAGTGAGTGGGAGCAATGTGGCATTTCTGATAATATGGGGATGACATATTATTGATTGGAAATAATATAGATCTTTTAAACAATGTTAAAAGTTATCTAAATAGAAAATTTTCGATGAAGGACCTTGGTGAAACATCATATATATTAGGCATTAATATCTATAGAGATATATCAAGGCGCCTAATTGGGCCATCGCAAAGTACATACCTTGGTAATATATTCAAGAAGTTTAATATGGACGGAAGTAAGAATGGGCTCTTACCTATGTTGCAAGGCAAGACATTGAGTAAGACTCAAAGTCCGGCTACGGCGGAAGAAAGAGAGATAATGGACAAGATCCCCTATGCTTCACCCATAGGCTCTATAATGTATGCCATGCTATGTACAAGACCAGATGTGGCACATGCTATTAGTTTGACTAGTATGTACCATCTGATCCAGGTTCGGAACACTGGATAGCGATCAAGAATATCCTAAGTACTTAAGAAGAACTAAGGATATGTTTCTTGTATCCGAAGGTGAAGAAGAGCTAATCGCTAAGTGTTATGTCGATGCTAGCTTTGACACCGATCCAGATGTCTCAATCTGGATACGTATTTCTCTTGAACGGAGCAACATTTAGTTGGAGTAGTTCCAAACAACCCGTGGTGGCTGGATCAACAACGGAGGCGAAATATGTTCCTGCTTCAGAAGCGGCGCATGAAGCGGTTTGGATGAAGGAGTTCATAATGGAACTAGGTGTGGTTCCTAGTGCGTTGGACCCAGTGGTGATCTATTGTGACAACAATGGAGCCATAGCCAACGCCAAGGAACCAAGGTCTCACAAGAATTCCAAGCATATTAAGCGCCGGTTTCACTCCATCCACGAGCATGTCAAGGATGGAGATATAAAGATTTGTAAAGTACACACGAACCTAAATGTAGCAGATCTGTTTACTAAAGTTATCCCTATAGCAAAACATGATCAACACAAGAACTCCATGGGTGTTAGATTTATCACTATGTAAACTAGATTATTGTCTCTAGTGCAAGTAGGAGACTGAAGGGAATATGCCCTAAGAGTAAAGTTGTTATTATATGTATTCCATGTATATGATAGATGTTTATTTTGCATGCTATAATTGTATTAAAAGAAAACGTTAATATATGTGTGTTTAATAAACAAATAAAGTGTTCCTAGTTATGCCTCTCTTATAAACTAGCTCGTTGATTAACAAGATGATCAAGGTTTCCTGATCATGGACATTGGATGTTGTTAATAACGAGGTCACGACATTGGTGAATGATGTGATGAACATTCATCTGAAGTATAGCATTACAATCAAAGTCATTATGTTTATATTGCTATAACATCATACGAAGTAATCTTAGTCCTTAGACCATGAGACCATGTTAACTGCTAACACCAGAAGAGTGACTTGATAACATCAAACATCACACCATAAAAGGATGACTATAAAGGTGGGTTCAGATACTCCGAAGGTGTTATGTTGAGGCTCATGGATCAATAGTGGAATTTTTCAATCCCGATGACGGATAGATATACTCTGGGCCCTCTCGGTGATATCGCATTAAGATAGCTTGCAAGCAAGTGATGTGATCATTAGAATGTTATATCACAGAAACAAGAAAAGAGTGCATGTCGGTAATGTAGGGGTTCCGCGTATAAAAACAATAAATTTTACTCTACGCCCCTGAACCCCTGAAGCTGCCAGGACCTATCTATTAGTAATAGAGTAACGGGAGGGGCTTTTCGCGAACTTACCCTTGAAGACCAAAAAGCGCTGTCAACGCTCAGGAGAGCGTGGTTGATGTAGATGAGCCGAAGCCGACCTCAAGGTCGTGATGAAGTCCTTGCGCTCCTTGGCTCCAACGACTCTAGTGCCTCAAGTGCGACACCTCGCGAGGAGTTACACACGTCTGGTGCCTGACGATGACTCCCGCTTCCCTGATCCAGCAACGGTTGCGGAAGTAGAGCTCCTGGATCCGAATCCCGTCGCGCGATGGCGCTCCGCAGTGAAGATGTCTCTCGCTCGCGCAGTTCAGACTTGGGACCATGGTCATGAGAGAGAAAGAGGGGGAGAGAGAAAATACCAACTGGAGGTCCTCCCAAAAGTGAGAAGACCTTTATTGATTACTTGTGTATTTTATTTGGCCAAATACCCCCACTATATATAGGGGGAGGGGAGGTACTACCTCCCTCAAAGTCCCGGGGTGGGACTAAAGGAGAGGAGGGGGAGGGGTAGCCGCCGGCCAGCCCCTAGTGGGCCCCACGCAGGGGGGCTAGGCCCAGCCGTCCTCCCCCTTTGGCCCCTTCTCCCTCTCTCCTTTCCCTAATGGGCCGTCTCCCTCCGGAATTGGCCCATTAAGCCTTTGACCATTAAAAATGATTTTCTCTTTATTAAATAATTATGAATAAATGATTAAATCAACATTTAACATTCATTCACATATTATTCAACCTCCGTGGCCATGGAACACCTTCCACCTCCACTCCGGACATCCTCCGGACTTACCGAAACCCTTCCGATTTTGTCCCTACTCTTCTTCGGTGATACCACCGATCCTATAAACACTCTCTAAGCATCATCAAGCCCTTAAGCGTGATACCCCACGGTTCGGGAACACTCTAGACATGGTCGACAGAGGGACCTGGATGGCCATGTGACCCCTATGCGTTCCACGAAGATCTTTCGTCATTTAAACCGGGACAGTCGTGTCTTATTCCCTTTGTCACTCGATACTTGCATTGCCCGAGATCTGATCAATGACATCACCATGTCGTGTTCAATCTCATTACTGAACAATGCTACTTGACTCCTTTCGACAAGTGATATCCCCATGATCAAATCACACGTTGCGCAACTATTGGATATAACATCTCCGAGTGGGCCCTTGAGTATCTTCCCGTCACATGGACGGACAAATCCCGCTCCTGACATATATTTCCTCAACGGTTTCCTCTGAGTACCTGAACACACCTTTAGAACCACTATATTACCAAGTGGCACTTGATGCTATCAAAGCGCTCTCGGGAGACAGTGATTGATATAGCCTCACGGTCTAAGGAATAGTCTACGGGGATCCATTTCTAATCATCGTAACTTGAACTTCGTGACATGATCGGGTCACGATGTTTAGGTTGGGTATTGGTTCATCATCTCATTCTCTGAATGAGATGACCTAATTTCCAACTGGCATAAATGCCACATGATCAGGAAACATGATCATCTGTTGACCAATGAACCAGTGACTAGAGTTTCACTAGGAACCCCTGGTTGTTTGTATATCACACGTGTATTGATGTTTCCACTCAATATAGTTATAGCATGATATAAAACTTAATCATAAACTATATGAAATATGATAATAGTCCTTACTACTATTTGTCTCTAGGGCATATTTTCAACAGGTAACGAGATCAAACTAAGTATTAAGATACCGATGATCGAATATCGGACATATAATATATCACGAGACAAAGGGATTTAGTTACTATTGTTAAAGGTTCTCACGATCACAGAAGTCATGGTTGGATGTGTGGGAGTCAGTATGGATCTTCAGGTCCCGCTTATGATTATTGGTCTGAGAGGGGTCTCGATCATGTCTGCATTATTCGCAAACTGTAGGGTGACACACTTAAGGGTTACCAACACCGTTAGGAGCAAATATGTTCTAGACGAAAGAACTGCAAAACGCTGGAATTATTTCAATGGACACCGAAACTGTTTCAGGTGAAATTGCTGAAATTGGTTCTGCATGTGATATTGAAATGTTGTAGGGGTTTTATGTGAATTTTTGTTAATTAAAGTAATTAACAAAATTCTGAATAAAATAAATAAAATAGTTTTATTAAATGAGAGTTGTATTAAATTTGGTGGAAATTTAATGCATTTTGAGTGGGATTTTGAGTGGAGAAAATGGAGGGCCAAATTTATGTGAGTGGAACTTCCACCACATGAATGAGGAAGACGTGGGGGAACCCCCCATGGGCGCCGGCCATCGGAGGGGGGGGCAGCCCCCTCTCCTATAAAAGGCCCCTCTCTTCCTACTTCTCATGCACACCTCCTCGTGAAGGATCTCTCCCCCCCCTAGAATTATCCCCCATTGTTGGGGGATACCCCCGGGTAGGGTTACGCCGGGGTATAAAGGCCGAGTTAGCCGAGGTTCGGTAAGGCCAAAGCGGATGCTGGCCGGGTCACCTCAAGGCAGGCCGAATCACGGGGTAACCCGGACCAGGGGGCGTCCGCCTAACTAAGTCTCATCTGACTTAAGCAGTAAGTCGGAAGTGCATGTTTTACTTGTATGCAGGAACAGGTGTGGCCGGATCAACTATGATACGGGTCACATCTAGCTTCTAGGAGAAGGAAGGAATCTCGCTGGTCAAAAGAAGCCCCGGTACGCACTGCATGAGCGAAGCGGACAAGGGCAGGACCACCGAGGCGTGGCCGACAAGGGTGACGACGCCCATGTCGGCTAATGCAGGCGCCGCAGAGGCTCATGTAGCCTCTGCATGTGTGACGCGGGGGAAAAGCAACCCGGTCGGCTTACTACTTTGGGAGAAGGCATATTCTCAGGAATATGCCTCCACGTATGCCCTAAGTGGAGACCTAGCCACCCCTATATAAGGAGGGCTAGGGCCTCTGTAGAAGGGGTTCCGCTATTCTGATTGGTTGAGGGTTTTAAGAGTGAACTATGTGTGAGAGTAAGAGGGCTCCTTCTTCCTCCTCTCGCCAATACAGCTCTAGGAGCACTTGTAATCTTGGAAGCAAAGCAAATACAAACTTTTGTGTGAGGAACCACCTCACTATCCCTCCCTAGATTCCCCTAGCGTGTATTAGTCCCCACCTTTAGCCTATCCATGGCATCTGCCGTGACACCATCACGACAGTTGGCGCCCACCGTGGGGCTAGCGGCGCTGGCAGGAGTCAAGATCCGGACGGGAAACTTCATCGGCACCGGCGAACGCATCGTCTCTGGGCTCGTTCAGTGCTTTGGAGCGCTGGACTTCGTCAGTGACAACGCTGGCTGCTTCGGCACACGCCCGCTTCCGCGCAATGGCCTCTTCATCAAGCTCGGCGCGCACAAGGTCTACGTTGCTGTCGATGTGTCGTGTGTTCATCCACGGCACGTCGTCGAGGCAGGGGAGCCACCCCTCACCGTGGTTCACGGGACGTGTATCGCTCGCTCTCCGGACCACGCAGAGGTGATGATGACTGCGCCTGGTGCAGGCACAAGCAAAGATCTGGTGCCAGATCCGGAGGTAACACCTAAGGCACCGAGGAAAGGTAGAGGTCCTCCACTAGAGAGGCCGGAGAATGTGTTGAGGGAAGCGATGGATAGCTTGGCAAAGCCTGTAGTAGCAGCAGTAGATCCGGCTCGGGCACAGGCCGAGCTAGAGGAAACTAGGCAAAAAATACTAGAGGGTGCGAAAAAGATTGCCGCGACTCAGCAGTCGTTGAACATGACGCTGCGTGAGTACGCAAAGGCGAACAAAGTTGACGCTGTAAAAGTGAAGGGGAGAAATCTCATGAGCGAGATGAACAGAGAAGGTGATACTGGAATTGAGGAATCATAGAACTGTTTGTCCGTGGGGCTGCCGAGGTACAGTACCCCGGCAAAGAACCTCAGAGCAGCAGATGCAGCTGCATCCGAGTTAGAGGGTCTAACTGGTGAGGCCTGGCAAAGACAACAAGATAGGGTTAATGAGCTGGTTCGGATCGCGAACAGACAAAATGAGGAACTACTCAGAGCTAACCCGGAGAGAGCTGGGGCCTCCAAGATCGTTCATTCGGCGATCGGTAACCCGGAGAAATCTGCTGGAGCCGCATCGTCTCCTCATGGTGGACGAAGGAGAGAAGAGGTAGTAACCTCGGCCAGAAGGAACAAGCAGATCGTCCCATATGACCCAACATGGGCAGGGAAAGGAAAAGAAGCACAGAAAAATGATGATCGATGCAGTTTGAGCCGAGGTGAAGCTGGCCGGGGTAACCGCGACCAAGGCAACGCCGGTCAAGGGAACGCCGTCAACGGCAATGCCGTACAGCGAAACTCGGCAGGAGCGGGACAACTGCAGCAGCGGAATATACCAAGGCAAGAGCAAAGTGTCGGCCGAGGTATGCAACAGAGAGGTGCTCCACGAGAGCAAGACCGGTATAACGATGGAGATTCGGAAATGGCAAACGCGGGATACCCAAGGCCGGACTATCATGTGATAGGGTCAAGATTGGGAAGTAGGGATTTGATGCTGGACGACGCCAGGTTGAAATTGGATCGACTATATAGGTCGGAACAAATCGAATGTCAAGGTCCACCAGGTCCTGCGTGTTTTGGGCCCCGGATCATGAAGGAGCCACCGGTACCCAACTTCCAGTTACCCAGGGGCACAAAGACGTATGACGGCAGTACCAAGCCGGAGGATTGGTTGATAAACTATGCTACGGCTGTGAAAATTGCCACGGGCAACTTGAGATGGGTTGTACGATACGTACCCCAGATGTTGGAAGGGCCAGCAAGGGTATGGCTGAACAATTTGCCACCCGGAAGCATTAACTGCTGGATAGATTTCAAGGAGATGTTCATCAGCAATTTTTCAAGTATGTATCAGAGGCCAAATAGGCCGCAGACCCTAGCTATGTGGAAGCAAAGACCAAATGAGACTGACTGGGAGTTTTTAACCCGGTGGTGTACCGTGAGAAACTCATGTGAGGGCGTGATAGAATCACAGGCCATAGCATGGTTTGTGCAAGGGTGCAGATATGCAAGCGAACTGTGGCAAAAGTTGCAAAGGAAAATGCCAACCACGTTGGCAGAGATGATCCGGATTGCAGATTCGTATGCTCTGGGTGATTCGACTCAACCTAGGCTCGTGTCGAACGAGTCAAACGATGAGTACTACCAGAGAGATGGAGCCGGGTCATCCCAGAGGAATGACTACAGAGGGAAACGAAGAGATGACAGACCGGATCATCGATACGGTTTGCAACAAGTTGTGGCTATGAATCAAGATCAGCCCGGAGCAGGGGGCAGTGAACGCCAGAAAACTGGAGGGCAATGGACTCCGAGAAACGATGGCAAGAAAACTTGGATGCTAGAGCAAAATAAACAGTGGCAAGAAAAGAAGGACCGTCCGAGGTATACTTATGAGTCGATGTTGGATCAACCGTGTAAGTTTCACACGCCAAATCCGAGTAACCCAGCGGGTCATACAACGAGGCAATGTGAATGGATGCGTAAGATTGAACAAGGTGGTTCGGGGAATGCTCAGGCACCCCGGAATGATCAGCCTCGGCAGGAGTTACCCCGACAGCAATTGCTCTCCGGAGCGAACACGCAACAGCTAATGTTGCCTCCCCCTCCGCCGAGGTATGATAACAATGAGAGAAGGCATGCGGTGCATCAGGTGGAAAATCAGCATCAGCCGGATCAGAGGTACCCCGAAAATGAGGGGAGGAATGAGTACAGAGAGCATCATCAGAGTTACTGCGTATTCACCACTGAGGAAACAGATAGAAAGAGCTTGCAGCGCCGACATATGGAGGTGAATGCGGTAATGCCTGTAGTGACGAGGTATATGCCTTGGTCTGACCAAGAAATCACCTGGAGCATTAAGGATCATCCCAAGCTCATGCCAAGCCCTGGTTTGTATGCGTTGGTGCTGGATCCGACATTCATTGGGCCTAGCATTAATGTAAGGTTCTCAAAGGTACTGATCGACAATGGCAGTAGCATTAACATCATGTATGCGGACACAATGCGTAAGTTGGGTATCTCGGAGAACATGCTACAGGCCACGAGGACAACTTTCCATGGCATTGTGCCCGACATTTCTTGTGAGCCTATAGGCAAGGTCCGGGTTAACATATTGTTCGGCACGAGGGATAACCACTAGTGGAAACGAGGCCTTTGGTTGAGCCTAGAAATGGGCTTTAACACCGGTTCTTCTACGAACCGGTGTTAAAGGGGGGGCCTATACCAGCGTGGCCCGTGCAGCAAAAAGGAGCCCCCCTTTAACACCGGTTCAAGCCACGAACCGGTGTTAAAGGCCCCTGCACCAGTGGCCCACGCAGCCCCCCCCCTTTAACACCGGTTCGTGGCTTGAACCGGTGTTAAAGGGGGGGGGCTATATAAGACACCGCATCCCACACCCACTCTTCCATTTTTTCACTATCTCATTTTGGAGCCTAGCAAGAGGGTGTGAAGTGTGCTAGTTTGTGTTTTTTTGTATGCACAAGAGGTGTTCGGTGAAATGCCCGAGAGCTCAAAATAAGTTTTCTCGTTGCTCTTTCCTTCTCGGTCGAGGTCGGCAACTATCCTTTCATGTGTCATTGATGTAGTATATATATAAATGGTCATCTCCCTATTATTTTTTGATATATACTATATATTAATGCAGATGAACCGACAATGGATGTACGATGACCGCCGCACTCCCGAGTACATTACGGGCCTCCAAAATTTCATCGTTGTGGCTAACGCAAACCGTGGTCACAATGGTTTTATGTGCTGTCCGTGTGTTCACTGTCAGAACAAGAAAGACTACTCAAATACCAGAACCATTCACGCCCACCTGCTTCGATCCAGTTTCATGCCCAGCTATAATTGTTGGACCAAGCACGGAGAAAAAGGGGTTGTGATGGAAGACAACGAAGAAGAAGAGGATGATGAAAACTATCATAATATGTATCCTGAATATGATGATACTGCAACGGGGGTAGATAATGAAGATCAAGAGGCAGCATATGGGCCCGCTGATGACGATCTTGGTCGGGCCATTACTGATGCAAAGGAAGAATGTGAAACTGAAAAGGAGAAGGAGAAGCTGGAGCAGATGTTAAAGGATCACAAAACATTGTTGTACCCAACTTGCGAAGATGGCCACAAAAAGCTAGGTACCACACTGGATTTGCTGCAATGGAAGGCAGAGAACAGTGTGACTGACAGCGCATTTTCAAAGTTGTTGGTAAAAATGAAGAATCTTCTTCCAAGAAATAATGAGTTGCCCGACAGTACATACCAAGCAAAGAAGGTTGTCTGCCCTCTAGGATTAGACATGTAGAAGATACATGCCTGCATTAATGAATGCATCCTCTACCGCGGTGAGAAGTACGAGAATTTGGATGCATGCCCGGTATGCACTGCACTGCGGTATAAGATCAGACGAGACGATCCTGGCGATGTTGAGGGCGAGGCCCCTAGGAAGAAGGTTCCTGCCAAGGTTATGTGGTATGCTCCTATAATACCACGGTTAAAACGTCTCTTCAGAAATAAAGAGCATGCCAAGTTGTTGCGATGGCACATGGAAGACCGTAAGAAAGACGCGATGTTGAGACACCCCACTAATGGGTCACAGTGGAGAAAAGTCGAGCGAGAGTACCCGGACTTCGCACGTGACGCAAGGAACTTAAGGTTTGGTCTAAGTACAGATGACATGAATCCTTTTGGTGAGCAGAGCTGCAGTCACAGCACCTAGCCTGTGACTCTATGTATCTATAACCTTCCTCCTTGGTTGTGTATGAAGAGGAAGTTCATTATGATGTCAGTGCTCATCCAAGGCCCGAGGCAACCAGGCAACGACATTGATGTGTACCTAAGGCCATTAGTTGAAGAACTTTTACAGCTGTGGGCCAAACCAGGTGTACGTATGTGGGATGAGCACAAAGGGGAGCCATTTGACCTACGAGCATTGCTTTTCGTAACCATCAATGATTGGCCTGCTCTTAGTAACATTTCAGGGCAGACAAACAAGGGATACAATGCATGCACACACTGTTTAGATGAGACTGAAAGTGTATATTTGGATAAATGTAAGAAGGTTGTGTACCTAGGGTATCGTCGATTTCTTCCGAACCTCCATCCAGTAAGAAAGAAAGGCAACCATTTCAAACGTCTGGCAGAACCCCGGAGGAAGCCTATCCTCCGTACCGGTGAGGAGGTATTTGGTATGGTCAAGGACCTAGAAGTAATCTTTGGAAAAGGTCCTGGCAGTCTATCTGTTCCGAATGACGATGCCGGACACGCGCCCATGTGGAAGAAGCAATCTATATTTTGGGACCTACCCTATTGGAAAGTCTTAGAGGTCCGCTCTTCAATCGACGTGATGCACGTGACGAAGAATGTTTGCGTGAACCTGCTAGGCTTCCTAGGAGTGTATGGGAAGACAAAAGATACACCGGAAGCACGGCAGGACCAGCAACGTCTGAAAGACCTTGAAGAGCCTATGCATCCTGAGAACGAGAAGGGTAAACGATGCCACTTAACTCCTGCCAGCTACACTCTTACCAAAGCAGAGAAGGAAATCTTTTTTGAATGCCTGAGCAGTATCAAGGTCCCGTCTGGCTTCTCGTCGAATATAAAGGGAATAATAAATATGGTAGAGAAAAAATTCCAAAACCTGAAGTCTCATGACTGCCACGTGATTATGACACAATTGCTTCTGATTGCATTGAGGGGGCTTCTACCTGAAAATGTTCGAGTACCCATTGTGAAGCTATGTGCATTCCTCAATGCAATATCTCAGAAGGTAATCAATCCAGAAAGCCTACTAGGGTTACAGACAGATGTGGCCCAATGTCTTGTCAGCTTTGAGTTGGTGTTCCCACCATCCTTCTTCAATATTATGCCGCATCTCCTGGTTCACCTAGTAGAAGAGATTGCCATTCTCGGTCCTGTATTTCTACACAATATGTTCCCCTTTGAGAGGTACATGGCAGTCTTAAAGAAATATGTTCATAACCTTGCTAGGCCAGAAGGAAGCATCTCCAAGGGCTATGTAACAGAGGAGGTCATTGAGTTCTGTGTTGATTTTATTCCTGACCTTAAGGCGATTGGTGTTCCAGAATCACGACATGAGGGGAGACTGCGTGGAAAAGGCACCCTAGGATGTAAAGCAATGATATGTAGGGACGGGCATTCTCTCAATCAAGCACACTACATGGTTTTACAAAGATCTATCTTGGTTGCCCCGTATATCAATGAACACAAGAATTTAATACGCCTCAAACACCCGGGGCAGTCTGATGAATGGATTATAAGTGAACACATGGTGAGTTTTGGCGGCTGGCTGCAAAGACTTCTCACGAATAACACCACTGTTGGGGATCAGCTGTACTTGTTGGCCAGGACACCATCTTCGACTGTATGTACTTTCCAAGGGTACGAGATAAATGGGAATACATTTTACACGATAGGCCAAGATAAAAAAGAGCACCAACCAAAATAGTGGTGTCCGCTTCGATGCAACAGAAGACAATGGGCAAAAGACCACGTATTATGGGTTCATAGAGGAGATATGGGACCTTGACTATGGACCTAATTTTAAGGTCCCCTTGTTTCGATGCAAATGGGTCAAGCTAACAGGAGGGGGGTTGAGGTAGACAAGAAGTACGGAATGACAACGGTGGATCTCAACAATCTTATGAAGGTAGACAAGAACTTAGACGAACCATTCATCTTAGCCAATGATGTGGCTCAGGTTTTCTATGTGAAGGACATGTCTACCAAACCAAAAAAAAGAAAAAATAAGCAAACAGATACATCACACGATGAGCCAAAGCGTCACATAGTTATTTCAAGGAAAAGAAACATCGTGGGAGTGGAGGACAAGACAGACATGTCAGAAGATTATAATAAGTTTGATGAAATTCCGCCCTTCATAGTGAAGACTGACCCAACCATCCTGTTAAACGGCGTTGATACTCCATGGTTACGGCCGACGCGATCATAAGATTGACTATATGTATTAATTGAGCCATTTTTGGCACACATATGTATCTCAACATGGAAATCAATGTCATATTTCTTCTGTTAACAGTATATGTATTAAATGAGCCATTTTTCTTCCTTCTATTTCTTCCCTCCATTTTTCTTCCCGCCATTTTTTCCCGCCATTTTTCTTCCCGCCATTTTTCGCGCCATTTTTCTTCCCGCCATTTTTCTTCCCACCATTTTTTCCCGCCAGTTCTTCCCTCCAGTTCTTCCCGCCAGTTCTTCACTATATATATGTAGGGTTGGCCTCCATTGTCATTGCACATCTCTAGACTCATATCTGCAACCTCATCACTCTTTCCCATGGCTTCCACCGTAGCACTAACCCCCAGGGAGGCAGAGGCGCTTTGCGCCTCGAACTACCCCTGCCCGTCGGGCTACTGTGTCCCCGTCGGCTGGATGCTGAGCGCCGGAGGCGTGCCGGTTCCTCCTGTCCCTCTAGGTGTGGCGCGCCGGATGGCCATCACGAACCACTACTACTTCGAGCTCACGCCGGAGCAGCGGAGGAATCCCAGATGACATCCTGACTATTTCCCTACTTGGGAAGCCTTCTTCGTGGATCGGCGTGAGAGGGCGCTCTCTAGGCACGAGGAGGACGGCCCACCTCCTCCGAACTTCAACGAGGCCGGCCGTCGGCTATGGTGGCGCGGTCGGACTCTCCAGAGCGTCATGGCCTATGACACTGCCGCCGACTCTAACCCTCGTCTGCGCTACCCTCAAGTCCAGCCCACGCGTACTCAGCCTTCAAGGTTCAATTACGGCGACCCCGACGACGACAGCGATGACGGCGGCGGCAAGTACGACAACTACAGTGGCGAGTATTACAGGTGTAGGCAGGAGCATGACTGAATCACTCCAACATTCCGAAACAAGTTCGGCAGATTGTTACTTAATCTGGCCATGTATCTTAATTTTCAGTTCTTTTATGTATCTTAATTTTCAGTCGTGCTTTATGTAACTTACTATTAGTTGCATTCTGTATTTTAGTTCCAGTTCTATCTCCTTCACAAAATGATACGATGCTCAGATTCAAGTGTATACAAAAGATGCGGCATTTAAATATCCAATCAATTCAAAAATGTTAATACAAAAATAAAATATGATTTGCTCTAATAAAATAGGGTGGGGGAAACTTTCATCCTGGGTGGGGGCTCAAACCGGGACAAAAGATGGGGGGGCCTTATCTGGGGGAGGCTTATCTAGGAGGGCCTTATCTGGGGGGTGGCTAACCTTTATACCGGCTGGTGGGTGGAACCGGGACTAAAGGTGGTTTTTGTGTCACCTAACAAAACTGTCGGTGGGATAAGGACGCGTGGGTAACCTTTAGTACCGGGTGGGGGCTCAAACCGGGACTAAAGCTGTCGGTAGGATAAGGACGTGTGGGTAGACGCACTGCTCGATGAGATAAAGCATGTAGCGCACAACGCCCTGTCGGAAGAAGAAGACAAAGTAGAAGCGGCGCCGTGCCTATAAAAGGAGCATCGATACGCCATGGCAAGCAACTCAACAAGCCAACATGGATGGAGAGTTTCATCCCCATGGATGGAGGAAAGGGTTGGGAAATCTCCCGTGGCGGAACTTCTCGAAGATGCCCTTGGTGCACACGCCCTATGGCATCTTCGGAAGTTCCGCCTCAGAAAATATTTTCCTGCTAGCCTGTGAAAGACTCCATCTCTGCCTCCCTGGGGTTAGAGGTATGGTGGAAGCCATGGGATAGAGTGGAGAGAGGCGGCATATATGAGTCTAGATGTGCTATGGCAACGACCAAGCATGCCCTGTTTAAAATGATCAAGCATGCCCTAGGGTTTCATTTAAGATCTATTTAACTTGTCATATCATCATACTTGCTTGATCATTGCATCGATGCCATGTGTTGATTGTTGTTCTCCCTTTCTTTCCGATGTTTGCTTCTTCCTGATAGAATACGATACCGACTCCGAGATCGAAGACCGAGATCAACATCATTGAAGCTTGAAGAACAATACTTGATCAACTATAATCAAGTCAAGCACAAGGCTTCCGAAGATCTATATCTGGGTATCAACAAACAAGGCAAGCATAGCCTCACACATAAAAGAATCCTATGATTTTGAAAGTATTTCATTCTTGCCATGATGCATACGATTCTACTATGGTATTTTATCGATAGATAGAGTATCCTATCCAATGCATTATTCGCCGTGCGCTCGGATCTGCCGCGCGCCAACACCGAAGCCTTCGCTGGTATTTAGTGTATTTAGTTTAGGGTTATTTAGTGTATTTTATAGTTAGTATTAGTTTAGGGTCGTCACCTCGCTGCCGCCAGCCGCCGCTTTCTGGAGCATCCTCCGGTCAGCCACTGTAGCTAGCCCCTCTCATATGCATCCGGGATTTCTCCGAATTAGGGTTTGGACCCCTCGGAACTCGTTTAAAATGATCAAGCATCCTTAGGGTTTTAATTTCATTTGTGTATTTATTTGTGTATTTTTGTATGAATAATATGTATATTTGTGTATGAATCCAAGTCCACTTGAATGTTTACTCTCTTACTCTAGATAATATTATTGTTTTAGAAACTATGGATCCACTTAGTAGAAACCTTGAAGAAGAAGAAATAATGGAGAACATTATCGATGAGGACACCTCACAATATCTGAACTTGGAGAGACATGATGACAACTCAAGTAGTCATGGAGAAGATGAAGACTCCGGTGAACGCAATTTAGTGATTACAAAGTCCGGCGAGGTATATGCATTGATTAAGCCTCTGCTGACTTCCACCAACAATCTTCTTCTACATGTATTAATTAACGCTTCTTTCTTCTTTTAGCCCTCTAGATCGACCAGCCAGCAACCATCTTCTTCTACGAAAAAGAGCAAGCGAGGCGCGAGCCATCGGTTGAAAGATCGTGCAAAGTTCACGATCGAAGCAGTCCGTGTTGATGGCAGGCCGATGGAGCCCAAGAAGGCCGCAGACAAATTTGTACGTCAGGCTGGAGTTCTTGTTAGGGACCAAATCCCAATCATAATTGAATATTGGAATAAGCCAAAGCAGGGCGACGGTACCTTTGTTGATGAAAGATCCAAAGAAACGCTTTGGAATTCGCTGTTGGTAAAATTCACCCTTCCGCCAGAGGAGGATGAAAAAAACCGGTTATAAAGGAAAAGGTCAAAGGGTGGACTCTAAAGAAGATGGCTGAAGCTTTCCACAACTGGAAGACAAAATTGAACAAATTTGTCAAAGCTCGCGAGACTCCAGATTTCGAAGACGCATATTATGCGAAGATAAGACCTCACTGGCGCGAATTTGTGGCATACAAGAAAGGTGCTATAGCTACAAAGAGGTCAGAAACCAATACGCTAAATGCCCAGAAGAAGGAATATCACCAGAGGACAGGGTCAGGTGGCTACATATCTCAGAGGCCTAAGTGGGAGGAAGCTGAGAAGGCCCTGCGCGACAGAGGGATCACACCCCAGACACATGGGTGGGACCTACGTGCAAAGACTTGGTTCTACGGAATCGGGGCAAGGTTGGACCTAGAAACAGGATTGTGTATCTTCCCAACCATCCTTGCCAAACCCGTCACTGAACTCATCACGGCATACGAGGAAACAGCCGCCAGGACCTTCCATCCCGATAGAGAGAATGACCAGCTCACACGCGCCATCGGTAAAAAAGAACACCCTGGACATGCACGAGGCACGGGGGGTATGACGTGGAAGGATGGGTTTGCCGAGTGGAGCGACTCTTACAGATGGCGCGGCAGAAAAGAAAAAGAGCGTACAAAGCGGATGACACAGATAGAACATGCACTTGTGGCGCTGCATGCGCAAGTGAATGCACAACAGAGCCATCAAGCTACCGGCCCATCTCAGCGGCACGAAGAGCCTGCATTGGAATCTGCCGGCGGCCTAGACTCTGCGCGGAAAAGCAGTGTGGCTTCCACGGAGAACGTGCAGCCCACGCTTGAAATGGCGGGTCCTCGATACCCCGTGGATGAGATCACGGAGAGCGAACACGCTGAGCTGCATGTGAGATTAATGGGCTTATCCATTAAGGTGGTTGTCGGCTATGCCTTACCTCCTGTAGCTGGTGGAACTTACCACTGCCGACCGATTCCAGATGGCTACGCTATTGTCGGGGTGGATGAGGTTGTGAAGGAATATAAGGAAGCACAGCTTGACCATGCTACAGGTGAAGGGGAAACTCAACTCAAATTTGCAGTGAAAACAACCATTCTTTGGAAGAAGGAACACATCGTGCTTCCAAATTGGAGGCCACTGGCACCCCTGCCGTCTCCGCAGCGTCAGCAGTCTGAGCCGCTTCAGCCATCTCCTGCGTGGCAGCCATCTCCGGCGCTTCAGCCATCTCCGGCGCGCCAGCCATCTCCGGCGCGCCAGCCATCTCCTCAGCGTAAGCGGAAGAGCACTGCCACGAAGAGCATCACTAGCAGTGCCACAAAGAAATCCGCAGGGCCTTCCGCCAAGCCATTGCCGGTTTTACCGTGGAATCGCAGCGAAGAGGAGACCAATAGGATCTCGGAAGAAGAGGTCAAGAAATTCTTTGCACCTAGACGGGCCGAGCCAAAGGAGAAAATAGATCCGGCGGTGGTCGAGAAGTTTTACAAAAATCTTTTGAAACCTGAAACCCCACTTGTGCCGGACTACGAGCGCCAGATTTTGAAGGCGGTTGTAAGGCACCGTAGGGAGACTGAAAGTAGCAGTCGTGCGGCACCCCAGAAAACAGTTCCCATGCTCAGAGAGCAGGAAACCAATCATGCGCCCCGCTCCAAGTGTTCGACACACGGGACGCTCCTCCCGTAAATGATTACGAGGCAGAGCTACAAAGAAAGGCCAATGAGATGGGGATGACTTACATTGCATACTTGAACATCATGGGAGACAACTTGCCCAAATGCGATGCCAACCCCATACAGCCATGGAAGTATGGGAAGAATCTCGTCAATAAAGAGGAGCTCAAGAATCTACCAACAAAGATGCGAAGATTGCACAAGTGGTACCTTGATTTCTGCAAGACGAGAAAGGAAGAATGGATCACGGCGCATATAAGAGATGATATTTTCTTGTGCGGAGACGACGAGGTCGACTTCAACATTGAAGACTTGCATTTTCTATTCAATCAGAAGGAACTCGACAAAGCTGCCATCAGCCTTTATTGTGTGTAAGTACTATTTCTGTATTTTCTATCTCATCTCATTCACTTCATTAATTGCATGTATATATATATGCTCACCATATATGTATATACTATTATGCAGGAAAAAGGTTATGGAATGCATGAAAGGAGGACCTTTTGACATTGGGTTCGTTGACCCAAATAGAGTTCATGAAGAAGTGGTAAGAACCAAACCCGGGCAAACAGAAGATTTATTGCTAAGGTCTTTACTGAGACAACAAAGCAAAAGGGAAATACTATTGCCTTACAACTTCTCGTGAGTACTGTTACCCTCTCTTGTACACATTCTGTTTCGGCTTACTCGATGTTAAGTGTAACTGATGATGAGTTATGCGTGCGTAGGTTCCACTTTATTCTACTAGTCATTCAACCTGACTCAGGAAAAGTCCTTGTCATGGACTCGTTACGAAAAGAAAAAGAGCTATGGGCAGACTTTAGAGAGATGCTCTAGAGGTAATTTCAATCATATTATCACACTAGATCGGCAACTTTCGTGACAACAAGTAATTAATTACTCCTTTATCCATTTTCTTTGCCGGACAGGGTTTGGAAAAGGTTCACGGGCAGGGCCGTGGGTGAATGGTCAGAAGAACTAAAATTTGTAGACCAAAATGTAAGTAATACTAGCTAGCTAGGTCTGCGTATCTCTTTGATTCTGCTTCCAATTCCATTATATCATGCTTTATTGATTATTATTTTGATTAAACTCTCTATTCTCGTAAAGTGCGCGCATCAGGGACACGGCAATAACTTATGTGCATACTATGTTTGCGAGTTCATTCGCAACACGATATGTGCGACGGGCCAAGCCGCACTAGAACAACTTAGAGTAAGTAAACAAAGTACACAACATTATTTTATTACCATCAATTGTGTTGAGTTTTATTCTTATATATATATTGACCCCATTCTTCATATATATTCAGATCGAACGGATGCGGGACCAACTCCTACCATTTGACCGCATACGAGCCATTCAAGAGGAATTGGCGGGGTTCATACTTGATGAGGTCATCACGCCTGGCAGAGAACTCTTTAGATATCCACCAAAATGAACGTTGTATATATGCTTCAACGTGTTTGTCTTGTACTTGATGCTTCAACGTTTACGGAGAATACCACACAATGACGATGTTGTGTATAATACTAGTTGCTTAATTATTCATGTACTCGTATGTACTGATGATGATGTATGTGTATACCGCTCCCGATCGATTTCCCCTTCCCTCCTCCCCGTCCCCGCCGCGCCGCAGAAATACGCCCAGAACGGGGCAGGGGCAGAACTCTGCCGCGGCAGAGATTTAGGCCGTTTTCCTGCCGCGGCAGAGATTTATCTCTTTTTCCTGCCGCGGCACAGAACCTTTAACACCAGTTCGTGTTACGAACCGGTGTTAAAGGGGGGGGCCTGAGCCCTGCGGCAGCCCCACGTGCGCCACCCTTTAACACCGGTTCGTATAAGAACCGGTGTTAAAGGGGGGGCGCCTCTAACACCGAACACTCAACAGCGGTTCTACAACCGCTGTTAGAGGGCCCCCCAAACCGGTGTTAGAGGGGGGGTGTGCACTAGTGAACTACCGAACCAAAAATTTGGAATTCGAGGTGGTGAACTTGGAAAGTGTGTACCACGCGTTACTCGGAAGGCCAGCGCTGAACAAGTTCATGGCAAGTTGTCACATTAGTTACTTGAAGATGAAGTTGCCCGGACCAAACAGAGTGATTACCATTGCTGGAGATTTCCGACGTTCCACGAAGTGTGCGTCGGCCGGGTCTAACTTAGCCGAGTCACTTGTGATTGCGTAGGAGAAAAGGAAAATTCAAGAGGTGGCGGCATTGGCTCAGTCCACGCAGCAGTATATGCCAGCGCTGAGTAACCCGCATGGAAGTGTCTCCTTCCAAGCCACGAAAGATACCAAGAAGGTTCCCGTTGATGATATGTTCCCAGAGCGCACCGTCACAATTAGTGCCGGGTTAAGTGATAAATAGGAAAGCGAGCTCGTCACCTTCCTCCGTGAGAATCGGGACATTTTTGCTTGGTTCACGCAGGACTTGCAAGGTGTTCCGAGGGAGTTGGCTGAGCACTCTTTAAATGTGAGACCCGGAGCAAATCCGGTGAAGCAACCTCTCCGCCGCTTCGCCGAAGATAGGAGGAAAGTCATCGGGGATGAGATAGCTCGGTTGCTAGCTACATGATTTATCATGGAGGTTCTTTACCCGGATTGGCTGTCTAATCCGGTGCTGGTGGAGAAGAAGAAGGATGATCCGAATGTGGCGGTGGTTTGGCGTATGTGTATCAATTACACGAACCTAAACAAGGCATGTCCAAAAGATCCATTTCCACTGCCAAGGATAGATCAGGTCATAGACTCAACTGCTGGATGTGAACTATTGTCATTCATTGATGCATATTCTGGTTTCCACCAGATACCTCTGAATCCGGATGATCAAATAAAGACTGTGTTTATTACCCCGTATGGGGCTTATTGCTATCGCACCATGCCGTTTGGTTTACGTAATGCAGAGGCAACATACCAAAGATGTATGCAAAAATGTTTGGACGACCAAATCGGTCAAAATGTACAAGTATATGTGGATGACGTGGTTATCAAGACCAAGGAAAGCAAAACGCTCCTTGACGATATCAGGAAAACGTTTGCGAACCTAAGAAGGTTTCGGATGAAACTTAACCCGGAAAAATGTACCTTTGGTGTCCCGGCTAGGAAATTGCTCGGTTTTCTTATTTCTAGCCGAGGTATCGAGGTTAATACAACTAAAATCCGGGCCATCGAACGGATGGAACTGCCGAAGTGTCTTAACGATGTCTAGAAGTTCACGGGTTGCCTGGCGTCGTTAAGTCGGTTTGTATGTCTCTTGGGAGAAAAGGCATTGCCTCTTTACCAACTCATGAAAAAGTCGGATAAGTTCGTTTGGACGCCGCAGGCCAATGAAGCCTTTGCCCACTTGAAGAAGATGTTAGCCACTACACCAGTGTTAGCCTCACCACTATCAAAGGATCCAATGTTGCTCTATATAGCCGCAACCAACCGAGTTGTAAGTGCAGTGATAGTGGTGGAGCGCGACGAGGAAGGTAAGTCAGTGCAAAGGCTAGTGTATTATCTGAGCGAGGTGTTATCAGCCTCAAAGCAGAACTATCCACACTATCAAAAGGTGGCGTATGGCGTGTACATGGCCGCTAAGAAGCTGAAGCACTACTTTGAGGAACATCCTATCAGGGTCATATGTGAGGCCCCCATATCCGAGATAATGAGTAACAAGGATGCGAGTGGAAGAATTACAAAATGGGCAATTGAACTAGATCCTTATGCGCCACAATATGACAGAAGAGAGGCAATCAAGTCTCAAGCTATGGCGGACTTTTTTGTGGACTAGGCTGAGGTGCAATACGAACCGCCATTGCCAGATCCGAACTATTGGCGAATGCACTTTGACGGATCAAAAACAAAAACCAGGCTAGGTGCCCGAGTTGTACTTACCTCGCCAAAGAAGGACTAGCTGAAATACGTGCTGCAGATCCATTTCGCGGCATCAAACAATGTCGCTGAGTATGAAGCACTTGTGCACGGGCTCAAGGTGGCAAAAGAGATTGGGATACGTCGGATCATATGCTTTGGCGACTCGGATTTGGTGGTACAGCAAGTGTCGGGACTATGGGACGCCCTTGATCCAAACATGGCACTGTACAGATTTTATGTGCAGAAGATATATGGTTACTTTGAGGGATGCGAATTTCATCATGTACCCCGGGTGGAAAATGAGGCTGCCGACATGCTGTCAAAGCTCGGGTCAACCCGACAAGCAGTTCCACCGGGTGTAGCATTAGAGCACCTCAGGAAACCATCCATCAGGCCGTCCCCAGAAACCGACTCAATTTATGTCCCGGAGGACACGGAATCCGGAGCTGTGCCAATGGACATTGACACGGGAAGTGGCACGCGAAACCCGAGGACTGCCTCGGCGAACCCGAGGACTGCTTCGCAAGACCCGGGGACTGCTCAGCCTGATCCGGTTGAAGTTATGCCGGTGGATATGATGGAAATTGATGAGGATGTGTTCCCTGTGCAAGCGATACCAGCTTGGGCACTACCTATATTTCAATTCCTGAAAGATGGAACGTTACCCACTGACGAAGTGTTGTCCAGGCAAACACAGAGGAGGGCAAAGGCGTACACGATCATCAATTCCGAACTATACAAAAGGAGTGTGACCAATGTCCTCCAGCGATGCGTTGACCCGGAAGAAGGGCTCGGCATCCTCCGAGATATACATCAAGGGGAGTGTGGGCATCATGCCTCGTCCCGATCCTTGGTGGAAAAAGCTTTCCGGCATGGATTCTACTGGCCAAGTGCCTTAGAGCAAGCAGAAGATCTGGTGAGAAAATGCAATGGTTGTCAAAGGTATGCTACCAAGACACATATGCCAATGTCGGAACTCAAGACCATACCAATTACTTGGCCATTTTCCGTATGGTGCTTGGATATGGTTGGCCCGTTCAAACCAGCAAGGGGAAATATGACTCAAATTTTGGTCATGGTGGACAAGTTTACGAAGTGGATCAAAGTGAAGCCTATAAGAAAGTGTGATGGAGCTACGACCGTAACGTTTCTCAAAGACATCATCTTGAGGTACGGTTATCCTCATAGTATCATAACTGATAATGGCACAAATTTGCGGAAGGAGCATTTGCGCATTTCTGCCGGGATAAGAAGATCCGGCTGGACGTAGCCTCGGTAGCCCATCCTGCATCGAACGGACAAGTGGAAAGATCCAACGGATTAGTATTATCCGGGATAAAACCCCGGCTCATTGAGCTGCTGCAAAGATCAGTGGGATGCTGGATAGAAGAGCTATCAGCGGTACTGTGGAGTTTAAGAACAACTCCGAATCGATCAACAGGCTATACGCCGTTTTTTCTGGTATATGAGGCAGAAGCTGTATTACCAGCCGACATAGAGCATGATTCGCCTAGGGTCACCCAATACACAAAAGCCGAAGTGCAAGAAGCCCGGCAAAATGATGTTGATCTGCTAGAAGAAGCGAGAGAACTGGCATTGTCCAGATCCGCCATATATCAGCAAAATCTCCGACGCTATCATAGCCGGAAAGTAAGCCCCCGAGTCTTTCGGGAAGGCGATCTGGTGCTCCGGTTGGTACAACGTACTACTGGCATGCATAAATTATCCCCCCCATGGGAAGGGTCGTTCATCGTGAGCAAAGCGTTGCACAATGATTCTTATTATCTTATAGATGCAAAGCCACAGGAAAAGAACAAGGCGGACAGGTCCGGCGAGGAATCTAAGCGTCCATGGAATATAGCTCTACTTCGTCCTTTCTACACTTAGCAAAGAAGTGTATGTATCCGAGTCTTCTCATGTGTCGGTATGTATGCCGGCAATGAGCTAATCAATGAAATGTTGGCACCTCGAGCAGTAACTTGGGGACTGCCTTAATAATATTTGTTGTCTTTTGTGCGTTAGCTGGAATAAGTTGTTCTACTTAACTCGGATTAGTAATGTATGAGCACCAAGAACCCAACTCTTCGACTTGCTGCTGTCCAACAAGAATTGGCTTCATGGCAAGCAAGAGAACAAGTTTGGAATTGTGTAGCACACGAAAAACGACTAAGGAAAAGAACTTAATCGAGCCGACGTTTGTTTTTCGGACTAACCTTGTATTTACTTTCAAATTATTATGCTGTTCTATTTTTGAGCTAAGCCTAAAAGTTTCCCAGTATTGTTAAGACAATTTTTGAAGCTCGGATTCATAAGTCGTAAAACTGAATCAAGGTAGACACGAGCCGAGCCAAAAGATTGGACGAACAAGAAAAAGAAACTCGGGGACTACGCCCAAGTTAATCTGGCATAGGAATTTAGTAGCAAAATATCACATGTATCTGGGATACAATTCCACCCGGCATACCGGGGATCTAACAAATTTTCAAGTTTTTTTTCGCTCAAGGAGCAGCAGGAGGAGGAAGTTCGGCGTCATCTTCGCCGTCTTCGATATCCGAGGCGTCGTCCTCTCCATCACCGTCCGAGCCATCTTCATCGTTCTCAACCTCTTCGTCCCCAGCGGCTTCCAGGAAGCTCGGTCCCTCAACCCATTCATCAATGGGAGCATATTCGATGAGGCTATGGGCGCAAGCCTGACGCCGAGCTACCCACTCCGGGTCATTGGTCCATTTGGATCCGGTGCGCAGACGCGTCAGGAGGTTGAGATCGATCTTTTCATACCACGTGAGTATGTGGTGAAGAACGGTATCAGCTGTAGCACGTCCAGTGGACTCCCTCCAGAGGTCGAGCTGGGTCTTGGTTTCCATCAGCTTCTCGCCAAGAATTGCGGTGGTCTCTGGAGTATCTTCTCTAGGCCAGAACGTGTTGAAGATGCGAACTGCAACATTGAGGATGTCCTTGCCATAATTCTTGATGAGCTCCACGCGAGATGACAAGCTGACCAATAGGTCCTCCATGTCATAGGGAATCTCTTCACCGTCAGGAGTGGCGGGAGTACCCCTTTCTCGGCGGAAGTCTGCAACTGCTGCGCTCGCAATAGCAGTGCCCTCTGGAAATTTGCCTAAAAACAAGGCAAAGGAAGAAGGTAAAGAAAAGACATATGAAGTAACCCGGAGAAGTATGTCGGATAAGGGAAGGAACTTACGTGATATATGGCTAAGGATCCGGGTCAGCTCCCTGGTACAGTCATCACGCCTTTTGCGAAGCTGCGCAAGCTCAGCATTCGCCGACCCAAGCTGGATGTCGGACTCCTTGAGTAGATCCTGGTCCTTGGCGATCTGGAGAGTGAGGCGCTCCAGGTTCGGACAGTAGGGTCGGACAAAGAAAAGGAGATGGAAAGCATAGTAAGGTCGGACAAAAACGACTTACCCTTGATCTGCTCTAGGTTCTTCCGCATAATCTTGTTCTTAGCCTCCACCCCAGCTGCGGAAACCGAATGATGAGATTAGTTTGGCAGAGGAAGATGAAGAAAAATGGAGCAGCGCCAAGGGAGAAACTTACCCCTTTTCTCGTGTTCCGCGAGAAGTGCAGCTTGCTTTGCGCGTAGCATCTTGTGAGTATCCAGGAGACGCTAGAATTCGGCACTCCGGCGATTGGTGGTCACCTGAAAAGAGTGCAAAAACATAAATTAGCTTGGTGCATATTCGAAGTATACGAAATCCGGGCCAAGTGGAACTTAACCCGGCTCTAGGTGTGTGCATATTCGAAGTGTACGAAATCCGGGCCAAGTGGAACTTAACCCGGCTCTAGGTGTGTGCATATTCGAAGTGTGCAAGATCCGGGCCAAGTGGAACTTAACCCGACTCTAGGTGTGTGCATATTCGAAGTGTACAAGATCCGGGCCAAGTGGAACTTAACCCGGCTCTAGGTGTGTGCATATTCGAAGTGTACGAAATCCAGGCCAAGTGGAACTTAACCCGGCTCTAGGTGTGTGCATATTCAAAGTTCTCATGGAGCTACGTTAGTTTTCTAAGGAGCATCCGGCCGAGTAACAAGTTACTCCCCCGGAGGCTCGGGGACTAATGGTAGTTACTCCCCCAGAGGCTCGGGGACTAATGGTTATATCATCATTATCTACAGAATGTCAAGGGGAAGTGACGTACCTCCATCATCCTACCCGCGAGGTTGATTGCCTTAGCGGCTGTGTTCATTTGGGCGGAAAATTCGGCGGGGCCAAACCTCTCCAGGAGATCATCGTCATGGATGAACTCCGCCTTGTTCCAGTTGTTGACGAATTCAATCAACATCGGAGGGTACCGCTCGTCGGTGGGCATATGGGGCGCCACCAAGCCCTTCGCATGCGACTCCTTCCTCTCAACCAAGGCAAGGGCTGGGCTGGTGTGCAAAACCATTTGTTGTGCATCGGTTGGCTCGGCAGGGGCGTCCTTCGCTGCTGGAGCTTTCTTGGGAAGCATGGAGGCGAGGGTACGCTGCCCAGCCTCGACGAATGCTGCCTTAGTAGCGTCAGGAGCCTTTTTGCCCTTTGGCTGCTAGGAAGAGGAAGTGGTTGCAGCGGATTTTCCTTTAGGAACTGTCGGGGTATTTCCTCGCCGAGATTGAGAAGACTCGGACGAGGCGGAGGAGCTCGGCGCTAGAGCTCTGGGTGTTGGACTTGGTGCCGCTGCTGATGTTCTTGCCGCCGGAGTTGGTGCTGGTGCCGGAGTTGGTGTTGGTGCTGGTTTGATTGCTGGTACTAGAGCTGGTGCTGGTGCCGAGGTAGTCTCAGTAGCTGTTGGTTGCGGCAAAGCCAAAGTTGTGGATGTCGCCGCCTCGGCTGGGCCAGTCTCCCCCGCTCCGAGGTTACCCCCCTCTTGATGAGGTGGAATAGAACCCGGAGCAGCCGCAGAGCCCTCTGGAATAGGGCTCAGCGGGCGTGACTCGTCGTCACGAGGAGGAGAAGGGCTAGGTCGGAGCGGCGAAGAGATGCTAGATTCACTCTGAGGGACCTCCACTGCAGCCCTGCCGAATCAAATAGTGTCAGAAAAGATACTACAACAATGCAATGAAGAACAAGTTGCAGAAGGAAAAAAGACTTACGCATCCGAGGTTTGGGTTTCCGAGCCCTTCGTGCTGGGGCCTTGCCTGCTGGCTTGGAGGCAGTATTGTCTTCGGACTTCTTTCGCCTTTTGGCGGGCTGAGAAGGTCCGGAGGAGGAACTTGATGCAGCTCCGCGCTTCTTCTTCGGCGCTACCGGAACAGGTTCGCCCGTAGCAAGGGGAGGATCCTCATGGATATGCCCACCAGGGTTAGCTGATGCCGAAAAAGCATAAGAAAGGGGGACAGTGTCAAAAGGTTCCATCACCTCGACATCTGAGTCATCTTCATCATCGGGCCAATCTCTAATAGAAGAGGGTTTACCGGTGGGTCGCTTCGTAGCGTCGGTCATCGGAAGGAACATCTCCTGGTCCGGCTCTTCCTCGTCCGGGGTCTCCCGGTCGGGCGCCCACTTAAGGGTCGGATCGGTGCCATCCTCGAGGGTCTGCTGAAGGAATAGCTGAGGAAAATAATGAGCAACAGAGTCAAAAATGCAACAATGACCGACATAAAATTAAATCCGGAGTAAGTTTGCGCCACGAAGCTTGCCGCGGGAGGAAGCCTATCATGGCAATAATGCTCAATTCCCCACGTCCACTCAGCAGAGAAGTCCTTGTGGGTGGTGAAGAGAGCCTTGACCTGGCGATAGATCTCCGTGTTGGTCAACTCGAAGGATGAGGTCCGGTTGGGGTCGCGGCCGAAGCTCATGTGACGCACCTTGTGAGTGCGCTTCTGGAGGGGGGATATCCGGTTGCGCACGAACGTGATCATAGCGTCCTCGTTGCGCAACCCGAGCTTCTTCAGCTCCACGAACCTCTTGTTGACCTGGTTGGCCAAGGCCGTGGGCTTCTTGGGGACGACATCCCACAATTCCAGGTTAGGTGGACCCGGAGCATAGGGAAGCAGCCGGATCAAGTCTTCGGTGCCTGTATTCCGGACATAAAAGAAAGTCCAGGCCCATCCTTTGCAGGAGTCAAGCCCAGTGACTCGGGGGAAAACGGAAAACCTCCGGGGTGAGATGGATGCAACTCCGAACTGAGTGAGCTGCTTGTCCTCCGGATCTAGCTCTACGTTCGGAATGACATTATGACGAAGGCCGAAAAAACGGATCCATAGCTCCTTCGTGGGCCATAGTCCGGCATAGCCTTCGATCGTAGAAGCGAAAGCGGAAAGAGAAGTAATAGCGTTGGCAGGAAGGTGGTGCGGTTGGAGTTCGTAGGTGTTTAGCCAATCTCGGAAGAAATCGCTGACCGGCAAACCGAACCCCCGCTGGAAGTGGGACAAGAACACAACATACTCACCCGGATTGGGTGAGGGGGCTAGTTCGACGGAGGCGAGACGCGTTGCGACGCCGATGGGGATGCGTCTGGTGCGATAGAGCCAGTCTAGGTCATCTTGGCAAACCCAGGACCTGGCCCATGCGCCACGGTCCGCTGTCGCGGTGTCCTACTCCATTTCTTGCTCGGCGACGACGAGCTCCTCCTCCGTCATCTGGTATTCGCTGCCCTCGCTGGCGCTAGCACCGGCGGGAGGCAAAGGTCTAGATTGATAGCGACCCGTGGTGAGGGAGGTGCGTAGCGGTGGCGGCGAGGCAGAGGATTGGGGAAGCAGTGCGGCGGCGGCGCTGCTACTTAGAAGCACTGGCGGCGGCGCTGTTGCGGGGAAGATGAAGAAGAAGAAGAGCTAGGGGCAGAGGGGCGCAGAAGGGGAAAAATCCTAAGGGGTGCGCCCCTCCCCTATTTAACCACTCCCTCAAGGGGAAAGTGGGATCGCGTCCTGCGGATATGCCACACGGTCTGGCCGTGTATAGCTCACATCGGCCAATCAGCAGGGAGCCACACGGAAGGCCACAGGGTGGGGTTGATCCCATGACATGACGCATTGATGCGGTAAACAAGGAGGCAGGCATGACGTGACCCGCGCAGTGATAACTGACAATTACTGCGGCGATTGCTATAGCTGGCCCTTAAAATGAGGCAACCTAATGATTAGCCTCCACATGGGTTGGCGTACGAGAGAAGGAAAGAAGACCTGGACGAAACCGTGGTAACCCGGCCAGCAAGTGAAAACTTGGAATGTGTAGAGGGAAAGTAAAACCATGAGGTCCGAATTGAAGTGGTAACCCGGCCGACAAGTGAAAACTTGAAATGTGCGAAGGGAACGTAAATCCATATAATCCGAGATAAGGAGGTAACTCGGAAATAATGTCCAAAGCTCGAATATAATTGAACCTGATGTGGCCTTAGCGGCCAAGGCATCTAAGACCGCACCAGCTTCGGGGACTAATGTTGGGGGGGATACCCCCGGGTAGGGTTACACCGGGGTATAAAGGCCGAGTTAGCCGAGGTTCGACAAGGCCAAAGCGGATGCTGGCCGGGTCACCTCAAGGCATGCCGAATCACGGGGTAACCCGGACCAGGGGGCGTCCGCCTAACTAAGTCTCATCCGACTTAAGCAGTAAGTCGGAAATGCCTATTTAACTTGTATGCAGGAACAGGTGTGGCCGGATCAACTATGATCCGGGTCACATCTAGCTTCTAGGAGAAGGAAGGAATCTCGCTGGTCAAAAGAAGCCTCGGTACGCACTGCATGAGCAAAGCGGACAAGGGCAGGACCATCGAGGCGTGGCCGACAAGGGTGACGACGCCCATGTCGGCTAACGCAGGCGCCACAGAGGCCCACGTAGCCTCTGCATGTGTGACGCGGGGGAAAAGCAACCCGGTCGGCTTACTACTTTGGGAGAAGGCATATTCTCAGGAATATGCCTCCACGTATGCCCTAAGTGGAGACCTAGCCATCCCTATATAAGGAGGGCTAGGGCCTCTATAGAAGGGGTTCCGCTATTCTGATTGGTTGAGGGTTTTAAGAGTGAACTGTGTGTGAGAGTAAGAGGGCTCCTTCTTCCTCCTCTCGCCAATATAGCTCTAGGAGCACTTGTAATCTTGGAAGCAAAGCAAATACAAACTTCTGTGTGAGGAACCACCTCACTATCCCTCCCTGGATTCCCCTAGCGTGTATTAGTCCCCACCTTTAGCCTATCCATGGCATCTACCGTGACACCACTATGACACCCATGGTCTCAGATTAGGAAGATACATGTTCCAGGTAGCATTTCGTCTGGAAGGAGTTGCTTCTTCTACTACATCGCTGGAGCGAGGAGGTGGATGTTGTTCGGTGGCCTGAACATGTGTGTGAGGACGGATGCGCTGCTGATTTGCAACGCTAGGACTTTCGCACGATCTTGAGATTGGCAAGCGTTCGACTACATCATCCACGAGTTCAATCTCGTTACACTTTGTCGGTCTTCGAAGGTATGTTCTCTATGGATGTATATCCACCTGTTGCTTATATCTAGTAGATAGATCTTGGTGAATAATAGTTCCCATCATAGTAAATTTTTTTGTTTTCTATGCGGTGATCCCAACAACTATGTTACAAGAGGGCAGGACCCTCACCCAATCTCGACGCTGGCCATCGCCAGAGAAGAGAGGGGGAGGGGCCGGACGGCCCTAGGAGGGGGGAGCTCTAGGAGGTGGGATGGTAGGGGAGAGCAGAGGAGAGACCTGTTAGTTTGTTTGTGTGGTTTGACTTACAATGCATTACAAGTTAACTTCAATGCTAATTTGGTATTATATATTGATAGTTATTATGAAGTTATTTGCTTATATCTTATGTATTGTTAGTTGATTGAAAAAGTGTTATCATCATACTATTTTGTGCAACTTGTATCTACAATGACATTATCAATTGTTTCAGTTCATATGTTGCATCGAGATTTTTGTTTTTAAATGAATACCTAGCATCTAACGAATGCCACCACTGGTCTGATGGTGCCTTCTTGTTCTAGTGCCTCTTGGTGGTAGTCGACTAGGGTTGGGAGCCTCCTACCGTTACCTCCGCCACCTCTTCGGCTGCCATCGGTGTTATGATCTTGAGATCTTATCTATTATTTTGCCTTACCCCGTCTGCGACCCCCATCCTAACCGTGAACGTGTGCCTCCTAGGTCCCCAATCCGATTCAAGGGAGCTTGGTATGCCATCTGCACCAGAATGGACATAGGAGAATGACCTCTCATAGCACGTGAGCTAAAAAAGATGGGCTATTTGAGAAAACTAAGGTACCACGGCAGACAAAACACATTCTATTAAAACAATAACACGTGGGGATTGTTAGCTCACGGCGTCCGACCTAAGGAGCGTGGCTTGTTGTCCGAGGAGAATGGCCTATTGTCCGACCTGAGCCACATGGGGATTCGGCATCGCGTTTCCTTGTACGCTGACGACATGGTGGTGTTTGCCAAGCCTACCACCAGCGATCTGGAGGTGGTCCATGGCGTCCTTGGCTACTTTGGCGCTGCCTTCGGGCATATGGTTAACTTTGGCAAAAGCAGTGCCATCCCCATCAGATGCTCGCAGCAGCAGGTGGAGATCATCACTCCGGCGCTTGGTTGTACGGTGGGCCAGTTCCCGGGCCGCTACCTCGGCCTGCCTCTCACCACCAGCAAACTCCAAAAGTGAGATGTTCAGCCGCTGCTAGACAAACTGACGAGGAAGCTATCCTTTTGGAAAGCTCGTCTAATGTCTAAGGAGGGACGGGCAGTTCATCATGACCTCCTCGATCATCTACCAGCTCATGGCTCTCGATGTGGATCCGTGGGTGCTGGACACGATCTACAAAGTGAGGCGTGAATTCCTGTGGGTGGGGCATGGCGAGGCAAATGGTCGCAACTGCCTCATGGTTTGGCACGCTATATGTTAGCCCAAGGCCCTTGGCGGCCTGGGCTTTCACAACCTGAGGTGGCTGTGCACGTCGCTACAAGCCTAGTGGCTATGGTTCTAGCGAACGAGCATGTGCAAGCCGTGGTCGGGGCTAGAGGTGGCCGTGTCCTGCGACGCCAAGGCCATTTTCAATGTTGCCTTTGTGATCGAGGTGGGTGGAGGCGATCGTGTCCTTTTTTGGCATGACCCTTGGACCATGGGGGTTGACGTGGGCACGATCGCGCCGACTGTTCGCGACCTCGTCCACCCGCACCTGGTCAAGAACCGCACGATCCGACAAGGGCAGCCAGGCAATGCCTGGGTCCTGGACATTGTGGGTCCCCTGTCCGTCGACGCCGTTGTCCAATTCTTGCATCTCTAGCAACGGGTGCAGCTTGTGCACATCCGGGAGGGAGTGGACGATAGCTTCATGTGGAAGCTCTTAGCATACGTCACCTTCTCGTTCAGGGCTACCTACAACGCTTGTTTTGCTGGACGCGTCGCCTTGCCTGCTGCGAAGCAGGTGTGGACGTTGTTCGCACCGCCTAAATTCAAGTTTTTCGGGCGGCTTGCGGTCAGGGGCAGGTGTTGGACAACCGACCGGCTAGAGCACAGGGGACTGCCCAATCACGGGACGTGCCCTCTATGCAAGAGCCATGATGAAACCCTGAATCATCTGCTCCTTGGCTATCTCTTCGCCCGTGCTGTTTGGGCTAGGGTCCTTCGGATGGAGGGATGGCACCAGGCCTTGCCGCACATTGATGCGTAGCTATCCTCATGGTGGCCACTCTTTGCGAGTCAGGTGGGGCCCGCGCAACGCAAGGCCAACTCGCCTGCCCTGCTCACTATGCGCTCCATATGAATCGAGCGTAACTGCATGGTTTTCGACGCCAAGGAACGCTCGGCGGCCAGTGTAGCGAGCGAGATCCTGAGTGAATGGAAAGAGTGGTTGGCTTGTAGGAGTAGACGTGGGCGCGACATAGGCTAGGGTTTGGGTGGTAGGTTGCGGCCCACATCCGAAAGCGGATGGGTCGCGGTGGCCGTATGATGTAGTGACGGTGTGCGGTTTGTGTACGCTGCCACCTGATATGGTATCTCATGGTATGATGTATTTCTTCTACCCCTATGCTTAATATAAAGGCACACAGATCTCCTGCGCGTTAAAAAAAAAACACGAAGGCGATAAAGATCAAAACCGCGAGGGCCCAGCGTCGTGGCCTAATCAGTGGGACAACAATATTCAATTGATGTCAAGCAATAATTAGTCGATTGTGGGATAGCAAATCTGTTATTCTATTACCAGTTGGCAGTATGATTGTCAGATATATAGCGTGCGCATCCAACTGCCCTATCAATACCACTTATTGCAATGTCAACCGTGGCATGTTGTCCCACCGTCCAAGACCACATGTGTTCTTAAAGGTTGTTTGGATTTTTATCTAAGTTTTCCACGCCTAAGCTTGTGATCGTTGCCACTTCATGGTTTGTGTTACCAAACGTTAGAGTATGCTCAGCCAGATTCTGCCAGAAGTGTGGGCACGCGACACTATTGGAACATCGGATGCTGGCACGTTGTATTCCAGTGTTGCAGGTTGCAACTAGCATGGTATGTTGAGTTGGCGGTCGCCTCTTGGAATAATAAGCAGAAGATGGACATCATATATATAGTCGTCTGCATGATGTACCCTTCTTCCTCTCTTTTTTCATCGGGGTTTCGCAGCAGCGTGGAGACCTCTTTTTCTTCTGTGGACACGGTCTACTAGATCGATTTTCGTATGCTCACAGCTACCGGCCTACCGATGCAAGTCTACTGGGCAGCTCACAACACCTGCGGTCCACGAACTAACGTGGACTCTGGATTGGTCAGCAACTCAGCACCCGCTGACGACGTGCCATTGTCTGTACTTCGGCGCCACTACCAAACGGCCAAACTAACCAATAATAAACTGAACATTAAACTGAGAGGTTGCTATATTACAAGGGATTTGGCAGGAAACAAAATCTTCCTCTTCTTTATATGAAGCTGACTGACATGGACGAGCCTAGCTAGTCTCTTGGGCAAACATTACAAAGAGAAAAGAGAAGTAGAGCAGGAGCTAGCCATGGCTGAAGAGGAAGGCGATCATCGCCCAACAGAGGCGCTGCTCCAGAAGCTCTCAGAGTCCTCCTACAGTTCATCACAGGAGCGTCTAGTCCAAAGAACCGGCAAGTCATCGCAGTACCTGATCAGCTAATCCATCGCGTCCCCAAATCGTCGTGGTCGCTGCTAGATAGCTCCATTTTGCTATCTCTCTTTATACTAATTTGTTGTTTCCTAATTCTTTGTAAGCTCTACCATATATGCGTGCTTCCAAGTTCCAATCCCCCATCTCTGAAACTTCTGGTTAATTAGTGAATTTAATTTCTTGTCTTCTTCACTTCTTTGCACCATCTATCCATGCATACATCCAGCTAGTTCGTTGTTCCAGATTATCGGGCAACTACCAAACTACCATCTGCCACGGCCCACGGCATGATCGGCATGAATTTGCTCAAAGGGTGCAAGGAATATTCATGGCCGTCACGCACATCCAGCTCTTGTTCAGGTTTCAGAGAGAGAATGCCTAGTTTTGGCCAAACTGCCAGCAGACGGGTCACCATCACGCGCTAGTCGCTAGGAATATTATACCACCACTTGACACTGACAGCACCATTAGTAATTCCGCTCAGGAGCCTGGACACGTACGTATGGCCGGCAGCAACAGTGACGCGATATGGGCAACCGAAACTCCTTCTTATCGGACACTTTGCTTGCACGCATGGGCCAGTTGGTTTTGGGAAATTCTAATTTGTGGAGTTTTTTTTCTTTTCTTTCGATGGGCAGGTACGGTATGGACGGCGATGGCACACATCGTCACGGCGGTGATAGGCTCCGGCGTGCTGTCACTGGCGTGGAGCGTGGCGCAGCTCGGCTGGGTCGGCGGCCCAGCGGCCATCGTGCTCTTCGCCGGAGTGACCGTGGTGCAGTCCTCCCTCCTCGCCGACTGCTACATTTCAGGCGACCCGGACGAGCGCGGCGCCGCCGTCAGGAACAAGTCCTACGTGCAAGCCGTGAGGCTCTACCTAGGTGATCCTAGCTGAACTGCAGAAGCTATCAATTCAATTACTCCAAAAAAAATGCATTTCTACGAATATGATCAGTTTTATTAGGGACAAGCCTGAAGGTGACCCGGCCGTCTGCTGGCATTATGTAGACAGCGATTGAATCTCTGATACGCATCATCACAATGATTTGTGCAAATTAGTTGCGCGCTTCCATCATTGGCCCCGACAGTAGTGACACACACGACATGCTTGCAATTGCAGGTGAGAAGAGCCGCTTGTTTTGCGGGTTTTTCCTTAGCTTCAGCTTGTTTGGGAGCAGCGTGGTCTACACTCTAACCTCGGCCACAAGTATGAGGTAACAAGAATATAACATATGTACTCCTGTCCAGAAATAAGTCTTACGAGACCGGGTCTATCGATAGACCCTCCTCTACCTGACACTTGTCCATAGTAGTACTTCATATAAAACATGATTATCGCGTCACGTGGCAACCTACTAACATACGATCAAGTGCAAACCGGCAACTTTTGCGTGTCAGGGCAGACCAGTGTTATAACATACAGCCACTAATGTACTCCTTTCATGTCCGCAAATAAATGTACTTCTAGGTTTTTTCTAAGTTAAACTTTATTAAATTTTACCAAACTTATAGATAAATACAACATATATTATATTGTCATGTTACGAAACTAAATTTGTAAACAAATCTAGTGATACCAATTTAGTGTCATAAATATTGGTACGTTTTCTATATAAAGTTAGTCAAACTTTACTAAGTTTGACTTAAGACAAGGTTGGAAGTACACCTATTTGGGGATGGAGGGAGTAATGGATTAGTGGGTGAGTGCTTGACCAAAGCAAGAGCACGAACAGATCCATTTTCATGCGCATTCACCTTCCTATGCATGAAATTATGCAGTATTATTCGAGACTTGGCACAAAGGGATGACAGACAAAAATTTACAATTTCTCATTTTTTATTTATTGACAGAGTTACTACCACTAATTCTAAGCCAGGATTGCAATTCTCTGTGGGAAATATCCTCTCGTGTAGGCAACAAACTGGAGAGTATCATTTTGTAAAAAAAATACGTACAATATTTGATTTTTTTCCAGGGCCATTCAGAAGGCGAACTGCTACCACAGTGAAGGCCACGGCGCCGCGGCCTGCTCCGCCTCCGGCGGGAGATCAGACGTGTACTACATGCTCCTGTTCGGCCTCGCTCAAGCGCTGCTGTCGCAGATACCGGACTTCCACAACATGGCGTGGCTCTCCGTTTTCGCCGCCGTCATGTCCTTCTCCTACTCCTTCATCGGCTTCGGCCTCGGAGCTGCCAAAGTGATCGGTAGGTGAAGTAGCTCGCGCGAACAGAGTGATCTCAAAATGCACACGAACGGCTAATCCTCGATCGCTTGCAGAAACCGGAGTGATCAAGGGGGGAATCGGCGGTATTGCCCTGGCATCCTCGACGCAGAAGGTGTGGCGCGTCGCGCAGGCTCTCGGGGACATCGCCTTCGCCTACCCTTTCTCCTTGGTGCTGCTGGAGATAGAGGTAGGCCAGCCAGCATGCAATGCGCTTGGGATCAGTGTTCATCAGAGCTGACACGTACGATATGTATGTACATCAAGGACACGCTGAGGTCGCCGCCGGCGGAGAGCGAGACAATGAAGACGGCGTCGAGGGCCAGCATCGCGATCACCACCTTCTTCTACCTCGGCTGCGGGTGCTTCGGCTACGCGGCGTTCGGCGACGCCACCCCGGGGAACCTCCTCACCGGCTTCGGCTTCTACGAGCCCTACTGGCTCATCGACCTCGCCAACCTCTGCGTCGTCCTCCACCTCCTCGGCGGCTACCAGGTGTACAGCCAGCCGGCGTTCGCCCTCGCGGAGCGGCAGTTCGGGGCCGACGCCTCCTCCGTCGACGTGGACATGCCGCTGCTCGGCCGGAGGCGCGTGAACGTGTTCAGGCTGTGCTACCGCACGGCGTACGTGGCGGCAGCGACGGCGGTGGCGGTGTGGTTCCCCTACTTCAACGAGGTGGTCGGGCTGATCGGCGCCTTCAGCTTCTGGCCGCTGGCCATCCACTTCCCCGTCGAGATGTACCTCGCTCAGGCCAAGGTGGCGCCGTGGACGGCGCGGTGGCTCGCCATCCGGGCCTTCAGCACCGCCTGCCTGATCGTCTGCGCCTTCGCCTCCCTCGGCTCCGCCGTGGGGGTGTTCGGCTCCAAGAGAAGCTAGACGAATTTAGCAACAACAAAATGTCGCTGTATATATGGTAGTAGTACATATATGCTGTCCGTTCGATTAATTTTCTTCAGGTAAGAATTGCCAGCAACGTGATTCTTTTCATAGCGAAGGATGTGTTAAATTGTGCGCATCAGGCTCTGCTCTGTTTGAGAAAGTGTAAGTATGGACGGGCAAGTGTACATAAGCAGAGTAGCAATTTTATGATCGAGTTAAAACCTGCAGTGCTGATGCCAAGATTCGGTGTCAAGTGCATCAGCATCTTCAGCTAAACATGACAATACTACAATTCAGGCACATGGAGCATTTCACCAGGTCAAACTTATAGATGAATGGCCAAGCAATACTATCATTAATTATTATGAAATCTGTTTGGATCTCCGCATGAGAGTGGGCTCTCTTTAGATCAGATGAATGCCCGATTGGTGATATTTCTTCGGTTTCAGATGAAGAAAATGCCATTCATACTGCTCCTTCCTGAGAGGAAGAAATGAAGGATGCAAGCTTCCAGATGGAACATAGCAAATCGTGAGGCTCCAAATAGACTCCCGGTGAAGTCCTATCAACATTGCTGGGAGATAATTAAGGACGACTTGCTACAGTTGTCTAATGAATTTCATAATGGTGATTAAACCTTTTAAAATGAATTTTGGGGAGATTTTTCTTCTACGAAAAATTAGAGAGGCTTGTCACATATATGCTTGTATGCCCGTATCCATGGTAAATGTTATCTTCAAAATCTTAATGGGTTAGATGGATCAGCTCATAAGGTCACTACGGAACAGACGATACGCCGATTGCCAGAAAAATTAGAGAGGCTTGTCACATATATGCTTGTATGCCCGTATCCATAATAAATGTTATCTTCAAAATCTTAACGGGTTAGCTGGATAGCTCATAAGGTCACTACGGGAACAGACGATACGCCGACGGCTTCAAAATCTTAACGGGTTAGCTGGATTAGCTCATAAGGTCACTACGGGAAACAGACGATATGCCGACGGCTTTCGTCGGGGTAACACAACGTTGGCCTAGGCTCGTGGTGTAGCAAAGTCGTCGGCATAGCAGCTACACCGGCCCCACCTAGATGGCTACCGGCCGTTTGGATATGGTGACGGCTAAGCCGTCAACCTAGATTAAAAAAATCATTTTAATGTATTTTTCATTTTTTTAATTGTTTGACTTGTTAAAATCACATGACATATTTAACTCTAACTACGCTTAATCTCACGTCAAATTGCATTCATGATCAGACGTATCCTCACACTACTCTAGCCCTAGCACGCTTAATTTTTTTTTTCCTTTCGGATGAGATTTCGACTAACAAATTAGAACTTGTTAATTATACTACCATATCAATTCTATTAACACTGGGACCATGATGTCACACGTCTTAATATTTAAAAAAAATTAAAATTATTTAAGTAAAGAACAATGAATAATTAATAATAATTTTGAATTCAAATAACAATAAAATGATTTTGCATTTTGTTTTTTTCTATTTAATATGAAATAATTCATATCTTTAAATTCGTAAATCAGAATTCGACAAATAATAATGTCTAAATCAATCAGAAAAATGAGATAAATCCAAATATAACATCCATATCATCTTTTCCGTCATGCATCATGTTTTTAATAGTGTACTATAAGGTTTTTCGAATAAATCGATCAGAAAAATAAGAAAAATCCAAATATGACATCAATATCATCTTTTCCGTCATGCACCGTGTTTTTTTAATAGTGTATTGCAAGGTTTTTTAAATAAAATTCATCTAATAGTGCCAAATCTTCAAAAAATCATATAAAATATCTCTCTTGAATTTGAGGAATCTAAGAAATCATATGTAACTTTTCGCGTAGATCAGTTTTTACATAATTTTTTTGATCCGAGGTCATATGCAAAAGTTATGGTTGTTTTACCGAGACATACAATTTTTTTTTTAAAATGTTGAAATCCATATTTGTTAATTTTCCTACAAATAGACCACGTTACCTAGCTATATATCGAAATATTTTAAAATTTAAAATTTTTACCATTTTCTTTTAATTATTGTAAGACTAAAAAGGCGATCCACGGAGGGTAGAAAGTGGTGTGATATCATCACTTCGTCGTTCGTCCGTGTCCACGGCTCGACCTCTATGCCGACGGCTTTACTACGACGACGACCTTCATACGCCTACGCCGACGACTGTGTCAGCCAATCATGTCCTCCGCCGATGGCTTAACTAGGTCGGCGATCGTTTTGCTACGCCGACTGTCCAGACTAAAATCCGTCGGCGTAGGGTTTGGCCGTCGACGCCTTTCTTGTAGTGGGTGTCACATCCATCTTAGTCGGTTTTCGTGCAAGGTAGAATAGTTACTCCTCATAAAATAATTTTCGAACGGTACAATATAAATAGAATAGAAAATAAAATGATGCGGTCTTAAAAGATGATTTTGAAAAAAGAACTATGATAAAGTAAAATATTTTTTCTTCAACTAACTCTTTGAATGAAGGAATTTTCTCCTATCTAAACAAATGTGGGTCGTATCTACAAAAGTTGTTGTTCTTATAGTCAAGGCGATCCACTTTAGTGACATAGAGAAAGTGTAGTTATTTTAATCAAGGCAATCCACTCTATAGTAAATAATATCGTATAAAAGTTCCGGTTGATTCTGCTATCCACTTCGTCTCGATTCTTTCTGGCCGTGGGCTGGACGCCGGAGAGGTTACGCGTCGCCATCGCAGTGGAGCCCCCTCTCCCGGGAGACGGATTCACCGCCAGGGATTCTCTTGCGCGAGTCTTCGGACGGTGGCCGCACCCGTGCCATGGGCCCGTCGTCAGCGGCCGCGGTCAGGAACGCGCTCTGTGAGAAGCGTCTTGAGCACAACAAAGCTCTAGACCCGCCAGGTGGTGGGGCCCGTTGTGAGCCGAGCTGGCATTGGAAACCCTCACCGTCCACGGGTTCTCGCGACGAGATCGTGCGGTGGGTCCCATTCGCGCGGGAGAACGACTCTCACATACGGTATCCACGTGCACAAATAGTGCTCCATGGCATGCCTCGCGTGACAATTTCCTGCCAGTCCATCGCAAATCGCCAACCTATGCGTCGGCTGGTCCGTGTGGGTCCTTCCGTTTTTTTTCGCGGACTCTATTAGTATAAAACGCTTTTCATGTTCAGTTTGCACACCGCGCGTGAGGTAGTTTCAATCCTCCCCCGCTTCTACACGTTAGTCCTTCTCGAGGTGCAGAATCATATACGTAGGTCCTCTCCCCTCCTGACCCCGTGCGGCCGCCGTCGGGCCGCACCGGGCAATCTCCCTTCCCACGATGCTCTCCTCCCCCGCCACCGTCAACGTCGCTAGGCAAATCCCCACGGCGCAGCGGCGGCGGCTCCCGCCCTCGCGTCCCGATCGGAAGAAGGTGGGCGGCGGTTTCGTGTCTCGATCTGAAGATGGTGGCGGTGGCCTCGACCTCGGGTGGCGGCGGTGGCCTGCAGTCCAAATGATGTCGGTGATGTCGTCGTGGCGGTAGCTAGGGAGCACGGGCGGTGGAGCAGAAGATGGTGTGGCGGTTGGAGGCAGTATGGATGATCTAGGTTTTCCTAGTTTGGGCACTTCTCCTCTTTCCACCTTGTTTGCCGGCTGGGACATCGTTCGGAAGATCTCTAGGCTCTGTTGCGCATCATTAGGACGCCTAGGGAAGAGGCCCTGGGTTTGGTGGCAGTGGGCATCTTCTCCATCGAAGGTGGCCGTCCCGAGGCTGGTTTGAAGATCTTGGGATCCATCATCTAGTCCTGGTAGCGATGCGGGATATCTAGGTGCCGGTGAAAACAGAGCCATTGGTGGGCGATGGCGGCGTTACCATGACGTTATCTTGATGAAGGCATCGCCATGCAACCAGTGTCGACCTAAATCGTGCTACTCCGAGGAAACCTAAGATCTCTAGATCGGGCGATGGTGGGGCTGCGGTGTTGCGTTCTCTCTTGGGAGCATTGAAAGGGCATGTATGCCCCCATGTGTGGTTTTGGTAATTAATGACAATCCCTATGGACTAATGTGCAAATTGAGTTTCACTTGTAGGTTTGTCCATTGGCATCGCTTGGACCATGTGTTGGTTTCAAGGATGAAAAATAAGAAGCATCGTCCAAGGGCTTTGTGCCTATTGGAATCAAGTAGAAGAAGAAGAAGAAGACGATCAAGTATGCCTTAAAGAAGAGGAAGAAGATGGAGTTCCTCATGGCTTTCTTCAAGACATCATCATCAAGATTTGAAGTGCAAGCTCAAGATGCGTCATCTCTAGAAGATCTCATTCTTGAAGCTTACCATCCTCGGCAATCATGGAATGATGAAGACAAGTTCGAAGAAGAGGCTTCCCCCATGGAGTATGGGGGAGCATTTCTCATGTCTTCATCAAACAAGAGCAAGCAAGAGCAATCAAGAAAGGTGTTCCATCTTGAAGGTGACAAGATCGTCTACATCACGCTCAAGTGGGATGCTCAAGGCAAAGGTATGATTTTGATAGGGTTTCTATTTTACCTGTCTCTTGTAGTGTTGGGAGACTAGGTTTAGGATAGGTAGCCGTACTATCAAGAGGGGCTCTCGAGTGGGTGACTTGTTCGTATCTTTCGGAGAGAGCTCAAACCTTTGCATTCATAGCATCATCTTTCTTGGTTGTTGTTTGGTTCTTGTCCATGTGAGGATCTAGAGCTTGTGGTTATCTTCATAACATGCTCTAGTTCATCAAAAACGGATTTCCCTTGCATATCTCATTGTGTTTTTGATCTTGTGGGTTTTCCGGCTCCACACCTTGGGAGGTATCTCTCATATATATATTCATGGTATTTTCTCCCTTGGTGATATCCAATATTTAGAATTTTTGTTGGATTCTACACGTCGTTATGTTTCCAAAAAAATTGGTTTCATCTCGTTTGGAGTTCGGATGCAAAAGTTATGGCATTTCTAGTTCTAAAGTTTCTCTGACCGGAAGTACCGGCCAGACGCCGGAAGTACCGCTCGGGCAGAAATGTCGCCGGTAGTATCGGTGTTAATACTGGCCCAACTTCCGTTGAACCCATTTTTGGTTCAGTATGCTCTCTGCCTGGTCTGCGCTATTTGACGAAACTTCGGTCGGAATCTTGGGCGGTTGTACCGGCCCAGGCGGTAGTACCGGTGACCCACCGGTAGTACCGGCCGGCCTCATTTTTGTGTTCGTTTGCACCGTGTTTTTGGACCGTTGGCTGAGTGCCACCGGTAGTACCGGCCACCCACCGGTACTACCGGCCGTGCACGATTCTGTGGGTAACAGGCAGATCGGGGAGCCCTTTAAAAGGAGCTCCCCTTTCCCCTTCAGCCCTCTCTCGTTTTTTCTTGGTTCTTGCTCTCTCTCTCCTCCATTGTTGACCTTGAAGAACTTGGCCTCTCCCCTTCTCCCTCCTATGATTCTTTCATCTTTTTGAGGGATTTGAGAGAGGAGATCTAGATCTACAAGCCGCACCAAGCAAAATCCCTTCTTTGTGAAGGAATCCTTGGGATCTAGATCTTGGAGAGTTTTGTGTTCTCCTCTTGTGTTCTTCCTCCCTTATTCCTCCAATAGCTTTTGTAGCTTTGGTGGAATTTGAGAGAGAAGGACTTGCCTCTTGCATTTGGTGCATAGGTTTGAGTTATCCTCGGAGATTCAGCGAGTTCAAGCCCTTGGGCTTGTTTCTCTTGGGTTCTTGGAACCCTAGACGGTTGTGTGGTTGGATAGTTGACCTTTTGTGGTCTTGTAGCCTTTTGTGGCCTTGTTGCCTTTTGTGGCTTTGTAGCCTTTGTGGCATTGTTCTTGGGGCTCCAATTGAGTTGTGGAGGTTCCCCAAGCTTGTTGGCCTTTTGTGGCATTGTGGAGCCTTTGTGGCGTTTCTTGGGAGCCCTCCAATTGAGTTGTGGAGATTTCCCCAAGCCTTGTACGGGTTCGGTGACCGCCCTCAAGTGTCCCATAGTGGAACGTGAGTAGGCCTTTTGTGGCGGGCTCACGGGAGAATAGGGTGAGCCTGTTGTGGCGTCGGTGAGTTGCGTGGCTTCGCATCCTTGGTGAGGCCTTGTGTGGCGTTGGGTGAGCATCGAGCCACCACACCTCGAGGTGAGCCATTTGTGGCGTTCGAAGTTCATTGCGCCCCCGCACCTCTCCAACGGAGACGTAGCTTCTTTGGAAGTGAACTTCAGGAAACAAATCATCGTCTCCGCGTCCATCGGTTATCTCTCAACCGAGCCCTTTACCTATGCAATTTACATTGTGATAGCCTTCGTGCTTGAAATACTATATCTTGTTATCACCTTGTTACTTGTCTTGCTTAGCATAGGTTGTTGGTGCACTTAGTGAAACTAGTGGATATAGGTTTTGGCTTGATAAATTAAACGTTAAGTTTTATTCCGCATTTATTAGAGCCTAAACCGTAATAATTTTAAAACGCCTATTCACCCCCCCTCTAGGCAACGTCCATTTCCTTTTAAAGCATCATTTGTGGAGCAGCGCTAGACGACAGAGGCAGGAGGCAGATCAGCTTCTTCTACCACAGAGATGCAGGTGGAGATGCCTAACCGCCAGGTTCTATGCTCAGTCATGCATGGTTAGGTAGGTCCTAGGCAGGACAGATCTCCTGGTGGTTTCTAGCGGCGTCGGATGGCGGGACTCAGCGACCTGGTGTCATGGGTCTCGATGTCGACCACACGTGCGTGTTAGACGTGCACAATGTGGAGGTGTTGTTAGGCGTCATGGTCTCACATTGACGGCAGACCTCACAAGGTCATTTCATCAATCTCTCCTGAAGATGGGTATGCGGAAGACGATGGCTATAATATCCCATAGATTATGATACATGAAAATGGGTAGAGGATAGGTGTGTGCATTGCATCCATGCATAGAAAATCTGGGCTAACTAAAAACTTTTTTATAGAACTTGTCAAAGTGATTGAATCCACTTGAGCTGATGATTTAGGACTAGTTCATCATGCTGAGTGTTCAACTTTGAAATAATCTTTGGTAAATTTCTATGTTAGGAAGGCTAGAAGTAAGATTCATGAATAAAAGTAAATCAACACACCCCCACGTACTTAAAGAACAAGTAAAACTTGATGCTTCACTCATCTTCCCTAAACCTCATTTAAATCATGTGCTAAACAAACCTTAGCATATGATCATATCCTAAAACAAGATCAAATAAACTATTAACTCATCATATCTTATTCCATCTTATCTTAAACATCATCCATTCTACCAACACTTGTGAATGACAATAGTCATGTAACAAGTGAACCATTCAAGTCCTTGAACAAACCCTGGTTTATCTAAAACATGACTTATCCATTCATCTTTATCCAATGTTCTTACCTTATTAAACAAGGATGAGATATGTACTTAATATCTAGTGTTAAGTAACATCCATTGGATCAAACCTTATTGAGCATACTTGATAAGCAAGCACCCATTCTAAAACCTATCTCAAGTCTAACCATTGTCAATACTAGTGTATCACCATCAATTCACTTGGGAGTTGATTTTATGTCACATTTCTATTTGACCTAAAGCAAGTTTAAGACAACTGATAGTCATTCTCTTTGGAGATTGATAGAAGTCACTTAGAACTTGTGAATCCCTAACCAGTGTCCACATTACTGAGAACACTTATAGCTTCAACTACTCTTTAGTTGAAGTAAACCTTGTTGACAACTCATTGGTATTATACTACTGAGAAGTCAATCACATTTAAGCCATTCATGCAAGTCCTTATATCCGAGTCATTGGAATAACCATTGACTACTCCATTGAAATTCTAATCCTAAGCCATCTTAATATCCAAATATTTTGAAGAGTATAATTCCTACTTAATACTGAGGGGAATTAAGTAGATGTGTCACTCTATTCAAAAGCTAGGGTGTTAGGGGTGACCCCTTAGGGTTGCCCGATCTTCACAAATCTTCAGGAATCATGGTGGAATTGTGAGGGGAGAGAGGGGATTGTTGGTTTGCGGCCCAAAAGTTCCTGGGCGAGTGCATCGCGGTACCCAAGTTCCCTGTAATTGTCGCGTTTCATAAAGTTGGGATGCCAACTACCGAGAGGTGCCATTTCGAGGCAAACTCATCTCACCCCTGCCAAATTCAAACATTCCGATAAACTGCCCCGTGAAGTATACGGTCGGGACCCACATGTCGGTCATCTGTTTGTGATGCGAGCGCCAACACGGCAACCTCTTAGGAAAATCGAGGAACTAAGTGGATTGGATGCATTGACCAATTTCACAAATCCATTCCCTCCTTTCCCTTAGCACCGACAGCGTTGAAATCCACCCTCCAGGTAGAATGATCCCTTCGGACATTTGACTTCCGGCGCCCAGTTGCTACACCCATTCGCTGGTCCCGAGCTCCAATGGTGCATGTCGTAGCCTCTGTTGCGAGGCTCTAGCCTGCCTCCGCCGCCGACGAGCTGAGAAGCTCGGAGGATGGCAGATCCTACTACCAAGGAAGAAGAAGTTCTTGCTACATGCGGGTGAGCTACCCTTCTCTTTGCTATTCGCACTAATTATAACTTCTAGCTAGCTACTAAACCTAATTTTTTTTCTTAGACCAACGCTGACAAACATATTTTGGCCACAGTTTTATGTCAAGTGGGATCTCCGTGGACCACCCTTACCTGGTTACGGTAGTCCTCTTCAAGTATGACTCTAAATCAGCAAGGGTGAAGGGAAAGTGGTATGGACACCATTGTATCACGATGGAAGAAGCACTTGCGCAGATCTGCACTATCTCTGGTATGGTTGCTGCTTTGTGTAATCATGATAAAATATGGCCGAAGCAGACTGCAAAGTTCAGCTTCATAGATGAACGTGGCATCATGGTTCCTCTAACGTGTGACAGTCAGCTAATTGGGTTGATGAAAAGGTATGGTTCGGCTTGCATGTTTGAGCTGACTTGTGATGTACTGGATGTGGAAGCTGCTGCAACTGGGAGTCGCCCTTCTATTCTTGGATAGGGTGGTCGCTCGAACCCAATTAGCTCCTGGTAAGCAAAAGTCTCTAGAGGTTCGCATGTTTGTGCTGAATTATAATTTTTGTTTTATTTACTCTATAGATATTGGGTAGTTATGCAACAGTCCTGTTTCTTTGACAGGAAGCGCTGCAAGGTTAGAAACATGATTGCCAGGTCAGTCAATTTGCTGCCTGGAGAAAATAAAAACAAGTGGAAGGATGATGCTAGACATGATTCTAGTGCTGATTGTCCCTGTGATGCAGAGTACGTGAAGCTAAAAAAAATTGGCATCGAGGAAGAGGAAGAAGCCAGGAAATGAAGAAGCCCGTGGACGTGAAGTCTTGGCACCCAGGCTGGGGAAGAAGGCTGCTGGCAATTATGATGTATAGTAATGTGTTAACTTGAACCTATATATGTAATACGGTTAAATTCTGGAGCTCTGTGTGTGGAATTTTGCGGGGCGAAACAATATACCCATGTTCTCAGAGTAAAATGTATCGTGACTTAGGGTTTGGAAATGCCCGAGTCAGTAGTTGAATCCAAAATTGTGATTGTACCACTACTATCTGAAAACACGCAACACTGGTTCTACGATTGCTAAGGTGTAGGAGGTCTCCAAATTCGATGGAATGTAAGTGGCATAGAAATAAATTATTTAAGCTGCTACACTCCACGAAGCAGCAACTTATTTTAGCTGCTGCACAACGACATGGCAACATAAACAGTAATAGCAACCGATAATGCCCAGATGACGAGGAAATTTGTACCACTTTTTGGCCTAATCTTGAGCCCGTCTATCTCACCGCCTCCCTGCTCCTGCATCCCCTGCATCTGGCGAAGCTCCCGGATCTCCAGTAACCGGGTGTACGTTCTTCCACTTTATAAATTATGGTTGTGCCATTTGCATGCGGCACAATCCATGTAGAATACATTTAAACAAACCACCAATGTTAGAATACCACCATGATCAGACAAAAGGAAGTAATGCAGGGTTAAGACAGATTAATGGGCGACCAATTTTTTTTCTCCCAGGACTCCGGGACCACTAGTTCAGACCGCTAGGTCAACAAGTACTACTATTACAACTTAAAAAAGCACAGAGCTCAAGCTAAATATAACTAGTTATCACACATCTCCTTGATCTTCCTAATCTAAGCCCAATGTGCATCTTCCTGTGAGAGCAAGGATCGAATCATGTGATCCTTCCTTTTAGCATCTTCCTTGCACAGCTTCAATTGTTTCTCTGCATTTTTCCTCATGCACTTGTCAATACTCGTAGTTGTGAACTGCAGGACTTTGGCCTGGTGATGATCATTCCTTGCTTGAGTCAGTTCTTGCTTTGTTTTAGCCTTCAGGGCCAACGCCACGTCCATCTCCTTCTCGACTTTGCTAACCTTGTCTTGCACCCTCCCGAGATCTCGGTTAAGCTTGGTCATGTCAATTGGGTCCCATAACTTCATCTCAGCACTGACAAGAAGTGAGCTGACTATGGATTCTTTCAACTCAACAGTCATATCCCATAGTTTGTCCAGCATTTTCTGCATCGATTTGGGCCACTCTGGATCTACCCATTTGACAACACCGCAACTTTTGCCTTGCATCATTGCACGATATCCTTGACACCATAAAAACCTCCTGCCTGTGTTTCGTCCTTCGAACGCTACAAATTTAGCGGGCACATATCCATGTTTACATAGCGGAGGACTATCGTCATCCGCTAAACGGTGATAGTCGGAGTCGTACAGCGTCTGGTTGGCCTAACACATCATACACGCATGAGTAAACAGAGTAGATCTAGCTCAAAATAGATAACTGGCCATAGATGATAGAGATAGAGATGATATGACTCACATCGAAATCACCGTCCCTGTCGTTACAACGCGTTTCCTCACCATCTCCCCTTGAACCCATGGCGAGAGGGGGGGACTGGGGTGGCTACCGGAGAGATAGCTGGAGGCGTCGTCGGCTTGCGTCTACGGCAGGATGGGACAAAAGTGGGGAAAGTGGCTTCGAGGGGAAGGAAGAGAAGTACGTCGCACTAATTATAACTTCTAGCTAGCTACTAAACCTAAAAAATTGTTAGCCCAATGCTGACAAACATATTTTGTCCACTGTTTTCTGTCAAGTGGGATCTCCGTGGACCACCCTTACCTGGTTACAGTAGTCCTCTTCAGGTACGACTCTAAATCAGCAAGGGTGAAGGGAAAGTGGTATGGACACCATTGTATCACGATGGAAGAAGCACCTGCGCAGATCTGCACTATCTCTGGTATGGTTGCTACTTTGTGTAATCATGATAAATATGGCCGAAGCAGACTGCAAAGTTTAGCTTCATGGATGAACGTGGCATCATGGTTCCTCTAACGTGTGACAGTCAGCTAATTGGGTTGATGAAAAGGTATGGTTTGGCTTGCATGTTTGAGCTGACTTGTGATGTACTGGATGTGGAAGCTGCTGCAACTGGGAGTCGCCCTTCTATTCTTGGACAGGGTGGTCGCTCGAACCCAATTAGCTCCTGGTAAGCAAAAGTCTCTTGAGGTTCACATGTTTGTGCTGAATTATAATTTTTGTTTTATTTACTCTATAGATATTGGGCAGTTATGCAACAGTCCTGTTTCTTTGACAGGAAGTGCCGCAAGGTTCGAAACATGACTGCCAGGTCAGTCAATTTGCTGCCCGGAGAAAATAAAAACAAGTGGAAAGATGATGTTAGACACGATTCTGGTGCTGATTATCCTGATGATGCATAGTACATGAAGCTAAGAAAATTGGCTTCAAGGAAGAGGAAGAAGCCAGGAAATGAAGAAGCCAGTGGACGTGAAGTCTTAGCACCCAGGCTGGGGAAGAAGGCTGCTGGCAATTACGATGCATAGTAATGTGTTAACTTGAACCTATATATGTAATTTGGTTAAATTCTGGAGCTCTGTGTGTGGAATTTTGCGGGGCGAAACAATCTACCCATGTTCTGGGAGTAAAATGTACCGTGACTTAGGGTTTGGAAATGCCCGAGTCAGTAGTTGAATCTGAAATTGTGATTGTGCCACTACTATCTGAAAACACGCAGCACCGGTTCCACGATTGCCGAGGGGCAGGAGGTCTCCAAATTCGATGGAATGTAAGTGGCACAAAAATAAATTATTTAAGCTGCTACACTCCATGAAGCAACAACTTATTCCAGCTGCTGCACAACGACATGGCAACATAAATAGCAGTGGCAACCGATAATGCCCAGATGACAAGGAAATTGGTACCACTTTCTGGCCTAATCTTGAGCCCGTCTATCTCACCGCCTCCCTGCTCCTGCATCCCCTGCATCTGGCGAAGCTCTCGGATCTCCAGTAACCGGGTGTACGTGCTTCCACTTTATAAATTGTGGTTGTGCCATTTACATGCGGCACAATCCACGTAGATTACATTTAAACAAACCACCAATGTCAGAATACCACCAGGATCAGACAAAAAGAAGTAATGCAAGGTTAAGACAGATTAACGGGTGACCAATTTTTTTTCTCCCAGGACTCTGGGACCACTAGTTCAGACTGCTAGGTCAACAAGTACTACTATTACAACTTAAAAAAGCACAGAGCTCAAGCCAAATACAACTAGTTATCACACATCTCCTTGATCTTCCTACTCTAAGCCTGATGCGCATCTTCCTGCGAGAGCAAGGATCGAATCATGTGCTCCTTCCATTTAGCATCTTCTTGCACAACTTCAATTGTTTCTCTGCATTTTTCCTCATGCACTTGTCAATACTCGTAGTTGTGAACTGCAAGACTTTGGCTTGGTGATGATCATTCCTTGCTTGAGTCGGTTCTTGCTTTGTTTTAGCCTTCAGGGCCAACGCCACGTCCCTCTCCTTCTCGACTTTGCTAACCTTGTCTTGCACCCTCCTGAGATCTCGATTAAGCTTGGTCGTGTCAATTGGGTCCCATAGCTTCATCTCAGCACTGACAAGAAGTGAGCTGACTACGGATTCTTTCAACTCAACAGTCATATCCCATAGTTTGTCCAGTGTTTTCTGCATCGATTTGGGACACTCTAGATCTACCCATTTGACAACACCGCAACTTCTGCCTCGCATCATTGCACGATGTCCTTGATACCATAAAAACCTCCTGCCTACGTTTCGTCCTTCGAACGCTACAAATTTAGTGGGCACATATCCATGTTTACATAGCGGAGGACTGTCTTCATCCGCTAAACCATGATAGTCAGAGTCGTACAGTGTCTGGTTGGCCTAACACATCATACGCGCATGACTAAACAAAGTAGATCTAGCCCAAAATAGATAACTGGCCATAGATGATAGTGATAGAGATGAGATTACTCACATCGAAATCACCGTCCCTGTCGTCAGGACGCGTTTCCTCACCATCTCCCCTTGAACCCATGGCGAGAGGTGGGGGGACTGGGGTGGCTACCGGACAGATAGTTGGAGGCGTCGTCGACTTGCGGCTACGGCAGGACGGGAGAGAAGTGGGGAAAGTGGCTTCGAGGGGAAGGACGAGAAGTATGGGGAGGAAGAGAAGTAAAGGGAACATAACACTGGCATATGGCTCACTAAACTCATGAGTCGTGACACTCGCAAAAGGGGAGCGCCCGGTGTTGCTAGTTTGTCCAGAGCAAGCGGGCATCAAGCGTGGGCAATCATGTTGCGGAACAGCCTACTCATGGATCGCTCTCACGAAGACCATCCCAATCGTCCAAGCGCCCCGATCGAATGGTATGTAACAATCTCCATGTACAAAAACTGTGTTAGGGCGTGCCTTCTAGAAGACTCGGTCTAACGGCCACCATTGGGGGATAAGGTTATGGCTCTCCTAAGGTTAGGATCCATATGTGGTTTATGAGAAGAACACACATGCAATGACACTAGTGGATCCATATGTGGTTTGTGAAAAGAACACACATGCAATGACTCTAACTGTGGATTGTGAAAAGAAAAGGCAATACAATTACTCTGGTGGATCCATGTGTGGTTTGTGAAAGAACAGACATTCACTGACTCTAGTTGTGGTTCATGAAAAGAACACACATTCAATGACTCTAGATGTGGTTTGTGAGAAGAACACACATGAAATGACAGAGGTGGATCCATGTGTGGTTTGTTTGAAGTACACACATGCAATGATACTGGTGGATCCATATGTGGTTTGTGAGAAGAACACACATGCAATGACACTGGTGGATCCATGTGGTTTATGACAATAACACACATCTAGTGACTCTAGTTGTGGTTAATGAAAAGAACACACATGCAATGACACTAGGGGATCCATATGTGGTTTCTGAAAAGAACACACATGCAGCGACTCTGGTGGATCCATATGTGGTTTGTGAAAAGAACACACATGCACTGACTCTGGTGGATACATATGTGGTTTGTGAAAAGAACACACATGCAATGTTTCTAGTTGTGGTTAATGAAAAGAACACACATGAAATGACTCTAGCCGTGGTTAATGAAAAAACACACCTACAATGACACTAAGGGATCCATATGTGGTTTGTGAAAAGAACACACATGCAATGACTCTGGTGGATCCGTATGTGGTTTATGAAGAGAACAGACATGCAATGACACTGGTGGATCCATATGTGGTTCATGAAAAGAACACACATGCAATGACTCTGGTGGATCCACATGTGGTTTGTGAAAATAACATACATGAAATGACTCTGGTGGATCCATCCGTGGTTTGTGAAAAGAACAGACATGCAATGACTCTAGCAGTGGTTAACGAAAAGAACACACATGCAATGACTCTGGTGGATCCCCATGTGGTTTGTGAAAAGAACACACATGCAATGACATTGGTGGATCCATGTGGTTTGTGAAAATAAGAGACATGCAATGAACTCTGGTGGATCCATATGTGGTTTGTGAAAAGAAAACACATGCAGTAACACTGGTGGATCTATATGTGGTTTGTGAAAAGAACACACATGCAATGACTCTGGTGGATCCATATGTGGTTTGTGAAAAGAACACACATGTAATGACACTAGGGTATCCATATGTGGTTTCTGAAAAGAACACACATGCAGTGACACTGGTGGATCCCTATATGGTTTGTGAAAAGAACACACATGCAGTGACACTGGTGGATCCATATGTGGTTTGTGAAAAGAACACAAATGCAATGAATCTGGTGGATCCATATAGCATTTGTGAAAATAATAGACATGCAATGACTCTATTGGTGGTTAATGAAAAGAACACACATGCAATGACTCTGGTGGATCCACATATGGTTTGTGAAAAGAACACACATGCAATCACATTGGTGGATCCATATGTGGTTTTTGAAAAGAACAGACATGCAATGAACTCTGGTGGATCCATATGTGGTTTGTGAAAAGATCACACATGCAATGACACTAGTGGATCCATGTGGTTTATGACAATAACACACATCCAGTGAATCTAGTTGTGGTTAATGAAAAGAACAAACATGCAATGACACTAGGGGCCTTATGTGGTTTGTGAAAAGAATACACATGCAATGACTCTGGTGGATCCATATGTGGTTTGTGAAAAGAACACACATGCAATGACTCTGGTGGCTCCATATGTGGTTTGTGAAAAAAAACATGCATGCAATGACACTAGGGGATCCATATGTGGTTTGTGAAAAGCACAGACATGAAGTGACACTCGTGGATCCATGTATGGTTTGTGAAAAGAACAAACATGTAGTGACACTGTTGGATCCATATGTGGTTTGTGAAAAGAACACACAGGCAATGAATCTAGCTGTTGTTAATGAAAAGAACCCACATGTAATGACTCTGGTGGATCCATATGTGGTTTGTGAAAAAAAACACATGCATGCAATGACTCTAGGGGATCCATATGTGGTTTGTGAAAAGAACACACATGCTGTGACACTGGGTGATCTATGTATGGTTTGTGAAAAGAACAAACATGAAGTGACACTGGTGGATCCATATGTGGTTTGTGAAAATAACACACATGTAATGAATCTAGCTAGTGTTAATGAAAAGAACACACATGCAATGAAACCGGTGGATCCATATGTGGTTTGTGAAAAGAACAAACATGCAGTGACACTGGTGGATCCATATGTGGTTTGTGAAATGAACAAACATGCAGTGACTCTAGTGGATCCATGTGTGGTTTGTGAAAAGAACACACATGCAATGACTCTAGTGGATACATATGCGGTTTGTGGAAAGAACACACATGTAATGAACACTAGTGGATCAAAATGTGGTTTGTTAAAAGAACACACATGCAGTGACTCTAGCTGTTGTTAATGAAAAGAACACAAATGCAATGACTCTGGTGGATCCACATATGGTTTGTGAAAAGAACACACATACAATGACATTGGTGGATCCATGAGGTTTGTGAAAATAACATACATGCAATGAACTTTGGTGGATCCATATGTGGTTTGTGAAAAGAACACACATGGAGTGACACTAGTGGATCCATATGTGGTTTGTGAAAAGAACACACATGCAATAACTCTGGTGGATCCATATGTGGTTTGTGAAAAGAACACACATGCAATGACACTAGGGGATCCATATGTGGTTTGTGAAAAGAACACACATGAAGTGACACTGGTGGATCCATATGTGGTTTGTGAAAAGAACACACATGTAGTGACTCTAGTTGTGGTTAATTAAAAGAACACGCATGCAATAACACTAGGGGATCCATATGTGGTTTGTGAAAAGAACACACATGAAGTGACACTGGTGGATCCATATGTGGTTTGTGAAAAGAACACACATGTAGTGACTCTAGTTGTGGTTAATGAAAAGAACACGCATGCAATGACACTAGGGGATCCATATGTGGTTTGTGAAAGGAACACACATGCCGTGACACTGGTGGATCCATATGTGGTTGGTGAATATAATACACATGTTGTGACACTGGTGGATCCATATGTGGTTTGTGAAAATAACACACATGCAATGAATCTAGTGGATCCATATGTGGTTCATGAAAAGATCACACGTGCAATGACTCTGGTGGATCCACATGTGGTTTGTGAAAAGAACACACATGCAATGACTCTAGCTGTTGTTATTGAAAAGAACACACATGCAATGAAACTGGTGGATCCATATGTGGTTGGTGAAAAGAACAGACATGCAATGACAGTAGTTGTTGTTATTGAAATGAACACACATGCAATGACATTGGTGGATCCATGAATGGTTTGTGGAAAGAATAGACATGCAATGACACCAGATGAGGTTAATGAAAAGAACACACATTTCAATGACACTGGTGGATCCATATGTGGTTTGTGGAAAGAACACACACGCAATGACAGTGGCTGTGGGTAATGAAAAGAACAAATATGCAATGACTCTAATGGATCCATATGTGGTTTGTGGAAAGAACAGACATGTAGTGACACTAGCTATGGTTAATGAAAAGAACAGACATGCAATGACTTTGATGGATCCATATGTGGTTTGCAAAAAAAAACACATGCAATGACTCTAGCTGTGGTCAATGAAAGGAATACATATCCAATGAACTTTTGTGGATCCATATGTGGTTTGTGAGAAGAACACACATGTAATGACTCTACCTATGGTTAATGAAAAGAACACACATGCAATGACACGTGTGGATCCTTATGTGGTTTGTGAGAAGAATAGTCACGCAATGAACTCTGGTGGATCGATATGTGGTTTCTGAGAAGAACTCCCATGCAATGACACTGGTAGATCAATATGTGGTTTGTGAAAAGAACAGACATGCGATGAATCTAGCTGTGGTTTGTGAAAAGAACAGACAGTACAATGACTCTAGTGGCTCCATGTGTGGTTTGTGAAAGAACAAACATGCAATGACTCTGGTGGATCTATATGTGATTTGTGAAAAGAACACACATGCAATGACTCTAGTTGTGGTTATTGAAAGAACACACATGTAGACACTAGGGGATCCATATGTGGTTTGCGAAAAGAACACACGTGCAGTGACACTGGTGGATCCATATGTGGTTTGTGAAAAGAACAGACATGCAGTGACACTGGTGGATCCATATGTGGTTTATGAAAAGAACACACAAGCAATGACTCTAGTGGATCCATATGTGGTCTATGAAGAGAACAGACATGCAATGACACTGGTGGATCCATACGTGGTTCATGAAAAGAACACACATGCAATGACTCTGGTGGATCCACATGTGGTTTGTGAAAAGAACACACATACAATTACTCTAGCCGTTGTTAATGAAAAAAACACATGCAACAAGAATGGTGGATCCATATGTGGTTTGTGAAAAGAACACACATGAAGTGACACTGGTGGATCCATATGTGGTTTGTGAAGAGAACACACATGCACTGACTCTGGTGGATCCATATGTGGTTTGTGAGGAGAACACACATGCAATGACACTGGTGGATCCATGTGTGGTTAATGAAAAGAAAACACATGCAATGACTCTAGTGGATCCATATGTGGTTTGTGAGAAGAACACACATGCAATGACACTAGTGGATCCATGGGTT